>CM055967.1:27960000-28560000 GCA_029531755.1 Holothuria leucospilota | reverse complement strand
AAGCCATATAAAACGTAGGCTAGGTAAGAAAGTGATTTTAAGCAGGTTCCTTCTAGATGCTCCACTTTCCAGGAAATTTCCTGGAAATTAAAGAAGTTCTACGTTAAAGAAATTTCCTTAACAAATTACTCCAAAAGTTTAAGGAAATAAAAGGAATGTCATGAAAATGCATGAAAAATCTAAGGAAACTGGTAATTTATGAATATATAAAGAGATGATAAGTTAAACTTTGCAGTGTATTGCCAAGGACTTTGGCCTCCCTTGTGTCAGGGGTGGTGCAAGGTGAGGGGCAGGGTACCATGCCCCCCTCAGGGAACACTGCCCACAACCCCGAAATTTTCCAGTTCCGCAGTTCCGCCATTGAAGCTTAACGAGTGTGTTACAGTATGAAGTTCACATGAGTTTGCTCTCATAGACAGTGGCGTCGCTAGAGGGAAGGGGGATCGTGCCCCTGCCCCGTGAGCCCCCACTCCAAATGAGATTTTGGGTATTAAAAATTTATGCAAAAACACCGTTTGTATATCGATATGAATACGACGACCCACAGTCTCTTTTCAGTCAATCATGCGGTTAAAATTGCACAAATTGTTCTAAAACTACAATTTTGCGGCCCGCTTTGCTCGCATCTATTTTGAGATTGTAAGCTTTGTGAAGCACTGCCTTATAGGGAGATGTAACCCACAATAATTGTTTCAACATCTATTTTCGGCAGCTAGGCTATAGGACTACTGCGGCTGTAACTGAGTCCTTTCCTTTCAGTAAATTCCCACATTGATTATATTTAGTCAGATTTTATGTTCGAATACTGTAAAAATCGCTATTTTAACGCGTATCCAATAATTATAAACCGTGAGTGGCAATCATTAAATAGGGTCACTCTCATAGACTAATGTCCATTTATTTTAACACCGGTGCCATAATATTTGCAAGGGGACCTTTTATCTCCTGAATGCTGGCCGAGACGGAGGTAAGCACCACACCAGGGATCATAAAGAGGTGACACTGCCAAACAGGAATACAGCACTTGCACGCAATTTTCATAATTCCTTTATTTAAAGGGAAAATGCACGCGGCAGTCAGAATTAATATACCACGCCCTCCTAATTCATGATTGTTTTTTTTTTTTTTGATCATGTGGCAATATTTTTGTTACTGAAGAGATGAACTCCTTGCCTCTTTTGTTTGTAATAGTTATGTTCAAAAATATCTTCACATGTACCTGTAAGTTCAGTAAAAGGAGAATTGCAAGTGTTTGCTGATATTTCAAAGCAATTTGGGGAGGGGGTGGGACTGTCTCGTGCCTCTTATACCAGAATTTTCTTCTCCTTTAGCACATGCACCAGGTGTGGTCTCAGTGAGCACTAGCCACTCGTTTTTCATTAATTGCTGAAAAAATGCAGGAAATGAAGGAAGTTCTCCTCATAGTCATCACTATGTCCCTAATTTTAGAGTAGGCCGTAAAAGAAAGTCTATTTCTTAATAGATTGGGAACCATACTAAGGCATAAAAGCAAAAGTAACTCACTGTCAAAGTTACTTTTGCTTTTAGGCATTAGCATGGCTCCCAATGTATTAAGAAGGAGACAATGCAGGAAACATATTTGTCATAATTAGAATTTTAAAACACTCAAAACCCAATGAACCACATTCAAAGGCTTTTTTTTTCAAAAACATCCCTGCTAGCCCCGGATCCTTAGTCTTAGGTCTACCTTCCATTCCCTGGAAGATAGTTGTCTCAACATTAATTCCTCTATGGGCAGCATGAGTGGATTTATCTTTAAAGCCCAATGCAACCTAACTATGATTCGTCATCCCCACTCACCCCTCCCACACCGAATCATTAAATCGTAAGTGCCAGTAAGGCTAGCAAAAACGGCCAAATGGTGATTTCTATTTTTGTGGCATGTTAAGTGCGCTTCCAATGCCATTTCTGAGATAGTCAAATGCTTCACTCTAATGGTCACATTTTATAAATAGACTCAGAGCCTCCTGCAGCTTCGCCCGTGGGCCCCCAATGGAGTGTTACCTTCACAGTAGAGCATCGATGGTGCATCTACGGGGGTGGGTGCCTTAAAATTTTAATTAAGACCGATATATATATATATATATATATTCATTTTCAAGAGTTCCTGCATTTTATATTTAGCCATAAAAAAGGGTGGTTAGCGCCCACTGAGACCATCCCTGCTGCAAGCGCGATGTGGCCAGAAAATTCTGGTATTGAACATTAATGAAAATTTCATGCAAGTTCTTATACTCCTCAGTTTTGAAGGTCTCACCACTTTTTGATCCCTGGCAGGTGCGTAGCTACGGGGGCTGGAGTTCTAGCCCCCAGATGTTTGCTAGGCCCCCAGAAATTGTGTGTGTCCTAATAAAATTTGTAAGAATAAAGAACCGCAATCAATGCAGTGCCCCCTCCCCCCTAAAATTTCATCCTAGCTACGCCCTTGATTCCTGGTGAACGTGGTGACATCTAACTTGAATAAACGGGTAATTAGCCTATGAGAGTGGAGCTAATTATCAAGGGTGGCGCCAGCGGGGGGCCATGGCCCTCCGTCGGGGAAGGCTGGCCCCCCCCCCCCCGTCGGGGAAATTTTTCAGTTTCGTCGGGGAGCTGTTATGTATACGATAAAATATGTAGTCCCCGACAACGCCCAGTCGCCCCGACGATTTACTTAACTTTGGTCTAAATTAGGGCAAATTCTTCAATAAAAACCCCAAATTTTCAAATTTTCTCCTTCAAAGCCCCATTTTTTTTCAAATTTTCCATGGAAAATGCCGGCAATTTTTTCAAATTTTCTCCAAAAAGAGCTCAAAATTTTCGGCGCGCTTCGCGCGCCAAAATTTTCCTTCAAACATCGTTCCGGCACTTTATTTCCTTCGTTGAGACTTTGGGTTGCTGGCCCCCCCGTCGGGGAGCTTGGCCCCCCTGTCGGGGAAATCCTGGCGCCACCCCTGCTAATTATCCTCATATTTATTGGATACACGTTAAAAAGGGCAACGAAAATTGCATTTATACAGTTTTCGAATATAAAATCTGACTAAAAGATAATCGATGTGAAATTGTATTGAAGAAGAAGGACCACGGCCACGGCCGCTATTTTCTGTTGAAAATAAATGTTAAAACAACCTTGCCGTGGATTACATATCTCCCAATACTGCAGTCCTAGCTTTACAAAGTTCCACCAGGGAGCTGCCACTCCGAGTAGAAGCTCTCTAGTTCAAAAAACAGCGGATGCGCACGCCCCAAAAATGTAGTTTTGAGAACGTTTTGTGCAATTTTAGCCGCATGTTTGACTGATAAAGTGACTACTTTAGGTCCTCTTGTTCATATCGAGATAGTGCCACGCGTGAACGATGTATTTGTGCATAAATTTTCATACCCAAAATTTCCTTTGGGGGCACACGGGGCACGGCCAACGTTGGGGGACGTGGCCCTTCCCCCCCCCCCGCTGGCAACGTCACCGTGTCTCCCCCAGCGGAATGAACGTTGTACCCTCAGTACCCCCCCTCCCACTTCAAAAAGTCTGGCGACGCCACTGCACATAGAGGACAGATTCCTCAACAAAAACTCAAACGGTTCAAATTTTCTGCAATTAAAAGCCAAAATTTTGAAGAAAAGGCCACACATTTTCGAAGTTAATTTAAACTGAAAATCAAAATACCGAAATTCCAAAAAGGCGTGAAAATTTTCTCCCGGCAAGTACAGCCAGGCGCGGATCCAGACATTTCGAAAAGGGGGACCTTCTCCTGGATTAACATTATGCTAATAGTTTCGCGTATTTGTTATTGTTAATGTGGCAAAATAGGGGGTTGATCGAGCCCGGGAAAGCCCCCACCCCCACCCCTTGGATCCGCGCCTGAGCTTTTCATGGGACTCTTCCATGGTTCTAGCAGTATGCATTTATAAATGCAGAAGCTATAGTATCTATGTAGTATGGATGCAAATTTTCTTACTTAAAAAAGTATTCATATGCAGTACAGTAACGGTAGTTACTAGTTACTTTACTCAACGCAGTAGAAATTTGAGTCTGGAAAGCTTTAAATGAGGATTACTTCAGGAAATAGGATTTTGAAACGTGGAAATACTGTGTTCATAGCAAGCTAAGCCTACTAGTCAGTGCTGCCACTCTTCGGTAAATTTTCGGTAAGTGGGATTATTTCGGGGAAAACTTGAAATGGCATGCGGCGTATAGAAATGACGTATGGCTTGACAGGGTAAAATCTTGGATTAGCTATTAAAATTAGAGTTAAACAAGCGTTACTGAAAATTTCAGGAAATACCAAACCGATTTCAGGAAATTTTAGTTTTCACTTCAGGAAAAACGAATTTAAAATGTGGAAACACTGCTTCTAGCTATGGTTACAGTCCAAAGAGATGTTGCTCTTACTGTGTCTGGCATCAAGACTTTTGTAAACATTTTGTACGTGGTTTTCAAAAGTGTTACGGTATCAAAAATGAGTACTAACAGTCGGGATGCCATGGCAGCCGGCATGATAGAAGTCCTAAGGCCTGTAGTCGAAGAAGTCGATGAGCGAGTTAGACTTGTCAGGTAATTGACTGGCACGAGTAACGTTATGAATATGACTACAGGCTAAGTTATTGACTGCCTAGCCCTTGAACAGGGCTGTGCATTGCGTTACATGGCCTAGGCCTAGGCACAGTACACTGTACGACTAACCAGAGAGTTGCCGCAGAAACTCTCTGGGCTAACCCACAGGCGCCCCTTAACATTGTATAGTATACCATATACTATGTAGTATATATAGACGGAAAGGTATGTCACAAATCTCCTAGCTCGAACAAACAACTTACATTTCTGGCACAATTACTGTACTTTTCTCGCCAAATTTGTCTGTGTCTAGACTTTTGATCATAAGGTACCGCAAGGCAGCTCTTTTTCCCGAATAATTTCACTTGGCATTGTCTGAAGGATGAAATTTCGATGGAGTAACAGTATGAGGATGGTAGCTGCTGATAGGAGAGCATTCAGCACTTCAGATAGGAGAGCATTCAGCGCCTGGGCCATAGAGTAGGATATAAGAACTAGAATGTGCACTCCTAACACCGCGTGCGTAAATCCTCAGTGATTGCATGGATGTACATGTAGATCAGAGCATGTGCGTGTGTACAAACTGTATGACGGCCGAGTTCCCCATGCGATCACAGCTGTTTCGGGGAGTGAGCACTCTAGTTCCTATATCTTACTCTATGGACTGGGCCTACTCCTTGTCAGTACATATTGTGAGAAATGACCTGCCTTGTCTTATTATATATATATAGTGTGTAGTATATATGTACTTTCGAACGCCTGTGCCAAATACAAGGCCCCTGTTACACTAGACCGGTCCAGTGCCCGATACTGCCCATTGCTACAATGAATGACCAACCCGTGTGAATGATTGCCGTGATTTTTTATTGATTGCCCGACCTGTGAATTGATTGCCCGTGTTGTGCATGTGTTAGTGTTCAGTTTAGACGAAAAAAGTTCACAAAATAGCGGTTATTGTATTGTCAATAGCATTACTGTATGTGACAAATTTATCCTCTTATCCCATGCCATTAACAACTCAGTTTTGTCACAGCAAGGAATATTTCCCCTGCCCTAGCATCACTCATTAGCCTACCCCATATTTTTCTGTTCTCTTATTCATTTCTTCTTTTACATGTGAAATTCACTGTCTCATTGTGCCCCAACATGTACCGACTCACTACTGGTGGAGTACACTGAGAAAAGACTTCAAAAGTTTTGGGGCTCCTGAGTCTCCCCTGTGGCTGAATTTTCCTCCACACTTTAAGTTACATGTCTGCGCTGACCCCAGCTCCAAATTAAGTGTTTTCATTGTTCAGCCTAACGTTAGGCCTCTCACTCGCCTCAATAAAACCTTTCCTAGTCGGGCAATCATTCACAGGTTGGGCAATCAATAACACATTACGGGCAATTATTCACACAGGCCAGGCATTCATTGTACTGACGGGCAATACCAGGCATTCATTAGTAGGATCCCACTAGATATTTCCAGTATAGGCTATACTAACATTAGGGTATATACTGTAACTAATGCACTTATCAACTAAATGACGCACCCCACTACCCCCCGTCATTGAACCACTATTGTAAGCCAACAGCATGACTGAGGGGTGAGTCACCTTAGCCTAGGCCTACCTCAATTGCCAGTCACTGTTGTGACCAAGGGGTGGATCATTGTGAGTCAATTGTTAGTGTTACACTTTGTATTGGGATGCCAGTTGCCATTCTCAATTTTTCAGTCAATTTAAAGGTCAAGAGCAGTCGCCCCAAACTTATTTTGAAGCAACAGCTAAATCTCACAATTTTCTTCTTATTTCTCTTCAAAGTATCTTTCATAATATTTTAGGACTTCAGTATTTCATATTCAAGGTAAACCAATCAGTTACTTCTAGTAAATTTCACATTTGAGGAGAAAAAATATTGTCACATGACTCTAAAGAGCCAGTCATGAAACAGGACAGTCTACTACACTACTTCAAGTTGGGGTGACTGCATTTCCCCTTTAAGGTGACCCACATGTCAGTCAAAATTGCAAATTGTTCATCAATTTTGTGATGGAGGTGTGAGTCATTTTACATTAAGTTGTGAGTCACAGAAGTGACTGAGGGTGAGTCACAGAACTGACTGAGGGGTATGTCATTGTACAAGTTCTGTCAACACTGTTGTGGACAATGACTGACCATGTCCGGGGGTAGTGGGGTGCGTCATTCAATTGATAAGTGCATAATAATGAAATATCACAGATTTCCCATATCATGCAGACACCAAGGAGCACCAGACTAGCCCAGGCATACATTGTTATTGGTCTTCCTTCTTGGCAACTCAGAAAGCGTCATTCCATTGTGGTGCATGAAATTTTCACAAACATTAGTCCTAATTTCACCTGCGTTGCAAAGCCTACACACTTTTTGCAGACAAAATGAATATCCTACTCAGTATTCCACTCACAGGTGTACTCGACTGTGTATGTGAAGGATCTTTATACCGTATGCTGCAAAGTTTCCAGCAAGATCACCTACACCCATTGACACAGCTACAGTATTATCCCATGATCCAACTCAGCATTCCACTTGACAATCATACTCGACTGCATAAGCGAAGATCTTCATATGTTGCAAAAGTTTCATAAAAAAGGATCACTTTAGTAAAATGATCCAGATGGTCAAGCCAGTGCCTCTTCATGGTCAAAGGTCACTTTGGGGAGCTCTAAGCATGATCTGAACTTGAAGCAGATGACTACTTGAAGGCAGCAAAGGTGGGAATCTAAGTCATTTTTTCTTTAAATGTGTCACGAACAGTTTTACGCATAGAAGGTGTCATAGTGTTCTTATTGTTGTCAACTTACATTGGTGACAGTTTGGCGAGTAAACAAGTTAATTTGTAGTTGTGATAGCCAAAAGTGGTTTTCCACTAGGCTGCAGTTGTGGCAAAATCCTGATTTTGTCAAGTATTGCCTAAGGACCTACCTGTACTACACAGAACAAAGTGCCAGTGGAGGGTAGTGTGTAGAACCTGGTTGATGACAAGCCTACAGTACCAACACCGCCTGTAGCGCTTTGTTCTGATGTCTCCATGTTCTGACGCACCTAACCCAGTAATACTCTCACCTTAACCTAACCCTTATCATAACACTGACTTTTATGAAGGCTTGTTGGAATATAGAGATGTTATGAAGAACAAAGAGATGTTGGAACAGAGAGCAGTCCCTCAGTTGGACACTTGAGACCCTGAAGAAATGAGAAACTTAGCATATTTTTGCATATAGGCTTAGGATTGTTGGGCATTAGCCTACAGTATATCTTGCCAGTTTGTACATTCTGGCTTTACCTGTTGTACAAGCACAGGTTTCATAAAACCTATAGCCTCATTTCTTAACTCATACTTATGGTAATAGTAATACCATATGGTAGATGAAATGTCATTCTCAAAATAATTATTTTAGGACAATTCCTCAACAGTTCTCAAACTGGTATGGGCAATAACAGTTTGAGAATGACATTCTTTCTGCTATGACAGCAGACTTAATTATAAAGCAGCCCTGATTTTTAATGAACTGACGTAGTGGGTGCACGCTGGCAAGACATCCATAGGACAAGATCCAGAACATGATTAAAGACTTTTCAAAACTGCAGGATGGGCTAGAATGAGAAGAAAGAATATTTCGGAAACTTAAAATTGTCAGGAATGTAATGCTTGGCCCTTTAAACTCTCGTTGTCACCTTTTTTAATGCCTGGAGCTACGATCCAATGCTGCATAAAAATCTGCTCACAACTGTGTTCATAAATCCCTTCAAGTTTCAGTAATTCCTGTAACTGTTCCATTTTCCAAATACAGTAATTAGGGCAGGTGCCATTTGCAGGTGACTTTTTGACAGTAGCCTGTGCAGCTAGCAGTGTGCTCTTTAACTATACCATAAAGTGCTGTGACAAAAGCAAATTGGAAGGTAGTAAACAAGCCTGCTGTGCAGATGAATAAGAATTTTCATCACACACCCAATGTACAAAACATGTTGTGATTGGCTCAAAGTTACAAGGACCATGTGAACTTTCAAATTTGTGAAAGTAGAGATAAATAACCTCAATTGCTAGCCAGAGAAATCAAGAAACCCCATAGAGATTGCAGTTAAAGTTTTTTCTTATTTACTTAATTTTTTTTTCCTCTTTTTATGCCATTTTAATCTCTGAAAATTTCAAAATAATTATACTTTTTGGAATATGGCAGGCTGAGACTCACTTGTAATTTCTCTTTGTTTTTTCCACAGGGAAAGCCAGTATGAGCTCAGGCAGCAGATAGATGAGCTAGATGAAAGTAAGTTTGACAATCTTGGACTGACCTCCCTTTTTTTGAGGCATATTGTGCTGTTATGGCTTTATGTAACATTGGTATATGTTGTAAGCGTACTCCAGTGGCCCGATGTTAGCCCCACTTCCTGCCTTTAATTGATTGATCAATTTGTGTAATAATGTACATGCTTGCCCCTCATATTCCCCCAGCATGGCAGCTTTAATGCATTGCTTTTGGAAAAGCCATGTACAGTAGACTGGGGGGGGGGGTTACCTGACTACTTAAGAAATAGGACTCCTGGCAGGGAACTTTCCTTGGCATCATGACTCCTAAGGAATTTTTGATATTGTCAAAAACATACAAAGAAGTCATATTCTGGAGTTGGCATTTGTATTCTTTTGCATTTTCAATGAAACTTTGTAACAAAAGTGACTCTTTAGGTCTTTTCCTTTGTTCTGTCACATGTTTTGTCTTCAGTTGACTACTACTATGCTCTGACAAAGGCACTGAATTTGGCAACTCAGCCATTGAGAAGCCTGTATTTTTAGCCGATGTATTGGTAATTCAGTAGACTTGTAGTCAACAGTGTATATCTGCTGAGGTACATGTTCCAGCATCAGTTATAATTTCTACATGAGAGTTGCAACTTCATTTAGAGCCGCCACCAAGACCTGCAGTTACCCAACTCCAAAACGATTGGAGTCACTCAAGCCTAGTGTATAGTATGTTAAGTGGGCCAATATCAAAACCTTGAAAACCTTGAACTATCTGCAAATGCTTGAAAAAGTTTTATTCACTGTTTTATCTGCACTTTTGGTATCAGTGAGCTGGTAGGGCCACATTTTATACCAAAATGAACTTGAAGCAAGCAGGAGTGATGCCTTAGCTTCACATTCATTACCAATGCTTTGTTTATTAATGTTTTTGATAGGTACACCAACATCACAAAGGACTTGACTGCAAATTTTGTGTGTCATGTTCTGTACCATAGTGTTTATGTCAAAAGCAAGTGTTGGTTTGGACTAAAAAATTTGTTCAAGAAACGACACATGTTGATCTGCACATCTTGTGACTGAAACAATAGTAGTGTCTTTGTTTGGCATTTTTCAGTTTTGAAGAAACTATCTCAGGAGAAAGATTCTCCGGTGGAGTTGGACACTTACGTGAAGAAATTGTCTCGGTCTAAAATGAAAATAAGTGTCATCAATACCATTGTTCAAAATGCTCAGGTGAGTTTTAATGGGTTTTGGGATTTACAGTATTTTTCAAGTCCAAACCAAGTAGGAATTGGCCATGGAAGAATGAAGAATCTTTACATTTAAGTCTTCTAAGTGGCATGCCAGCACTCAGCCAACCTTTTGTTGAGACATTAACTAAGTTTTTTCACCTTATATATCTCTTCCAAGTATTTTCATGTTTAAGAACATAAAATATTGTACATTAAAGGTAAACAAAGGAGTTATCTAAATTTAGCAGGGCAGAAAAGTATTGTCTAATGATTGAAAGAAGCATACATGAATTGCTGTTGCAAAGAGGGTATGCTTTATTCAGATTTCACATTTTGATGCATGATAATTAACCATTATATTATCAACATATTTTTTGGTAAATTATCTTTTGACAGGAAAGATTAGGTCGTCTGCATTCCCAAATCTCGAAAGAAACAGCGAAGAGGAAAAGTTTGATAGATCCTCCCTCATCAGAATCTTTGAGGAAATGAATGAAAGGTATGCTTAACTTGTAAGTTATGATCTTATTAGAACTGAAGATTGACTTAGATTGTTATGTAATCCCAGATGTATGGCAAATCTGAAAATATTGTTTCCTTGTGTTAGATATGTTACCACAATCAGTTCTAGATGGTTATTTGAAAAGCTTCATTATGGTGCAACTATTGTAAGCTTAAGTCCTGCTGTCAGAGCAGTTGTATTAAACTGCAAATGCTGAAATCATCGCACTGTATTCCAGGGGTGGCTCAACGTGGGTGGGTGGGGGGGGTCATGATTGCCCTGTAGGGGAAGGCTGCCCTCTGTCAGGGAAATTTTCCTATTTTGTGGAATTCCTTTCTGGGTATGGTCAAGTGTGTGATATCTGATGGTGAACAGTTGATCTGACAGTTAACTTGTTTTTGCTCTCAAGGAGGCAGAGTTATAACTGAAAACCCCACATTTTCAAATTTTTGTCAATAAAAATCTCAATTTTTTGTTGGTGGAAATGCAAAAGTTTCAAATTTCCTTCAATTAAAACTGGACAATTTTAATTTCTTTTCAATTAAAACCCACTGTTTTGGCTTCATCCTCCTTTTGACAGCCTGTTGCCATTGACATGGCTTTGGATTGATAGGCCCCATTGGGAAGCTTGCTCCCCCCCCCCCCCCCGGCAAATAGTGGTATCACCACTGCTGTATTCGATTGTTTTGAAAGTTAAAACCTTAAAGGGTGGTTATGGTATGATACTAAGTTACCATTGATGTGGAAGTACTACCTTATGTTGGATAACTTCCAGTTGATCATTTTAGCTCAGATTTGAATCTCTTCTATATTTAAGGTCAGTCTAAGTGTATCTTGGAAGAAACCCAGGCTTGATTAACCTAGAATGTACTCAAAGTCCTGGCCTCAAGATTGCCAGGTTTCATAGTATTGAATGCCATCACCTTTATCTACTAGACCAGAAGTGGGCAACATGGCCTGACATGCCAGAAGGGGCAAAAAAAAAAAAGAAAAGGAAAGGAAATTTGCATCAGTCTGGATTGCCAGGTCTAAATAAAATTGGTTGCAAAATGTAATGATTTGTCATAGTAATTATGACACTTGCAGGCTTCTACTTGTTATTCAGTGGGATAACCAGAAAATTTCAGGTCGGGGGCTCCTAGAGGGGGGAAGCTTCAAATACCAAATCAATATAAATTTTTAACTCTTGAATTTTTGTTGGCTTGGAGGGGGGGGGGGGCTGCTGGAGCCCAGAAGACTTGCTGTGCTACTGTTGAAGTCCAAGCTATCAGGTTTGATCCTGCCTAAGTTCATTTTGTTGTGTCCTTGTGCAAAGATACTTTATCTCAGTTGTTTCTTTCAATCCAAGGGTTAAATGGGTATCTTTTAATCGAGGTAACTTAAACATTGAACCTGGTGCTGTATATGAAGGCAACCAGATGCCTAATGGGTTATTCTTGTATTTTGGGGGTATTTTTGAAAGTGCTTTGGCACCTATTAGTGGTTGTAGGGCACCATATGAAATCAGAATATTAATATTATTCTTTAAAAAATATTTCTTTCCTTGGTATACTGAAAAAGGACCTTGAAATTCATTGTCATTTAACACATCGTTCTGATTTTGCTTTTACAGTGACCTGCAAATAATCCAAAATGGTGGAGATGGCAAAGAATGGACATCAAGTCTGTATTATCTACTGCCTCATTGACTGAGGAAGAGGGATAAAACATCAAAAGTATTGCTGCTACTGTGACAGTGCTGAAAGAACTGGCACTGGAGCCTTCAGTTGTGCTGCCTGCTTTTCAGAAAATTTACGAACAATTGTGTGATATCATTCTGTTACAACTATTTTGCTATTAAACTGGTGTGATCCTTTCCTCTCTACTCAAGTTAAGGGAAGTACCTTTTTCGGAAATACGGATCCAGTGTATGATCAGTAAACTGAACTCATTTAGAAGTTTTCATGTAAAACAATATGCTTGCTAGCTGAGTGTTTAAGTGATATGGCTGAGTCAGCCTCACATTTTATAACAATTGGGGATTAAGAAGCTGCTCAGTGTTACAGCTAGTGTTAGAGTATAAGGATGGTATAAATGTCAGAGGAATTCCTTATTTATACTTGGCTGTGATTTTTTTAACCAAAACAGTAAAAATGTGGGATGCTGCTGATTGTAAGTTGTACTAATGATTTATTGTATGGTTATGTGTTGGACAATAAAGTTGATAAATTGTGCTCTTGTTGAAAAGAAAATGGAATTCACAGTGAAAGTGAAAGTCGACTACATGGCTTTGTTTGATTGGATCAACTGGATGTATGGAAGAGGGTGTTTTTTTTCCCTGTCATGCATTACAAAGTTTTTATTTCTCAGTCATTGATTTTGCAAAAGAAAAAGAAACAAAAACGATGCATTCAGAAGTCATAAAATGGAAAAGGTTGGGGGGGGGGGGAGGAGGGGAAGGTGAGAGAGAGAAGGGGATAGTGGTAGCATTACATTACACAAAGTTAAGTCAAATGTTTCAAAAGAGCAAACTATTTCTTGTTAAGAAATGTATGAACATAGCTAAAAATGATTGCATTAATCTGTTGCAATGTTACTTAGATTGATGGTCCTTGGCTTGAATTTGCAAAGGAGTGAACTATGTCAGTACTAATTGTCTGTTCAAATTGTTATAAATGTATATTAGAAAAACTGTCAGTGTTTTAGCTGGTTATATATTTACAGAGTAAGATAGTCTAAGTGTGGAGAGAGTGATTGTCTGGACATATGCAGATGTTGTAGACCATCACAAAGGAATATAGCAGATTACTTTTCATGTATTTACTGTATGAGCTTTTATTCTTGCCTTTAAGAACAATTTTGAGACTTTAGAAAGATAGGACTTCTTAATATTCTGATCGGTAGATGAGTTTAGAGGAAGTTCACTCCAGAATGATGGTTTTGACTCTTATCATAGTAGTGTAAGGTAGAACCATGTGAAGATAATGTTTTTGGACAGTTCCTTGTTTAGAGTATGGTGCAGTTGATAGTAGAAATATACAGTACTTTGCCTGGGTATTAAAATTCAATACTTCCTTTCATTCAGGTGCTTTGGTCTAGTCTGATATCATGGCCCATACATGAGCACACAGTCATCTTTGTGAGGATGTTTTAGTACTTGCAAAGGCCTGCATTGGGCATAAACAACATTTACCAGGCTTGTCAGTTGCAAATCCACTTCAAGTGGAGCACATATCCAAAGGTGTCACATAGCATCTCTTGTATGTTGTCATACTTTCTGTAATAAGATTTTAAGGCAGTGGGATAACCAGGGCTAGAAAAAATTGTTTATTTCCCGGGAAGGGAGTCAAATTGTCCACAGTTCCTTCCATGTTTTTACGTACAAAAAAGGTAAATTTCCCTCCAATTGCCAAAATTTCCCTCCAGGTATGCAAATTTCCCGGGAAGGAGCCTCCCAGCTTCCCAACTTTTCCACCCATGGGGATAACAAATAGTCACTTGAGCATAAAAAACGTAGCATAGCATAGCTAAATACTTTTTGTCAGAAAGGGATAAGGGACAGGGTGTACTGATACTCAGTTCCAATATTGAACTTTCTATCACCATAATGTTCATCCAATGTGTTCTTAAAGAGTTCAAAGTAGGGACACTAATGATCTGTACAGGGAGATCCTATCAGGTGTTTGCAACTCTCAAACTGAAGATCCATATTTATTACTCTTGAAACTTTGCTTAATGGTTTTCAAGCTTTGACCTGTGTTGTAGTTTTTCTGTGAATTCAAAGTAGTTGCTCTTTGGTATGAAAGGTTTCCAAACTCCAGCACAAGCATTCAAGGTTTCACAAGCTTGTATGGATGGCTATACAGTGTGTTAGTTTATCAAAGATGGTTCTTTGTGTAATGTGGAGGGTTTGAACAAGTCTAACTTACAATCCCAAACAAAACATACGAAACAGTATAATCTGACCCCTCTCCTGCTCATGTTTCAGTGTAATTAGAAGATGTCTGTGTGATGCCTTTGTATGTGCATTAAAGTGGATTAGGAAGACTAGATTCAAGATGGCTGCTTTATGTGTCTGTGGTAATTGCACAGTACTTATGGAGGGTGGGGGGTGTGGGGGGGGGTGACCTATAACATTAGGCTACTCTGTATTGGGATATGTAATGAGATATTGTATACAGTGATGTATCAGAGGGAACAGGTAGTGAAAGGTGGTATTTTGTTTATTTTTGTTAGGGTATGTATGTTCCTCTTTGTAGGGTGTTAACTGCCTGTTACTGTTACTATATAATAGTGACTGATGTGATTTCTGCATTGAAAAGTGATATACTTCACATTGGTGTCAAGTGTGATGACCTGTAAATAATATCTTGCCCAGAAGGGAGTCTGGAGTGCGTAACCTGTCATAGGAAGTGGCCTAGTCAGTTTCAAAGTTATAGGCAACAGGTACGTAGCCAGAAATTTGCCAAGGGGGGGGGGGGAGCGGGTGAAGCCTGTAGGCAAACTATCTAAGCGTAGCACCACCATAGGTTGGCGCGAAGGGTACAAGAAAATTTGGCCGAAAAATACCTCCCAGATCGCTGGAAATCTCACTTCCCAGGCCTTGTAAGTTGCATCTAAACATTTTTTTATTTTGAGTTACTAGCAATATATCATAAAAAAAATTAAAAAAATACCAAAACATGCCCAAGGGGGGGGGGGGCACTGCCCCCCTTTCCCCACATTGGCTATGCGCCTGATAGGTAACAAGCCCTTGAAAAGGGACTACAACACAATATATCATTGAAGTTAACACAACTCATTTCTGAGCAATGTGCTCAAGCTAGGGGAGTGGTGACCACTTTTCTGCACACCACCTACCCCCCCCCCCCACCAACTCTGAACATAGAGATCAGAGCCCAGATAATATTTTCAAAATATTATCACTCCATAGGTGTTCCTTTGTGGAACCCAAAAGTGTTGGTGATATGGTATCTGAGAGTAATGATGACTAGATGACTTATAGTATATGAGTACTTATACCAGTGGTCAGTCTGGTAGTACCATGCAGTGTCTGCATTAGCTGGTATAGCATAGCAAATTGCTCCTCAAATGAGTGCAAATGCTACACAATTACTAAATGAATAGCAGTTTTTGTACACTAAACGATATGCAGAATTCCATTTGGCCAAAAGGACACCAGAAATTGCTTTACAAAACTTTGACACTAATGCAGACAGGCAGTATGGCCAGAATCAGTTGTTATCCAGTGTTGAGAACGAACCATCACAAGTTGCCAGTAATTATCTGCAAATCTGAACTTTGAATGCTGTATGTACAATTGTTGATAGCTCACAGAAGACATTATGTTGAAGTTAGATATAAAAAACTTAAAATAAAAATGAAGAGAAAGTGTCATGTCATTCTTGTTTTTGGTGTTGTGACCAGAGTAGGCCCTAGTCACCAGTAATAGACCCACCACAGTGTTGTCAATAAAGTTGCACCACCCTCGTTTGATAGCCAAGGTGCCAGTGATAAATGTGGTATACAAAATCAAAATAATCATATGAATTTTGAGGAACAGTTTCATCACCCACACTTGTAGGTCCTAAATAATTAGTAATAGAGCTGTTTGTTTCCATGTGTATTATCATTTTATTGACTTAGCGGGCAAGAGACCTTATTTTTCCATATCAACACATTTAAACCTCGGCACTCTCCTCTCTTCATATCTTAGGCATAGAGTGAGGGGCAGGAAGGGGGAAATGCATGCACCATTCTATCAAATTAGTTGCCCTCCATCACTTTTCAGGTAACAGGGTAAATGTACTGGTATGTATGCTGTTTTTTGGCAAACATGCATTGAAATTTCAGGCAAGAGTGCACAGTCTTCCCCCAAAATCATGCCTCTTCAAGTCCAGCCACTCAGTTCTCTCCTCCACATGCTTCATCACCTCTCTTTTCCTAATCCAAGATTTGTGGAGTACCTGCAGTATGGAAGTGTATTCTTACCCCCCTCCCATTGCATCTTTGACACCTACAAAAATACCCCCCTTATCTTCACCATTGCAAGAGAAGGTTCATGAAATTAACATAACAAGTTTAAGGGCAAAGGAGGGCAATATCATAGACTGTAAGATGCCTTTCAGTCTAAACATAAAATAATAATAATAATAATAATAATAATAATAATAATAATAATAATAATAATAATAATAATAATAATAATAATAATAATAATAATAATAATAATAATAATAATAATAATAATAATAATAATAATAATAATAATAATAATAAATAATAATAATAATAATAATAATAATAATAATAATAATAATAATAATAATAATAATAATAATAATAATAATAATAATAATAATAATAATAATAATAATAATAAATAATAATAATAATAATAATAATAATAATAATAATAATAATAATAATAATAATAATAATAATAATAATAATAATAATAATAATAATAATAATAATAATAATAATAATAATAATAATAATAATAATAATAATAATAATAATAATAATAAATAATAATATAATAATAATAATAATAATATAATAATAATAATAATAATAATAATAATAATAATAATAATAATAAGCGTGGATACTAACTTAGGGCGACAGTTACATTGCCTTGCACACTAAAAATTCAAATTTTCTAACCCTAACCCTAACCCTAACCCTAACCCTAACCAAATTTGGTAGACATACTTATTAGACCAAAATGAACAATTTAAGCCTATTTGCGACAATAAAATTATTTTTCTAAATGGTACCTATTCCTTTAAGGCGACAGTTATGTGTCGCCTTAATTCCAGGTGTCGCCTTAATGTTGTTGAATTAGCACGAAGTGTCGCCTTAAGGCATAATCCATGCTGATAATAGTAATAATAATAATAATGATGATGATGATGATGATGATGATGATGATGATGATGATGATGATGATGATGATGATGATGATGATGATGATGATGATGATGATGATGATGATGATGATGATGATGATGATGATGATGATGATGATGATGATGATGATGATGATGATGATGATGATGATAAAAAAACACCAAAGCCAAACACAGTCGAGTCTACCACAGTCGCAATGGAACTTGTCAATGTTTATCTCGAAGCGATGGACTGTTAACAACCCGGCACTCTGGCAAGCTCTTCACTACGGAACGCCATGTGTTTCATAATGTTAGAAAAATAAATATCAATATGCCAGGACGGATAATAACATGTTACAAATTAACATCAATATGTCAAAATAAAAATCAATATAAGTTAATATCAAAATGTCAGAGATAAATATCAATATTTTACATTCAGATATTATGAGAGTGCAGCTAGCTCACCAAAAATACCTTCGAAAATGCTAGCACAAAATGACTGTATCCAGGGCCGTAGCGAGCGGGGGGTGTAGGGGGTGTGACACCCCCCCCATATTTGGTCGCCCGTCGGCAAATTTTCGGTCTGTCGGCAAAAAGAGGAGAGGGAAAGGAAAAGAAGAGGAAAAGAGGAGAGGAGGAAAAGAAGAGAGAAAAAGGGAAAAGAAAAGGAAAGGAAGGGAGTGAAAGGGAAGACGGAGAATGAAAAGAAAAAAGAGAAAGAGAGAACAGGCCAGTCTGTTATCGGCTATTTCGATTTTCGGCTCTTTCGATTTTCGGCTCTTCATCTAATTAGCCCATTCAAGTTGAAGGCCCGTCGGCAAATTGATTATGCATGCGACGGCCGTGTCAACGGCCGTCGGTGTAATTGGACGAGTGACTGAGTCCGTCGGCAACTCGGGAAAAGAAAGGGAATTAACGGCTTCCGTATAGGTGCACTATTTCGGGTCATATGACATTCTTGAAAAACCACTTTCTGCACATTATTCCTCACTTTTATCATCACCACGAGGAGCAGCACCCGATTACCCATGGAGAGGGTATCCTTAGCCCGTCTTCTAAACCCTAACCTTGACTCCAAACACATTTTGCAAACTTCTGAGGATCCGGTTTACCGACAAACATCGCGGGAAAAAATAATGCGTGCCGCGCATGTCTTCCCTTCACTGCAGTCTCAGGCTTTTAACTTTTGAACACCGAAATGAAACAGATACAGAACCCATCTTCAGATCCTGGCGTTCAAAGCATATTTTGAATGCTTGTGTTCAGATTCTGAACACATTTTCTCCCTTTCTGAACGCCGGACAATATCCACTTATCGTATTTGAACGCATGACTCGTCTAGTGTTCAAATGCTGAACACATAGTGTTCCAATTCTGAACCACAGGTTCAGCTCCTGAAGTATAGTGGCATGACGGGTGGAATAGCCTAACACATTAGAATTAACCGAGATCTTTGCATTGTATAATGCATTATGAACCAAAATATACCAATCCTGCATGAGACTTAATTTTTTACCGAGAGATTATGCTAAAACCTCAGAGCTTCCTGGGGCGAAGCCCCTCGGACCCCCACTAGGGGCCCTAAGGCTAATGGGACACTGTGGGACAATGTGGGACAATGTCACATAAACGGCGACAAATGTCGCACAAAAAATTCTGACACGCAAATTCTACCCGGGTGTAAATTTTGAGGTTCCTCATTAGGGCAGAAATCCACACAAATATTGCACCATTTGCGATCTAGGCACCTTTCAAATTCCAAAAATTTCCAAAGGGGAGAGGGACACCCCCTCCCCTTAGACCCCTTCCCCAGGCCACAGATCAGTAAATGTCGCATTGAGAAAACGTCCAGGCTAAAACACTGGCACGGCTCTGGATCCAAAACCGCTCAAAACTATAACGGCCTGACGAGAGGGATAGCCTAATACAATTAATTAGAATCTTTGCATTTGATGATGCATTATGAACCAAAATATATCCATCCTGAGACTTAAATTTTCACCCAGAGATATACTTAAACCTCAGAGTTCCGGGGGCTTCGCCCTCCGGAATCACCGGTCCTTATAGGCCGCCCCAGTGTTTTAGCCAGCCCCTATTTGTGGGACAATGTCACATAAACGGCGACAAATGTCGCACAAAAAACCTGACAAGCAAATTCTACCCGGGTGCAAATTTTGAGGTTCCTCATTAGGGCAGAAATCCACTCAAATATTGCACCATTTGCGATCTATAGACACCTTTCAAATTCCAGAAAATTTCCAAAGGGGAGAGGGACACCTTCTCCCCTTAGACCCCTTCCCCAGGCCACAGATCAGTAAATGTCGCATTGAGAAAACGTCCAGGCTAAAACACTGGCACGGCTCTGGATCCAAAACCGCTCAAAACTATAGCGGCCTGACGAGAGGGATAGCCTAATACAATTAATTAGAATCTTTGCATTTGATGATGCATTATGAACCAAAATATATCCATCCTGAGACTTAAATTTTCACCCAGAGATATACTTAAACCTCAGGGCTTCTGGGGGCTTCGCCCTCCGGAATCACCGGTCCTTATAGGCCGCCCCAGTGTTTTAGCCAGCCCCTATTTGTGGGACAATGTCACATAAACGGCGACAAATGTCGCACAAAAAACCTGACAAGCAAATTCTACCCGGGTGCAAATTTTGAGGTTCCTCATTAGGGCAGAAATCCACTCAAATATTGCACCATTTGCGATCTAGACACCTTACAAATTCCAAAATTTCCAAAGGGGATGGGGACACCCCCTCCCCTCAGACCCTCCCCCAGGCCACAGATCAGTAAATGTCGCATTCAGAAAACGTCTTAGCTAAAGTTCTGCCCCCCCCCTCTCTGGATCCCAACCTCTCAAAACTATAGCGGCCTGACGAGAGGAATAGCCTAATACATTAAAATTAGTGGGGACGGATCTAGTTTGTATTTGATGATGCATTATGAACCAAAATATATCCATCCTGAGACCTCAGAGCTTCCAGGGGCTGCGCCCCCTGGACCCCACTAGGGGTCCTTAGGTGGGATCCTGACACCAACCCGCTAAAGTTCGTTTTCGCACTACGCATTACCAGATCCGTCGGCAAAACATAATCGACTCAACACCCCCCCCCCCCAAAGATAACACCTTCGCTACGCCCCTGGCTGGCCCACCGTCGGGGAATTTTTAAAGTTTCGTCGGGGCCCGTCTTAGTCGATACGATAAAGTATGCAGTGCCCGAGTCGCCCCGACGGTTTACCTGATTTTGGCTCTCAAGAGGACAATTAATTTCGTCTCAAGGAGCAAAGTTTGGCTATTTCATGGGGTAGTCCAGGTGATTTCCCCACAATGTTATCCCCGATACGGTCTACAGCCCCTACAGTTTTTCTCTTTTTTCTTTTCTTTTTGTTCATTGTCAACTCTGTGAGAGAAGATGAACTTTCTAATGCCAAGCCTAGCACTTCTGTTGTATCTCTTGCAGATTGGGTTATGACTTTTGCATGACATGTTACCGAAACATGTGATAAACCGTCCTTGTAGTTTGTAACGTAATGGGAACGTTATTTTGGCGCAACCGGCGTACCATTTAGAGGTAACTTTTAGTTTTAAGAAGGAAGGCACGACGGGAGCTGGCAACTCGTGTTGAAATGGCGGCATATCAACGCGAAGTCATAGATTTTCCGTATTGCGACGAAGTATCCAAGTATGATAAGATTGTGAAAATTGGCCAAGGCACATTTGGGTGAGTTATTGAAGCAAATTTCTACAAAGTTTTGGAGTTTACTTTGTGGTGCAAATTTCTTTCCACACAGAATACTTACAGTGTTGGGACTAGTTCCGCGATTACTCATTTATTGGAGCTGTTTTAATAGCAAGCCACAAGCCTAATAGTAATAACTGGACCAACGATTTTTTGCTAAATTTCATACCTTAGCAATTTCTTAGTGTATACTCCACAGGGTTGTTGACTTGGACTCGAGTCACCAGTGATGTAGCTAGCAAAATTTGAGTGCCGGGTAATTGTCTGATCTGGGGAAAGCACCTCACCCCACCCCATGGCATCTACCCTATTTTTCAGCCGTTAGAGGTGGCGCCAGTTGGGGAACATGGGGGCAGGGCCCCTCGTTGGGGAATTTTTACTGTTTCGTCGGGGAATCTTAGTCAATACTCAGTACGATAGAGTATGCAGTTCCTGACGGATTACCTGTTTTTGCTCTCAAGAGGACAATTTCTCAAATAACAACAGAAAATTTTCGGCGCGCTACGCGCACTGTAGAGTCAAGTGCTCCAGTTCCTTCAATAGTTCCATTCCACAAAGATAGCACAAGTCCTGTCCACCTTACCAGGTAACATGAAGGCAGAGTAAACAGTTTATTTAGAGTTCGTAAGTTTCTTCCTATAACCCCATAAGGCAAAGCCTAGTTGCTGTTCCCTTGTGTTGGGAACAGAAGAGAAGCAAAGTTATTCCCATTTTTAAGAATGGTTCCTCCCTTGATGTTTCTAATTACAGACCTATATCTATTTTACCTGTTTTATCCAAAATTCTTGAAAAGCATGTCCATGATGCTCTCAGTACATTTCTTAATGCCCATTGTCTTTTGAGAGTTGCTCAATCAGGTTTTAGAGCAAAGCATTCATGTGAGACAGCACTTTTAAAAATTATCGATAAATGGATGGAAATTATTGATAGCGGTAACATAATTGGTGCGATTTTTTTAGATCTTCGCAAGGCTTTCGACTTAGTTAATCATGATGTCTTATTGAAGAAGCTATGTATGTATGGTGTATCAGACAATGCTTTACAATGGTTTAAGTCTTACCTGTCTGAAAGAGTTCAATGTTCTTATGTTAAAGGTGAATTTTCTACCCCAATGTCCGTTACATGTGGTGTACCGCAAGGATCAATCCTAGGGCCCCTTCTTTTCATCATTTATATAAACGATATGGATCTGTCTTTAAATCATGCAATAGCAGATATGTATGCCGATGACACTACTTTCTACATTGCAGGTAAAAACGTCCAAGAAATAAATGATAAATTGAGGGATGATATGGCAAGTATTGAAACATGAGAGAAATAAGATGGTGATTAATGCTAGTAAAACTAAGACTATGATCATTGGGTCAAGGCAACGTTTGCCGACGCTTGGAGCTAATGTACTTTCTATTGATATTAATGATATGACATTGCAGGATACATCGTGTGAAAAATTGCTGGGTGTTACAATTGACAAAGAGCTAACGTGGCACGATCATGTTGATAACGTGTGTAAGATTGTTAACAGTAAACTGGCGCTTTTGAGAAGAATTAAGCCATTTATAGATACAACCACTCGCATCTCTTTTTATAATGGATACATTTTACCAATTTTAGATTATTGTAGTATTTTATGGGGCACTTGTAATGTTGGTGACCTCAATATGATTTTACGTTTGCAAAAAACAGCAGCAAGAGTAATTTTAGATGCTGGTTTTGAGTGCGAGTCAGACGAACTTTTCAAAACTTTAGGTTGGCAACCCTTCGACAAACGCATAAAAGCTCGAAGGTTAATCATGCTTTATAAATGTTTGAATGGATTAGCACCTCAGTATCTTCGTGATCTTTTTCAGTACACTCACAATGTCCATACGTATTGCCTTCGATCAAAAACTTTTAATCACTTATTTGTTAGTGGGGGACGCACAGAATACCACAAGAGACGTTTCACATACTTAGCTTCTCATGAATGGAATGAACTCCCTGATGAATGTAGGAACGCAAAGTCTTTGAATCATTTTAAAAGTCTCATTAACTCTTACTTATGATATTTTTACACTCATGTTTGTTATGTTTTACGCCTTAATGTTTTTATAGGGTTTATGCTTTTTTTACTCTTCATTTCTCTGTTTTAGGCTATGTGCAATTTTGTAAATTTCCCTCTTATAATCTTGGTCATCTTCCTTTTATTCCTTTTATTTTTTTCTTTTTATTTCTCTGTTTTATGTATGGCAGCGTAATTTTTCCCTTTTACTACCTTTACTACTTTGATTGTTTCTCTTTTAATATTTTTCTATACTTGTATATTGTAAATGTGCTTTTTATTTCCTCTTATACCTTTTTAATTTTTACGAGGGCCTCGGGTAAGATTAGCCTTTTGTGAGCTAACCGAGTTTTCCACCCTCATGTTAATGTTAAATAATAAATAAATAATAATAATAATAATAATAACGATTCCGGGAGCAAAGTTTGGCTGTTTCATCGGGTATTCCAGGTGGTTTCGATACAATGTATGTTATCCCCGATACAGTCTACAACCCCTACAGTTTTTCTTTTTTCATTCTGTTCTTACCCAGGGTGCATTCCATGTAAGGCCTACGCCGGAGGTACGCCGAGGTTTTTGTGATCGTATGCCAGGCCTATATACGCCGGGCCGATGTACACCGGGCTGATATACGCCAGGATTTCCTGTACTGTGCATATACAATGCATGTACATAGCAATCCGTAGGCGTGCATACGTACGTACAGTATACATGTACGTGATGCATATACGGTCACCATACATTGGCAATGCACGTACAGGTATATAGGCTAGTATACATGTACGTAATGCATCGGCAATACAAGTACAGGTATATAGCACAGTACTGTACGTGATCATACGGCGGGAGTTGACCGATTCGGTATGCTGGGAGTTCCGTTTGCCCGCCGCTACGCCGAGAAGGATCCGGTGCTCACGCCGAAGATCTTCGTGTTGTAGTGCATGGAATGCAGACTGGGTTCTTCCTGATTACATATGTTTTTGTGTAAGCCTACCAAAAAATTTTCACGCGCTTTGCAATTTCAAACTCGGCTCTTGAAATATTAAGTTATATTATGCAAAATATGCCCTGCAATGGCATGGGGTAATTAGGCTCCTTCATATCCCCTTCTCACCACCCCCTCAACATAGGGGCTGTCCGAACTTGGGGTTGCTGGCATGACTCGGTTTCGAGTTTAGGTTTCAGTATGTGCTGTACTCTTCCCATGATTGACTAAGTGTGCTTAATTCACATATTTCAGTTTCGTCATAGATTGCAGTATCATGTAACGGGTGCCCCTAACTTTTTGCTTGCTTTGGAATGGAATATGATAACAAAGTAGATAATAGTCCTCGAACAGTCCATTCAGTGAGATTCTGCTAGTCAATATTTATGGTGACTTGTGACTTGACTTGTGTTCTAGTCCTGATGACTTGACTTGACTTGCTACTGCCTGACTGGTGACTTGACTTGACTTGGAGCTGAGGCAAATGTCTTGTGACTTACTTGGACTTGCCAACATTGACATGTGACTTGACTTGGACATGCTGAACAAGTAAATTTTAGTCCACAGAAAATTTCCAAGTGGTTCCACCGGGATTTGATCTGGGGACCTCTGTTATACAAGGTAAGCCAACTTCACCCTAACTTTAGAACTCCACCCTTACTTTAGAACTCCAACCTAACTTTAGGACTTCTTGTTGAGTCATCAGGGGATCAATAAGGAAAAGGCACTTACAAGTAGTGATGGAATGATTATTGGTGTTCAATATCAGTATTGACTATTTCCATCCTGTCTCAGTATCAGTACAATTTACCTTAAATGCCGATACTATCTAACAGATATTTTTGTCCTATACTTCATAAAAATGCAGCATTGTTTTGTTTGAGTGTAAGTCCCAATGTTTTGCCACGCAAAAATGACCCAACACTTAGTGGTAGCCAAAGATGTAGTGTGAAGTACACTCATGGTATCAGATCAGCATCAGTATACAGTATTGAGAATTGAAATATCACTTTCAGTAAATGACAGTAATATGGGCTACTAGCAATACAACACTACTTACAACTACTGTGCTACAAGATTTTCAGGTGGTCTAAAGGCATGGTCATTTTTGGGGAGGGACAGAAAAGGGGGTGCCTGTAGATTGCTGCAGGGCTCGAAAATAGACTGGAGCTCTGGAACAAAAGCTTCAGAGACTACCGCGACTGCTCCAGAAAAATGAAAAAGTGGGTGTCTGTCTGGAGCTAAAAATAGCACCAGGTGCATCAGGCAAGCAATCTCAAAATCACAGAAATACTCCCTGCACAGAAGTGTCCAATTACACCAAAAAAGCGTATTGAATACCAATGCACAGACTTACTCAACACTAGAACCTTTTCTTCTTGAGTGCCTACAAAAGTTATGCATGTTCTCTGACTTGCTCTTAAGCATGCCGGGTCTTATTTTATTGACAGGGTGGCATCTTTGCATGTCAAAACTTGAAAAAATATTTACAAATTTTCCGCTATATATTACTGTGTGGAGAAGCTACTACAAACTCAGGTCATTAGTCTCCATTTCCAAGTTGATCCAAACCCAATGGAGTTGGAGCCTTGTACGATCTCAATCAAAGATGAGTGCATGGGCATATGGGTAGGGGATAGAAGTTATGAACTCCTGCCTCTACCTTCTCCACATTCAAGGTGCCAGTGAGGGCAATCCAAAACTGTGGTGTAAATGCACCCAGCCCCCTCCCCAACCCTCCATCCCCTTACACGTTTTTCTGAGATGGAATGACCACACCGTGCTTATACTGTAGTACTGCCTTGTGTTACACCAAAAATACCCTGTCTTATTTTCCTGTCTCTAATATTTTGAATTTCTTTTACTAAATGCACAAGTAACATTAGGAGATGATTAGAGTATGTTACATGCTCTCTGCATGCAGGGAACAGTGGTTTCTTTGAAAAATTGAAAACAGCTCCAGACAATGATATGTAAACCAGCTTCAGAAAAGCTTCAAAATGAAGTTTGTCAGAAGCTGTTTTTAGCTCCAGAGAGGAAAAGCTTATTTTCAAGCCCTGTTGCTGGCACCGTTGCAGATTATCTGCAGAAGATGATAGCTTTGTGCTTTCACAGGCTACGGGCAGACACTTAATCAGTGATTCCCGCAGCCTCTTTAAGGCCTTCATAGGCTAGATAATACAGTAGGAAGTTGCCTCAGCATTTTGACTGCACAACCCCCTATAGCCTCTTGAAAACATATCACAGTGAGGGGAGTTGAAGTTTTACTGTATCCCTGTAGCTTCCCTTTGGCTGGTTATCATTAAGAAAAACTGTCCAGAGAGGTTCTGATCTCTACAACGTTACCTGACTACACTATTCCACCAAAAGTGACACAACAATATACAGTGTGTTTTATCTTAACACATTCAGATATCATGCCAAGACCCTTCCAGCTTCCAAGTATGATCATGAAAGAGTAGCAACCTACCAAAATGCATTTAGAGCATAGCAACATTTCATTCTTTGGTCGAATCTTTAATATTTATAATATATGTGTACTACACATACTGTTTCCTTAAACTTTCATTAGGGAAGTGTTCAAGGCAAGACACCACAAGACCAGAAAAATTGTGGCACTGAAAAAGGTTTTGATGGAAAATGAGAAAGAAGGGGTAAGTACAAATATCAACATGAAATTTTGATTTAGGAATACTTTATTGTTCATGTATATTTGAATACTGTATCTGCACAGTTTGCATATACAGATCTGCACATGAACACGTCTGTCATCGAGAGATTACTCCCCAGGCCTTTTAAGTAGACAAATACTGTATGAGACTGTAAAGGCATACTGTGCGATCATTAAATCAAGTTGCTTGTGTTGTCATAATCTTTTTATTGAAGTAATATTTATCTTTTATATTCCATAAAGTCACAGTGCAGTGTAGGATGATATCCTTGTTTTTCTGTGAGGCACGATGGTGGTGGTTTGGGGTAGTGCTTAGGGAAGGTTCATTTTAACTAGCCAATGAGAAAGCCTTATAAATTTGAAAATTGGACCTAACCTGTTGAATTTAGCAAAACATTCACATTTGTACTACTCTCTGGATGTTTCTATGCAATATGCCTTTATCAGCTCAATCCACGAAGTGTGGGTAGAGCTTATGTTATACTGAAAATGTCTGTCTCACTTTTCAAAAGGCTTCTACTCTCACCTGCTTTCATGGATTTGCTTGAAACTTGAACACAATGTTCCTTGGGTGGTGGGCAATTTGAGGTGTGCAGGAATTTTTGGTCCAAGGTCCCGTGTGGGCCCTATGGCCCATTTTATGAAATTCTTCAAAATGTTTCTTCTCCTACAGATTCTCTTGTACAGTGATGATGGTTTGTCATAATGATACTCTGTTAGTGGTGCCTTCAGGGTGTTCAGGAATTTTGGGTCCATGACCCAAGATGGTGCATAGGGTCCGTTTTGTGAAATTTGCAAAATGTTTAACCCCTCCTCCAGTTAAGTGTTAAACAGAGTTGACGGCCTGTCATAATGATGCTTGGTTAGTGATCTGTGTATGGTTTTCTGAAAGTTTTGGTCCAAGGTCCCGTGTGGGCCCTATGGCCCATTTTATGAAATTCTTCAAAATGTTTCTTCTCCTACAGATTTTCTTGTACAGTGATGATGGTTTGTCATAATGATACTCTGTTAGTGGTGCCTTCAGGGTGTTCAGGAATTTTGGGTCCATGACCCAAGATGGGGCGTAGAGTCCATTTTGTGAAATTTGCAAAATGTTTAACCCCTCCTCCAGTTAAATGTTAAACAGAGTTAACGGCCTGTCATAATGATGCTTGGTTAGTGATCTGTGTATGGTTTTCTGAAAGTTTTGGTCCAAGGTCCCGTGTGGGCCCTATGGCCCATTTTATGAAATTCTTCAAAATGTTTCTCCTCCTACAGATTTTCTTGTACAGTGATGATGGTTTGTCATAATGATAATCTGTTAGTGGTGCCTTCAGGGTGTTCAGGAATTTTGGGTCCATGACCCAAGATGGGGCGTAGAGTCCATTTTGTGAAATTTGCAAAATGTTTAACCCCTCCTCCAGTTAAATGTTAAACAGAGTTGACGGCCTGTCATAATGATGCTTGGTTAGTGATCTGTGTATGGTTTTCTGAAAGTTTTGATCCAAGGTCCCGTGTGGGCCCTATGGCCCATTTTGTGAAATTCTTCAAAAATGTTTCTTCTACAGATTCTCTTGAACAATTGTAATGGTTTGTCGTAATGGTAGTTGGTTAGTGGTACCTTCAGGGGTTCAGGAATTTTGGGTCCAAGGCCCAAGAGGGTCCATTTTGTGAAATATTGCAAAGTGATTTAAAACTTTTCCTCCAGTTATTGTTAAACACAGTTGACGGCCTGTTATAATGATGCTTGGTTAGTGACTGTTTATGGTATTCTGGAAGTCTTTGGCCAAGGTTCCATGTGGGCCCTACTCCATTAGTGGTACCTTCAGGGTCTTCATGAATTCTGGGTCCATGGCCAAATATGGACCCAAGCGTCCAACTTATGAAATATGGCAAAATGCTTAGCTCTTTATTCCAATTAATGTAAAGCAGAGTTGACAGCCTGTCATAGTGATGAGGGAATCAATGTTAGAATTTGGAATAATTTCAATTTTTAAAGGACAGGCAGACAAATCAGCACTAATAAGCAACATTTCAACTTCAAATGGATGGTGTAATTTTTATCCAATACTTCATTTTTTGCTTACCAATTTCACGGGAGAGAGGGGAGGAGGGGAGGGGGAAGGGGAGGGGAGGGAAGACATTTGATAGCTTCATCTCCACTGGTTATGCAACTGCCCTACACAAAATGGTTGCATTTATGCATTATGGCAGGCTAGCTTCTGATCCCTGCCCTTAAATAAGGGGATGAACTACATGAAGCTATAAAGATTTATCCCTGACACGGTCCAGGTGCTAGGTGAACAGTGTATACCATGGTAGTTGATACCCAAAGATGGAAGGTTGATTACATTTTTGGGGGAGAGATATTTATGTGAAATATTTTAATGATGACAGTGCCGCATATTGTGACGACCTAAAAGAAGTGGTGCAGTTACTTCGTTTGGAACAAAAGAAAAATACTGGTAGTTTTATCAGGAACCGGTAATAGTAACTACACAAATATCTACGGTACTTTCATTACCGGTACGCTGGTACTGGTATTTATGTGAAAACTGGTATACTCCCTAACCCAAGGGTTGAGCGACTGCAGCATTGCTGCTCTAGTTGTGAACTCCGCTTACTCTATAGTTTTCAGATAAACCCTAACCATTCTTCGTGAAGATATAACTGAACATATTCTGCTTAATATACAGATTCCTTCTCATTTTATTTTCAAACTTAACTTGGTTGACTTCTTTTCCTTTCCAGTTTCCAATAACAGCTCTACGTGAAATCAAGATTTTGAAATTGTTGCGCCATGAAAATGTGGTCACCCTCCTTGAAATATGCAGAACAAAAGGTGAATGCATACATAGTGTATTGATGTAATCTTTATTATCTTTAAGTAGACCACAGTGTACATTGAATGCCCTCTCATTTCAATAAATTATGTGAGGTACACAACCATTGTTTGCACATGTTTTGTACTGTAACCAACATCAAAAGTGATTTCATAATACTTGTCCATGAGCAGCATATATTCCCTTATTAAATAATTGTGGTAAAATATCAGGGTAGTCAAAAGTAGCTGATTTTCAACAGTATATCACAGTCTGAAGCAGCCTATTTGCCTTGTCTGCTTTATTGGGAAAAAAAATGTCTGTTAGTCAACATGCTTTTGTGTCAAGCTCCAAAAGCTCTACATTTTAAATTTAACCCTGGAAACAGTTTTCCTGAAGTTTCCCAAAGACATAAAAGCCAGGTGCCCCTGGACCCCATCCTGTATGACATTTGATCTCCCAGCATGCTTCTCGTGCATTCCTCTTGGTTTGACCAATTACCACCTGCACCCTTATACTCCGAAAAAATTTTGAATACCTTAAAGTATGTCTGATCTATAACTATTTGGAATATTGTAATACTACACACCACATTTACAAGATGTTCTTTTGAGGAAGGTTATTGGTTTCGATGATAAGAGAAACCTATGCATTCATGATGGTGTGTGGATGTGTGCATGTGCGTGTATGTGTGTGTTTGTGACACTTTGCTCGTTAACACGATATCTCAAGAAGGGAAACTCTGACAGTTCTCAAACTTGGTACATAGATGCCCCATATTGAGAGGAAGGACCCTATTGTTTTTGGTGGGGGTCAAAGATCACCTGGGGTCACCGGGGTCAAACTCTGAAAACCTTGTTAACACAATATCTCGAGGTAGGAAGCTTGGATGAATTTTATACGTAGTATGTAGATGCGTTATGGTAAGAGGAAGAACCCTATTGTTTTTTGTGGAGGTCAAAGGTCATCTGGGGTCACCGGGCTCAAAGCCTGAAAACCTTGTTAACACAATATCTCAAGGTAGGAAGCTTGGATAAATTTCATACACAGTATGTAGATGCGAAATGGAAAGAGGATGAACCCTATCGTTTTTGGTGGAGTTCAAAGGTCATCTGGGGTCACCGGGGGTTAAAGCCTGAAAACATTGTTAACACAGTATCTCAAGATCAGAAGCTTGGAATAATTTCATACTTTGTATGTAGATGCCTTATAGTAAGAGGAAGAACCCTATCATTTTTGGTGGAGGTCAAAGGTCATTTGGGGTCACTGGGGATCAAACTCTGAAAACCTTGTTAACACAGTATCTTGAGGTAAGAAGCTTGGATAAATTTCATACATAGTATGTAGATGCGTTATGGAAAGAGTAAGAACCCTATCCTTTTTGGTGGGGTTCAAAGGTTATCAAGGGTCACCGGGGTCAAAGCGTGAAAACCTTATTAACATGATATCTCAAGGTAAGAAGCTTGGATAAATTTCACACTTTGTATGAAGATGCCTCCTAGTGAGAGGAAGAACCCTATTGTTTTTGGTGGGGGTCAAAGGTCACCTGGGGTCACTGGGGATCAAACTCTGAAAACCTTGTTAACACAATATCTTGAGGTAGGAAGCTTGGATAAATTTCATATGTAGTATGTAGATGCGTTATGGAAAGAGTAAGAACCCTATCATTTTTGGTGGAGGTCAAAGGTTATCTAGGGTCACCGGGGTCAAAGCGTGAAAACCTTATTAACACGATATCTCAAGGTAGGAAGCTTGGATAAATTTCATACTTTGTATGAAGATGCCTCATAGTGAGAGGAAGAACCCTATTGTTTTTGGTGGGGGTCAAAGGTCACCTGGGGTCACTGGGGGTCAAACCATGAAAGCCTTGTTAACACGATATTACAAGGTAGGAATCTTAGATAAATTTCATACTTTGTATGTAGATGCCTTATAGTGAGAGGAAGAACCCTATTCCTTTTGGTGGAGGTCAAAGGTCATTTGGGGTCACTGAGGGTCAAACTGAAAACCTTGTTAACATGATATCTCAAGGTAGGAAGCTTGGATAAATTTCATACTTAGTATGTAGATGCATTATGGAAAAAGGAAGAACCCTATCATTTTTTGGTGGAGTTCAAAGGTCATCAGGGGTCGCCAGGGGTCAAAGCCTGAAAACCTTGTTAACACATTATCTCAAGGTAGGAAGCTTGGATAAATTTCATACTTTGTATGAAGATGCATTATACTGAGAGAAAGAACCCTATTCTTTTTGGTGGAGGTCAAAGGTCATCTAGTGTCACAGAGGGTCAAAGTCTGAAAACCTTGTCAAAAGGATATCTCGAGTTAGAAAGCTTGGATAAATTTCATACTTTGTATGTAGATGCTTTATAGTGAGAGGAAGAACTATATCATTTTTGGTGGAGGTCAAAGGTCATTTGGGGTCACTAGGGGTCAAACTCTGAAAACCTTGTTAACATGATATCTTGATGTAGGAAGCTTGGATGAATTTCATACTTAGTATGTAGATGCGTTGTGGTTAGACAAAGAATCCTATTTTTTTTGGTGGAGGTCAAAGGTAATCTGGGGTCACCAGGTGTCAAACCCTGAAAACATTGTTAACACGGTATCTCAAGGTAGGAAGCTTGGATAGATTTCATACTTAGTATGCAGATGCCTTATGGTAAGACTAAGAACTCTATTGTTTTTGGTGGGGGTCAAAGGACATCTGGGGTCACCAGGGGTCAAACTCTGAAAAACCAAGGTTGTCACCTGGTGTCACCAAATGTCAAAGTGCAAAATTTCCCAAGAATTCTCAAGATCAGATCTGAACACAAAACTGTATTTTTCCAATACATTAAGATAGCATTTGACCAGTGACTGAAAGAAATGGGACATGGCATTATTTGGAATAAAACATATCATCGAAACCTCAATGCATTTTTGCATTCTGGTTTTATAATTTCCTGAAATAAGGTGCAATTTCCAGAAATTCAATTAAAAGATGGAAAAGATAGAAATGATTTGAGAAGTAGCTTTGCCAGTGGCAGTGTGCTCCAGCCAGCACCCAGACTTGCTGACCACCACAAGAATGATATATCTGACTCACTTATCAATCTATGCAACCAGCACTCTAGTCCTGTCTACTCAAAGAAATATAATAGTGTTTTGTTATTTAACATGTAAACTTATGATTAGAATATGGGGAAATGCTGCTAAAAATTGCCAAATACAGCACAGTTTTGCATCTGAGCACAGAGTAGAGGGAGGATACCCTTCCCTTTAGACACCAAACAGCCCACAAATTTAGAAATAACCAGCACTACATAAAATCTAAGCAGCCATACATGGCACTTTAGAACATGTTGCTAGCATGATAGCCTTGATGATGACAGACATAAAGTTAAAAGTTCTCACTCATTAATGTGGATATAAAAGTATGCTAATCAGCAATTTTTGATGACAATACTAATTGAAAAGAATGCCATTTCTTTCAGCATCAGCTTACAACCGTTACAAAGGGAGCATCTACCTCGTGTTTGAGTTTTGCGAGCATGACCTGGCTGGGTTGCTTAGCAATGTCAACGTGAAGTTTTCCCTGGGAGAGATTAAGGAAGCCTTGAAACAGCTCCTGAATGGTCTTTACTATATTCACAATAACAAAGTTCTTCACAGAGACATGAAAACTGCTAACATTCTCCTGACCAAAGATGGACGGCTGAAACTTGCCGACTTTGGACTTGCCAGAGCGTTCAGCTTTCCAAAGGCTGGGCAGCCAAACAGGTACACAAATAGAGTTGTGACTCTGTGGTATCGACCCCCGGAACTCCTCCTTGGGGAGAGAAACTACACCCCTGCCATTGATGTATGGGGGGCAGGCTGCATTATGGCTGAGATGTGGACGAGAAGTCCCATCATGCAAGGTAACACTGAACAACACCAATTGACACTTATCACACATCTCTGTGGGTCAATTACTCCAGAAGTCTGGAAAGATGTGGATCAGTTGGAACTTTATCATTCCTTGGAGTTACCCAAAGGACAAAAAAGAAAGGTGAAAGACAGATTGAAGAGTTATGTGAAGGATCAGTATGCGCTGGATCTGATAGACAAACTCCTCGGGCTGGATCCTAAAACAAGGATGACAACAGATGAGGCTCTCAATCATGACTTCTTCTGGGAGGACCCCATGCCTTGTTCCCTGACACAGATGTTGTCACAACACAACCAATCCATGTACGAGTACTTGGCTCCACGCAGGAGAATCCAACAAAACCATCACCCACCTCATCCACATGCCCCCCCTGCACCTCCTCGTCAGAATCCCTCCACAAGTAAGCTGGGCCTGAATACTGCCAGTTTTGAGAAGACCTATTGATGTGTTACATTAACCATCCCCATGCAGGTTTGTTGGTTTCATCCGAAGAACTCAAAATGCATGCATAAACAGAAGCATTTCAGATGTTGAATTTTGCCCTCTACTGTCAGCAAAAGTACATCTCTGACACTTTGCATACGTTAAGAACATTTCTGTGAAAAGAGGAAGGCCAACATTTTTTGTGTGTGCTTTTATTTCGGAGCATTAATTTCATTATTTATTTTGTTGTACTGAAGAGATAAACCTGATTGTGCCAGCTATTTGAGAGATATCAGGTGAACTTTGAACATTTAGTGAGAGTATACTTACAGTATGCTGATGACATAAGATAATCAGAAGATGTAATATAATTTTCAGTTATTTGGTATATGTGCTGTTATTGATTGTTTTCAAGTACACAACAAACCTTAATCCATTGAAAGAAATCTATTGAGTCTTTGCAGACCTTGCTTTGATAGTTTGCTCAGAATTATTATATTTACATTTTACCATTATGCTGATTCATTGTCAAAGGCAGAAGAAATAATGCTTCGGTGACTTCTTGTATATGTACGAATGTAAATCTTAATCGTAAACGTGTCATCTCAAGAAGGGCACACATGAGGGATCTAGTACTTGCCATGTGGATATCGCATACTGAGTTAATGATACCTGCAATATTTGGTAGAATTCAGAGGTCACCTGAGGTGAATCATTGAAATCTTCATAAACACCAAATCTTAAGGATGGTTACTTTGATGGATCTCATTCATGGCATGCAAATGCTCTGTATTGAGAAGAATAAATCTGTTGTTTTATGGGGTGGTCAAAGGACATTTGGGGTCATAACAGGTAAGATGTTAAAAACCTTGAAAACTGCTTTTAAACACAGCATCTCAAATACGATTTGCATCTGTCTTGTTCGCCAGATAGCAGAAATTGCATTAAGGGTTTCATTTTAAAAAAATTTTGTGGGAGATGATCTTCAGACACCCCCTCACCCCCCAACATGTCTTGGCAGTTTTGACAGACAATTATCAGTGCTGGCTAGCAGATTTGGAGTGTGGCAATACTGCAGGATATGCAAGGTCCATACATAGAAGTGTTTCTCTGTGTACTCATCTCGACTGCCAGATGTCAAGAAAGTACTTTTAGTTCCCCAGCCTTTTCGAAACATCCCTTGGAGAGTTACTTATGAAGGAAGCCGTATGATATGTCCCTTGTGCAGTTATATCCCTGGGAAGCCTTGAAGAGGGGCTGAACAAACAGAGTGCCCTCTGCAGTGTACATTGAATCTACCCCTTCATCCTTCTCAAGCCCACACTTTGCACTCACAAAGTGAGTTCCTGCCATTTGTAAGACTTGTGTGACATTGAACTATGTGTTGAACACATAGAGTAGGATATAGGGACTAGAGTGCGCACTCCTAATACCGCGTACGTAAATCCGCTGTGATTGCATGGGGACTTTAGATCAGTGATGGGGACCCGTCCGCCATTATAAGTGGAGGCAAGAAGCGGTGCTGTGTGCGAGCATGTGTTCAAAACTGTAAGGCGGCCGAGTCCCATGCGATCACAGCTGTTCCGGGGAGTGAGCACTCTAGTTCCTATATCCTACTCTATGGTTGAACATCAATTTTAGTGACAAGTATTGTGATATATGGGCCTACGTGATCTTAATCTTGGTGGTAATCCACACAGATCGCCCAAAGGGCTGTTGAAGTGTGGTCCTTCTTCATCCGGATTAGATGTGATTGTCAAGGAGCTGCTTGAAAGAGAGTACACAAGGGGAATGTTTTTAGGGGGTTATTCTTAGACTGTCTCATTGGAAAGGGGGAACCTGGGACAAAAAAGGTTAAGATCCATTGTAGTTGAGTGTCTGGTTACAATTACAATTAAGTTAGATGTACAAACTAATCGATTGTTTCCTGGTCATGAATTACTTAGGAATTAATTTAGAAAAGTGCACTGTAGTTGAGTGAGAAGGTGCTGTGCCATACATGTGTAATGCAGTATTGGGCATATCATCAAGGTAGCGCGTTGGATGTTCGTCAAGTCATTAAGTGTGTAATTTCTAGCATGATATGTGTCTTTTTTCTGACATTAAGAATGAAGACATGCCAATTCCAGAAAAAAATCTCAAAATTTTCTATATTTTCTTTGTAGTTGTCTTGTTTCCTGTTGTCAAAGTAACTGCTAAACTTAAACAGCTGATAGAACCAAACGAGTTCTCACCCATAACCACAAAGATGTTGGAAATTCTCATTAGGCAACTGCAGACCCCGGCCTATAAACATGACGTCACCGGGTCATAAAAACCGAAGTAATCCGGCTCAGAGGACATGTCTATACATGCAGGGGTGGTGCCAAGTGGGAGGAGAGGTAGGGGGCATTCCCCTGCCGGGGAAGGCGGCCCTCCTAGCTCTGTTATGGGAATTTTCCAGTTTCGTCTATGAGGCATCATGGATACGGTGAAGTCTTATATCCCTGACGGCGAGAAACTTCTTTACTTCAAGATAATGTTTCTTTCAAGGAAAACCACATATTTCAAATTTTCTTAAGTAAAAGCCCAAATTTTCATTCAACCTTTCTCCAATGAAAACCCTGCATGGGGTTCGACTCCTGACTGGTCGTACCAAAGACTTTAAAAATGGAACGTACTGCCTTCGTGCTTGGTGCTCAGCATAAACAATGGAGTAGGGGAAACAAGCCAGTGAGCCACAACTGGAAAAACTGAGCCGTAAAACCTCATCTAACTCTAATTAACTCAATTGAAAACCCCAAATTTGCGGCACGCTAGCGCACCAAAAATTTTACTTTGCATTCGCTTCCACAGTTCCGGGAAACTGCCTTTTTCATGGCTTTGGTTACACCGCAAGGGGAGCTTAGCCCCTTTTCGGGCAAATCGTGGCGCCGCCTGTTACATGCCAGTTATCATAAAGATGAAAAAACATGAGTGCATAAGCTCTAAAGCAGTTACGTAATGTGTAACGTGATTGTGCTCAATTTAAAAGGCTTAGAAATGAAGCATAATCATACAAAATTTAAATTTTCTCATCATTTTTATAGAAATCTCACCCACCTGGAAAACAGGGGGTTCCCAAACGCTATTTCCAATGCTTGTTAGTATTACGTATTTTCGGACTTCAAAATTATGAGCGTTCGCTTGTTTAGCTTCCACATCGATCAAACCTATAAACAGTGTATTAGCAAACTTCGATAGAAAAAAATGACTTGTACTACCGCCATTAATTAAGAATATCCGTGAAAAATATGCAGAAGTGAAAGTTACTTCATTAAGCTATCTTTATAGCGCATTTCATTAAATTTGGTTGATTTAATGAAAAAAAGTTTTAGGTTTTTACACTACAGTTTTGTTAAGTGTGTGTGTGTGTTTTTTTTTTTTTTTTCATTTTAACATATGTAATATTATTCTTAGAAAGGGAATGCAAATTTGGTAGTACTTAGCATTTTTTGCCAAATGCATCTTTGTTGGGACGTGACGACTTTGGCTATTGCGAGGGTGGATCGCTCGAGGTCCCGTTTATTTTGAAACTACTAATAATTGCCACTGGCCCATATGTATCATGTGCACTTGGATAAAACCCTATGAAGACATTAGAAACATAATAAACAATTGATTCTCGAGTATGGCTACTTGACTTAAGATGAAAAGTCCCCCTAAATACTAACCAAAATTTCCCTGCAGGGGAAATTCTCCCGGTTAAAAGACATACATACAAATTACTTCTTTTACAAACTTAAACGTAATGAGTTTCCCATTCTTTGTTTTTGACAGTAAAATCGAAAATTCAAAGTCCTGTCTGGCTTTGTTCATCGTAAAAGCCTTGCTTTGATGTCTGTTTTATTTCTATCTGAAAATGTTTGATTTTATTTATTTGTGTGAAAACAGTTTGATATTACTCTTTCAAACGTGCTAAATGGTGATGCATTTATTACATAAAACACCCTTTAAATTTTCCAAAGAGTCAGGGCTGAAGTAGAGTCCCTGGTGTCCGAGTCCGAATCCTGATGTCCGAGTCCCCGAGTCCCTGTGTAAATTGAACTTGTTTTGATTTGAGTGGAAGAGGACGAGAACTACAATGAAATAGTCTATAACCTTCTAACCTTTATTCCTTCCCCTAATATTAAAGATGGCCATAGATCCAAACAAGTAAACGTAACAAAACAAAGACCACTGAATTTCCTCTTATGAACATATACGGATAAGACACGGATCTACAATTTCCAAAAAAGGGGCCGACCAAACAAAAGAAGAGCACAGCAATTCTTCACAGCGCGCGCAGTGCAAAAAGAGAAAAATCAACTTTTCTACCTATCCAGAGGTCTATATGTTACTGAATATTAAATTGAATTATTTACTACTGACAGTTCCAATACCAAAAATTGACTTCTTTAAGATTAATGGCTATGAAGAGAAGGTGCTAAATTTCCTTGAGCTCCTGGATCTGGAGCCTGAAGCTCCTGGAGCCTGGATCCGTGTCTTGTATATAAAAGATGGCTGGCAGTGTTTACAAGAACGCCCCAAACCATCTCCCGATCAGGGCCGGATTTAAGCATGGACCAGTTGGCACGTGCCGAGGGGCCCTACAAAATTGCATTATTGTAATTTTGGGGTATCTTGTGGAGATCTTCTGTGCTAATTTTCATTTTGTAGGCTTACATGTACGTAAGAAGGAAATCTATGGAGTTCATTTCGAGTGGGGGCCGGGTGACAGTGACCACAATCTTTGCCCTCCTTTCGTGACTTGCGCCACTGTAGTCTTGAGGAGAATTAAGGTCCGGAGGGAGCCCCACATTAGTCTGAGCCCAGGACTATTCACAAAATTTGTTTTTTGCTGCGATTTCCCCACAGAAATCAAAAAAATTACTTTTGTTATTACCAAAATCTCATGGCCTGGTACTACTTTCTTCTGAAAATAACCCATGGGTTTGATTTCTTCAAACTTAGACCGAGTTGGCTCAAGTAGTATTTCAGGTACCAAGATCGATCCTAAGCAAGAGGAGCACATGGTGAATGCTGAATGCTTAAATGATATTCTGATATGATGTTGCAATACATGATTTGTCATTATAACAAGTTAATCAGCCTGTAGGATCCTGAAAATTGCCCCAGGTCTGAAACAAAAGCTTGAGTACTGTGACCCTGGAAAGGATGGACGCCAGTATATTATTTCGACCCCGTCTAGTACGTTTTTGGATACAAATAACATTGGACCCTGCTCAGACCTGAAGGTAAATTCTCCAAACATTTGATTACTGAATGCTTACTATACAGGTTCACAAGTGCAATCCCATGGACGATGTGCTTAACATTTCGAGTTGGATACGTGCTATCTTCAATCTAGTCTTGGAGGCCTGAGATTGAGTCGATATTCCGAGTGTTCACTGTTCGTACTGCATACTGACTTATGCACTGTATGCAACATGTTGCAATGCTATTGTACGTGGTGTACGTAACATTTTCAGCAAAACTTTTTCGCGCAGTTCCGACCTGAGTAATTTTACGGTCGTGGGGAAAAAATAGTCGGTCTCGTACCCGGTCTCGGCCCGATTCCCCGAGTCGTGTCGGTCTAGTCCGAGCCCGAGTCCGAGTCCTGAGCGCCGGGTCCGAGTCAAGAGTCACGACAATCGTGACTCGAGACCGGTCTCGAGACTGACGATGCCGGTCTCGAATGATCCATCCCTGCAAAGAGTATGCCACCTAACACATAGTAACCTCAAGTTTCCCGAATTTGATTGAAGCTCATTTGCATAAATTGTAAATCTTGTTGAGAGTAGAGCAATATTGTATAAATGAACACCACGCACCCCCTACTTAAAGGGCAACAAATCTTGACCCAGAGAGTAAAACTTCTCCTTTCTAAGGTTACTTCCAGTAATTACTCCTTCAATTAAAAAAAAAAAAAAACACCGGTACAGTACATCTCCAGTCAGGTCCAGATTTCTCATTGGGCCAGATGGGCCCGGGCCCAGGGCCCCAACTTCAGGGGCCCCAAATTGGAGGAGTGAAAATTTGAAGTGATGGGAAAAATAAAAGAGATAGTCTCAGATAGAGAGAGTGCCAGTCTGGGCCCCCACAATAAGGGGGCCTACAGACTAGGTTATCATAGTTTTTAGGGTCATCGAGAGACGCCGTCCAGCTGAAATTTAAATGTCCTCACACGTGAACCCCCAAATGTTATTTATTGTTGGGAGAGACGAATTTGATGTGGATGGGAATTGTTCTCAAATTGTTCGTACATTAACTTTTAGTTTCATTGAGGAAGTTGGGGAAAACTACACCTCTAAAATTTTCGGACACTATAAATATACTGGCAGAAAATTAACCGAAAGAAAAACAGACGAACATTATTGTAGAGCTAAAAATATCGATATTTTTACACAAATGAATGAATTTGGCCAAATTCTCGTTTTCAATCCAGCCAGGTATCAATAATTTGGTAGATGGAATTTAATGTCCCTGCCCTGGTAAGACACCTTGCCAATCACCCTCTTCCGTCGGGAAAAGAATGAACTTGGTGTGAAGGAATAGCCTGAGAATCAAGAATATTGTGTTCACACACACATTCATGCAATTTCAACCATGAGGTTCAATTGGTCGCAAGACTGTCGCTACTACTGGACATCGCTAAAAATGGCGAAAACCTTGGCTATATTCAGAATGCCATGATCTCAGTTTTCAGATGCGTTATTGGTATAATGAAGAAAAAATTCAATATTTGTATTCGTTATGAATTATCCTAATCGTAAAATTGCAGTCCTAATCGGTATGAACTTCCCCGACAAAACACAAATGTCTTTTATAAACAACAATAAGAAAAAAAAAGTTCCTTGCTCCGTTAGCTGCATGGGTTAATGGTGCTAGGCGGGCAACCTTATTGGCCTACCAAGAGAAAAATGAAAAAAAAAACAAAATGAGTTATATACAAGCCTGTGATGTCGTTCCATATTCCTGCTAATAGTGCCTGGGAAGTGCCAATTCTGGTGATCTAGGAAGTGTTTCCATTCAAAATTCCCTTAAGCGCTTCACGCCAACCATCCGTTCCGCTCCGCTTTTACCTAGGCCTACTGTTCTCCATTGCTTACCGAAGTCACAAAGGTGTCCCTCTTTGCCCAAACCCTAGATCCACACCTGAATCCTTATGCCAACTGGTCCGAGAGTTTACCCCACGCTACTCCTTTTCGACAAATCTTAGTCCCTCCGCCATCACTCTTTGTTTTGCATCACTTTACTCAACATGACATCTGAGCAGGGTTTGAAAATTGGAGAATTTTTTAATGAAATAAAATCGTCTCAAACGCCTTATGGCTAGGTCCAGCTTAGTTTCAGTTATCTTTGTTACTTTCACTGCGGTTCTGAAATACAACGTAATTAATTCCAAAAGCTAAAATGCACCCAATTGCACCTTGTATTTTTTTCTGAAAAAAAAAATTACCCTCAGGCCACTACCTGCATCAGTAGCTCTTGACAATCTAATATCCCCCCCCCCCTCCCACCCCTTCTCAGGCAAATCGGGATTAGCCACTGCGATGATACATCTGTTAGCCTAAAATTGTTGAACATTTATATATGGTCTGTATATAAGCGCCTAGCCACTGTAGAGGTAGTATTATTCGTATAGCCTAATCTATCATATCAGTTTTTTTTTCAAAGAGCCAAACGACTGTGCAATTGGCCCCACATAGGTTCTTGCTCATCAGGGCCCCCACATTCGTAAATCCGTCCCTGGCCTCTTCTGAGTTTTAATTGCTCAAGGGCGGACATATTCACAAACTCCTAAATTACAAACAAATATGGCACCATTTGCCACAAAGACACCTTCTTATTTCCCTTTTTTCAAAGGGAAGGGGGACATCCCTCCCCTTAGACCTCCTCAGACGGCGATTTGCAAATGGTTAAAAGTCGCGAAGCGCTGGGTATTTTTTTTTTCTTTTTTTTTTAAGTATAACGGTAAATACGTACTTTCAACCTTTCACATCATACTACAAAGTAGACTGAAAGATCCCATATCGATGCGAGACCCCTACAGAGGTTGAAGATGTTCTTCTGTTTTGAGGAAAAGTGTAATCAGAATAGTTGCATGTATCATTACTTTAATAATGGTCATGGGATGGAGTTCAAACCGTGACGAATGCTGGCGAAGCGCGCCAAAAAAATTCATTAAATAAGATTTTCATGACAAAACCTGCATTCATGCTGTGCATCGAGACACCGGCAATTCCCCAACAACCTTTACACCAATTACAAAGCCAGTCTCTTAATCAACTGAGAATTCGTTAACAGCTTTCAACTTTTGCTGCCATGCTTCTCCGGGAGTTGCTACCGGAAGATATTAATAAAAAGAACAATATTGAGGTAAGGTTTTTATACAAGTCCAAATCCACCTACTATATAAGATAAACACGGAGACGGCAACTTTTATTACAGTTAGTCTTTCTCAAGAGACTACAAAAGAAATTTTTATTGGAAATTTGAATCCCGCGAAGCACGCAAAAAATTTGATAGTTGGCGAGAGTTTGCGAAAATTCTGATAGTTTGAGCGCCATTTGTGACAGAAAAATTATTACAATAGACCCATCACTCGGTCGATAACACACCTCACCCTACCCCCTACAGAAATCTGTACCTTAAACGCCTTTGGGGATCATTTTAACAGTGACGTAGGAACCGGTGGGCCAGGGGGCCATGGCCCCTCAATATTTTTGTGGAGGTCAAATGTCATTTTGGTATCCAAAAAAATCGCGATAGTGTTCAATACATACAAAATATATATGTACAGGCTTTAACAAAGTAAGCCCTGTCGTCTGCTTATCTGATGTCATGAAAACACAATCTATCAAGGTCAATACTGATGTTACAAAAAGTCAGTATTTCAACTTTCAAGGAAATTTCCCCAAACGGTCAGTTTCGGAAATTCACATTGAGTTGGGGATATTTTTTAGGAAATCAGACATTTTTGAGAAATAACTTGCAGGAAATTTAATTAACACTAATACCAGATTAGTTAAAATTATAAGTTTAATTTGAAGTCAGTTATTAATTTCCGATTTTCAAGGAGAGATAAAATGTAGTAAGCGGCCTTCTGCGTCCTTTTATGATTTGTGCAAATACGTACCGTAGACGACCGTCCTTTTCTCGAAATCGGGAAATTAATGACTACTCGACGGCGGAAAATCTGAGGATGAAATCGAGAAGTATGTTTTAAAATGTGGAAACAGTGTCTGAGTGCACCAACAAAGCGTGTTCTCTGGGAAAGAAAGTTAACAAGGGAAATCATGTTCCTTAAATCAAACATCATTCTTCGCCGTTGTCAGATCTGGTGTTCCTGTTGTTGTTGTTTCCTTTTTCTTTGAATACTAATTTTTTGTTGCTCAAATTAAAATCGGAAAAATTAAGTTGATCAAATGTGATGTTTTGGTGTAGGAAGGGGGTGAAGGTCGAGATATCGCGTCTGGTATGCCCCCCCCCCCCAACACGTCAAACATCTTCCTACGCCGCTGTTTAAAATTTTCAAAAAATGGTCTGAAATCGATGGGTCAGTTAGTTAGTTAGTTAGATAATATTTAACGACACACCAACACGAATGTGTTATATACTGTCAACTAGATTATTTCGTTTCAAGTCCTCCCCTTTAGTCGCCTCTTACGACAGGCGGGGAATACCGTGGGCATATTCTACAACCCCCAGCCCACAGGGGGCGATGGGGGCACGCGCGTGCCCCATACCCCCCGTGCCGGCACCACTGTCCTATACAGTCAATGTACAAAGAGACTCGCGCAACCGAGAAGAAGTATTCTCATTGTGTCGCATCGCTCAACCCACCGTGACGGTTGGACGAAGGAGTTGCTATCTAGACAACTCCCTGGTTGGACAAGCAAGTAGAACTTTTTGTACAAGTCTCAATCCACCTACTATATTGCTATATGATAAACACGGAGACGGCAATTTTTACTACAGCTAGTCTTTCTCAAGAGACTACAAAAGAAGAGTTTTTTATCGGAAATTTGTTTTATCACCATAACAATACTTAGATCCGTGGTAAACGGTTTAGTGTTGCTAGTATTTTATGAAGTTCAATAACTTCCAGTCATTCCAAATATTTTACCAGGACACCAGTCTTTATTGGATCTTATTCCTTCTCTTTCGTGTTTTGCTATTTTCCGCTTACCACCGACAGCTAGCCAATCTCAAATCGATTAATCTCAGCCACGTTGCGTAATTCTCTGCAAAGTATGGTTTTCTAAAATTGTGCACTTCGCTTTGCTAAGTGTATCCACCTCGAATCTCCTCTCTTTAACCGTAGAGAGGTACTTAGCTCAGTGGCGCCGGCACGGGGGCATGGGGTACGTGCCCCCCCCCCCCCCCATTGACTTTCGACAGTTTTGAGAAAACTTTTTTCTTAAATGGGCCGAAAAGGCGTTTAAGCTATAGATTTCTGTATGGGTAGGGTGAGGTGGTGCTTTTGACAGACTGATGGGGCAATTTTTATCATTTCCCATTTCACAAGTCGTTCTCAAACTATCAACATTTTCTCAAACTTCGAAAAACTTCGGGCGGTTCAAGCCTCACCTCGTCGCTGTGTTATTATCAATACCGTCTCAAACTTATTCACATTATTCATTCAAGGAATTGTTATTTAGCAACTCTCAGATGTATGGATGGATGGATGGAAGGACGGACGGGCGGACGGACGGACGGACGGATGGATGGATGGATGGATGTTTTTTGATAGACATAACTAAAATGTTTCTTTTATATTTTAATCAGCCTATGTAAATTTGTTACAGAAATCTACTGTTAACCAAAAGAATAACCGTTCCAGCTTTATGTGACTTTTCGTTATGCTAATTTACACCCGAACATGTTTATTTACCTGCATTTTTTTTTCTACAGTCCCCTCGACTTTCTGGGGAAGAACCAAGGGGAGAAACTCAAACGTTACTCTCGAAGGAGTTCTGCTCCCCAAGGGAGCTACGTCCTTGAAAGGACAACAAACTTAATTGACCCTGGTAGGTCCACCTCCATGGTCACGGACAGGTAACTACTAGGTCAAATACTAGAGCTACAAATATAAGCGTGAATTTCAGAAGTCGCTTTTTATACTAAAGTCCCGAAGTAAGTAAAGTAACCGAAGCCAAAAGGCGAAGGGGGAGAAACCAGTTCATACCCCGAAGGAGTCCTGCTCCCCATGGGGAACTATACGCCCTCAAAAAGGGACAGGCTAGACTAAACGTGACCAGCCTCTTCAGATAGGTATCCAGGCCTTTATACTACCCAGGCGGGGCGACACTTGGAGAGCCGAGAGTAAAATTTTGACACTAAGTGGAGCACCAGTGTAGTTAGTTAGTTAGTTAGTTAGTTAGTTAGTTAGTTAGTTAGTTAGTTAGTTAGTTAGTTAGTTAGTTAGTTAGTTAGTTAGTTAGTTAGTTAGTTAGTTAGTTAGTTAGTTAGTTAGTTAGTTAAGTTAGTAAGCTAGTTAGCTAGTTAGTTAGTTAGTCAGTCAGTTTTAGTTAGTCAGTTTAGTTAGTTAGTCAGTTTAGTTAGTTAGTTAGTTAGTTAGATGAAGTTTAACGTCCCAGTTTCCAACCAATTGGTTCAAGTCGAGACGACTACGGCCTTTTTTCCAGTTGTGGCTCACTGGTTTGTTTTCCCTACTCCATTGCTTATGCTGAGCAACAAGCACAAAGGCAGCGGGTTCCATTTATAAAGTCTTTGGTATGACCCGGCCAGGATTTGAACCCTAGACCTCCCGGCTGCAAGTCGGATGCTCTAACCACTTGGCCACTACAGTCGGTTGTAAGAGTAACTTTTTTAGAATGAATATGCAAGACATCATTTCTCAATAAATATTTATACCGAATTTGCAAAATATGTTGACAAAGTATTCGGAACAAGCTAGAAAGAGTCCTCGGTTGAGGTGTGGTTCACTTAGTTTCTTTTTGTTTTTTGTTTTTTTTTTTTTGCGTTTTTTCCCAACAGTTGCTTACTTGTTAACTTATTAAATTAAGTGATGTGTCTCATTTATTTCCTCAATACAAGCCGTAGTGCCTGTTAAATTTACGCTCAGTAAACGGGAGAAACAGAGATTCAACCTGCATCGTTGTGACGTGTGACCTTTCTTTGAAGTTACTGTGTATAATTTTCTGGGCACAGCCATACATCATGACCATAACAGTTTGCGTGCAGCTCAAACTTTTGCCAAACATGCATCCAACATTGTCAGAAATGGCACTTCCCGAATGAGGGCCGTGCCCTAGTTGTCGTCCCCTTTGATTTTATTTTTTCATTTAAGGTCGCGCAAATGTGGCATGGTGCAATTTTTGCTAAAGCTTTAAATTTACCATATGTCTAGAAATTTTACACATTTATTGAAATGTTTCCACTTTGCACTGAAAGGGGGTAGGGAAATGGGGTCGCTGCATGAGGTCAGATGTTTAAATGTCAAGAAATCAACTGAAAAATAAGGTCTGTTCAAATGTTAGCAGAGGGATACCCTTCAGCATATTAACTCCCATACACTTCCATTGCAGGTTCTATCGAACGAAAACGAACTTGTGAAATTAGAATAATGAGGATGGTTGTGGGGTCATAGCAAATACGAAATTGTGCAGTGCATCGTAGACAGAGATGGTGGGAACATTGCGCACGAAGCGTGAGGAAAAGTTTGAGGTTTTGATATTCATCTTAGATAAATATGTGGAATATGGCATCCTTACTTTCACGGGATATACCTCACCTGCCCCTAGACGGTTTTACCTATTGGCCGCTCTGAAGAGTGGGGATGTATGACTCCATTTGCCCTTAGCACCGTAAATGGTGGGGGTCAAGTGGGAGCCTCGGAAGCTCTGTGAGTGATTAAAAATGGGGACACTCGCATTAAACTATTAGCTGACCCACGTTACACTGAGGGTACACCGAGAACTTCAAAGAAATTGTCATAATTTCGAACGAGAACTCAAACGAACAGCATCTATTAACAGGGGGAATATGATCGCGGAGGAAGTACGTATAACCGAGTGACTGAGGATTAAAAGGCATTGTTCCCTTTAAAATGTATTAACTAAACCGTCATCAAAGGCTAGCGATAATGGAAAAGTGCGAATTGGGCCGAAGCAAATATCGAATTTGTAAAAAAAAAAAATTTAACGAGAAATATGTGTTCTTGTAAATCATGTACAAGTATTCGAACATATTTTTATGATCCGCACTAGATGTATCGTCTCTAATAAAGGAAGGTAGAAGTAAAGGCTACCTCTACTTGTCGGTAAAGAGAATTTCGCCAGAATAATTCTGTGCATTATTGTCCTGATAACAGGATACTGGGCATCTGGCATGGAGGGCAAATCGTGCATTTCTGCGCGTGAATTAGCGCTCTGAATTTTTTTTTTTACAGGAATCACTTTGCTTGCATGATACAAACTGCATACACTCTAAAAAAAAACATCTATTCAATTGGGGCACGAACCGGAATCTTGTCAAATATTTGACAAGATTTGTTTCAAAATTGACTAGAAATGGTTCAAAAATGAAACTATTCGTTTCATTTATGAGCCGAATCTAGTCAAAAATTTGACAAGATTCCGGGTCGTGCCCCTATTGATTAGATTCTATTCAAATTTGACTAAGACATTTTTAGAGTGTATAGCCTTTGTACTATCTTACCAAAACACTTTTAACTTTCTTAATGTGTCTCCCAAGAAGACAAGTCTGAGTTAAAAATGCCGACTATTCCGCTGTTCTTGATATATTTCTTCAAATATGTGTCTCACAAAGTAGAGGAAAACCGAGGAAGTGATCCCCTTCTTCTCATCCTTGCAATGAAGCATATGTACCTCCGAAAATACTCCCATATAGAAGAACAGGTTAGCCATTAAACTGTGAAAGAGTGCGAAATTTTGGTATGTTGCGAAAGATTTGTGATAGGAAAACCTCACCCTTCCTATGCAGAAATATATCATTGAAACGTCTTCGGCCATTTTACATTTTTGGTTGAAAATCAAATTTGAACACGCGCCTCTCTCCTTACATGCTGCTGCCACTAAATTTATGTGAAAGATACTTCTTAAATTAAAAAGATTCTGTGATGGTATCATGTACCGATTATTCACGCTCATCATGTTAAAATCGGTGATGGTCCTGTTAATGATTGCGATAACAGTTTTATTACTTTTTCCGTCTTCCCAGTTTCGTTTCTTCTTTACCTTTTCTTTTCCATTTTTCTTTCTTTTTTATCTACCTTTTCTTTGTTGTTCCTTTTTCCCTCTTTCCTATTTTCCTATTCATTTTCTTTTTTCTTTTTCGTTTTTTCCCTTTCCTACTTTTTTATCTTCTTCTTCCTTACATAGGGCGCTCTCCCCAACGCCTCCTGGATACGTGCCTGCTCTGAATCTTCGGACCTTTACATCATGGGCCCATAATGGATGGCCCCCGTTTTAAAGACTCGGCTGGCCGGAAAAGTGATAAATTATTACATATGATCTTGGCCAAAAGGCCCAGCAACGATTCCTTTGATACTGGAGGGCGAAACCCAAACGTCATCCCCGACGAGGTTCTGCTCCCCAAAGGAGCTATGTTCCCCGAAGGGACGCAAAGCTGAACGTGACTAACCATTCTCGATAATCAGAGGTTATTACAAACTGATTAAACCTTACTGAAGTCCGCCAGGTGAGCAAATCTTCCCTTAGCAAAAGTTTGAGATATGATTGATGAAGATGTAGGCCGTGCAGACATCCCGGAAACACCTCAAACTGGACCAATAGCCTACATATGAATATACAACATAACAAATCCAAATTTAACAGCTTCAGCGGTTAATGTTTCACCCGATGATGGTGGGGAAATGAGGAGATTGTAATGGACATTTCTTCCACAAACTGGCTACATTTGAGTCGTTAGAGAGTCTCTCTTTCAAAGGGCCGTACTTCTCGCCGGCCGTCACCAAAGAGAATTAAGATGCATATAGGCGGCAGTGGCGTCAACACAGTGGGTATGGGGGCGTCTGCCCCCCTCCCCCCAAATCAATTTTCGATTTTTTTAATGATCCAGAAGAGTGTTTAAGCTAGTGATTAATGTTGGGGTAGGGTGAGGTGTACCTTCGACTGAGTAGTGGATCTGTTTTAATCATTTTCTATCACAAATCCTACTCAATCTATCAAATTTTTCCGCGCTTCCCGAGCTTTTACCGTAGGTATTATTTTTCTTTAATACCACCCCAAACGTATTTGTTTAAAGGTATTGAAACGGGTTTTATAACAATTCCAATGCAAAATTTCGACGCGCTTTGCCCGCAGTTGCCACGGTTCACACTCCATGCCAGATGATCATTTTTGGACGATATTGCACAAAAGTATTCTGGTGAGAGAACTATTTTAACAAAACTTTAAGTACAATCTCAAGTTTGCATCCGGCGATTATTTAGCAGTCTAATATTATGGGTAACATTTGTAGAATAATGTACATGATTTGAAAGAAATAACTCTTTACACAAGGTTATTCAAAGGTCATTAATTGTATTTGCAGTAAATAAGCATTATAAAACATGCTTATTAATCATATGCACCGTTTGTTCTACCTATACTCCCCTCTAGACCAATCCCCCCCCCCATCCGAAGGTGCTCATTTGGACTTTCTTTCAAAATAAGTAAAGGTACGATTTTTGTGAAGTTCTTGATGTGTTCTCCTGTAGTGTCATTTGGACTGTCAGTTTAAAGCATCGTACTAACGTCCCCATTTTGTAACTACCCAGAGCTTCCAGGAGGCCATATGTCCGTCTCATGGTACCATCATTAGAGAGGTGTCATATACCACAGTCAAACTATTACCAAATAATGATTATTTCTTAACATGTTACAGATTTTGCATTTTGCATCTAAGTCACCATACAATATATGAACAAATATTTCTCAATGGGAGGAGTTTCGCCCTCTCTACTTAGACATCACACCTTTCCCTTACACCCAACGAAAATAAGAACCATTTCACCTTAAGTGTGAGAACATTTTAACATATGATCAGTCGAAATTTTGCCAAAAATGGCACCATTTTGCATGTAAACCACCTTAAACGACCAATATCCTCCCCGAAGAACCCAGCTCCTCCAGGACGCAACCTCCGCAGTACGGTGGCAATAAAAGAACGATCCATCCCGGGTGTAAACTATTGTAGATACGCATATGCACAATTTTATAGCAATTTTCTGGTTTACCTGGGCTAATGAAGATTACCATATCATCTTCTGCTGTGCCCCTCCCCCATTACCATACGTTGACTTCGCCATGCACGGATGGGGGTACCCAATGAAAAACTTTTGCCCCTAGAAAATTCAAAGTGACTATTGGCTTAATGCATTTTAGCATATCTCGCCCCTAAATTTTTTTTGTCCCCCGGAAGCCTGGTCCCCTCCCCCCCTTCGGTGCCTTGCCTGTCTACTGGCCTGACTTCTCGGCTTCTGCATCTACTCCATCTCTGTTGAAAAGCGATATATAGATATTGCATAACAATTTATCGAGCTGAAAAGGTAAAAAAGGCAAAATCAAAGGGCATGGAGCTGATGAAAGGCGTTAAAGACCTCTAACGTGCAAATTAGTGGACAAAGCTTATCGTACAACTCGTCGCTATGGAATACTATTGGCGACAGACCCGAGTTGTGGAAGCCACCGAGATCTGGTACGTAGGCTAGTAGCAAAAGATGCCAAAATGTGTTATCGGCTTCAAGTATTGTACAGGGTGGGGGAAGGTGTGCTGATCAGAATCACTGTAGATCAGTAGAGACTGACTAAATGCACGAACCTTCAATCGTTATGCTACGACAGCATCGGATGTTTAAATAGTTATACCCTCCAGGACACCAAAGAGCACTATACCTATGTGATGATTCTCTTGATAACGAAAATCTGCAGGGAGATTGTATGTTAATAAACAGTACAGTTCACAGTCGTAAATGTTTCAGGATGAGTCGTATATATAATTTCAACAGAGGGGTGACTGGAATTGACGTCCTTCAACTGATAATAATCTGTAAACAATCTTGCTAAGGCACTGAGTGCACAGTGTGCATTGTCAAGTCAAAGTCGAATTGAGTTCCTAATTAGCCCTACATAGAGTCCAGAGGCCACAAAATAGCAGGGCTGTATTTGAGTCTACCTAACACCTATTTTGACGGAGCCAATTCCGATTCCAACATCCCAAATTTTGGGCCAATTCTTGGTCCGGCCACGTGGCAATTTACTGAATCACAAATGATTTTCAGACTATTTCTGAAAATATTGCCAACTAGAAGGGCCGTTTTATAGAGTTAATTTCACAGTGTGGTCCATCCTGTAATTTAGTGGACTTTGCGTAACTAGGCCTATTCATGTGTAAAACTGCTGGGGGTTCCCAGTCCGAGTTCAGCTGCAGTCTATTCCGGGCCAGTTCCGATTCCCGTAAGCCCCATTTTGGGGCAATTTTGAGTCCAGCAAAAATCGCATTCGCGTCCGAATTGAGTCCGAGACCCCGAGTGATAAAAAAAATCATTTCTATGGTCCGAGTTTGGAATCTGGTGTTGTAGCCCTGCGAAGCAGACTAAATTTACAGTTTGAGTCAAAAAAGGAATCATAAGTACTTTGGGCTACTTTTTAATTCTTGGTGCTAGAATCAAATGAGATTATGTAAAGGATAATAAAGGATAGCTGTAGTCTAGTGGAAAGCCTAGGTCATATTGCATTCAGGCCAGTTCTGACACTGGCCAATCATGTTGCAAAGAGGGTCCTGGTCCTCATAAATCGACAACATACTACGGAAGAACATTATAACGTTGTTATTAAATGTAGTGTGTTGCATTCGAGAGGTTCCTGGATCAAGTCTCGGTGGAACCACATGGAAATTTTCTGTCTAACTCAAAATTGCCGTTCGGCACGGATGTTTGCAGTGATGCTGAAGGGATTGTAAACTGGGGATTTGAGAATGGGTTTCTGGTTATCTCCAACAGATTATTGCTTGAGCAGTGTGTTGCAGAGCAAGGCCACTTCTCTACCCCTCCCGGTGGAGGGGTACACTCGTTCATCGCATGGGGTGTGAAATGGCCATTCCAAAAATCAGGTTTTGGGATCAATGCATACGAAAAACCCTACCTTATTACTCGTTAAGAACTGGCCGAAAAGCAAAAATAAATTTCGCCTGTGTTCCAGGCCTGTAGCTAGACAAGGTACTGAAGGGGGCGAGACAGCTTCCAGGGGGAAAAAATTTTTTCAGGGGCGAGATATACTTAAATGCATTACGGCAATGGTATATTTTTTGATTTTCTGGGGGGCGAAATTTTTTCCAGGGGCTTGGCCCCTGCCCCCTGTGGCTACGGGTTTGCTGTGTTCATGCACGAGGAACCTGGTGTAAGGATCCTCATGACCCCAAGTGACTTTGTGACCCCTGGACTCTTTAAAAATATGACGTTCAGACAGACTGTACTTGTGCACAATTTGTTCTCGGGCCGACAAAGCTCATTTAGATAGAGATCTTATTCAAGATTTCAAGTAGTAATCTTTCAAAGATACCGGTACCTTGCATTAAAGAATAAATATGTAATTTGCCCATGATCACCAGTGCTCCACACTGTTACATTGATTCTATCACTATATCTGAAGTGTACTGAAATCTTATAACGTCATCTTGCGTTTGATAATAGATGATTGCCGCAATTGCATTCTGCTTACGAGAGCTACTCTATAGTGTTATATAAAAGCCTATAGGTCGTTAGTGCCATTACGTATTTGTTGGTAACACCTAAGGTACGTTGGAATCACCTTACAGATTATTGTACAGTATTTAGGATACCGGGGAAGTGAAAATGAAGATTTCAGGTAAAGTGGCCTTAGTTACCGGGGGAGCTTCCGGAATTGGCAAGGCTGTAAGCTTGAAACTCCTCGAAAATGGAGCAAAGGTAAGTAGTTTTATATCATATGAGCAAAGGTAGGTAACTTGCAGAGTTGTTGACTCGAGTCAACGACTTGCGACTCGAGTCGACTCGAGTCCCGTTTTTTTTTTTGACTTGTGACTTGACTTTGACTTGAAGGGAACTTGACTTGCGACTTGACTTGACTTGAGGAGTTTGAAAAATAAGTGACTCGTGACTTGACTTGACTTGCAGAGAAATGACTTGTGACTTGACTTGACTTGAACATATTTGACTCGTCGACATTGGAAATCATCATTTTTTTAAGCTTTTTTCATACTCTCATGTAATATATTCAAGTTCCGCTATTTACCCTCGAAATAAATTGAAGATTCGCATCCTTTAAAAAAACATCGTAGTAGGCCTATATCGATAGCGCACATAAACTGTGCGTGTTCACGTATTATATATTCACAGAAGAATGCAACGCACGTTGCCACGTGCATCATAGGCCAATCTCGTATTTACCGAATTTACCCGTATTCGGTTTCCTGAATAAATATGTGTGTTCTACAATCCTATAAGTTTGTGGCTCAAAAAGCCTCAGGAAAAATTATTGCCTCTCTTCCAAATTTTTGTGAACGACTATTTACATCAAGATTAAAACTGATTGTGAAGTCTCCTAGATAGGGTAGCTATCGCCCAATCGTTTCGCTGGCTGACTTCATGATATATATGATAGTATGATAGCCAAACACGCACACACTAGTATCATCATGCCGTCGCCTGTACCGAAAGTTGTGTCATTTTGTTATAAAAATTATGAAAGTTCACCGTACTGTACTTCAATGTCAAGACTGTCATTCATCATGTGTGGCGCTAGCTAGTGGAAGTTATCTTGCATCATTATAAATTCATGCAATTTCACATAACATGACTTGTGAAGGACTTGGGAAGAAATGACTTGTGACTTGACTTGACTTGAAGAAATTTGACTTGTGACTTGACTTGACTTGCAAGAAAGTGAAGTGACTTGTGACTCGACTTGACTTGACCGAAAAAAAATGACTTGTGACTTGACTTGACTTGGCAATGAATGACTTGTGACTTGACTTGACTTGAAGAAAAATGACTTGTCAATAACTCTGGTAACTTGTTATTGTAATTACCTTGTGTTTTATCTTTTGCATTATGTCAAGAGCGTAGGCTAGGCAGGATTTTTCTACCTGGGGGCTCGTCTTGGAGAATTAAGATTGAGATTTTGACGTTAAGTGGAGCGCCAGCATCAATTAGTGTGCAGAGAAAAATTTTGTCAAAAAATGCCTCCCAGATTGCCATAAATTGTAGTTCCCAAAGGGGGGATGGGTGTAGGCCCCAACCCTTGGAGAATATTTTGTTTATTTTAAGGTGGATTAAATGCAGAGCTTTGCACTGATTATATATATATCTAGAAATTCTCAACATTTGGTGAAGTGTAAGGGAAAGGGTGCAGTGGTATGCGCTCTGAGGGGGCAAACCCCCGTGCACAGGCGCGTAGCCAAGGGAGGGGGCGAAGGGGGAGCCGCCCGTCCCCCCCCCCAGCAAAAATTTTGGTATTTTTTATATTTTTTTTTTACAATATTTCTAGTGTTCTCCCTATTTATGTGAGGGTAAATAGGCCTGGCAAGTGCCATTTCCAGCGATCTGGGAGGCATTTTGGACCAAAATTTTCTCGCGCTCCGCACCAACCCATGGGTTGGTGTGGAACACTGGCAGCATACTTGCCAACTCCACCGATACCGTAAAGGAACAAGTTGTGGGCCTATCATATCAAGAACACACGGTATCTAGTGGTAGGCCTATGTACAAAAGCAACACCTTAAACTTGTTTGAAGCTGTCATGTGATTCTGCATACTTGTAGAATGATAAATTATTTGCCAGCAATATGTGTGTATTTGATTTCTATATGGTTATTCCTACAAAACATTTCATAAAATACATAATAATATGTTTCCTTATGCATACAAATACCATATTAAAGTATGCACCAAATCACATATTTTCACATTAAAAAACACAAAAGCTTCTCACGGTGGGAGGCCCTCCCTCACCCTCCCCCTCGCCCGCAAGCTCGTTCGGGCTCGGTCCCTTCGCTCCCTCGCAAAACCAAATGAACCATTTCGCCCCCTTGACAAATTTCTGGGTACGCGCCTGCCCATAGTTACGCTACTGATGGGATGCCGTCTAATGGACGTTACATCAGTTACATGAGGTCAAATGTTAATTAAATGGTCAAGAAACAAATCGAAATGGTTAAAGTCTGTTATACGTCAGCGGAGCGATTCGCTAAACACGTAAACTTCAAGTTCCGTCCTCTACTCCTTTTCCATCTCTCAGTGGTTAAATCAGGTAAATGGGGTAGCAACATTGCGCGCGAAGCGCGCCGAAAATTTTGCAGTTTTGAGATTGATCACACGTACATATGCGGAATATGGCATCCTTAGTAGAAGATATACTCACCCCATCCTTAAAAGATTTTAACCTCTCACCGCTCTGAAAAGTGGTGTATATTCCCCCCTCCCCCCATTCTCCCTTTCAGTGGTGCATGGGGTCCAGGGGCATGGCCTGCGGAAGCTCTGTTAGTAATTAAAAATGAGGACACTCGCTTGAAGCTTTTAACTAACCCACATAACATTGAAAGCAAATCCACCACCTCAAAAAATCGCCATCATTTCGAACCAGAATTAAGACGAACAGCTAGTTACGAGGAGAATATGAGCAGGGGGTAGGTTTAACTTAAGAACTGATGATTAAACACATTTTCTTTGTAAATGTATTAATAAAACAGTCACCATAAACTAACGGTAATGAGAGCGCGCGAAGTGCCCTGCAAAAACTGTTTGACAAACCTTTTTAGTAACGAGTCATATGGGTAGTTTAAAGGTCAAGAGCAGTCGCCCCAAACTTATTTTGAAGCAATAGCTAAATGTCACAAATTTCTTCCTTTTTCTCTTCCAAGTATCTTTTGTAATATTTTAGGACATAAATATTGCATATTCAAGGTAAACCAAGCAGTTGCTCCTTGTAAATTTTACAATTGAGTGAGAAAAATACTGTCACATGATTCTCAAGAGCCATTCAGGAAATAGGATAGTCTACTATACAATTCTTTATTGGGGTGACTGCATTCTCCCTTTAAGTCAATGAATTATATTCATTGCTTCAGGGTACGTTCTATCTCGATTCCCGGTCTCTGAGGGTATATTAATTCTATTAAAAGATCTCGCTAGAATAATTCCGAGTATAATGTCTATTCACCAGAACTATGATAATTCCGCCCATTATTGTCCTGATAATGGTCATCAGGCATGCATGAAGTGTGAAACCTACATAATTTCATTTTTTTTTCAATTTTCTCAAAATTTATTTCAGTCAGCTTATATCATACAACATGTACAGTTTGATACTAGTATTAAAATACATTATTTTATAGTGATTATGAACACAAAGATAAGCAATATCAACATGATAAAATTAAGACCAGTGAGTGGAGGAAGTACAAGAAAGCTACTGAAAGCTTGTGGGTAGTGATTCCCCTGGAACGAGAGCACACATATACATGTACATAACTAAACAATAACAGAAAAGAGAGCATGACCATACACAAAAAGGAAAATGCAGTTCCCAGTTCCCCAGTCCCAATTGGAAGTAGTGCACCCCGTCATCCTTATTCAGGAATGACTCATTTCAATCATGTGACAATGTTTTTGTTACTTATTTGTTGAATTCGTGCCAAATAATTCCTTGGTTTACCTTCAGCATTCAATGTTTTTATACAGAAACATGATGAAAAATACCTGTAAGCGAAATAAGGGGAGATTTGTAAGATTTTGCATATTTTTGAAATAAACTTAGGGCGACTGCTTTCTCCCTTGATATCGGCAAGTTGAATAGAGATGTAAACCAATAGAGATATAGCGAGAAAACAAAGACTAATTATAACCTCATAACAGGTAGGTTTTGAAGAAATGTTTGAAAGAAGAAGCAGAGAAGGAATTTTTAATATTTTTTAATATTTTATATATTTTTAATATTTTAATGGGACGCCATTCTAAGTAACAGGCACTGAGAATCTGGTGTTTCATTGACTAAGAGAGAGCTTTTAAAATGGCAGTACATGCGAGTTGTATCTGGTGCTGTAACTGTGGCTTTAAGCGGAAAATTAATTAACGAAAGAATTAGGAAGTATATTCTTAGAGAACTGATACATAAATACCGAAATTTTAAGCGTAACAATATCAAATATTGTAAAGGAGTTTTGCCATAGCCATTCATCGCACACGGAATTTAAGCCAGCCTACCTACAGTCTGAGAGTTACTATTACAGTATTTTAGGGCTTCGATCTCGAAGAAGCAGCGCTTTATAAGTATATATTATGTATGTAGTCATATTTGACACTTGAGATACCACTTGTTTCTTTGGTACTAGTGTGGAAGAGGTAATATCAGGCAAGTCATTTTTTCATAATTATAAGTACTCTAGTCCAGGGGTCGGCAAACTAGGGGTCGCAACCCTTTTGAGGGTCGCGAAAATATTTCGGAGGGTCGCGAAAAGGATTCGGGAGCGAAAAATAATTGCCAAACTTCTCATTAAAAATATGATTCTAATCTATGAACCAGTGATCTGCTTTATTAACACTGCATAACCAAGTCAAATCAAACTCCCCTCAACGACCCGTCAATTTGAGGGCCACCAAGATTCCGCAGTAGAAAGTTGGGGCCACCAAGCAAAAAAGTTCGGAGACCCCTGCTCTAGTCTATCGAAAATCAAGCACTTCTGTCATGATTTTTTAACTGAGGCCGACTTGGCTTGGGGTCGAATTGGTATGGGCCGAGTTGGCTTGCGGTCGAGTTGGTATGGGGCCGAGTTGGTATGGGGCCGACTTGGCTTGGGGTCGAGTTGGTATGGAGCCGAGTTGGCTTGGGCCGAGTTGGTATGGGGCCGAGTTAGTATGGGGACGACTTGGCTTGGGACGACTTGGCTCGGGGCCGAGCTGGTATGAGGCCGACTTTCCTTGAGGCCGAGTGGGCTTTGGGCTGAGTTGGTTGGGGGTTCGTTAGTTAGATACCAACACGAATGTGTTACATAGTGTCAACTATAAAAGATAAAAAGGTAAAAGTTTTAATACGGTTTCAAATATGGTTCAAGTTCAAGTTTGGTTTCAAAAACAGCTCAGATACAGTGAAAGTCCTTCCCTTTAGTCACCTCTTACGACAGGCGGGAAATACCGTGGGCATATTCTACAACCCCGGCCCACAGGGGGGCGGTTGGGGTTCTGTTCGAGTTGGTTTGGGCCGAAAGCGTTGCATACACTACGGAAAAATTCAATGCATTATATCCGATCATCGCACCCTCATTTCCCATCACACCCCGATTTTACGGAGTCACGTACCGATTTCTCATCACACCCACAGTTTACGTCGTCATGTACAGTTGACATCGCCTCATATGGTTCACGATGAATTTTCACGTCGTCACACCATGTTTTTAAGCTATTTTATGTAGTCACACCATGTTTTTTTTTTATGTAGTCACACAATGTTTTTACGTATTCACACCATGTTTTTATGTAGTCACACCATGTCTTTATGTAGTCATACCATGTTTTTATGTATTCACACCATATTTTTATGTGGCCACAACCTGTTTCTGTGTAGTCACAACCTGTTTTTATGTAGTCACACCATGTTTTTATGTAGTCACAACCTGTTTTTATGTATTCACAAGCTGCTTTTATGGAGTCACATGTTTTTTCATCGTCACAAGATACAGTCACATGATGTGTGCAGATTTCGCGTTGCATAGATTATTACACTCAGCAGTTACTGAAACTGATTTGATTTAATGCAACTTAAGTCATAAAAACATGAATTTAATGCAACTGAAGTCATGAACACATGACTGTAATTCACGTGTTTATGACGTAAATCAAATCAGTTTCAGTAACTGCTGAATGTAATAATCCACTCTGACTTAAATAAATACGGGGTGATGTCTCAATACATAACTACCATCACTTACAAAGTGCAGGTTTTATGTGAACTAATTAAATGGGTGCTCTCTGTTTTATTATTTCTCGATAAGTTTGTTGCCATCCTTGACTTGGACGCAGAGAGTGGGCAGAAAGCTGTCTCAGAATTCTCCGAAAAATTTGGTGCAGACAGAGTAAAGTATATCAAGTGTGATGTCACTCAAGAAAACCAGTTGAAAGGTAAGTTCAACTACACCTGGAGGAAATAAGAAAGAATTGCAGGAATTTCCAAGTAGTAACTGCAGCCGATTTAAACAACCCTAGATAATCTTGTAACTGACTGTATCACTTTAGTCAGGGCCACCCCCACCCCCGAGATAGGCTCAGTCTCTTTTGGTTATTTCACTTACCCTAAAAGTTAGGAAGCCTATCACGCTGTTTCCCACTGTCAGTAAGGTTGCTTCTAGCAAAACGTCCTGATGGAACCTACTGCCATTGTGCTTGGTGCTCGGCATAAGCAATGGAGTAGTAGGGAAAACAAGCCAGTGAGCCACAATTGGAAAAAAGCCGTGACCGGCCAGACTTAAACCAACTGGTTAGAAAGTGAGCCGTAAAGCATCATCTAACTCTAGGAAAGTCCTGCAAGATATCTTCCACTACATGCGGAAACCTGAAACTACTCCCGAAAGGAGTGCAAGCACATACCGCAGCCTTGGGAGACTTCAGAACAATGAAGGTGAGGCTTCGAGATAAAATGTTCCTTAGTAAGTGCTGTTTTTTCTCTCATAATGTCCCTTTCGGCTGAATGCTGGCCGGATGACGTCCTTCTTCCCCGAGGCACCAACGTCACGTGGGCGGGATTTACCCAAAGGTTAGTTGCCATGTATGGCCCTGTTCTACACTGGTTGAAATTGAAAGAACATATACCTCGCATGATCAAGGACCTGTGTTGACCAGCTTCACATGATCATAGAGCTGTGTGTTGACCAGCTTCAGTATTGCTGTGTTTGCTGGTCACACCAACAACCCCCTGATTCAACCAGGCAGTTAATTAAATACCTCCCTGATTCAACTAATTACATCTTACATAGGAATGCTCTGTGATGAACAGTAGCATCAAGCTTCGCACGCAGCATATATATACTCCAAAGTGTAAGCCTCCAATTAGCCTATGTAGGCAGACTTTGCATAGAGACACTAAGTAAATATTATCTTTTATATAACACCTTATTTATTCTTCTACATTTGATTGGAGGATTGGTGGTCACATGCCATGGGTGATTCGGCACTATCATCACGGTCGTGTGTTATCCATCGTGCAATAGTCTAGTATAACACACGGTCGTGTAATAGTCTAGTATAACACACGGCTGTGACGTCACAATCACTGCGCGTACGTACAAACTATGCCGCAACTCAATAAATCAACGCAGCTTTGGGGATCGCACGTTGCATACCGTACGTAGTAGACGCGTAGCTAGCAAACGACAAACCATGGGCGCTATACTACCACACGGACAAACGTGAACGATATAGTGACTGCCAAACACAACTTTAACCAAGGACTAGATAAAGGTAACCTTAAATAGTTATAAGGTGTTATATAAAACAAATAATGAATGTTTTTCATTCGTGCGATAGTATGAATTATATTTCATTCGTTGAAAGATTTAACGTTCTATTCAACTCGGCTTCGCCTCGTTGAATAGAACCTTCAATCTTTCAACTCATGAACTATAATTCATACTATCGCACTCATAAACATTCATTATTTGTATATTATTGAGTGTTTAATATCTCGATTAGAAGATTTAATGAAAGAGATTGTGTTGCTTTGGTTTATGAGAAGCTTGTTTCCATGTTTTTCACTGGTTCCAATCCATAACATCATGGGACATTAATAAATTTGAGTAGTCTGATCCCTAATTAGCCCCTCTTGATCCCTTAAGTTATTTTCTTCTCTTGCTCTCTGACGTCGAGAAAAGGTGAAAAGACTTACAAAGTACGCCCTTCTAAGAAGGGTTACTCTGAGCATGGACATGGCTACAGTCCGCACACTGCCCGACCCGACTGCAACGCGACAAAACTCCTTACGACTAGGCCTACTCGTCGCGAGTCTTAAGGAGTTTTAAATAGTTGCGTCATGTGAGTCGGGTCGCATGCTAGCCGCACATTGAACCGACCAGACTCACACAAAACTGATATACAAACAGAATAAAATAGCGAGGAAATCTCGGAGAACTAGACGTTTACTGTTGCTTCTTCTGCTGCTAGACTGTGAGATGAGGAGTTCGAGGATGAATCAATAACGAGAAGTTGGCAAGGCAGGGGATCAGAAAACGTGGGACACAAGAAGCATATCTTAACCTTTAAAAAGGGGGGGGGGAGGGGTTGGCCGACTCACTAAATGCTCAGTGTGTTCGCAGATATACTCGGGATAAATTAAATCGTGGTTAAAGGTTTAGTCGCTTCAATTTGCTGAAAAATTCCTGCGAGATGTGGGACTATATTACCCAGCAAAGAATAATTTCGCACTTATGTGAAGATTTTTATAGGAGACCCAAAGATTTGAGTTTGAATGTTCTTTTTTGTGACCTTGTCAAGTAACAAGCCGTAGCATGTTGTGCTATTGCTACACGCGTTTCGCACAGGACTGATTACTTCGGTGAGCATCAGCAGCGGGGGGGGGGGGGGGGGGGACAGCCCGATATTCATAAGGTTCATTGTTCATAAGGTTTATTGTTCATAAGGGTCGTTATTCATAACATGATGAAAGGCAAAAATAAGGTTCATTGTTCATAAGGTTCGTTATTCATAAAGAAAAATTGTTCATAAGGTTCATTGTTCATAAGGTTCATTGTTCATAAGGTTCATTGTTCATAAGGTTCGTTATTCATAATTGAAAAAAAGGTTCGTTATTCATAATCGAAAAAAGGGTTCGTTATTCATAATCGAAAAAAAGGTTCGTTATTCATAATCGAAAAAAAGGTTCGTTATTCATAATCGAAAAAAGGGTTCGTTATTCATAATCGAAAAAAAGGTTCGTTATTCATAATAATATACAGTACAGTTGTTGGAGGTGAAAGTTGAAGTGAAACGGGCACTTTTCGCGGGTAAAAAGTCCTCAAAATTCCTATAACACATTAACAAGCTTTTGCCATAGCACCCGCCCCCCCCCCCATCCCACACCCTCCGGGTCACGACGGGCCATCTACGAAGGCGATTCGAAAATGGACCTCCGAATTAGTGTTACGGCATAAGAAAAAACCCAGTTTTTTAACTTTGGGCACTTACAATTACTCGTGAGAAGAGGTTCCTTTTTCAAAATTCACTTCGGGGTATCAACCCACGTGAGTTATATGACATATTAACGCATTTTCACATATCCCCTCTCCCTTGGTAACGGTACATCTCTTACGGAGAAAAGTCGAAAATGGACCTCCAAATTAGTGCTACGGCATAAGGAAAAACCCGTTTTTCAACTTTGGGCCCTTACCATTACTTGTGAGAAGAGGGTCCTTCCTCAAAACACACTCGGAGGTGTTCACCCACGTGTTTTCAATAACATATTAACGCACTTGGACCATAGCCTTTCCCCATTGGTCACGGTGGGCCCTTTACGGAGTCAAGTCGCAATGGACCTCCGAATTAGTGCTAGGGCATAAGGGAAAACCCGTTTTATTTTAAATGCGGGTCCTTACCATTTCTTGTAAGTAGAGGGCCCTTCCTCAAAACACTCTTGGTGTATATATCCACAGACGTGAGTTATATAAGAATATTAACGCAATTTCCCATAGCTCTCTCCCCCCCCCCCCCCGGTCATGGCAGACCTTTCACGGAGACAAGTGGAAAATGGACCGCCGAATCAGCACTGCAATTCTTGGAAAAAACCCGCTTTTTGAATTTTTTGCGCTTACCATTACTGATGAGACGGGGCCATTCCTCAAAACACCCTTGGGGGTGGCCACACAAGTGTTTTCAATAACATATTAACGCACTTTGGTCATAGCCCACCCCCTCTCCACACTTGGTCATGGTGGGCCATTTACGGAGGTAAGTCAATAATGGACCTCCGAATTAGTGTTACGGCATAAGGAAAAACCCGTTTTGTTTTGTTTTTAACTTTGGGGTTAGGACCACTTGAGGTCTGGGCAAGTCTGTTGTGGATCTTGGCCCGCACTTTTGAAACAGGGCCCACCACTTTGAACTTTGGGATCGCCAGAAAATTTTCTAAGTTTTTTTTTATCGAATTTTGGGCTCGCACAAACAAACTTTCAGCTCGCAAGTTCCTTATATGGGGACCGCAAAAATGAACTTTCGGATCGCATCAACAAATAAAATAAGTCAAATCTGAATCCAGGGCACTCCAAATTTGATGAATCTGAAACAAAAAATAAAAAAATGCTTCCCTACGTCACAGGGTCACGTCATTTGAGTCAGATATAAGTTTGACCCGGGGCCATCACGTGCAACAATTCCGGGTCAAATCAAGGTCTGCAAGGGGTAGTCATGAATTTGACCTCGCCAAAGGTCAAGTGAAAGGTCAAAATATTTTTAAAATTTTTTTCTAAATCACTGGGTCACGTAGAGGTTACGATGTAAAGGAGATCAAATTCCGCCATTGCTATAAGGAGTAGCAGCACGATAAAGAAAAACGCTATTTTTCCATGAAAAATACAACCCGAAGTCAGGCTTTACGCCGCCATATTGGAACCCTGCCTATATTAACCAAAATACATTTGCAACTGGGGTATAACTAGGGTATAGAAGATTTTTTCCCGTTAATTTGATAGGTAGGTCGACTTCATGGACCTTAATATGGTGTCAGTATCTAAGATTGAAATGAAAGACGGATAATGGGATCTTTTCTTTTTCAACATTTTAACCCCCGTGATCCTTACCGTTTGAATAGCCTTTGCTTGGGCTATTCGGCCTTTTGTTGCTTATATTACATGCGATGTAATCAAATTATTCCCGTTCTCTCTCTCCACTCTCTCTACTCGACACTTTCCCTGATATGCAACCCTCTCATCTAGCACGCCCTCTCTTCTGCCGGCCTCATTATCTGTTGGCCTGGATGCAGTTAAGAGGGTATACGCATATCACAGAACGGGTAGAGGGAGTGCAGATAAAGAACGGGAAATAATTAAGATCGCATTGCATGTTATATGTGCAACCAAAGGCCGAATAGCCATAACAAGGGCTACCGTTTGAAGGTATTTTCATGATTTTTTTTTTTTTTTTACTTTTCCAAAGATGGTCAAGTGGGCGTATGTCCATATTAATTTCATCGAATTCGAGTTCAGAAACACCCCTCCATCACTTCTAATTAACCCATTATCTGATTATAGTGTGTGCCCTTTTGGGACCTAACACGTTTAGGTCATTACTGTCACATGTGGGAGGGGGCCAATAACCCGCAAGCTACTTGGGGATATTCGCGCATGTTTCTTCTATTCAAAACATGACAAACCTTTTCCATGGCACCTTCCCTTTTAGGGAGGCAAGTCGAAAATAGCCCTCTGAATTAGGTACAATGAGTTATGCAGCAGTGAACCAGACATTTAAGGGGTCCAAACAAAATCATATTCCTAACTTTGGCTGCGGTGCAAGGGCTATGATGACAAATTAGATGTTGCCTTAAAGCTAAAACATTTCCCTATTATACCAAAATAATTGAAATGTCCTAACTTCTTTATATCTCATAAGACAGGGCCAAAATGGCGGAGTATTTTATACAAAAATGGGAAATTGAAATGGATTTATCTGGATGTGAAAGCCTAATACAGACTAAACTATACCACTGACTGCACAAAAAACTTGATATTGGAATCAGCGTATTCGAATACCCTTCTTACATGACTTATGTCAAAACCTGAGGGGGTCGATATTTTAGCCCAAATCCCTGGGGACTTACCCGTGGAATTTGGGTGTGACATCGAAGTGCCTCAAAACTGACCAAAGTAACACTATATACGTATTCGAGGGTGCTGATTCCAAATCTGAAGTTGGAATTTTGTTATTATGTTCTGTTAAAGAGTTATGCCGCAAAAACCACATTTTGGCCACCCGAGGGGCCCGTTTGAAAGGCCACATCTTCTAATAGGGGGCTTACCCGGGAAAACGGACTTCGTATTTGGAATCAGATGGCCAAATACCCCTAATTTGTTATTTTCGTCTATTTTGGGGAAGGTCGATACCCGACCTATCCTTCCCCCGAGGGAAGGGGCCTGGGAAGGGGTCGTCTTCCCGCAAGTGAAACGTTATGAAATGAATCATTTGGGGGTTTCAGGCATGCGCATTTCACAAATGAGCCTCCTGAGTTCATACGATGCACGCAAGTCACGTGCGAGCCCCTTTAACCGCCTTCCACTCAGTTTTAATCCCCATGCAGGGGTGTGACGAAAACGAGAGTTCAACTTTTTGATTCGGCGTATGATTTTGCCATGCAATTCGAGTCACAGGGTCAAGAAATGTTTATGGCGGGGATGATGATTGCAATTCTCCCCCTGTCCACTGCGCTCTATCGTACGATAGAGCGCCCTCACCTTTACAAATTTCCCACATTTAAGGATTTAAAATAAAATCATATTCATAACTTTGGCTGTATGAGAGTTATGATGGCAAATGAGGTGTTATCCGATAGGTGAAACCTTGCTCTATTTGAATGTAATACTTAGCGTTGCGCAGCTGCTATCTATTTTGAAAGACTGGGCCAAGATGCTGGAGTGTTTTTACCAAAAAAATTAAAATTAATATGTTAATGTTGTATTCAAAATTTGGGCCCTTACTGTAACTTGTGGGAGGGATCCAATACCAGCGCATCTCTTGGAGAGTATTTGCGCACGTGTCCTTCTTGACATGTTACTCAACTGTTGCCACGGCCGCTTCCCCTGGGCCCCGGTGGGCCTTCTACGGAGGCAAGTCGAAATGGACAACAAAACTATTGGGGGTAAGTAGCTCGTCAACTTTGGGGCACTTACTGTAACTTGTGGGATGGGGCCCTTACCCCCCCCCCCACCCGAGTGTATCTGCACATGTTTCCTTTATAACATATCTATCAACTCTGACTATGCCCACTTCGTCGTGGCTACAGTGGCCCTTGTACGGAAGCAAGTCGAAATGTACCACGAAATAAGTGGACATTTTTTCAATCTTGCGTGTGAGGGCGCTGTAAATATTTTCGGAATCGGGGGGTCCAGTTCACCCCATCATGACACTTTTATCCCGATCCCGGGGTCACATACAATCCATTTTCGCCCCCTCCCGCCCCATAAAAGTGAAACATGCAAAGAAAAATGCCATTTTCGTAAACAGCGTGCTCGAATGCATATGTGTGCAAAGTTTCGGGCTGATCTGAGAGATGACCTCCAAGGGGCCCCAAAAAACATAAGGTAATTCCATATTATTATTCCATGTTTTTTTTTTTAGCTAAAATCGTCGTATGTCACCGAATTGCACCAAACTTTTCAGTAAGGTCAATTAGACCACGCCCATAACGAATCCGAGGTTAAAATTTGCAAATCTTCTTCCTCTCAAGAGATGCCCCCTTTTTGTCTCATCGCTCCGTGAGGAGGATGAGAATTGTAGTCACTTGACCTGTTGGGCTATATTCGGCAATGCCAGCAGAAATAACAACCGTAACAGTTAATTTTCCCAAGTTACTAGTCTAAAGTCCTAACCCATGGTGGGGTACCCCAGGATGACCAAAAGTCCATAATGGAGGGAGGGGTCAAAACGTGTCCGTGTGTGTTTGTGTGTGTCCAATTTTGTTTTCTTAATATCTCCAAAAGGGTAAAGCCAATTTTCTTCAAACTTGGCAGGAAGGTGTCCAAGGTGTCCCCAGTTATACATTGACTCCCGGAAGTTAAGGTCAAAGATCAGAGGTCAGAGGTCACAGGTTAAATATGTGAAATGGGGGTGGGGGGGGGGGGGGGTGGGGGGGGGGGGGGGTGGGGGGGGGGGGGGGTGGGGGGGGGGGGGGGTGGGGGGGGGGGGGGGTGGGGGGGGGGGGGGGTGGGGGGGGGGGGGGGTGGGGGGGGGGGGGGGTGGGGGGGGGGGGGGGTGGGGGGGGGGGGGGGTGGGGGGGGGGGGGGGTGGGGGGGGGGGGGGGTGGGGGGGGGGGGGGGTGGGGGGGGGGGGGGGTGGGGGGGGGGGGGGGTGGGGGGGGGGGGGGGTGGGGGGGGGGGGGGGTGGGGGGGGGGGGGGGTGGGGGGGGGGGGGGGTGGGGGGGGGGGGGGGTGGGGGGGGGGGGGGGTGGGGGGGGGGGGGGGTGGGGGGGGGGGGGGGTGGGGGGGGGGGGGGGTGGGGGGGGGGGGGGGTGGGGGGGGGGGGGGGTGGGGGGGGGGGGGGGTGGGGGGGGGGGGGGGTGGGGGGGGGGGGGGGTGGGGGGGGGGGGGGGTGGGGGGGGGGGGGGTGATCTACTAGTAACTAGCGCGTCTACACGTGTACTGTTGATTTCCGTTGCTATCATCAATTTTAAGTCCTTGTGTACCAAAATGCTAAAAAATGTGATTTCTCACAAAAATTGATCTTCGACCTTGGCAACCTTTATATTTTGGAAGCATTAAAACATGTTCATCATATGTGAATTAAACTTCATGTATGTGGAATGTTTCCTTCTGGAATTATAATTAAAATACTAAAAAATGTGATTTTTACCAAAGTCAAACCTTTGACTTCCTGTCACGTGACCTTTGACCATGTTAATCAATATTTTGGTACTATTTGGCACATTCATCATATGTGCGAAATTTCATGTATGGGGAATGTTTCCTTCTGGAATTATACTTAAAATACTAAAAAAAGGGTGATTTCGCACAAAAAATTGACTTTGGACGTTGGTTGCCATGGCAACCATATATTTTGGTAGTATTCAACACGTTCATCATATGTGCGAAATTTCATGTATGTGGAATGTTTCCTTCTGGAATTATACTTAAAATACTAAAAAAATGTGATTTCGCACAAAAAATTGATCTTTGACGTTGGTTGCCATGGCAACCATATATTTTGGTAGTATTCAACACGTTCATCATATGTGCAAAGTTTCATGTATCTGGAATGTTTCCTTCTGGAATTATACTAAAAATACTACAAAAATGTGATTTCTCACAAAAATTGACCTTTGACGTTGGTTGCCATGGCAACCATATATTTTGGTAGCATTAGACACGTTCATCATATTTGCAAAATTTCATGTATGTGGAATGTTTCCTCCTGGAATTATACTAAAAATACTAAAAAACCGTGAATTTTCCCAAAAATTGAATTTGACCTCTGACCTTTGACCTTTTCTGCCGAAAGTCACGGAGACACAAGTTTACACTCTGGGGTACCTACCCACCAAATTTCAAAAGAATCAGTCTGGCCCACTAGGAGGAGTTCATGGAACACTTTTTTCACATTTTTTGCTTAAAATGTTAATATCACGTGACTTTTCACCTTGGTTGCCATGGCAACCATATATTTTTGTAGTGCTAGACACTCTTATTATATGTGTGAAGTTTCATGTTCATGGGATGTTTTTTCTTGGAGTTATTATCAAAAGAGTGATTTTCACATAATTTGACCTTTGACCTCTGACTTTGACCTTTACTTCCGGGAGTCAATGCAGAGCTGGGGTTCCACCTAGGGCACATTCCCACCAAATTTGAAGAAAATCGGCTTTACCGTTTTGGAGATATTAAGAAAACAAAATTGGACACACACACACACACTCACTCACACACACACTCACCCACACACACACACACACACACACACACGGACACGTTTTGACCCCTCCCTTCGTTATGGACTTTTGGTCACCCTTGGGTACCCCACCATGAGTTAGGACTTTAGACTAGTAACTTGTGAAAATTAACTGTTACCATGGCAACGGTTGTTATTTCTGCTGGCGTTGCCGAATATAGCCCAACAGGTCAAGTGACTACAATATCTCATCCTCCTCACGGAGCGATGAGATAAAAATACGATATATAGATGTAAAGTGTTTGGCCTCATACTATATGTTATTATTTAGATGTCAGGTAATAAGCATTATGCCATTGCCCCCATTTTATATAATTGATTCAGAGCTTCCAGGAGGCCCTAAACAGATATATGCCAGCATTAGATGCCCGAATAGAAGGCAGTAAAGTAGTCAAAAAGGGAGGCTCCAGGAGGTTTGTTGACAACGTATTCCTCCCTTAGACAATATACTCTGCTAAAATTATGGATATTTTCAAGCCATATAGGCTATGATCAGTTCCAGAAATACCCCAAAGATAGCACCATTTTTCATCTAAGCAACCTTAACCTTAACAAAAACTTCTCGAAGGCGAGGGGCATTTAGACCCCTCCCAAGGACGGCACCTTTATGTAGTGATAAAGGAAGGATCCCCACTGCTGTGTATAAAACGCAGGGCGCATAAAAAACAAAAAGGAAAAGACATATTGACCAAATTGTATCCAAAGCAAACCGGACCTTAGGCCTATTGAGGCCGAAAACCGCTCGCCACGTGAATAAAGGATACTAAGACTGCATGATCACTTTGCTCTGTTTCGACCCATTCCTTCCGATTATTGTAGTACGGTAATATGGGACCCCTATACCCAATCCGAAAAGAACTTCTCTAGAAACATGTCCGAAGAGCGTGCTGCCAGAATAATCTTTAACAACTACAGTCGCCAATCAAGTGTTTCTGAGGATGATTAAATGATCTTAAATGGGACAGCCTTGAAACTCGAACGATTTAGGGCTCGTCTTGTGGTTATGATAAAAAAACAAAGAAACGCTATGGATTATTCCAAGTAAATGTAAGGAATCACATTATTGACCCTTCACCAATCTTAATCGAAACGGACTACCCGTCCGTACTAGTTGGGAAGGTAACATATACCATTTAATCCCTCCACTAACAAGCTTTGATATCAGAAATCTCTCTATCCAAGAACTATCCCTAGCTGGAACCTATTACCGGAACAGCTCGCTGTGCCCCATCAGTGGACAGCTTTAAAAACCAGCTCTTAGCACTTGATCAAAATCGTTGTAGCTAGTTTACTCTATTCATCCGACTCCCTTAGCCCTAGTTCAACAGCACGGGATAGCCTTGTCTGGCGTTTGTGCTGCATTTGAAAGAAGAAGAAAAAAGAAGGAAGGTGCAATTTACGGGCCGCCACTCGTTTGCCAGTCGGAAAACTTAGAATTCACTTAATTATGGACATTTTCTAGCCATATATGTTTAGCTCCAAAAATAGCACCATTTGCATCTAAGCAACCTTAAATTAAAAAAAATTCTCAAAGGGGACGGGGATACCCCCTCCCCTTAGACCCTCCCCCAGGAAGACCCTTTATGCAGTAACAAAGGAAGGATCCCCACTGCTGTGTATAAAACGCAGGGCGCATAAAAAATGGTGCAATTTACGTGCCACCACTCAGTTGGAAAAATATCCATCTAGTCGGAATTTGGGACCTTCACACCCCCCAAACATATGACCCTAGCTACGGCCCTGCTAATATTATTGTAATATGTCTTAAGTCCAGAGGTGAATGATCAGGAAACACAGTATGGGGCTCTGGGGACGAAGAAAGTTCCTAAACCTTGACTAGATGCCATGCCCCAGTTAATTTCCACTCATAATGTTTGCAAAAGGTTTGCATTGTGCATTTCGTGCCTCGGCTACCACCGAAAGTTTCTCTAATTTATACATGAACGAGTAGCCATGAGAGAATTTTCATAACAGAAGTTAATATTTTGAGTGGAGCAGTCATTACAGTGGTAAAATAAATTGTTGCAATGTTTCTTTGCCTACATTTAAAGTCAAGTTAAGCTGCTAGTTGTTCTCATCACCTGTTATCCGTATTGATTTCATCCTAACATCCATCCCCGTTGTCAGCTACAAGCCTAGCTACAATTTCACTATTATTCGATCATTGTTCAGTTTGTGCTTGATCACGATGACGATGATGATGATAAACATTTATAATGCGCTAAAATCAAAAGCCTCTAAAGTGCATCACAGAACGTAGCATAAACATGGAAGTACCACTCTGACAGAGTGGTACTCCCATGGCATAAACAAGAAATAAAAACATATGAATACATAATTAAAACAAGAAAAGATAATCAAAAGCCAGATAAGAAGTATGCCTAAACCCTGCGTTTAAAAATGTCCAAAGAATCAATTTTTCTAATACTGTGAGGCAAAGTGTTCCATAGTCTGGGTGCTTCCACCGAGAAAGCGCGGTCACCCAGTTTCGTTCTCGACCGTGGAGTCCTGAGGAGATGATGAGACTGTAACCTTGGATTTCGACCTTAGATATGAATCATACCGCACAGGTAAGGGGGAGCGTGACTTTAAAGTGATATTACCTGTTTAAGAAAGGGAAATACATAACACTGCCTTGTCCAAAGTGTTGGAATAACGTTTAAGCATTCCATCCGAACAATAAAGATAAATAAAGCTCCCTCACTAAAGTAGTTGTTCCACTGAATATTGTTTCAATCATCATAAAAATAACGACAAAAACTATGAAAATCGAAAATGTTTCCACACAATCTTTATTCTATTCAATCCCTCTCCTGGTGAACAAACCAATGGGAGTGCTCTAATAAGTGAATATGCAAAAGGCAGCACAACGAAAGGTGCCAACGTATACGCCAGCAAACGAACACTGAACACATGATATTCACGCCATAGCTTAAGTACTTGAAAACTGACTGTAGGCCTATAGTACCATGGAGCTGATATCCAAAAGGTTTTATTGGCTTCATGATAAGAAATCGGAAGGAGAAATTTCTGTTGAAGCCCTTCTGACCAATTTCGGAACAAACTACAGCCCTCGTGAGCTACTCGATAACACCACAACTTGAGACTAAGTATCAGCAAGGGTTTCTACCTGGAAGGGAAAGGACAGTAATGTTTGTGCAGTTAGTGAGCTTTCGTGATCTTCCGAGAGTGTTTATTGCATGATTGTGAAGGCAGACTCAAGAAAATACGAGTAAATATAACTCAATTTACCCAAGAGACTGACCATTGATATAATATGTGAGTACTACCTCCGACGAATAATATTGAACAATTCTTGAGTCATTCAAATCCTCGATGGTTAACGATATCAGCTTGGAGTCTGACATCTGTGATGCTTATCCTACGTCGCAAGGTCATACCATGGAGGTACTACTACCTGTACATTCTTCCCCTGTACACAGTTGCCTTGATTCAACCAGGGAGTTCTGATACAACAGACACAAACTCTTTTTTATGTTGGAAACTCTTGGGGAAACCATCTACAACAATCGAACTTGACCGAGGGAAAAAACACATTGCTCACAGAGGAAATCGAAAGGAGCCATACGATTTTTTACGACTACTTCAGGTTAGTTACCGAAATCTACAAACTCGACACATTTTTCCGCATTTAGTGTATCGTTGTCCAGTTTACGTAGATTATTTGATATGTAAACCTAGCCTTCCGCTCAAGAACAAAGACTTGGGATGCGGGGAAGTAAGCAAGTTGTATAGAGGTGTAACTGGTTACCGTTACAAGCGTTAGTATGCAAGTGTCTTCTTGAATACTGTTAGGGGTGAAATTCACTAACACGGGTATTATGATGAAAACAGGTGCTTTTGTTTCAAAACCTCAAGTGTGTTGTGCAGTATACAGCCTTCAAAATCACCCTATTCCCAGCTAATGCAAACCGAGGGAATATAAGCCCATGCACCCTACACTTCGGTATACACAGCTGCGTGATCATTGAATATTCATATAGTGTTGTGATAGGCGCGGTTTGAACTATTTGTAATGAGGACGGTTTTTTCAAAATAGCCTGCAGATTTTGACTGTTTTCTCACTGTTTCTTTATATTCTGCCATTCACACTAACATTTTCAGTCACTACATAAACAACTCCATCCATGAATAGTATAGTTAGTGTATTGAAAAATAAAGACTACACATTAGGCCGTATGTATTTCCCTTTTCGTTAACAGGTAATATCACTTTAAGTGCATTTTGCAGTAAGTATTCGCGCTTCTAGTATTTCATTGTTGCTACCTGGTTACTTCTTTGTTCCTTCTTAGCAACAGCACGGATCCGAAGTCAAAGGAAGCAATCCCTAGTCGAAGTGGTTTTCCTGGTCACAGCTGATCTAGTAATGCATTCAAAGCTTCCATCGAGAAGTATGGAACGCCGATCGTACAAATATTATCGACGTTGCGTGCATAACGAAATCATTAGACACAAACGAAATCATTAGACACAAACGAAACCATTAGACACAAACGAAACATTAGGACTTAAGTTCTATAAATGACATAAAGTACTCAAGGAGGAACAACATTAGAGTCTCTGGAGTGAAAGAAAGACACTGAGAGATTACCAATCAAATAAATAAGGAGCTGGCGGAAACCTAACTATCAGTTGATCTTGGTGACAATTGCATCGATAGAATTCACCGGGTTGGGAAACAGAAGCAAGCCTGGGGTAACTATGGTGCCATTCTCGTTAAATTCACCTCTTACCAGCATAAAAGCCGAATGATCCAAAACAGACGCAAACTGCAGTTCAACTGAAACACCGTATCGAGGAGGACCTCAGTTTTGAAAGCGCTGTCCGGACAACTCGGCCCCTGGGACATCTCGGCCCCTGAGACAAGTCGGCCCCAAGACAACTCGGCCCCCGAGACATCTCGGCCCCAATTGAAATAGTTGTATTTAGTTTATTAAGTCTTTTAGGTTTATACATAGAAATAAAAGTAAGGGAGAACGCTGGCACAATCAATGCATCCCTGCATGTTTAACCGGTGAAGCCACGAAAATGTGAGGGAGCTTTCGCTGTACGGCAAAAGACAAGGTTTCGTGGATCAAATTAATACGTCCTATACGCCATTTTAAAATTCACATGCGCATCATCATATTCAGAAGTAAACTATCTGAATATTAATATTTTCAAAAGGAAATCGTTTGGACGAACAATTTTTTATGATCTTGACACTCGAACCTTTTCAAACCCCAAAGCAAAACATTTCAATATTTTTATCACGAAACTCCGGCCACCCCGAAAGCTGCCAAGGGATTAACTAAACGGGACACCCCCGACACTTACATGTGTGTAATAATCACGTGGACTCAATCGAAAAAAGTCAACCCTCATTTAAACAGTTTTAAGGAGAATGCTAAAGGTCGGCGCAATTACCCAGACAAAGATGTATATAACGATAATTCCCGAAACATCGAGGAACGCGTTTTCACATCTAACCAGTCATCAAAACTTAAGGTATAATCCTACACCAAGGTTAGTTTTCAGGTTTCTTTACTCACTCCACATCTAAACAAAAAATTGCCGTCTAGGGGGGGAAAAATCATTGGCATTTTACTACGGAACACAAGACACGCAAAATGGTTTCCGTCTTCGCCTACAACTTGGGCAACCGATCTAAGCGACCCACTTATTCATGCAAACTTTATTTCGGAAACAAGTATCAATTTTGATGATCTTGATAACCTCTATTTCTCCGGAGTACTTAGCTGAAATTATGAGAGAATTATTATCCGAATAACCTGGCATGTTTTGTGACATTTAGACAATTAGTACTGCCATTTTCATTTATTGATACTGATGAGACCCCGAAATTATTTTTGTGGTCGAAATACGTCTAGCATAGCACATTATACTATAACTTGCTATTATGAAAGGTTAAAAGGCAAGGAACTTCATCGTCAACACCCGTACCTGACTCTAGTCTTGGCTGCATGCATAGCCTAGTTTGCCTGGTAGTAGACTACTGTCAACTATTTCAATTGGGGCCGAGATGTCTCAAGGGCCGAGATGTCCCAGGGGCCGACTTGTCCCAGGGGCCGAGTTGTCCGTAAACCTTGAAAGCAATAGTCTTCTTAACCAAGCAAAGAAGCATGACCATGGGCGTCCGCAGAAAAATTCAAGGAGGGCAAAATTTCTTAGGGGGCCCAACTTTTTTCATGGGAAATATTTTACTCCCAGAAAAGAGTTTAGATGCTACTTCCACACAGTGTTGACAAAGACGTAGCCAGGAATTTGTCAAGGCGGGGGGGGGGGGGGGGGGGCGCGGCACAATTAGACGTCAGCGCCTTCCGCGGCCACAGGTTTTGGCGCGGAGCGCCAAGAAAATTTTTGGCCCAAAATGCCTCACAGTATCACACTGGCAAATGGGCACCTCCAAAGCCTATTTAACCGCATTAAAAGGGGAAAACACTAGCAATATCGTAACATATAAACTTGTAAAATCACCAACAAATATTGCTCGGGAGGGAGGGGGGGGGCTGCTGACTGGGTGCCTGTAGTGTATGAGTTATTTTTTACTCAATTCGTGGTTTGAGAGTGACAGAAATGCACGACTGGACTGGAAAGGTTAAGAAATGTTGATGTTATATTTTCTTCATTTTCTATTGTTTCTTTGTTTTTCAAGTTTTTGATTTTCCAGGGGGCAAGTGCCCTCCTTGCCCCCCCCCTCCGGACGCCCATGAGCATGACAAAGTTGTGAATGCGTGGTCTCTTGATGGTGGCATATTTGTACTAGTAAAGACGGCCGAAGATCACAACAAAAAATCCCCATTCGCTCTCTCGACGATGTTTTGAGTCTAAGCAGGTGAAATACAACTTCGTACAATTCATCGCGAATTCCTGAGTAAATGCTCACTCCATCGTTTTCCTGGTTTACAATGAAAATCTGTCTAGTATATGTTTTGTCCACCTTTTTATTTATATTTAGTCTGATTGTTTTTACTTTGTGCATCCTCTTTTCTTCTTTTATTTCTAATGGTGAGGGCTTTAAGGATTCGATTCATCTGTACGAGTTGAATTATGGTCGTTACTTTTACACACGGTTTTCAATGTTATACAATGCTATAATTACTGATGTAGAGAATAAATGCAGCAATTTGTTCATGTTACTATAGTGATGCTGAGTTTATTCATTCTTTCTCTCAGGCTAGTTACGGCATACCTATTCTTCACTTAAAGTCCAGGAGCTTTGCTAAAACTTTGATGATTTCACTCAACTTCTTACATCTATTAAAAACTTGAAGTTTTTATTCAAGAGTATTACTGAAACTTATGCAATATTGACGGTTACACAGGAAATCGGGTAGAGGCAGGGTGTCGCATTGTATCTTTAAGACGATTATGATTTCAAACTAATTAGGCATGAGCTGAGTAATGTTTTGGTAAATAATGCTGAATCTCTTCCGTTGAAGTGCATAGCTTGAAGCATAAAAATATTATTGTTGGTGTAATTTATCGACCTCCTGGCCAGTCAATTTGTAATAACAGAGTCCTTTTAGAAACAATAAATGATGAAAACAAACTACGCTTTTCGATGGGTGACTTCAACAAAGACCTTCTAAAAGTTTCTGCTGGTAATGATTGTGAACTTTTTTAATTTAATGACCCTCCATTCGCTTTATCGTTGCGTTGACAAACCTACGAGGGTTTCTTCATCTAGTTTTTTACTTGATATTTTCACAAATGTATTTGATATATTTGATATAGTTAAGAAAGTTGGTGTAATCTTAGGTGATGTATCTGCCCTTTATCCTATAGCAGCGGTCGCCCCCCCGCCCCCCCCCCACAAAGCCTCCGAAGGCCTCTGTCGGAAATTCCTTGTCTCTGTCGGAAATAAATAAAAACAATTCATTTGAAACACTTACAACACTTCTTACGTTTTTAAGCAGAATTACACATCAAAATGGTTACTGACAAGGCCTGGAAGTGTCATTTAAGGCAATCTAGGAGATATTTTAATCTAATTTTTTCCGCGTGCTACACGCAAGTAGATGGTGGCGCTACGCTTAGATAGTACATCATCACTTCAAGATAACAATCTGTCGGAATTTTTTTGCTTTTGCCCCCCCCCCCTCCACAATAAAATATCTAGCTACGCCACTGTCCTATAGTTTTAATTTGCGATTTCCCTCATACACCTCACCCCAGTTATCTATGAAACGTAATACTAGTCCTGCTAGTCCTGCTTCCCGTTTAATTATTGAACTAGTTCCGGTGGACTGGAGAATGGCCATGTCTGATAATTCTGCAGATTCAGCTTATAATTCTCTTTTAGATCTCTTTCGTAATTGTTTTTATCTTTCTTGTCCATACTGTTCAATTCAGTAAAACACAAGCTCAATCTTAATAAGTCCCCGTGGTTATCAATAGGAATTTTGAAGTCCATTCAAAGGAAAAATGGGCTTTTTCAAAAATTTAAAATTAATCCTACACCTAGTAACAAAAATGCTTACTCTTTGTATCAAATGTGTTAACTAGCTGACACCATTCGAATGGCAAAAAAAAAATGTATTATCATGGCATCATTGAATCTAACGAGCAATAGCACCAAGTATGGAAAGCTCTAATAGAAGGTCTGCATTTTTTCATTCATGGTTAGGCAATGGCAGTATGATTACCACATAGTTATTTTAAACACAGTTCCCATTGAGGTCCATGAATTTCATCCTTTGTAGAAAAAACTCTTTTTTTATGTATTTTTTATACTGATGCAGGTCATATGAAGGTGTTTGCATTTTTTCCTTCAATGGCAGTACTACATAGTTATTTTAAGCACATTTCCCATGAAGTTCCAGGGATTTCATCCTTTGTAGGTAAAACGCAGATCATATGGAAGTCATTGCATTTTATCCTTCATACGGTAATTAGGCAATGGCAGTATTACTACATTGTTATTTAATCACATTTTTTATGAAGGTCCATGATTTTATCTACAAATTACTTAGTTTTATTTTATTCCATGTACGTATGCATTCCATGCATTCCTCCACTTAGTTTTATGTATTCCATTATACTGAGCCAGGCATGGCAGTATGACCACATAGTTATTTAAGGACAGTTTTCTACGAAGGTCCATGGCTTTCGTCCTTTGTGGATAATACACTTACTTTTATGCATTACATTATATTTCTGCAGGTCATATGAAAGTCTTTGCATCATTTATCCGTCATAGTTAGGCAATAGCAGTATTACTACATAGGCTACTTATTTTAAGCACGTTTCCCGCCAAGGTCCATGGATTCCATCCTTTGTCGATAAGTCGTTAAAAGACTTCATTTTATTGTTGCAAGTTCTCTGATCTTTTGAAATATAAAAATCCTAGTATGGAAAATGAGTCTTTATAAAAAATAAAGCTTATGACTAGAGGAAAAATTCCCATTGTGTTAAATTTTTTGACATTTTAGTCCCTTACATTTACAATTCCCCAAACATATAAGTATTTTTTGATTAAGGACAGAAATTTTAACTGCTCATGACATAGATTAAAGCATGTTGGCATTTCTCTTTAGTTAAGGACATGAAATGGTAGGCCTATACATAATATTGAACGGTGAAAAAATATATGCGTTGGCTAGCTTGGATGGTGGCGTTGGGTGGAAACCACGGGCCTCAAAGAACCCAAGAATATGATGGGAAGCCTCAGTAAAGTCAGAGTGGTTTGAGCAAATTCGTTTAGCACGTAACAACTGAGAATAGGGGATGGAATTGATGCAGGACCGCGGATGATTTGACGAATACAATAAATAATTGTGAGAATCGGTGGGCTTAAAATAGATATTGGAAGATATCTTACAATCATTAATAGAGAGTTTAAGGTCCAAAAAATATACTGATGAAGTAGAAATTACATGGGTGACTCTCAAGAAGGGGTAGAAATTGGATACGAAATTAATGTGGTTATCTACCCAACGCTACCATCCAAGCTAGTCAACGCATATCGAACATCGATAGAAGTAATGCCCTCAAATCTAAACCCAAGAGTAACCAGTCCGACCGTATTCCGTTGGTACTCCCTTATCACCCGTCGCATAATCCCATTCGTCGTGTTATTTACAAACATTACAAAACCCTGTTATCCGACCCTTCCACCAAAGATATATTTACCCACCTCCCAATCACTTCATATACACGGGAAAGGCACATTTCGGATCATCTCCTTCGGGCCGCCCACCCACTTCCACCCACTAGTCAGAACCCTAGTACCTACCCATGTGAACAAAGGAGATCCAACACCTGTCCCTACGTTACCAGAGACCAACTGACCAGGGTCGACGGTCCTTCGAGTACTTTTCAGGTCACCAACCATTTAACTTGCATTTCAACTAATGCAGTTTACATTATATTTTGTAAAAATTGTAGAATTCTTTATGTGGGGGAAACAAAACGCAGACTTTCTGACCGTATAACTGAGCACTTATGCTTCATTCACAAGAATTTCACCGGTTTTCCCATAGCTGCCTATTTCAACCCCCCTTCTCATTGCAACATTGGCCACTTTTCTGTCACTGCAGCTATTGCCTGCAGAGGATCAAATTACGAACGCCTTGTTGCAGAAAATAGACTTATTTTCTCTCTTGGCACCCTCACTCCAGACGGCCTCAATTCCAAATTCGATTTACTCTAATCCGCCCTTTCTTCCCGGTAGACGGCTTTTTTTCGTGTGTGTGTTTTGTTTACGCCCGTCCTACACTTTTAAAATAAAAAAAAAAATCCTGTAAAAAAACAGGAAAGTTCTGACAGCAGAGTTTCCAGGAAACTTCTGTAATTTCAAATTACAGATTATTTCCGTAAAAGAAACAGACAGAAACTGTTATTTATGTGAAAAACAGAAAACTTCTGGCAGCAGAGTTTCCAGGAAAACTCTGTAATCTAACATTACAGATGATCTATGTAAAAATACAAAAAATGTGACCTTTCATCATAATGATCGTGGTGACCATAGGCATGGACTATGGCAACGAAGATGTTACTTGTTCCAATGTGCCTTCGTATATCTGGCAAGGAGCCAGAGCGCCGTTTTTTCCAAAAGTCCCCTCAACTCTCTGGCGAAGAGCCAGGGGCGAAAACCAAACAATACTCCCAAAGGAGTTCTGCTCCCTTAAGGAGCTATACGTCCCCAAGGGACAACTTAACTACCGAACAACCTGACGTGCGAAGTCCCTTTCTAGACTGGCTGAATAGAACGGCCTCCGCCAGTGAGCTCCGCCGTCGTGATCACGGATACTCCTGAGCCAGCGCGCTTTTTTCCAAAAGTCCCCTAACTCTCTGTCGAAGAACCAGGGGCGAAAACCAAACAATACTCCCGAAGGAGTTCTGCTCCCAGAAGGAGCAACAACGTCCCCAAGGGACAAACTTTGACTGGACTGACCCACCCGACTGTGGTCCCGTTCTAGACTGGCTGAATAGAACAGGTCCCACCTGGGAGCTCCGTGATCTCGTGATCACTGATACTCCTGCGCCAGAGCGCCGAGAGAGCTTTTTAAGTACATAGAAACAGGCACTGAGGGACAAAGAACCCAAACCGGACCGGAGCAAAACGCAATCGACAACCACCCACAGAATCGCCAACATGCTCCCACCATCCACACCCAGCAAAGGAAACGAAAGAGCGCCGAAGGCAGACTTTAACACTAATTTGAAAACATTGCGTTAGATTACTACACGTTGGGCTATGTTATATGTACCACGTCTATGACACGTTGGTTATAGTGAAAAATGTTACTACATATTTTTTAAAGAAGTAGAGTTCATATATCTTAATATTCTTTATCTGTATTGATAAACTACTTATCTTTAGTCTGATTAGTTTAGACCCGCCCTAAGCATAAATTTACAATTTTTATACCAAAACTTTTGGCCACGCCCACTTTAGTAGCTTCTCCGTAAAAGGAGTTTCGGTCAGTCTGCACTCATCTGAAGGTTACAGAGTGCTTTATTGTGATATCACTAAAAACCTATACCCTAGGGAGTGTTTAGGGTGTTATCATTTACCAAGTTAGGTCTACTTCTAATTTGCATTTGAAAAACACTTATATTTTTTAGTAAACTGCTGGAAATACATAAAACGTCTGTTAAACTTACAGAATATTTTCTCAAATATAAAAAACAGATATTTTCTTTAAAATTTTACAGAATATTAACTGTAAATTTCCATCCGTATAAAAATACCAACTTAGTTCGTAAACCATGTGACATACGTAAAACTTCTGTAAAATTCACAGAACTTTTTATGTAAATTATAAATTACAGAAATTTTGCTGAAAATCCTACAGAACTTAACTGTAAATTTACCAAAACTTTTTACAGTGTAGGTTCGTTGCACTTTGTCCTCGTACGGTCTGTTTGGTTCCCATGTTCAGTTGAGCGTATCCTTAAGAATTGCGTTATCTTACTTGCTTCGTCAGTTGTAAGTTTTCTTTACCTTGTTGAAGGGTTTAAACCCGAAACGTTGTAATTTAATAAAACTACTCTTTGCATAGTATCTACCATGTTTTCTACATCTTTATATATATATATATATATATATATATATATATATATATATATATATATATATATATATATATATAATCTCATCTTTGGCTGCAGTGGTCAAGTGGTTAGACTTGCAGCCGGAAGGTCTAGGGTTCAAATCCTGGCCGGGTCATACCAAAACTTTAAAAATGGAACCTACTGCCTTTGTGCTTGGTGCTCAGCATAAACAATGGAGTAGGGAAAACAAGCCAGTGGGCCACAACTGGAAAAAAGGCCGTGGTCTCGACTTGAACCAATTGGTTGGAAACTGCGACGTTAAACCTCATCTAACCTAACCTTACCTCATCTTTGGCGACCAGCACTATCTCCAAATTCATGGTACTGCCATGGGAACCAAGATGGCTCCCTCATTTGCGAATTTATTCATGGGCAACCTCGAGAAAGAATTCTTGTCTCGACAAAATTTAAAACCACAAATTTGGTTACGTTTTATCGACGATATCTTCATGATCCGGCCCCACGGTGAAGATACTCTAAAAATTTTTGTGGACAACATCAACTCGTTCCACCCCACAATCAAATTCACGGCCGACTCCTCCAGAGTCAGTGTCCACTTCCTGGACACAGCAGTGACCATAGAAAATGGTTCACTCAAAACAAACTTGTTCAATAAACCCACGGACAAGCACAACTACCTATTACCGAGCAGCTGCCATCCCCCGCACTGCACCAAAAATATTCCATATAGCCAAGCACTTCGCATCAAACGTATCTGTTCCTCTGAGACAGACTTTGAAATTCGCACTAACGAACTGTCTAGCCACCTCCAAAATAGACAGTACTTTCGGGGTTCAATTGAAAATGCCGTCAAAAAGGCAAGAGATACCCCCCGTTCTAAAACGCTGACATACAAAAACCGTCAGCCCAATTCTAATAGAGTGCCATTGGTAATTGAGTACCATCCCGGTCTACCACCATTCGCCAAATTCATCCAAAAACATTTGCCCATACTTCAAAGCACGGCTTGCCTAAAGTCTATCTTTCCCGCTCCCCCGTTGTTGCTTTCTCGAGCCCCCCCCCCCCCCCCCAATTTACGGGACATTTTGGTGCGGGCAAAATTTCAGGACAAAACCTCAGTCGAGGCTAACAACGAGAATTTTGGTTGTTCACCTTGCCCGTCCAAATGAAAGACAAGCGTTCTCATTCATTCAACCAAATACTTTCAGAGCTATCAAACGGCACGCACTTTCCAAATTAGACAATCAATTAATTGTCTCTCCAAAAACGTCGTATATCTCATCTACTGCAATTTGTGTGGAACGCAGTATGTGGGGGAATCAAAAAACTCCCTTAGGTGATAATGACACAGCACAGGTCAGCAATTAAAACCAAAAAATTGATCAACCTGTTGGCAACCAGTTCAATTTACCGCATCATTCGATAGACAATTTACGTGTCATTAATTGCTATCGAACAAAATGATTCATGGGACAATAGAAGCAGTAAGACAAGGAAAATTTCTGGGAATGTTGTTTAAAGACTACGTCGCCATTCGGCTTGAATATCCGAAAGGACTTACCAACATACTGATTAAAGGGATTACACTCTAGGCCTAAGTAATCCTATTGGACCGTCTCCGTCACGCCTATTTCAATAGACTTACTCAAATTACCTAGTCTCACCTCTTTCAAAAGAGATAATCCTAATTGACTTATCAGTGGGGGCCATTGTCCTCGCAATTTAAAAGCTGTAGGTCGTCGAGTGGCAGAGTGGTCTATTCCAGCTGCTGTGCACCAATGTGTTTCACATGTGCGTGGGTTCGAATCCCGCTCGATGTACGTGGGTTTTTCACCGGGTACTCCGGCTTTCCTCCCACTTGGCATAGGCTTGCCTCTAAAATCGGTTGCCCAGCCGACGAAGTCGGTTGCGCGCCGGACTGAAGCGCCTTCGGGTGGACCAGTTAACTAGCCGACTTTGCTTTTACACTCCTTGTCACTCTTGTGATCAAGCACTGAAGAAGAGCTAGTATTGCTCGAAAGCTTTGCAAAAACCTTTTATGGCTGTTTTATTTACGAAATTTCAAGCCTCTACTGCTGTCACGTATCTCTTTTGAGATTCAGCCATTCATTCCTGTAGCACTATTGTTATACAGTTATTTCCGTTAACATATATATGTATGTATATATTTCTCTAATTCGGCACTTAGGGGGAAAGTTGTTGTTGAAAAGTCGACCTTAAGGGGAAAAAATTTTTCGGGTGAAATATAAGTTTCGCCTTAACGTTTCCACACACTCTTTCTATAGCAATACGTAAATTTACAAGGGCGCCCTCTTGATTTGCAAACTAGATGCCATTACTTCAAAGTTGTCAAATTTACGGACACCTAGCTGTTAACACGAACGGATGGCTGGCCATTGAAATAACGTTAATTATATGTTTAGACGTTAGGGCGAATTTATTTTTTATGTATTTTATTATCTTTTTCCCCCCTATGTACAAGCAGATATAACAATTTCCCCTTAAGGTGGGAATTAGCGTTATATTTATATAATATATATATATATATATATATATATATATATATTATATATATATATATATATATATATATATATATATATATTATATATATATATATATATATATATATAAGGGTGGAGCCGTGGTGGTTTGGCAGAAGGATTTGTACGTAGCAGAGGCCGATAAGCAATTATCGGACCAAACTGCATACACTGAACTTCCCTCTGACCCCACTTCCGACAGCCAAGCATTGGTTAAGAAGACTTTAACAAACCTTATTAGAAACAATGAACTTCCTAAATCAGCAACGTCACTACTCCACCCTTGCCCACAAATCTCCAATTTCTATCTGCTTCACAAAATCCACAAGGCTAACAACCCTGGTAGACCCATCGTTTCTTCCCACAGTTGCCCCACCGTTCTTATTTCTGAGTTTTTGGACTCTGTTCTCTTCCCGTTGGTATCAGCGTTACCGTCTTTTGTTCAAGACACTCCTCATTTCTTGAGACTTATTCAAGACTTTGAGTTTCCCGAAAATTGCGGTGAACGTCTGCTATTCACCATGGACGTATCTAGTCTCTACACATCCATCCCCCACCATGCTGCCTTGTCGGCTATCCGCCATTACCTGGACCAACGACAAGACCCCCAAATTCCTACAACTACTTTCCTTCGCTTGACGGAACTTGTTCTCACCCAAAACTGTTTCCAGTTTAATGGGCGCTTTTTCCGTCAGGTTAAAGGAGTAGCCATGGGAACCAAAATGGGTCCTTCTGTTGCTTGCCTAACCATGGGTCACTTTGAAGAACAACTTTTTTCGCAGTACACCGGTTCTCACCCTTTCCTTTACAAAAGGTATATTGACGATATTGTGGGAGTGACAACAGGGACCCGTCAAGATCTGGAATCTTTCATTCAATTTGTAGGATCTTTCTGTCCATTTTTGAAATTCACACATTGTTTTTCTGACACTTCAGTGGTTTTCCTCGACCTTCAATTGTCAATTTGCGACCGTAAAATCAAGTCAAACCTACATTTTAAACCCACCGATTCCCATAACTACCTTTTGTACCCATCCAACCATCCCAAATCCTGTACCAAATCCATCCCGTACTCACAACTTTTAAGGGCCAGAAGGATTTGCTCAGAAGATTCTGATTTTTCAGCCGCTTCAAAAAGTATACTATCATTCTTTGAGAAGCGTCAGTATCCCACCAAAGTCCTTACCGATGCTCTACATAGAATCCAAGGAATCGACAGAGCGGAGGCTTTGAGTAAGAAGTCTAACACGTCTACTAATCTACGAATTCCTTTGGTAATTTCCCATCACCCATCGGTACGCCCCATCATTCGTGCCATTTACAGGAATATAGAGACTCTTCGAAAAGACCCTTCAACCCGTGACCTTTTCCCTGAACCCCCCATTACGGCCTTCAGAGTTGAAAAGAACATTTCCAAGCACTTAGTTCGGGCTTCCCACCCACAACAACCAACTGACAACACCCCAGGTACATTTCCCTGTGGACGTAGTAGGTGCAACACATGCCCAGTGGTTGGCAAGAACACACTTATCAATATTTTGGGTTCTAACGGCAACAGATTTAGTGTGAACCAACACTTCACCTGCACTTCCACAAACTTGGTTTACATTTTAGTTTGTGGACGTTGCAATTGCCTGTATGTGGGAGAAACCAAACGCCGCCTGGCTGACCGAATCACTGAACACCTCAGGTCCATCAAACAAAACCTTCAAGGTTATCCGGTCGCCACTCATTTCAACCCCCCATCACCGTGCTCAATTAAAGACTTGGCCGTTACTGCAGCCTTAATGTGCAGAGGTTCTGACCGTGATCGTCAGACCGCCGAAAACCGGCTTATCATGAAACTCAGGACCCTCTCCCCACACGGTCTTAACATTAGAATGGACCTTTTTTAACCTGTTCCCCTTTTCATTACTTTTTACCAGTTTTTTTTTCAGCCTTCTTTCGCTTTTTTACACCGTGTTCGTTCTGTGCGACCGGTTTGTTCGTGCCTTTCTTCAATGTGTTTCTTCTCTATTTCTACTTCTTTGTTATTCAGTTGCATTTCTTTGCCACCTGATGAAGAGTCTATACTCGAAACGTCGTGGAATTTTCCGCAAACTTTAAGCACTTTTTACAACCTTTATCGACCTACATACTACTCTAGTGCTCCGCAGTATTTCGACCTTATATATATATATATATATATATATATATATAAACATATATATATATATATATATATATATAAATATTTATATGTATATATATATATATATATATATATATATATATATATATATATATATATATATATATATATATATATATATATATATATATATATATATATATATATATATATATATATATATATATATATATGGTATTCATGATTGCTCTATCTGAGATCCTTAAAAGCATGTTCAAAATTTTCTGTGTTAGGCAGTGAAAACTAGTGTTGGACCGATCGTCGGTATTCAGTATCGGTATCGGCCGATATTACCCATTTTCGTCGAGTCCAGTATCGGCAAAATTTACCTAATATGCCGATACTGCCTTACCGATATTTCTCATCTTATACTTCATAAAAATGTTGCATTATTTAAGTTAGCTTGACTGTAAATTCTTTTCTTTTGACCCATGAAAAAGATGTGTTTGCACGGGTACAAAAACAGGAACCTGTATGCTACATGCTGGAGATCTTCAGTACCTTAAAAATCTCCGTGTATTGCACGCAGAGCCAGGGATATACGACTATACACCTTTGTCTGCATGTAGCATACACTATAAACCTCTTCATCATCCATTCATACTGCCGACGCGTATTACTGCCTTTCGCGGAGGTCTCTATATGCTACGCATGCAGCAGGCCCACCGATTTCCATGCGTAGCTAGCTCGGTCTACTTTATACTGTTTACTGAAATTAGGGCACCCTTCATTCTATCAAAAACTTCGCACGAACGCCATTTTGGCGCTCACTGTCCAATACCCTATAGTGTAGTGTGTATTTTGCTCATTCGTCAAATATCGGTATCGCATCGGTATCGGTCGATAGTGAGAATTGAAATATCCTTATCGGTACCACCGGCTAGGCTTGGCACATCGGTACAACACTAGTGAAAACCCCATCTCAATAGCACCTTGCATTTTGAAGATACGAATTTTTGAAGAAATGCTACATTTTCAGCTTCCGCAGTGCATGATTGGAAATCTGTGACGTTATCTGGGCAAATTGATAGGATATAGCTTTTGATGTATTTCTTTATAATGTTGATATCACTTTTTTGAATATTTCATGACTTTATTTGCTGTACCATAGCCCAAGAATAGAACAGTTCTACACTATATCTACATAGAAAATATCTAAACATTCCAACGGTGTTAAATTTCAAGGACAAACAAGGTATCAAATTATAAAGAATAACAAAAGGAATCTCAGGCACTTTGCCCACGTGAGGAAACCTTGAAGCATTTCTTATTAAAAGTAACCTATCTTTAGGAAGGGATATCTTGAGTTAGGAATGGAGTTTTGATATGGGGTTTGGATGACATGTAATAAAAAATAATTATCTTTCATACAAGACCCCTACAAAATGCCACCAGACAATGTCTTTAATTGATGCCGGACCCGGTCCCTACAGAGGTTGGAGAAATTTTGCATTAAACATCATTTCCATAACAAAAGGTACTTGCCACCTAGACACTTTGAATTCTCGCAAATGTATCCTTCAATCAGAGGGCGAGTCTTCTGCCTGGTAATTAATTCGTGAACATGGGCGTCCGCAGAAAAAATTCAGGGGGCAAAATTTTTTAGGGGGGTCCAACTTTTTTCATGGGAAATATTTTACTCCCGGAAGAGTTTAGATGCTACTTCACACAGTGTTGACAAGGCGTGGCCAGAAATTTGTCAAGGGGGCAGACGAAGCCCATAGACAGACTCTCAGTGCTCCGCGCCACCATGGGTTGGCGCGGAGCGCAAGAAACTTTTGGCCCCAAATGCTTCCCAGATCGCTGGAAATGGCACTTCCAAGGCCTGTTTACCGCATATGAAAAGGGGAAACACTAGCAATATCGTAAATATAAAATTTAAAAAATACCAAAAATATGCTCGGGGCGGGGGGCTGCTGGGGCCTGAGTGTTGATATTTTTATTCAATTCCTGTTTTGAGAGTAGAAATTCACACTGAGCGAACTGTTAAGAAATATTGATGTTATGTTTTCTTCGTTTTTTTCTTTATTTTTTCTTCATTTTTTCAAGTTTTTGATTTTCCAGGGGGCAGGTGCCCCCCTTCCCCCCCTCCGGACGCCCATGTTCCTGAAAGCACTTTCCCATTTGCACAAAATATGTCTTCCCTTGAATTCCCCTGCTTCGCATTCTTGCAATGCTGTGCTCTTCGATCCTTATTGACTCCTATGTACAAGAACGTTGTAAATCGATCACCGAGGAATAAGGCTAATATAAAAAGCTTGAGAAGGTATTAAAAATAAACACATTGATGTGGTGGGTGCGGCTGGAAGAGCACGGATAGTGCGAAAATTTTGGTAGTTTGCTTAGGATTTGCGAGCATTTTGATAAGTTGAGAACAAGTTGTGATAAAAGATGATTAAAAACTGAGATTCATCAGTCAGAAACACCCCTCACCCAGGCTAACACCTACAGGAATCTTGAGCTTAAACGACTTTCGGGCTCGTTTTAAAATTTGTGGGGAAAACTTTTGGAAATCGATTGCGGTGGAAACGCCCCCATGCCCCCCCCCCATGCAGGAGCAACTGTGTTAATCAAAGAGCGGTCACCACCTGGGAGTTTTGGTTACCTAACCAAAAAAATACTTTGGGATGATGAGTATCTGCCTTGAATTGGTGAAACACAGTACGGTACTTCAGAAATTGGAGCGAATTTATGTTTGGAGAGAAAATATGGCATTTTGCATCGGACCTTTGGGAAACTATGACGTATCCGCATTTATTTCCTGGACTTGGAGGTGCCTCGAAAAATCTGAGGGCAGAATTTAGGTATGACTGGAGGCATTACCTTACGAAGTAGAGGCCAAGGTTGAGGCCACAAAAATTGCCCCCGATCGATGCTTGACTTCGAGACATCAAACTCTGTATCTTGGTCCCCCTTTAACATCTGGTTGAGTCTGGCGTCTGTTCACAGCGGCACTACGTGTACCCACGGTATAGTTACCAAAACGTACCACCACATCCACCCTGCACATACGGAAGCCGAGAACATCGCGGTGGTGTGAAATCTGACATGCCAGTTTTCTCACCCCTTTCTTCGGTAAATATGGGAAGGAGAAATCAAGATACGATTTCCCCTTACCATTATCCACCGATAATGTGGAGTGGAGAAAACCAAAGTTAGTGAGGGGGTACTTCAAGAAAGGACCATGTCTATTTTCTAACACCCTGTCCATGAATGGACGTACGCGCCCGCACATGACACGGATTGGCGCTATATAACTTTGGTCATATTATTATCAACGTGGGATGATCTCCCAGTGGTACGGAAAAATCGTCGACGAGCGAGATAGCTATGTTACTTAAATTGAAAAGAGGATCGATGGACATAGTCCATTTATGGTTGTTCCAAAATAGACACTGTGTAATAGTCCTTTCTTGAAGTACCCCCTCACTAACTTTGGTTTTCTCCACTCCACATTATCGGTGGATAATGGTGAGGAGAAATCGTATCTTGATTTCTCCTTCCCATATTTACCGAAGAAAGGGGTGGGAAAACTGGCATGTCAGATTTCACACCACCGCGATGCTCTCGGCTTCCGTATGTACAGTATGCTACCATGCGATATCAAACAACCCACCTTTTGTAAGTTTAAATTGAAGTGATGGCGCTTGATCAGATTTGATTTTTACACTGAGCTGATGTTGTGAATGGATGCATGACATCATAACTAAATACAAACAAGAAACTAGTAACTTCGTACTCAGTTCAAGACGGAACAGCATCGTTTATCCTCGAAAAGTTGACAAAACGGACGAAATGGCTGGTGATACAGCTCACTGCCTCACCAATGGTCATTCATCGTCCAGGCGTCCATTCCTCATCGGAGTTGCGGGAGGAACTGCTTCTGGGAAAGTATGAACAGGCCCTTTCTTTTGTTTTCATCTACATTCAAGCGTACCATACTTGTTAGCTATTCACGTTGTACCGTTAACGTTACGCTTACGTAAGTCACGTCACACGTTATCCCCACGTGTAGTGAGAACACCAGCTATACAGTCTAGGCCTAGCTTCTTAATAGCCTAAACCGCACACAACTGACACAGAATTTGAGAAAGTTCTGTCAATGTTGCAAGTGGGAGGCCGCAAGGAGCTATTGTCCAATTACTGTACTCTTATATAGTCTGGTGAACCTTTTCATGTTTGCTCATATAGACTTAGGGCCTAAGGTTATGGACTATGGTCCTTAGCACTAGCAGTGCCACAGGCGTTCCGATTTATATGTTCATACATAATACACTATACATGTACTAACAAGGTATGACAATTTTCTGGACGAAGCTTACAACTTGGCCTATTTTTACACTCTTACGCTCACTGTGAACCTCTCTGATTTCTTTCAATCACGTCGTTCAATGAGAAAGAACATTCAGCATCCCTTCGGGTACAACTGCGGGCATAAAATCACTTCTAATCAGAATTATAAAAATATGGACTCTCCACATGTTCCTGGTTACATAGACAGATGACGTATGATTATAACCTGTGCAGCCATCTATGCCATCTCCTAAGCCAAAACAAGCAGCACAAGGCAAAGCAAATTTAAAGAACATACGTTCGCTATGCAGATAGATAAGTGTAGCGCCTCATTTGACAAATGCAGGTAATGTGCATTGGGATTGGCATGGAAATAATTTGACTTAGCTATACGCCAATCACAACGCATGTTACATAGGATTTGTCAAATAAGGAGCAACTCGTATCTGTCTGCAAAGCAAACGCACGTAACCTTGTGCTGCTTGTTTTGGCAAACGAGACGGCATAGATGGCTGCGCAGGTTATAATCACACGTCATCTGTCTGTGTAACCACGAACGTGTGGAGAGTCCATTTTTTTACGCATAATTCTGATTAGAAGTGATTTTATGCCCGCAGTTGTGTCCAAAGGGATGTTGAATGTTCTTTCTCATCAAACGACGTGATTGAAAGAAATCAGAGAGGTTCACAGTGAGCATAAGAGTGCCCGACTGGAAAACATGTATGTTACGCCGAAGATCTTCGGCGTGCAGTAAAGACCTTATACGCCAATTTCATGGCGTGATTTTCTTTTCTTTTACATACACACTGTACTTAAAACACAGTACAACAATTTGGCGTGGCGTAAAAGTTGAGAAAACAAGTGACTGGCGTAAAAATTCGGTGTAGGAAATACGAACTTTCCAGACTGGTAAGAGTGTGAAAATAGGCCAAGTTGTAAGCTTCTTCCAGAAAATTGTCGTACCTTGTTAGTAGGCTTAAGCCATTTTTGAAATTTTGATTGGGCAGGGACTTCGGGAATCCATGGAAAATAGAAAAAACTGCGCTATGCATACAGAGTATGGGAAATTAATTTGTGACAGATTTTAGGACAATTTTTTAGACCAAAATGTTGTGTGTGCTGTATAATGGGGTGACCGTCGACTGTGGGCCATCAAGTGCGCATCTAGCCTAACATTCCATGTCACAATCGTAGAATGATAGATTTCTTAGGTGCACATTCGACAGTCATCCCACTATACATTGAAGACACAGCACTACAGGAAAGAACCCTGCAAACTTCTGTTTGTCTAAAATAGAATGACCTGAATATGTTAAAACATTGGGTCAGTTTTGTGGCATGTGTTGTGGATATGGTAATATTGCTGTTTATCTCGATTTTTAGGATGTGTGCATGTAGTCAAGATTGCGAAAAAGCATAGGCCTATTGGAGAATGCATTGGTGGCACAAACAGGGATGTTCTTATTTTCCAAGTCAATAAGTGGCACTACAGTACATTACTTTACACTACTTTGTGATGTGTAGTGTATGGCATATTGAAATCTGTACATAAATTTTGGTTTCATTCTCCTCGCAAAAGTTTATTTTATAACCCTATCCCCTTCCCAAATTAGAGTGCTTTTTTTTTGTAAGTTGCCCAGTGGAAAAGATCAGTGACCTTGTATGCACTATGAATGCAAGCAGAGATCATCAAGGGACAGTTAGTTTTATGCTTTTTTTACATTGAGTTACTGGTACTGAGTGTGTGATATACTAGAGTACCTTCATGAGTTTTCAATCCTCTTTCCGTCAGCTTTTTTCATGACACAACCTCAACCAATTGTTGGAAACATTTTCCAGAAGCATAGTCTTTAGTCAGGTTGTTTTAACAAATACCTACCCTGTATCACTCTCCCGTGAAGACTGTGAGCTGAAATTATATACAGGGAGTATCATGAGCCGATAACTTAACATTTTGACTGCAAAAATGTAGAAAACATTTAAGTAAAATGAATGAAACTTTCCAGTGATATTTCTAATTTGTCTTACTCTTTATGCTGTATTTCCATGTGGTTCAGAATGAGCTAGATCCCTAGAAAATTATTTTTGAATTAAAAGTTGGCACTGTGGCATTATACAACACAATGTTTATGACAGAACCTTGAGTCAATTACTACAGCTAACGAGCAGCTAAAATACTGTTAATAACCAAAGTCAAGAATATATTTGTTAGAAAACAAAGAAGATGTTGTCTTTTCTATCCAAATTTTGAATGAAAGTTTTACCCACGACATTCTCATCACCATTTTTGGTAACATTTGTAAAATTCTAGTTGGTTTTAATGCAGAAACTTTTAAACTTGGCTGTAAGTAAAATTTTTCCCTTGAATATGAAAAATTACACAGCATAAGTGTTTGAAAAATATGCAGTGCATATCGTGCTTACATTTGAATTACATGGCGCCTACATGCTATACTGCTGTTTAGAAGGTAGTGATCAACTCAAGATACCGATTGACTTCAGATGCTCCTACTACAGTATAACCCCGTTTATCCGAACACATCCGGACCAAGGGTTGTTCGGATAACGAAAAAGTTCGGATAAACGGAGTTCCAAGTTTTTGCCTTAAGTACGGTACACTGGGTCCATATGAGACAGTGTGTCAACACATTTCCAAAATAATTCCGAAAAGGCTTAAAATTGCACACAAAATCACCCAAAATATTTCGTTTCTATTTTTTGTGACCAATGATATGACAAATAAATTTTAAGACGTCTAAAACAGAGAGATTTTATCCCAAAAATTTGAGCCTTCGCTCGTCTGAATGAATGACCAATGCTTTCTACACACTAAATGAATGTGTGTGCTGAAGAAAAGCTGTAACGATCTGGAGAGGTATCTAGAATATAAATTCTGCAAAAATTTCAAAAAATGTTAGAGACACATGTATAGGAGACTCTCAAACAGCAGTTCGAAATGTTTTTGTGAGGTCTACTTTCATTATTCTTAGGTATGAAGCTCAGTACGTTACTAACTTTTCAGATTTAGTGAAACTTAGACTTACGCTAGCCTAACGTATTTTTGTATGAGAAGATACTGAGCCTATACTGACTCATGGCTCCTAACAAGAATTTTAAAGCAAATACGTACGATATTTCTTCCAAATTTGACAAAGAGATAACAGATTGTTTTCTATGTCCACTTGTCGGCTGTTTTAGCCATCGTGACATCTTCCCATTACTTTTAAAGTCCCGAGAAAAATAAGTGCATTTCTGCAAAAATTTAGGTTGAATTATGCCTTGTAATGCACTTGAAACTTGGTGTTTACTACTGTAGTTGTGTTGACTATTATTGTTGTTAAATCTGACGGCTAGTTCGGATAAATGGGGTTTCGGATAAACGGGGTTCGGATAAACGGGGTTTTACTGTATATATCAAGTTCCAAAGGACTTAAGTTTCATTTGGTGTATTTTGTGCAGTGTGTGCTGAATTCAAGTTTCATTCATTGAAGCATACCTTGCATTAGTATTTTTGAAAGTGGTCAGTACTTTTCGCACCAAGTCATTATGATCCTTTCCATTAAAAGGTACAGTAGGTTGAGTGGGAGAATCCAGCCCCTTTGATTGAAACAGTGAGAGATACAACTCCCTCTTCTTCTTTTGTATCTGCCATTGTTGCTAGGGAAACCTTCATAAATCATTGAGAATTTCTGTGGTGTTAATCTTGAAGTTTAACATACCTGAATGGAAGGCAAACTTGTGTCACACCTTAATTATTCAAACTGCAGGCAGGGATGAGTGCTCTGTTTATTATTGGCAGTTTTTTTTGATCAGTGGCAGAACCTTAGTTAGCAACCTAAAAGATTTTGAGTCTTCAGGGCATACACTGTACCTCTTGGGAGTAGCCGTGCAGGTACAGAACACCTTCCACAGCTAGCACATTTATATGTACTGTATGGAAGTCAGAATATCTCACATTGAGAAGCCAGGGACACATCCCCAGAAATGAGTGGGATGACCATACAGTAGGCTTGTGCCTGGCCCCACGTGATGTGCCATACGTAGCATAGGAAATTTCATTAGCATAGCAGTTTCAGCATGATGTCAAGGATTTTGAAGTCTGAACTGCTGAAATTGCATGTTCTCGCTCTTTCTACTGTAGCTATAGTGCTGTACAGGTACAGTAGGTTACAAACAAAAATGTCAGGTGTCTTATTTAACAAAGGTATTGCTTTGAAATTGCATGATGATGATTGCAATCAGAATTGTGCTTCTCGCAAGCACAAAGTTGGCAATGAATTCCGTTGCGACTGGGTCTAACTGTAGTTGATTGCAGGCACTAGCAAGCACTTGCAAGTGATTGCAGGCACTTGAAAGCCATCAGTTGCTTTAGTGTAGAAGACAGCTGGCTTTACTACAGATATGATGAACATGGTGTGCACATCTTGTATCACTTCGCAACATGCAGCACACTTTTTTGCTTAAATACAAGATGCAGTTTTCTGGAATTGTATGTAAAGGGTTACACAGTTTATACAAGTTGTGATTGCCAGCCTATAAAAAATTTCAAGAGAGAGAGGTAATCACACACAACAAGGCAAACACTGGTAAACAAAAATGTGAAATTGCTGTACAGATTTAAGCATTTTATACTGTAGCTAGTTTTTGTATGCAAGAAGGTGCATTTTGTTGCCATTGTTAGCAGCAAAACACTGCACTTATTCATACACTTACAGAGTGAAGTGATCCTTTGATGTTGGTTCACTGTTACACAAAGATCCATGTGCATTGTCCTCAAAGTTATTCATGCATGACTCTTTTTAATTTTGTCACAGTTGCTTCTTCCACAGAGTTTGTAAATTCAAGCATGGTTACCTCCTGGATTACCATTAACATGCAATATAATTTTGTTTATTTTTTGACTAAAATACTTTATTTTTAAAAGCATTTTTCTGAAAAGATACTTGCCTGGGAAAGAAGAGATTTGAAAAAAAATTAAGATGGCCTTTCAACATGCCCAAAAAATTTGGGTTCAGGGCCATTGTTTTTCTTCCCAAAAATATAACAAGTGACAAGAGTTTGTGGTTGTTGTGTTATTTGAAAAAGTTTGGGCGGACAAATTATTCATGAACTACAGCACCAGACAGTGAATTTCTTTCTGTGTGAACCGTACTTACAGGAAAGAAAGTTACTTAGCATAGAACTGTTTGGAATCGCCTACCTTTATCAAATCATGGTTTTAAAGGGATGATAATTTCTCTACCACAAAAGCAATAAATAATACCCCTTAGAAGTCAAACGTCAATCTCCAGTGTTTGTATCGTTGTTTGAAACAAAAATTGCAAAATGCCTAGAATGACAATGGATATTTTTTGAAAGTTGGTCACTTCACAGAATAAATCATGTAAGCTGTGGTTTGAGCAGGTGGGGGGAGGGGCAGGGGCAGAGAGAGGGAAGTCATCTTGAATTTAAGGTCAAAGGTTAGGTTGTTTATACATCATGTGAAGCTGTTGTTTGGGAATGGGCAAAGGGTTACACTTTTTGTGCAGTTGCAAAGGATATTCTTGGGAGGTTGTTACTTTACAGTATAGTAGTCTTTGAATAGAATGAAGCTAGCCAACTCTGCTTGGTTCCTGTGTAAAGTCTCCAAAGTCGTGTTTAATGTTATCTCTCTCACTGCTTCTCCCCTAGAATTCCCAATCTTTTGTTTGTTGATCAAACTGTAAAGTTATCATTGCCATAAATCAGCATTGCTTCAAAGGTTATGTGATATTCAGTAAATTAGCCACTGTACTACATGTTGTAATTATAGATAAATAATGCAACATACACTCATTGTCACTTGTCATACACCATTTATCTGATATCTCATCAACTTTTGCCTCTCTAAAAAGTTTTTCAGATGTACAAACTGGAAACCTGTTTTGATAGTATTTTTGTGTATCTTTTGTTTAGTAACCTTTGATGGAGTTGAATGCTTTTATGATGAAATCGATAAACCCTCAAGGTGCTTTAGCTGAATACTCTCTGTTTTATAGTATTCAGTAAACATTTTACAAATTTAATGTGTGCATTTATCTTATATAACCTTAAGGCTTTCACCGATTTTATGATAAAAAAAACTGATTTATGATAAAAAAATTAATAAACATGTCTATGTAATATTTTAATAATGAGTTAGCTCCCAGAATACTAATAAACTGAAGTCCTGAACATCATTATGTATTACAGTGCTAGTTTTTCATGTACAGTATGGATGAATGTGTCAGTTGTTTGGGCATGTACGTACAGTAGAGTACTGTATGAAGACTAATGTACTGTACATATCATTGTACACCATTCAAAGGTGGGTGCAGCATGTTTCGTCATTGCTTGCTATCTAAAAGTGAAAAATGTTCGAGCCAGGTTTTGTCGGTGTGATAAACCAAGATAGAAATGTCCATTGGACATCATCTTTGTCAGATATATGTCTGGTTTTTTAGGCAACAACATTTGATAATTAGTTGGTGCATGTGTAGAAGACTTGGATTGGTTACTTTCTATGGTACTGTAACATGTCAGAGTAGCGACTCATGTGGCAGGCCTTGACAAATTCTTTTATCATTACTTGGCCATCAGGCTGGCTGTTCTTTGTATATCTACAACTCCATATGAATTTCTACTTGTCTAGTTTAAATTTGCCTTTAACAGCCTTTAAACTCATTTGTAGAGGAGACTCCACAGGAGTACTTACCTGTCGGGCTACGATATCAAGCAGCTAGTGCACTAGCCCGAGTGATATTTTGCTTGCCATAGACTGTCGGGTGGGGAATTGTAGAGCCCTGGACACACGGGAAAGTTGTACAACTGTCAGTAAAGGATAAACTTACACAGTCATGATTTTGTGTTTTTAAAAGTGTGCATTTATGCTAACTTTTGCTCAAAAGCATGAATAAATTGTTGTCGATAAACTGGTTCTTGAACTACAGTGTATTGTTCTTCATCCAGAAATTTACACCCCAGCAGTGGAACACCAGTACTGTAGTGTTAATAAGGTAGGCTGTAGACAATACTGATGTCACTGTTAAGAATCCAGATTGGAGTCAACAACTCATATTCACAGTCATGGGTACAATATGTGACTTCTAAAATACATCAGGGTCACTCAAGCCTAATGTTTAGCTGAGAAGTTTGAATATAAATTCTTGTAACAGAATTTTAAATGATGTTAATTGGTATGAAGAGGGGCAGACGGTGAACTGCTAGGTTCAAACCCATTGACTTTTGTGCTAGACTTATATGCATAGTAATCAGGGAATAATTGGTCCGGTATCGCATCGCAATTTGCTACATAAGCTGGCCAAATTGCTACACAAATTCAAGAATGTGTAGCACTTTTTTGTGTGCATAACCATAGGGTTTTCAGTGATTTGACAATACCGAAGGAAAAAATTCCCAAAACTGCTACATAAAATTTGAATACTAAATTATTCCCTGCTAATGAGTTAAGAGTCTACACAACTACTGAAATGTTGGCACTTTTCTCTGAACAGTTGGTTCAAGTATTTTTTTTTTTTTTTTTTTTGACAGTGTTCTCCACTGATTTAATTTTTGTATGGGTGCTCGAAAGGTTAAAGGTTACTAGTGATCACAGTCTATAAACAGAGGGGTGCTTTCTTTGAAAAAGGTTTGCTAAAATAGATGATAAATGTAATGGCCTTCTTTGATAACTAAGTACATTTCTGATTATCATTACTCAATGTTCACACTGAAATTATTGCTGTTTGCTTTGTTTTAAGGTTTTGAATTGATAATTTCTGTCTGGGTGGCTCGACTTTTTGTCTGGGTGGTACATTTTTTCTCCGGTTGCAGCACCCTCTGCATATTTTGTCCAGGTGCAGCACCCTAACAAAACAGCTAGTGAAGAACACTTTGATGTGTATCAAATTTGAAGAATTGTCATGAAATAGAGCAGTTGACAGTTCTCATACTTTGCTGTCAAATATTCTTGATGAAATATTTTCAAAGAATTTGTGGATAAAATTTAAATTGTGAATTTGTTAGGCAGAAGAGTAGTTACTGTTAGCTACTCTAGACATTGAGCCGTGGTCTCATGTTGCTGTATTACTCATTGTTACCCCAATGTAGAATATATATACTAAAACAGCAGGTATTCATCATGATTTCCACTTGTGGTCTCAACTACCTAGATTTCAGTGGGTCAAATAAGTTAGGGCTGCACTGATGAAAACAAGGTTACATATTTTGTTTGTAATTTTTCACAGTCCCTGTCAGTAATTTTTCACAGTCCCTTATGCATGCTGATACTTTACCAGGCCGTGGCCTTTTAAAGTGTACCTAAAGTCTAAAATTTCAAAAATATAGGTTACAAAGCTTGAAAAATGAATCCATATTGCCTGACTGCCATCTTCACAGGACATTCCTGACCTGAAAACTAAAATGTTGAAATTTATTCACTTACTGTAATTTAAAATGGTAGATTGTGCAATAATTTTTGATGTCATTTTTGTACTGCTCAATACCACTTTTGTTTTTCTCTGCTGTTTTTTTCCAAAAGCTGCTGCACCTTGTGCCAAAATGCAGAATCTTACTATTATAGGGTGACTTGACGATACAAGCCCTCTCCTTACAACATGCTTTCCACAAAAAAAAAAAAAATAAATAAATTTTTCAAGGTCATATGTGATAAGCATTTTAATTTCAAAAGAAACAAAAGTAAGTATTATGAGTTATACAAGAATGACATAAAAAATAATTGTGCAATTGACTTTTTCAATTGAAGTGAATAAATTTCAACATTTTATACCTCAGCAATGGAACAAGCTATGATTATGGGAGTTGGATGAAGGAGATTCATTTTCCAACCTCTTAATGTATATTCTTGTAATTGTAGACTTAAGTACACTTAAATACATTTCTGAAACAGAAGTAAAAGTAGGAGGTCAAAAACTTTGTAAACCACCTGTAAACGTGACTGAATGTATAAACATGGTGTGCAGAATCTGCTGTGGTTGTGGGATTGAAATTTGAGTACCAACACTACCTCAACCCATGGTGTCATGATTACCCACTCTCAAGGTAAAAGTCACATGATGTTTTCGTGAGTGGGGTTTTCCTGAGAAGCATTATTAGACACTATTTTACATTGAATTACCTCGAGAGAAAGTTAAATATTTGCTGTAACAGGCTTTATATACTGAAACAGTTCAAGTGCCCTCTAGATTCAGGTTTGGTTGCAACCCGATGTACTATCTTCACATATCATACTGTAAATTCTGAAAAGAGAAACAGACACAGCTGAGACCATGAACTGGGGACATCCAGCACTTGTTTAAACAACCGTTAGCAAATGTTGCTATTTTTTTAAGTGTGTTTTGTACTCATTTCCTTTTGTGGTAGTAAGATTGTTAAACAGTGATCACAATAGTTCCTGGATTGTATCGTTGAAGTTTACGCAAAGTGCAACATTTTTTGAAAGGATAGTTACTGGTCTCTGTGCACTGTGGCTTACTGTACTTCGGTTTCAGTTTCGGTTTATTTCCACATACTTAATAGAAGTAATACAGTTACAGTTGTCACAACTACAGTACAGTACTGTACTGTACATGGTGAGAGTAGGAGGGCTGGAGAGAAGCAGGATGCTTTGCGAGCAACCCCCTTTAACAGAGCAGGGTTTTCATTGGGCTTCCAATCTCAAGAGTCCGAAACTCTCAGCTTTCTGTTTTCGAGCATCCCCCAAAAATTTCCAAGGGTTCCAAAATTTCCAAGAGTCCCTTACTTGTACTGTAACCTATACAGATACGTATGTGCATGCACAGGATACGGAGCTATACCCTAACCCTTCAGACAGGTATATACAGTATGTATCAAGCTTCCATGGAAATGAAGCATATCCCATGAGTGGCATGCATGACAGACTTACTGTACAACATTATATTACTTCCAGTAGTATGTCGGCATAAACTGAAAGATTCGCTGGAAGATGCGCAGGCTTGAAGCGTCAAAGGAACTTTGACTGCAAGTGTGTGGTACAGTATATTGTAGCACATTCTGGGTATTTTTTGCCAAGAAATTTTGCAACATTTAGAGCTCCCATTTTTGTGCATATAAGGCTGAACTTCATGCATTCATGGACGCACAGGATTTTCTTCCAAGCGCCTAGGCAGCTTATTGTGCATCTGAGACCCGCGAGCTCAGGTTAATGAAAACCCTGACAGAGTAAACAGAAATGGTAGTACTGTTCATATAGACATGTACAAGAACAACACATACAGTAAAACAAAACCATATAAATAGTAATGTACAGTACAGTGTAGTGGCTTAAATCATTGTACTGTAGCCCTGTTCACTAAAAATGTTCCTTGAGTAACCTGCTTAGTGATTGACATGAACTGAGCATATTTTAGTGCCGGAATCGCCATGTCTCTGTATTGTAAAAGTCGATGCATGGCAACTGGAGAGAAGTGTAAGGCAAAGGACTCCCTCCTCTCCCAAACATTTGGGATTTGTGTAACTGTCAAGATGCCGGCCAAATGGTGCAGCATTTATATTTGGTGTCACCAGTGTGTTTCTTTGCATTTGCGATTACTTTAAGTCTAACCAAACATCAAATTTATTTATAAAGTACTGTAGTTTCTTTGTAAGTTTGTAATATTGGCTCCAGAAAGCAATATAAAATAGGACTTTTTTGCTTTTGGAAAACCAGGACAAATTGCATTTTTCAAAGGGACACCTATTCTTAACTCTAAGAAAGAGAAAATCCCATTCAGATGGGACAAATGGTTACCCTCAATAAGCATGGTACATCTCAAGTTAATTGGTTCAGTTATTTGTCCTTTGCAGGTCTGTGCCTAGTAAAGCTTGCCAGGAGTTGTGCAGAGCAAGTCTTTTACAGTATTCCTCCCCTCCCCATGCCTTAAGACTCAGGGGATATATTTTGTTTGCCAAATGGGGGATGGGAGATTGAATGGTGGTCCCAAGAGCTGGATTTGGAGAAAGAAGTTCATCTCTACCTCATTGTTACCATGAAAGTACTACCTCTGAGGTAGTACTTCCATGTTGTTACCCTCTGAGCACTACGTAGTTGGACCGTGGAAGTACTATCTCCAAGGTACTGTAATACTTCCATGGTTGGACAGAAAACACAGTCTTCCTTGTGTTCATTCACAATCCCTTGGTTCAGTACACAGGCAGTCCTAGCGTTATATAGTAAATACTACATATATATAATAATGGAAAGGTAGCGCACTTCACGGCCTTTCGGTACCAACTTCGCCTAACTGAATTACGATTTTTATGCCTTAATATCCACCTTACCTCTTTTCAATACATACGGATGTTCAAATCGCGTGTTCCAATCACTTGAGTAGTGTCATGATTCATTTGGATAAAAAAATGTCCTCCAAAAAGAAACATTTCTCCGCGAAAATTTGGTTTCCACACTATCGCGTTCAGTCGTCGGCTTTCCCGTTGAATGGTATACGGCCCCTTGTCATGACGTCATGACGAGGGTGGAACTATCCAATGGGAGGCCCGGATTCTGTTTTTCACTGAACGTGATAGTGTGGAAACCAAATTTTCGCGGAGAAATGTTGCTTTTTGGAGGACATTTTTTGATCCAAATGAACCATGACACTACTCAAGTGATTGGAACACGCGATTTGAACATCCGTATGTATTGAAAAGAGGTAAGGTGGATGTTAAGGCATAAAAATCGTAATTCAGTTAGGCGAAGTTGGTACCGAAAGGCCGTGAAGTGCGCTACCTTTCCATTATTATATATATGTAGTATTTACTATATAACGCTAGGACTGCCTGTGGTTCAGTATAGGATCCTCAATGAGCCCATGTGGCTTCCAGACCATGAATTCTTTTCCATTGTTCTGCTGAAATCAATTTATCAACAAATGGAAAGGACAAGTATCATCTGCCCCCATTCCACAGAAAATGCGTAGAGTAATAAAGCATCTTTTGTTATTTTGCAGTCCACGGTTTGTCAGAAAATTGTTGAAGGAGTGGGCCAGACCGATCAACGTAAACTATGTATTATCAGCCAGGATAGTTTCTATCGGGATCTTTCAGAGAAAGACCAAGCCAAGGGGCCTATTAATTTTGATCATCCAGGTAATAAACTATTTATTTTACTCCTGCTTAGCTCATTTATTACACTAGTGAACAGTTCCATTGACATTGGAATTAGCTTTTGCCAATGTTTTTGATCCTTTACTGGTGGTGCTATTTCTTATTTTACATCCTTGTAGTATGCAAACATCTTGTCTTCTTTGTCAGTGGAATTTTAGGGAATGTAAGGTAGCTCTTCCGTACTGGGACCACGATTGTTGTAAACTGAGTACAATGTCGAGTGATAATTCTGCAGTAGCTCTGTGGGTCTTACTGGTCTTTCTTCAAAGTCAGACCAGTGTACAGTACATTGATTTGAATTGCCATGTATGCACAATTTAATGGACTGAGTGTAGTGTTCTATACATTGCTTTCCCTTTAAACCTGCTTGACCAGGAAAGGTCACTAGGGTTACTGCTGGAATGTCTACAGTATTTCTATAGGTATCCTGCTCTCCTGCTGAGATTGCAATCATATTGGATATGTTATGAGTATGACCACTTCTGGTCAGAGCCTGGTCCTGCATATAGCAAAAATAAATATTCATCCCTAAAGCATACAGTACACCTTATTGAATTTTGAATCTTCTCTTGGGATAATGTTATACTAAACATTTCTATCATGGAAATAGAACATTGAAAGCATTGTATAGAACACTACCTCCTACGAAGTCACTCTTGTGGATATGAATCTAAGGATGGGCAAAGATTCAAGGTAGTGCATTTTCTGAGATTTATTTGCAAATGCAAAGGGAGGATACCTGTAAATCTACTCAGAAAGACTTTGCAAAGTGTAATATAGTGATGGTACAGTAGTACTGCTGCTTCTTTTTTTATCCAGTTTTGTTAAACAGAATTAAGATGCATAGCTAGTTATTGCACAGTAGTTTAACTGTATTGTAGATTTCTTGCTCTGACGTTTCACAGTGACAATGAATTGAAACTAACTGATACTTGACTTTGTTGGGATTGTTCAGTTTGCCTTAGACTTGACCACGTTGTTTAGCCAGTATACCAGGCTTTATGAAGTAGACTTCTCTACAGGGAAGTCTTGGTATGGCCTACCTGTAGATTAAGGGTTGATTTTGCATACCTTCAATAGTAATGCATTTAATGCATTTGACTGTTTGGAATGTCTGTGGATTACCCTGATACTGTAGTGGAGTATGAGACAGTTTTTAGTTGGGGAGGATAGGATTTTTAAGGCTATAATTTATTCATTTGTTTGGTATTCAAGTTATTCTGTTATTGAAAACCATTCTTTTACAGCTGTATGAAAAGTTTTTATACTTTATCATAAATATTTTGAATTATTTTAGATGCCTTTGATGAGCACTTGATGACCAGTGTAATGGAAAGTATCGTTGCTGGGAAGACCGTCCAAATTCCAGTTTATGATAAAGTCACAAATGCTAGGTAAGTACTTTCTCAGTGAAATCTTACTCTTTTGTTCCCTTGATTGCAAAGGGAAGGAAAAGTGTGGTTATAGATGTTTATTAAACTGGGACTGCTCAGGTGTAAACAAATGATCTTAAGTTGTGTGATTTAAAAGGTGAAAAAAATCTTTGATACATAAAGTAGTGTAGGGAATAATGTAATAACACCTGTCTCATTTCTCAGAAGTGTTGTGATAGTATGAATGAGAATCTCTTTAAGTTCTGATTACAGTCAAAGCACTTGTTCATTGTTTCATATTAGTTGATACCTAAGGATCTTTTCAAACCTGAAGAACTCAAATTTGCAACAAAGCATGAGTTGTAGCATGTTCACAATGTACTGTAGAATGTCATTCTGCAAACTGGTCAGCAGTTGGGCTTGGATGATTAACGTGAGACGATTCCAGAGTCCTGACTCCAGTTTGATACCAGTTTAGTGACTCCACCATGCTTGGGGTGGTGACTGGCAGCTGCACGGTACTGTCCACAGTGATAATTAAGCAGTACAGTATTTGATTTTCTTACAGTTGTTTTAATGAGGTATAGTCCTTTTGCCATAGAAGAGTGTATGAAGAAACACATAGCTTAATAGATAGTTGTTGGAGCCTCTCATGGCTTTCAGGAAAGAAATGTTCCTTTTTAGGAAGAACAGAAATGCATTAATAAATCACTTCATTATTATTGTAAGTTCAGTGCGAGATTCCGAAGGCCTGACTAGTCCGTAATACTGTATAATGGAATATGTGCATTCTTCCATTGAGCCACAACTGCAAAGAAGGCTGTGACTGGCCCAACTGAATCCAATTGGTTAGAACTGAGCCATAAAACCTCATCTAACCCTAACTCAAAGTTCTTCCAATCAGAATCATTCTTTTTGTTGACCACAACCAATGAGAAAGCAAGTATTATTTGAGAAGATGTTTCTTTGAATATTCGGTTAGACTGATGGGTATCACAGTTTAAGTTGTAATTATCGCAGAAGGGATTGTATAAAAAACTTCCTGGTTCGTAATTGTCATCTTTCTTGTGTATCAAGGAAGCATGAATTTTCACCTAAGTTTAGACAGTGTTGAGAAAGGATGGCTCCTAAAACACTGCTTGATGGTGGGCATGAATATACATCAGCATTTTCTTTTTCATCACGGGTAGAGTGCATTGGTTTTTGGCTTTTTATGCATTTTGTTGCAGGACTACAGATAGAGTTAGTTTGGACAAAAATCCAAAGATAGTATTTTTCTTGTTTGTTTGGTTAGTGTGAGTTTAACATATGCAAAATTTAAATTGTCCAGGATTTTTATGGAGAAAAGTTTGAAGTTTGTTTAAAGTTTTATTTTCACCTGAACATACATTAGCAATGCCCTAGCTTCGCTGTTTCACAGGGGCGGCCCGCCCCGCCCCTCTTTTCGCCCGCCCTGCCCCTTCTCTTGACGTCCTATCCCCGCCCTGCCCCTTCTTTCAGCCGCCCTTGTAATTTTCCGCTCTGCACTGCGCCAAATTATTAATACGGCAGAGACAAGATCAGACAGCTGAACACGTTTATATGCCAGTGGTTATGCTTACTATAGAAACGTACAGCGTGTTCTTCACATTGCAATCTACAGTATTATCGAAGCACCATGCATTGACCTGCGATCTCAAAGTTGTTTGTTCAGCTTGTAGCTACGGAATACGACAATGTTGTGTGTCAGAAGCCCGGAGATCCGCTACGCAGGCTAATTCAACGACCGGCCTTAAAAAATTCCCCATACGTACAGTGTGGAAAAACGCTCGCATCTGAGCGAACTTTCTCACGTGCTGTACGTACTGTAGGTTAACGCCTGTTGTCTCTAACTCCAGTCTCTCAACTGCACTTGCGCAAATCATACCGCTGTTCGCCGTATGCCAAACTCAGCATCTTATATTTAGGAAAAGTTTCTGGCATATTTATGGCATAATTTAGTAAAGTTATGTACGCGATTTCTGGGAAAAGGTTGCAAGAAGCTAAGCGAGGTCTATACAGTATGCACTGGCTTGACATGAAGTAGTGAAGTTGCTGGGCGGGTTTCGTAAACCAGTTCAGTGTTTATAAAGCTTGCAGCTATGCTCGCGGACTACAACCAACCAATGAGTGCGGGCAGCTAGGCTAGCTGGGGCCCAGCAGAAGGCTACTCATTACATGTAAAACGTAAGATGGCTTCGCCAAACGCAGGCGCTCACAGATGTAGTCTGAGTTGCATGGTACACATGTACACATACGTAGTACACAGGTGAACATCGTTATCAACAAACTATTTAGTGACTTGATCGCAACACTGCTCCGTTATAGCGAAGTCACACATTGCAAATGGGTCAACACGAATACTTATACGCCCCTTGTGCCTCCATTTTAGGGCAGGGGGAAGGTTGAATGCAGCATACTGGAGAGAACGTTCATGGTGGGAGATAAGATGGAGGCATAACTGAGCAACAGTTTTATGTGCCTGAAATTTAGAAGTTGAATGCAAGGTATACTTCGACCGCCCAATTGCATGATGATCGGGGCTCTTGTATAAAGTTTAATTTACATGCGAGGCATTTTTACAGCACTCGAAAACTTTCATACAAAGCAGTAACTGCATCTAATCCGTATACACCAGTGACTGACAAATATAAATAGCGGACGTTGTGGACAGCTACCTGACCTCATGTTTTCCAGGTTTACAATTAGCCTATAACAGCAGTGCTGGTATGAAATAAAAGTATGAAAATACTGTAGAGTCGTGGGAATTTCACTTTTTATCGTCTTTAACAAACACGCCATAACCTCAGCTAAAGCAAGCTACTGAGTTAATTATTAATAATCAGTCCTGTGAATGACAACATTTTACTGACTGACAGATTATGTAATCAATCATGGACCTTCATAGATGCAGTGGCCAAGTGGTTAGAGCATCCGACTTGCAGCCGGAAGTTCTAGGGTTCAAATCCTGGCCGGGTCATACCAAAGACTTTAAAAATGGAACCTACTGCCTTTGTGCTTGGTGCTCAGCATAAGCAATGGAGTAGGGAAAACAAGCCAGTGAGCCACAACTGGACAAAAGGCCGTGGTCGTCACGACTTGAACCAATTGGTTGGAAACTGGGACGTTAAACCTCATCTAACTAACCTCATCTAACTAACTTCATAGATGCGATCCCACTTTCCTCAGCTGTGTATGCACTGAAACAATAAATTCTGGTCTTTCAAAACTTTTGCAGTTTCGCAAAGGAGTAGGACTGCTGTAATATTACATTCCACAAAATGAAATAGGCTGTCAAGCAAACACTTCTGGGCCAGCGATCACATGGGTAAAACCTGGGTTGCCATGTAAGATCCAGATAATTAATGGGTGATTTCTTAATCCACGTTAGGGGAGATTGGTAAGAGGTGAAACAGGGTTTAAATATAATTCAGTGGTTTCATGTTGAATTTTTGAATCGGCTCGTTTGTCTCAAGAATATACGTATGTACGTGTAAGTCAGTAACAACCAGTGTCTCTGAAGACACATGAGGACCTTAAAACAAAATGTACTACGTACTTTAGCTATCAAACATTGATATATTCCCAAATGTTGCTACTTCAGTTTGATGCTGCTACACTTGATAATAATAGGACTTTAAGGTCATTAAAATATGTTGTTGTTTTCCAGAGAAAAAGATTTCATACATTTCGTGTAAGCTAACAAAGGTTATTTTGTATACTAAAACTGCACATCATTTGCCAATAATTGGAGGGGGATGTGTAAGATAAAGTTCACTTTCAAAACCACATGCCCATACAAACAGTAGTCTGTAGTATTAATTTAGTAATTAATATGCAGTCAAGAAATATTAAAGGTAAAGACAAAATAATACATATATCTATCTTACATTCACATTTTTCACTTGGCTAAAAACTTAGGGTCTGGAATCTGCATATTCTGTGGCTCAGATTCTTCCAGTCTATGGGTGTTGAAAGGTAAAAAAGACCATATTCTGGGTTGAGAGAGAAGCTAAAACCCAGGAGCTTCCGGGGGCTTTGAAACCTGCCCCCCCACCGGGGCGTTGCCCCTGGACCCCACCAGGGGCCCTTCGGCGGGCCCCTGGACCTCCAGCCAATGGTGCGCAGCACTTTGCGCCTGCAAATTCTGCCCTCCTAATGTTCCTCCCCCCTGCCCCTTTTTCACTGAAGCTAGGGGTCTGATTAGTGTTGTCTTAAAAGTACAGTTTACCCGATCAGGCTATTTCCCTTTAAATCTCTCAAAATAGTTGACCCTTGGAACTTCCCAGACTTCCAAAAAATATCGCAAAAATTAATAAATATTCTGTAAAAATTCATCACGGAAATCTTGTTTTAAAGCATCGTGTCAAAACCTTACAGTCTTTGGACTTATGTGTATCCAAGAGTTCTTATGCACTCTTGAAAGTTGTGAAAGCACTTTGGTCGTGTTCAACTTTCAAGTTTTTGAACCCATTTCTTTATAAGATGATCATGTAAAAGTGCTTGGATTTGGTGTGTGTATACTACGGTACAAATTTTGATTTTCTTCAGAGGGCTCTTTTCAAATACTTTGGACCAAAATTGACTACAGAAATGTTTGCAGGGGCTATCTCTTGGTGTTCATGGGCTATTTGTTTTGATATTGTAGGCAATTAATTAGAAGTGGAGATGCAGCAATTCTGGTTACATTTGGTATGTGTTTGGACTTCCTGAAAATCTTTCATGGGTGGTTGTGGCTTTTGTGGGGTTGAGTCGCTCCTGGTTGTTCCTGTGTATTTTGTATGCTGATTAATAGCTCAAACCAGTGTAGAGTGCTCTCAATACTATCTTCTGCATCTTTTGAAAACTTGTATGATTATTTTCAATGTTGTCAGGATTTGATTAGCTGGAGATGTATTATTGGTCCTTGAGAATTGCTCTGTGTTCTTATGAAAAATGTATGAAGCTGTGTACATACAGTTCCCAGACAGCAATTTTGATCCAGTATGGAAGTTAATTGCTCAGAAGTACAGTAGATAGGAATACTGTGCAGCTGGGATTTTGAAATAATGGTGAGTTTTTGAGTACACCTGGGCCGGTAGCTTGGGTTTAGTTCAGATTCACAACAACATGTTGAGCAGCTACTCTAACTATCATGGCAGTTGAGTGAGTCTCCACAGTATTGTTTACAATGACAAAATTGGTGTCTGTCTGATTGATATGTATTTCTCTTGTAATGCTGATGGGGTATTAAACTTTGACAAATGAAAATGTCAGTCTGTTGAAGAATGCATAACCCTTTCCAAACTCAGCTTGCATGTTACAACATGTTATGTACAGCAAATAAAAAAAATTCATCCACACTTTGAACTTTTTCAAGAATGGAGATTTCTGTTGTACCCGGTGAAAGTTGTAGAACGTACAATCATGAAACATTGTAAAAAAGTGCATTGTGCATGGAGTTGTTGGGGGTCAGAAGTTCACAACTCATTTTCGAGTTCAGGGTCATGAATAGTCAACCCCAAAACTGTCTGCCTTACCCAACCCTAGTGATGAGCAAATGTTCAAATGTTGGATAATTGCCAAGTTCAGGGCTTTGCTTGCTCATCACCAACTTGTATTTATTCATAGCTCCCCCTCTGCCTTGTATTGGAGTTCAGTGTGGTGGTATGTTTATTAAGTATATTTTTTTTTAAAGTTGGCAAGTTGTACAAGCATTATTCCTGAATATTTTCAAGAAAATGGTAATGTTTTTCATCATTGAATAAGTTTTTCCATGTCTCTTTTTCATTCTGCAGGAGAAAAGATGAATTCATTACAGTCAATCCAACAGATGTTGTTATTTTTGAGGGTATTTTAGTTTTTTACTTCAAGCAAATCAGGGAGCTTTGTCAAATGAAACTTTTTGTTGACACAGATGCAGACACAAGGTTATCTAGAAGAGGTAAGTCAAACCAGGGCAGGCGTGTATTCAGGATTTTCAGCAGGGGGTTTCCAGAGATATAATTTTTCAAATGAGGTGGGTGTTTGGGTCAAAAACTGAAAAACTCTTAACCCACCCCCCCTTTGGACACATGCCTGCAGGGAGTTGCTGTTTGACATAGCAACTCCCTGGTCAAACGCATCCAGTACTGAGAAAAAATTGGCATAATGGTAGCCTGTGTAGTGGTGGTTCTCAGAGCCCGCTGGCTGTGGTCAAACATTGCCTTCACAGTACTCCAAAGATGTTGTCGATAATATTAAAAAGTATCATTTTAACTGTTGCCTGTTGGTTTAACTCTGCTTTATAGTGGTGTCCTGTGTGTAGGCAAAGTGCCAGTGTGCTGTGCCAGGTAGGTGTCAACTTGCACTCATGCCCCCGCCACCCCCAGGCTGTGCGTATTGCTGTTCAATGGTAGCAATGCTTCTCTCTGTTATAAGTATTTCATTGGCTTCTTGAGTCAATTGCCTTTGGTTGATATGAAAATAAAGTTTCCATCAATTTGTAATTATTCAAAATTAATGTTTTTGGCTCTAATGCTTGTGGATGTTGGTTTTTAGTAAAGATGTGCCAAACAAAATCTTTGACTCCTCCTGGAACTAGCTCTGTGGGGGGAGTGGATGTAAGAGTGGCGTTTGAAATAATAACAAGATAAAGGTTTGATCCCTGGCCAAATCCTAGAAAAGTGGGTTTTGCATCCAAGGGCAATGTTTGTAGGTGATGTTTTGCTATACTTCTGATTCGAAGAAAAAGACAGTGATTTTGAATCCATATTAATGAGTATAATTCTAAGATGAGTACAATTATCAGAAGCAAACAAAGATGTTCTTCAGTTATTGAGATTGTGGCTTTTGAAAGTTACTAGGAAGGGGCTTGAACCAAGTCTATAAACATGAAACAGAGCCAAAATAGAGCCCAGGTGCAAATGCCTTTCTTGCTCCCTCTGGTCTTTATGTGCGTTTATGGAAATAAAAACTTGTGCATCAGCTCATAATTTCTGAAGAGAACAAAGAGCAGTTTGAATTTGTTTTGTCACAGATTTGCAGTATTGCCATTCCAGGTATTTCATACCCTACTTCAGGGGTTCTTGAGCTAATAGAAAGATTTAAATAATTATTAAAGCAAAAATGAAAATAGCCTGATTTCTGTAGTTGAAAATTTTACTCCCTTCTAATCTTTGTCAGGAAATTTTTATGCATGCCAGATGGCAGCAGATGGCATTTTTTTAGGTGGCCACTGGAAAACTCATGTTTTACTTACTGAAATACATTATTGGAATTTGCATGTGAAGCCCTTCAACAAATTATCTCTTTTAAACTGTTATTTCTTTTAACAGTTTTGAGAGATGTAAAAGAGAGAGGACGTGACCTCCAGACAGTACTGTTGCAATATGTGAATTATGTCAAACCTGCCTTTGAAGAATTTTGCCTCCCAACAAAAAAGTATGCCGATATTATCATTCCAAGAGGTGCTGAGAATACGGGTATGTAACTAAATCATACTTGAGGTGTGGGAAGTTTTGCGAAAATTAAACTCAGCTCCCAGCTGTTGTGTGTGTAAGAGGCCTTGGAGACTCCAGTATTTTTTGAGTCAGGTACCCTGCAGCCCTTTTAGTTGCAACTTTGAAGGAGTCACACCTCCTGCAGTGATGTCATAACTGACACAGGGACATAAAAGGTATTGGAAGTTTCCCAAATATCCAACTCAGCTGCAAGCTGTAATGTGTTCTTAAAGAGTCATTTTAACATAGAAAAGTTATGTGTACCTTTGTTGCATAACAATCAGTGAAGGCTTGCTGAAATGTCACGAAACACGAGACCAAAACAGCAAAACTCTAGATAATCAATCTCTTCTATGTAGGGTGCCCTCAGCAGTAGGTCAGTGTTGACATGAGAAAATGAAATCAGAATAGGGTTCCACCTTTGAAATATTTTGTGCATGATTCTTTGTAAGGTTTGCCAGATGTTTTGTATTGCAGGTGTTTTTGTTGTTTAAGTGGCAGATTTAGGCAGCTAAAAATGTGTGAAAATTATTTTTTACTAACAAGTTGTTTGTGGGATTATCGAATCAGGTACATTTATCCTGCAGTCAAGCATCTAAGTGCAAATACAACTGAGGGTACTGTGGAGTAGTTAAACTGTGCAATAGGGTGTGTACTAACTTGAGTCTCTGACCACACTAACACATTACAGTAAAATCCCGTTTATCCGAACACATCCGGACCGAAGGTTGTTCGGATAACGAAAAAGTTCGGATAAACGAGGTTCCAAGTTTTTGCCTTAAGTAGGGTACACTGGGTCCATATAAGACAGTGTGTCAACACATTTCCAAAATAATTCTGAAAAGGCTTAAAATTGCAGACAAACTCCCCCAAAATATTTCGTTACTATTTTCTGTGACCGATGATATGACAAATAAATTTTAAGACGTCTAAAACGGAGAGATTTCATTCCAAAAATTTGAGCCTTCGCTCGTCTGAATGACCAGTGCTTTCTACACACTAAATGAATGTGTGTGCTGAAGAAAAGCTGTAACGATCTGGAGAGGTATCTAGAGTATAAATTCTGCAAAAATTTCAAAAAATGTTAGAGACACATGTGTAGGAGACTCTCAAACAGCAGTTCGCACTGTTTTTGTAAGGTCTACTTTCATTATTTTTAGGTATGAACCTCACTACGTTACTAACTTTTCAGATTTAGTGAAACTAAGACTTACGCTAGCCTAACGTATTTTTGTATGAGAGGATATTGAGCCTATACCGACCCATGGCTCCTAACAAGAATTTCAAAGCAAATACGTACGATGTTTCTTCCAAATTTGACAAAGAGATAACAGATTGTTTTCTATGTCCACATGTCGGCTGTTTTAGCCATCGTGACATCTTTCCATGACTTTTAAAGTCCCGAGAAAAATTAGTACATTTCTGCAAAAATTTACGTTGAATTTTGCCTTGTAAAGCACTTAAAACTTGGTGTATACTCTTGTAATTGTGTTGACTATTATTGTTGTTAAATCTGACGGCTAGTTCGGATAAACGGGGTTTCGGATAAACAGGGTTCGGATAAACGGGGTTTTACTGTACATTAAGCTACTGGTGTGTTGCAAATGTCTTTAGGCAGTGAATATTGAAGCTTGCCTTAATGGGAAACCAAAGATGGATGTAGTCTTAACTTTGGCTGTTTTGTGAATGGTTTCCAGCTAAACTTTTTTCTGTTTGATATTCATAAGTTTGTGCTGATGCTTATTAGTATTTCCCCCCCATTTTTTGGCCTGATTTCCATCATTTCATTGGTTTTTGCTGAAAAAAGTCAAAGTTTAATATACGTGCTCAGAAACAAAAGCTGTGCTTTAGGATGTGTACCTTGTGTAAGTAGGGCAGTCATTTTGTATAGAAGAGTTGACTTACAGTTGTGTCTATTTTCAGTTGCAATCGGTCTAATCGTCCAGCACATTAGAGACCTTCTCAATGGTGGCATCAAAGCTAAGGTGGATGAGTGGCACTCTATGGCAGGGGATGGGCTGACCGTTATAGAAAATCCGACCACATCTCGCACTAGAAAAGTATCTCAGTCAATGGATGGAAGTGGAGGGCGCCCTCACTAACAGGAGTCATTATCCAAGAAGCCTGGAGGGACTTGTTTTGAAGAATGTCAACTAAATGTGAGGTCCAAGTAGCTGGAGGACTCGAGTCTTCTGGGTAGAGAGGTTGATACTGTTTCCCTTTGATCATTCAAGTTATGTTTTGAGTGAATGCAGCAAAATGATGCTACGTTTAGGAATACATTCCATTTGCAGGGAAAGCTGCATAAATTATGTTACATGGGCATTTAGGAAATGCTGGTAAAACAGTCGAAGAAAAACTTTCTTATTTACAATTCCATCATGGAACATTCTACATTTTTTGTACATTGTGTGAAACAAAACAAACGCTGGTCATAATAATGACCTCTTTTGTCTAAAAGAGATCCTTGTTTGTTCAGATCTTCAAATTTTCCATTTTTTTTTTTTTCAAAACTTGCAGGAAGCTGAAAATTTGGTTTATGCTATGTATTGAGTTAAAATGCAAATGTTTTGAAAGGGGAGAGTGTGTTCTTGCTAAAGATTGGTATCATTAATATGATTAATGTTGACAGACAGATGTCAGTAGTGGGACAGGGGAAGGGATTGGAAATTTGCTGCCCCCTCCCTTTGCATCTAACATCTTGTCATTGACCATTTTAAGTTTCACAGTCTGGTTATTCCATTTTTTCTGTTTCAAAGACTGAAAATTTTTGCCCTTCTGCTGACTTGTGTCACAAAATATAAAGTAACCACTATTACTGTTGGCCTAGTGGTCACAAGTTCATGGTTGAACCATACTAAAATGCTTGAAATTAATTTGCATTTGAGAATTTGTTTGGAGGTTGAAAGATAATAAGGTGTCACAATTCTATTTATTCAAGGAATAAATCACATTCGGTGGACTATTATTGGTGAATAAACTGTCAAGACTTCAAATTTAGCAAAATAATTGAGATAATATGGAGTCCAGACGGTTCGTGGTTTGTGAGACAATAAGAGTCCGACAAATGTTGTTTGTTCCTATTCTAACACTGAAAATGTGTGAAAAACTTCATTTTTATCAGTTTTTACGTTAACTGACCATATGATGTGGAATGACAGGTCAGTGTTTAACCAATCAGAATGCAGGAATCACAGTAATGGATGGCTAGAGGTGGTAGAATTCCATTTAAGTATTTCAAAAAAGTACTTAGAGGGGCTGTAGCAGGGGTTGTTATACAACCTTCTGTTCACAGCGGATGTGAAATGAAACAGTTTATTCAAAAATTCTGTTAGAACAAAACTCAGTTCAAAGAACAAAGAGTCATTGGACCATTTTTAAAATGAATTCAGTTTTTAGAAAAAAGTACTGATTATACAAAGAGGAGCTTTTCTTTTTTAATATATTACACTGTTATATTGCAGTGTGAGTCCTGGCCTTGATTTAAGCATATGTGCAGTACACTGCAACAATAAAAAAAAAGAATCATACCAAAACAAAAAAATCACAAAAACCAATGAAATTAAGATGAATTAACAAAAGAAGACACAGTACTATTTTTATGAAAGAACTAGGCACCATGTCAAAATAGCCAAGCTGCAGTTCCCTCAGCCTAGCTGCAGCAGCTGCAGCCACACTTTGCTATGGTACACATTAAATAGCAGTATCAAACAAATCCTGCTATTGTAATGTGTGAAGCAACAAAGCATGACTGAGGCAGTCGCAGCTTAGCTGAGGCAGCTGCAGCTTGGCTTAGACAGCTGCAGCTTGATGTGTTGACATGGTGCCTTAATTAGTTGATGCTAGAAGTGAAAGCTAGGGCATGAGCTGCCTCCCCAAGCTAGCTCTGACGCGTCAGCTGGACTGATCAAATTCCCTTTTATTTTGATCTTATATTATTTTCATTGAATATCATGACACAACAGATATTGCACATTATTGGGGAGTTAAATTGCATAAAGTGAAACAACTCAGTAACAAAAATAAATGCAGGCTTTCAAGTGGACCCAGCTGAAAAAGTAGGATGAAAGTATGATTTTGTAGAGCAAAAGTAGGACAACAGTAGGACTCTCCATGCTTCAGTCATTGGTACTCAGCATTGTTGACGGTATTTATATGACTTTTGTAGACATTTTTTAAGTAATCTGAATATGCCATGTTATGCATTCCTTCAAAGTAAAAATGTAGGATGCAGTAGGAAAAAGTAGGATTATCTAGAAAACAGAGAAGTAGTAGTAAGGTTCAAAGAGTATGAAAAAGTAGGATAAGTAGGAGTCACTTGAAAGCCTGAGAATATGTTACATGACTAAAAAGCATGGTACATAGACCCTTGTCCAATAGCAATTACATTTAGGATTGTGGGATAGAGTTTTGCACGTGTCATTTTTTGTGGATGGTATTTTACTGTGGCCTAAAACGATATATACCAAATCTCTATCCCATAATCCTTTATAATTATTGGAAAAGGGTTTATTATTGAATATACTCAGGTATGTAAGTTCAAAGTTTGGTGGCAAAATTTGCCTTTGAAGTTGCAGAGGAAAGTGTCAGTTTTTCAGGTTTACAGGAATATATTAAGACTGAAATTTGGAGGTTGACACATAATTTTTCAGTTAAAACTTTAGTTCATTATATCTGGCTGGTTCATATCTGTATTCAGACCACTGCCATGCATGTGGGAAGCAAGTTTGTTAATTTATTTCAGGTAAGGAACTACAAGATGTTTTACACTGCTAAATCTATCTTAATTCAGGATTCAGGATGAGACTATGTTAGTCACTTGTGGGTCACAGAGAGCATGTTCACTACTTAGCCTCCATGATAACTTCCCCTGCTTACATGCCAATGTTTACAGTCATAGAATGATAATCTGTTCCTTCTCCTAAAGGAGAAAACAATTTTTCTTCTACCCTTCATCCCTCTCCCCCTTAGAAGTTGCTAGAACCCCTTGTTTTCACAAGGTACAAGCTACTACTCACTAGGCAGCTGACAAGTTGGCCATTCATGATACCTCCATATCAGGACCATCAATATTTTGTGCCAAAGGGGATCAAAATTTTGTTTACCCAGACCTCTCCACAACCCTGAAGCTTATTGTTTTATTGTTTTCTTTGGTGGTATCCAAGGGCATAGTGGCTCCAAAACTGTCTCAGTTGACTCAGGGATGTTTCACCACCTATACTTCTTAAAAACCCATGTAATATACAAGTGACCGTGAAATTCCACCTCATTTGGTAAATTATCAAAAGTTAACCATCATCCCATTTTGGCTGTTTTGTATGTCCATACTCCTAGCTTAGTGCAGTAATCTTTACTAGCAGTGAATGTAAGTTGCTGATGTGCATTGTGGATACACCCAGGGTTAAGTCATCTCCATAGTTGTCTTCCAGTGGTGTGCCTTGGTGGGATCCCCTTTAGGTTAAGGACATCACTCTTAAATGCTTGCAAAATTAATTTTTTTCAGCTTCAGTTGTACCCGAAGTGTCACTAACAAACATAATTTCAGAAATTAAGTGACCATGTTTTACAGCCCCATGCCATTACATCAACTGTTTCTAGTGAGTAAAGTTAAATATATCAAGTGGTTGTGATATTTACATAGTTTAAGGTTGACCTTTGTCATAATTGATGTCTCATTTGTTTGTGTTATTGTCTTTCGGGGAGGGCGAGTGTAGGGCAGGGAAGGGGAAATTGTGTGAAGTCCATTTGGGTAAGGAAGACACAGAACACTATGGGTTTACTTTTACAATAAAATTGTAGGACAGCATAAAAAAGAACTTCACATTTCCAGATTTTTTTTTTTTTTTTATTGAGGACAAGGTCATACCCAAAAATGGTTCCTCTGTTAAATTAAAATGAAACAGTATTTGGTAAGAATGTCTTTGCCACTCCCTGTGCTCGTGCCATGGATGATTATGTTTGAAAGTGTTAATACATTTGGAGAATTATCTGGCCTCAATGGTGTTTATTAGAGCACAACTAAGTAATTTTTAGTTTGAATCTGGGTTACTGGAACAAAGTTGCTGTCAGTGTAATTTCTTTACATTTGTGTTGACTGCCTGCTAGTATGAATTAAAGGTCTGTATCTCATTGTTCATTATGTGTGGAATATATAAAGGGGGTATTATGAATAAAGATATGATCCAAAGAATAGAGTATTGTAAGGAGAATTTAACCAAAAAGAACAAAAAAAAAAGAACAAAGTTGCAATGAGGAGGTGGTGACATGTTTTCGTTTATGTATCATTGTAAATTTTGGCATTGTGGGAAGGGGAGGGTAAAAAGAGTGAGTCGAAGTTGATGTATCTGTTGTTGATTAGGAGATTGCGTTAGAAACAAGAATACATTGTGGCGATATTTACTTCATGTCAATATATTTATCTGCCTTGAGGCCTTCCACATGAAACTTACTCAAATGGGAAATGAAAGCTGAAGATTTTTTATGTTCAGGTGTGGAATTATAAGCTTTACTGAAGTACTTATGCTTCTTTCTTGAGTTCCATTTTGACCTATTTAAAGGGAATGAGTAATTGTCCCAACTTTATCTTGGGACATGAACTAAATCTTATATATCTCTTCTTGTTTTCCTTGTCATCATCTCTCAAACTCTTAAAAACACAAACTTTGCATATTTTAGGTAAACGAAGGAGTTATTCTGCATGACTGCAACAAATTTGTGATGAAAATATTGTCACATGATTAAAAAAGAACCGTTCATTAATAAGAATATCAGAGTATACAAAATCAGAGTAGAGCGACCAGATTTTTCCTTTAACTGTAGAACATTGACAAAAGACTTTGACTACAATTAAGAGAAAGTTGTTGTAGCATAGTCGAGCACCTACTGAGAAATTTTTTCTCTCAATTCCATGTTATGAACTTGTACTGTATGTAGTATAGTTGCAATAAGTGTGTCGTGAATGAAAAAAAAAAAGGTAAAAAAAAAAAAAAGGTACAGCTAAAAATTTGCTAGAAATTAAATTTGGAATATTTTTACCTGAACATCTGTCAGTTACAAAGGATTGTGGGATAGAGTTTTGGTATGTGTCATTTTTGACCACAGTAAAATGCCATTGACAAAAACGATGCATACCAAAACTCTATCCCATAATCCTTTGTGACTGCTTTGTGGAAAAGGGTCTATTGGCATAAACAACTCAAAAAGACATCTTCAATGAATGTTGCAAAGAATAGTTTAAAATACCTTCAAAAGTTACATTGTTTCAGGGTTGTTTAATAGCCTATCAGGTCTTCACATCCAGTTGTAAAGTATAGTTTGCTGTGATACAAAATATTGAAATGTATTCTTTTCATGAACATAGTAGGTTGCAAAATAATCTTTGATGGCACACATGGACTACAGGCCAAAGTGATCATTGCTGTTTCTTTACTTTTTGCATGAGTCATCACAGAATGCTGCAAAAATCTGTCACGTCTTTTTATATAAAAAGTTAAGAGCTGTGGGACTGTCCATGCCAAGTTATCACAGAAAACTATGCTCTAAAGGCAGGTTATTTCCAAAGTTACCTTAGTGTTTTCACTTTAACTGCAAGGAAAATCATGTGATGTTAGTACTGTCTGTGTAATATGACAAATGACAAGATAAAGATTCAAGCTTACTCAGCAATGAAACAATCTTTGAAGATATACCACTGATTTTCATTTTCATGATCTTGGTTTGTTTTGCTCCTCAATTTTAGACTGTTTGTCTCTTTGAAAGGTCTTTCCAGTCTAGAATTGAAAAAGCCGTTGCTTTGATTGAAAGAAGAAGCTAGATAGGTACTAACATAACAATCTGTTTCATTATGTTTCAAGTTATTGCAGTCTATTCACTTATAAACGTGCATCACCCAGTAATTATCGTGTCACTCTTGTACTCTGCAGATGTTCCTTTTTATTTCCTAAAGCAGTTATAACATGTTATAGTCTAGCAGGTTTAGGATGTACAGACTACTAACTGCCCACTTCTCACAAAATGCTCATTACCAAAGTTTTCTGAGAATTAATTTAAAAAGAAAAATCATTTAATGTGAGTAGTACTAGAGTGACATTACAACTGATTGCAAAATTGACACCATTTGGATAAGGTCAATCAGTTTCAACATTGTTTTCTACTGTATATCTGCAGTAGAATAACTTGTAAAGATGGGGTTGGATGGCCATTGTCATTTTGAAATGCTGTTACGAGTATTTTTGAAATGGTACTTACAAAAATGCTGGTATAGTGTGAAATATAAGTCCTGTTGCATGACATAATTTGGCATAATTCTGTGTTGTACAGCACACAAACTTTTCAGCATGGGTATAGGCATAGGCCTACTATGTGAATTTGAGAAAGATCAAACCAGACAAAGCTTTTGATTCCCTGACGTAGTTTGAGGAATCTATGCGATGGTGATGCCATGTGTGCTGTATGTATGTGTGTTTGTATGTGACACTTAGCTTGTAAACACTGTCTCAAGAAGGGTAACCTCAAGACATGAGTTTAGGGAGAGAAAGTCATCGGCAAATGCTAAAATGTGTTTCAATAGTGCTCATTCATATGATATCCTTTCGTTTAGTGCTTCGAAGATTGCTTTTTAAATTTCATTGGCAAGGAATCACTAAGCCTTTTGGCTTTTGGCTTTCTGGTTGAAATGGTAAGCCTCACGTCCCCTTTAAGCTCTCCATCTTTTCAGTGTGAAAGTGGGAAATATTTGAATGGAAGGGGGCAGATATTTCCACCCAATTGAAGTAGCTGCTCTTTGAGTACTCAGGAATATGACACATGCCATATTTTTGAGAAATTGTTGTGCCAAAAGTTGCTGCAGCTTCGGTCAAATCAGTTTGTAGGTCAACATATCACTTTCCTAAATTGCTGGTGTAGGTTTTGGTGAATGTTGCTTAAACTCACTGTAGTTTGAAGAGGAGTTTGGTCAATGTAAGTCTTACAAATAACTTGTATGTCATCATGTGACAAATTGAGGTCATGCTAAGATCTTACCATTGTAAATATTTTCTCTTTTTCTCTCTTTTATGTTTTTTTCAATAACTTCACCTAGTGATGTTGTAGGTAATATGTAAGTAGATGGTAGCTAGGATTACCAAAGCAGGTCACTTTTGTAAAATGTGTCTGATAATGTTGAAATTCATTAATACATTGGTTTTTTTTTTTTTTTTGGATAGGTTTGAATCTTGAAGAAAAGTTGTATTTTGACAAGTTTCTTTTATTCCCATGTTGTATTTAATATACATGGAATAATAATGACAAAAAGTGGCAAAGTTCAGGGCTTTCTTAAAAGCTTTTTGTAATGTAAGGGTCATCCCTTTTGTCTCCATCATATATATATGTTTGTACAAGCCTTAATTGGACCCCCTCCCAAAGTGTACTTCAAAATATGTGAAAATTGTCATGATTTCAGCAAAAATTATTTATTACATTTTAAAAAGCATTGGTCTGTGAACCCCCCGCCCCCTTCCCACATTGGTTTTTTCTGCTCTTGAAAATGAAAGAAAAATGGATGATCCATTTAGGGTTAAATGTTAGTTGTGTGCAGTGAGATATTTGTGTATGGCTAGATTTCAAGTTTATTCGAAGTTATATACACTGCAGGAATTATCCATTAATTTGTGGAGTATTGTTTTTCCCATTATACAAAGCAAGGGGAGAGAGAATTCCAATAGTCATGACCATAAAAGCCTTTGCCAGGCTATGAAGTGCTCAAAATAATATAACAGGGTTCAGATTCCCTCAAGACTGAAAGAGTCCTCTAAGACATGGATAGACTTATTTTCAATTGTAAATAAATACATTATGGTTTGGCAGTTTGTGAGCATGGTCTTTGTAAATTTGCAAATTTGTAAACTTCAGTCCTTTTTGCGGTATTAGTATGTATTTTGACTGTGTTATAGGAAATGTTATCAAAATTGTGCCATTATTTTGGACTCAGGGATGTATGGTTGTTTTCCATGTATAATGTCTTGAAATCCAGGGTTGTGTCAAAGTAAAACATTAGAATAATTTCAAAGCCAAAAGAGTAAAAGAAAAAGTAAATTTAAACAGGAGAACAAGAACAGACTTGCTACAAGTCTAGAGAATGAGTGCAAAAAAATGAGTTCAAGAAATTGATGCCTTTCATAACAAGTACTCATGGTTATTGGTAATAAGTCATGTTGCTATAGAGATACCATATGCTGCACCTCTGCAGCACTCTCTACCTATCCCCAGAGTTGTTATCTTTTGTTTTAATAATCCCTTGAGTTAGAGTTACGAGTTAGGTGAGGTTATACGGCTCAGTTTCTAACCAATTGGTTTAAGTCGGGCTGGCCATGGCTTGTTTTCCCCACTCCATTGCTTATGCTGAGCACCAAGCACAATGGCAGTAGGTTCAATTTTTAGTCTTTGATATGACCCGGCCAGGAGTTGAACCCCAGACCTTCAGGCTGCAACTCTTGAGCAAACAAGCTTCCAAGACAGGGCTGGATTTACCCGGGGAGGGGAGGGGGGGGGGCCACAAACTAATGTGGTGGCCCCCTTTGACTATAATTCTCCACAAGACAATCTTTAGTGTAGCCTTACAGTTATGGGAGCAAGCCAACAATAAGGTAATTGACGATGTGGGATTCTCTCTGTTTTGTAGGGTGGCTCCCTCTAGATTCAGTCTGGAATACTCTACCCAAAAAAAAACAATAATGTAATTTTGTGGGGCACCTGGGCACGTGCCCCACTGGCCCATGCTTAAATCCGGCCCTGTTCCAAGACACTATTGACCACAACTTCCTTATTAACAAGTTGTCAGAACTACTGGCAAGCCATCACTACAGAGTCTATTGTTTGAGATTAGACATTCACCACTGCATAATTAACTGACTCATGGTCTAATAACTAAGTCCAAAAACAGACGATGCAGCATAATACTGCTGGCGAAATTAGCAGCATGGAAAGATTATGAAGTATATTGCATAAGGGAGTACTGCCTACATGGAAAGGCCATTTGTATTGAATACCTCCGTGTAGAAATTTGTGTTGATATAAATAAGAACTTGGCACAGGTACATATGTGGGAAAATAAGAAATACAGACTCATTGACATGTGAGTGTTAGATTACAAGAAAAATGCTCTTTTGTAATGATTAATTACTGTTACTACAGGTAATTGTATTGGAATGAGTGTGAACTAGGTATGGTTAGTAAAAGACTCACTTTACATGGGGACCAGGAAAATGTCTAATGTATTGAATACTTCCCCTTCCCTCCCCGTCCCCTATCCCTACCCCTGTATGTTTACTGTTACATTTAAATATACAAGTGTAACTGGCACAGCAGACTAGGCAGAAGTATGAACAGTCTTCCACAAATTCCACCCCCCCCCCCCCCTTCCCCAAGCAAGCCTGGGGCAAGTAAAAAACATCACTTGGGCAAGTTCAGTGCTCAGTACTGTAGCTTGCAGGGCAAGTAGACCTTGCCTAAAAATTGACTTGAAAAAAATGCTCTCATTTACAACTGCAGCTATAGTTGCTGGTGTAAGTACAAACGCACTTACTACTAAATACAAGTACTGGCATATATTTAAGTACATGTATGTTCAGACTCACTTCATCTGGAGTACAATAGAGTACTTGTGAATTCAGGAACAGTCAACTTTGCTGGGGCTTAGTAGTACATTTTGGTTTCAAAACAGAAAGGTGGAAACAAGACACCAAAGTCAGAATCCTTTACTCAGAAGACAACTTTTGATGCTTTGTCTTATATTGTTATTTATTTCACATTCAAGCTCTCGTCCATATATTAAAACAAAATTTCATTTACTCTACTACATGATAAATGCCAGCACTCAGCCTGATAAAGAACTGAAATTTCTCATCAACTGTAAGAAAGGTCATATTTTATAAAATTTCACAGTGAAGCTTTATTCATTGGAATTAAGACTTGATATTAAGTCTCTAATCATTTCCACTCAGAGAATCAAAAGAGGCTGCAGTCCTTCACCCTCTATTTCTGTCACATATAATGTGACTCTTGAAAATATATTTCACAGTTCTTTTTACTATATACTATCAAATGTTCTTCTACAAATCATGTTCAACCTGAAGAATAAGCAAGTTTGATAAAGACTTGCAATGCATGCTGGGAAGTTTGCTCTTCCAACAAATCAGTTCTGTGATATTGTTCCATTCACACATTTCAATTGACAGATCCTTTTTTTTTCCCTTGAAATGTTTCTCCATTCAAGATTTTCTTCAAAGCCAGTCACTTTTTCATGCAGCTGATGCTAAAACTCAAAAGTTTGTGCATGCTAAAACAACTTTTACTACAAAAGCTCACTTCTTTGTTGGTACAGCAGAAGTGCAGTGCTTCCCATCATGCATTGTAATTCTGTAATGTCGAACTCGCTTAATGACATATTGCTTTGTCTCAAAGTAGTCAGTCCATACCAGAATCCATTTGTTTGGCTAATGTGAGCCCTACTTGGTACAAAATTTTGTGGAAACTCAGATGTAATTATCAAAGGTATTGCATGTAAGAACTGGTCAGAATTTTTCCATGCATTTGAATTCACAGTGAAGGTAAACAGTTTCAACATTGTGGCAAGAGTATCAGTTTGTATAAATTACTACAAATATCATCAATTTATGCTACTCAACTGTCAAAGGCAGCAAAAATGACCTGAAAGTTAACATAGTTCTGTTTAGAAACACTTTTAAGGTCAATTATGAAGCATTTGATACAATTTTTCATACCACTTTTAGTGACTTTAACCCCTCAGTCTTGTTTGACTTCTTTTATTTCCTTCTTTTTTCATTTGTTAAGTATTCTCAGAACTCAGATTTTCTTTCTCTTGTAAAAAAAAAAAAAAAAGAAATGAAACATGAGGATTACAGCAACCTGTTTCAAGTGATGTGGTCATTTTTTGTTTGAATTACAAAGCTAAAGAGATAAGCAGAATTGTTGGTTCCCAAGCATACTTGAGTAACAATGGGACTACAAGATGGCACAATATCACTTTATGGCCACGACTGTTACTTGCCAGAAACCTACAACTTTGTATCTTCCGTAGTTTTGACTTTTTATTGAAAAAGAGCAAGGATAAGAATCCTTACCAGAAAATATTCAAGGGGGTCCATTCACCCTTCATTACTTTTTTGCCATGCAGACATGTTAGTAATCAAGGCATCTTAAAACTATATTTGAACCATAAGAGGCAGTTTGGTTGCACCCATGCCCTCCTGGTAGTGCCTTTGAGGAAGATGGGGTGGGCAGACCCATTTGTTGAGCAAGGTCTACAAATTATTTCACCTGTCAACAGCAACTGTCCTGGCAAACTCTAAATTTACAGAACTGTTCCCAAAAAGTAACTTGGAGATCCCTCAACATCTTGAAGAGAACTTCCCTAAGCATGCAGGGTTCTGCATGCCCAGGAGTGCTGGAAGCACAAGGGTACAAATATAAGCTGTGGTGCAGGTTATCGAGATACCTTTCCAAAGATAACAAAATCCACCAGACTTATATATTCCTGGTTACTATAATGAACACTTTTGTACCCCTCATGAAAGAAAGTTGATGATTAGTGTCTTGTTGGAAGTTTATCATGATGGGAAATATGCAGGGCTGGAAAAGGTACATGGGAAGCACAAAAGTACTATTCTGTTTACTCTGTTATTAAATCTGAATACAGTGCCTTTCCAAAATAACACTTGTGAGCTTTGTGGTGGTTGGCATTCCTTCGTCTCAGTCAGATCCGACCAGCACTGGCAGATCACTGAGCATATACCAACATTGTAATGCCAAAAGAATGCAAAACCCACTGCATGATTCCAACATGTGGGGGAATATTTTGACCTATTGTGGCAAATATGATTGCATGTAGTCAGACTCAACAGGTGAGAAGTACACCACCGTGAGAGAATTTGGACCTAAAGTTTACAAAAATTACTCTCCAAAAGTACAATCATAACCTTTAATATTTGGAAGGTAATTTTTTTCAGAGAAAATAAAAGCCCTCCAAGAAAAATATTGCTACCCTTGTGTGAGACTGACTTGAAATTTTTTGAATTCATTTCACTGAAAAAAATGTCACACACACTGAGATGCTATCCGGTGTGAACCCTGCTTCTACGTTATGTTTAACTGATTCAAAATAAAACACCATCAGACATACTTTTGCATGCTAAAGGTATATTGGTTTTTTACCCCATGAAGTATTAGCTTCAACTTCAGTGTGAAAGTTGGGGAAGGGGTACATTGATAAAAAAAAAAAAGTGTAGGAGTACAGATGGATTTTGCCCTTAACCTCCAATCAGGGTGTTGCTATTTCCAATAGAGGGAAGGGGATATCTCCCCTGTCTCAGCCTACAACTTGTGAAGCATTCTGATTTGTATCTTAAAGGCTCAATGCCCTCTTCCCAGACATTTAAACATTCTACCATCTATGTTTACTTCAAGCCCATCCTCCAATTTAAATTGTAAGTCTTTGGCAACTTCCAAACAAAGGCCTTCATGTGAATTGCCTAAGTCACACCATACACAGTACACCAATATGTGTGTGATGGGGCTACACCATAAGTGTATGGGTACCACTTCCATTTGGGGAATCTGTATGCTTTTGCCCAAAATTTTAGCATGACTACCTGAGAAAAAGCAAATTTTCTGCTCCAGTAGGGTGAGGGTGGGGTCACAGCCCCCTCCCCAGCCTTGCATGTCAATGTGCTGCATAACTGTACATCTCACATTCACTGATATGTTGTCCAGTCAGAGTAGCATTCTCTTTGAAGGCATAATTTGAACTCGCTGAGGTAATTATGGCAATCAGTATATACAGTCATCAATTGTGAATTCTTGTTGCTCTAAATCTTAACCAGAAAGCCAAAAGGCTTAGTGATTCCTTGCCATATGGATATATTGTAACAAACATGAATCACCCACATGACAAGCATGTGATCCCTCATAGTTATCCTACTTAAGATATCATGTTAACAAGGTCAAAAGCTTTCAAAATCTTGTGACCCAAAATGACCTACATGCTAAATATAAACAATCCACTGGCTAAGAATGAGATCCCTCATAGTTACCCTCCTTTAAAATATGATGTTTACTAGGTTTTGACCTTTTGTGACCTCAAATGACCTTTGACCTGCACGAAAAATAATACTGATCATCTTCTCAATATGGTCAATACACAAGGCAAGTATGTGATCCCTCACAGTGACCCTTCTTGAGATATCATGTTTACAAGTTTTTTTACCTTTTTACCTCTGGTGACCCCAAATGACCTTTGACCTCCACCAAAAACAATAGGGATCATCTACTCAATATGGGCAATCCACATGCTAAGTATGAGATCACTCACAGTTACCCTTCTTGAAATATCGTGTTTACAGGGTTTTGACCTTTTGACCTCTGGTGACCCCAAATGACCTTTGACCTCCACCAAAAACTGTAAGGATCATCTACTCATTATGGGCAATCCTCATATTAAGTATGAGATCCCTCACTGTTACCCTCATTGAGATAGAGTGTTTATAATGTTTTGACCTTTTTACCTCTGGTGACCCCAAATGACCTTTGACCTCCACCAAAAACAATAGCGATCATCTACTCAATATGGGCAATCCACATGCTAAGTATGAGATCACTCAAATTTATCCTTCTTGAAATATCGTGTTTACAAGGTTTTGACCTTTTGACCTCTGGTGATCCCAAATGACCTTTGACCTCCACCAAAAATTGTAAGGATCATCTACTCATTACAAGGCAATCCTCATGCTAAGTATGAGATCTCTCACTGTTACCCTCATTAAGATATAGTGTTTATAATGTTTTGACCTTTTTACCTCTGGTGACCCCAAATGACCTTTGACCTCCACCAAAAACAATAGGGATCATCTACTCAATATGGGCAATCCACATAGTAAGTATGAGATCCCTCACATTTATCCTTCTGGAGATATCGTGTTTACAAGCAATTTCCAGCATATTTACTATTTGACCCCTTGTGACCCCAAATGACCTTTCACCTCCACCAAAAAGGATAGGGATCATCTACTCATTATGGGCAACCTACCTGCCAAGTATGAGATCCCTCACAGTTACCATTCTTGAGATATCGTGTTTACAAGGTTTTGACCTTTTGACCTCCTGTGACCCCAAATGACCTTTGACCTCCACCAAAAACAATAGGGATCATCTACTCAATATGGGCAATCTACGTGCTGAGTATGAGATCCCTCGGAGTTACCCTTCTTGAGATATCGTGTTTACAAGCAAAGCGTCACATACACACACACACACCCACACACACACACACGACATCACCATCGCATAGATTCCTTCGGCCTTCGGCAAGGAATCAAAAAGTGTATTTTGGGATGATGGTCTGCCATTAACCTACAAAAGTTTAAAAATATTCAAAAAGTGTCTTTACTTTTTCTGGCACAAACACTTAACTCCCTGAAATTGCTCCACACAAAGTAGTACATCTGCAACCACTTTTACTGGATGAGACATAAAAATTTATTGTGAAAAATACACTTCAGTTCGCTCTCATGATAATGGAATTTCCAAAGTTTCTCGCAGAGGAGTGTCAAGTACCGTTCAACTTAACAAATGCAGGGATGCCATATATGTGTTTTGATTAGCACAAGTAATTGTATGTTTCAGACAAAATTTGTCTATCATCAGATTTCCTTGGATAAACTGAACTTTTTAATAAAGAAACAGCAATCGCTTTTTGTTTTGGCAACATATGATAGCTTAATTAATATACTGTACAATTTAATATGGTTGGTGGCAACTTTACATCCCTGCAAAAGCACAAGTGAAAAAAAAGACATTAAGAAAACTTAAATAATGTACTACACTGATTTAAAATCCAGTTTCTAGTTTCAAATTTACAAAGGGCTGGGAAATGAGGTCATTTGGCAGCAACATAGTGGCTTGGATAGACAGCCACTTGGATCACAGACAAACGATTGAAGCCAATATAGATATACGGGCCAAACCTAGCATGAGAAAATGCGTTTGGTCTTAAAATTGCATCACTGTCTCTGCCGAAGTTGTTTTCATTTGTTCTATCATTACTAAAAACTGACGTCACTGCACTTATGCCCTATGACACACATCCTTCCCTGTGTTAATTGCAATCACATTGTTTGACACTCCTATGTTGTTTTACAAGTGCCCATGTCAAATTACGTCCTGCCAGATCTTTGTGAAGACTTGCAAACTGGGTCATCAACACTGGAAAGCATTTTGGCCAAACTGATCGCAGCCCATTCTTTTATCTTCATCTGTAACTCTCACCACTTAGTCCGATCACACAAGTTCAGTATCAGAGTCCATCCTCCAGTCCTCAAGGACTGTGGATACTGCTCTAAATTATGTACACATAACTTACACAACACTATTCAAGACATCATCCTGGTCTGTCTTTGAAGCCCATGCATTAAACCTTCCTATTATTTGCACTTTTCATTGTAAAGTGTTATTACAGGCAGAAACTTTCCTTAGGTAAACATACTTTCCAAAAGATAAGTACTTCCATAGTTCTCCTCTTCTTCTTTATGGCTGGTTGCCATAGCCCCTGAATGCATCAAAGCTGACTGTCTTTGAACCCATCCAGACAAACTCTTCAAGGCCTGTCTCACCAACTTCAACAATAGCTAAGAAAGATGGAGCAATCTCTTTATTTCTCCATTTGTTCTTTTTTACTGAATCAGTTCGGAAGGGGTAATCTACTCGGGTTTCCCTCACCATCATCCTTACCATCACCAACATCCTCGTCTACTGCCAGAGGCAAGATGGCAGATCTGATCTTCCTCTGGGATCTCTTTTTCAGATCCACAGCACAGCTTGATATTATCGTCATCTTTTGGTAACTGGTGTGGGGTAGTATCTGTTTGAAGCCACATGCTCTTTCAGGTATTCGCCACCTCTCTCAAGATAGTCTGCCTTGGTGATGGCCCCATCTTTAAAAAGGTCTTTATTAGAACCCCACTTTGCTGCCCCTCTCCAGGCATCAAGAATTGGATCACCTGTGAATTGAAGTTACTTTAAATAATTGGTTCCACTCTCCACCAACAAACAAAAGCAAAAATTGCATCATTATGCCCTTCTAAAGATATTAATTTCTAACAAATTTGATTCTTTCCATCACCAAGCTTTGAACCCCTAGCCTCACCCCCCACTCCCCCCTCCCCCAAACCTACCCAAATCCTTCCTTCTACTCATCACTCTGAGCACTGCTTAAAACAATAATATAACAAAAAAAATTCACAAACCACAGAGAAGAGTTTAAAGCCAACTTTACACTTTCACAATATGTAAGAATGAAGTTTAATAATGTCCACTGTTCCCACCCTCATTCAAAGCACTTTGAAGGGAAAACACCACACACTTACCAGCTCTAGTCACTTTGAAAGTAGACTGAAATGGCCGCATGGCTCTAAGCTCTGTTTCAAATCGTTCTACCATGTTTGGGTAAGAAGCAACCGCTCCAGTTAGGAAGACGTTCTAGAATTAGAAGACCAATAGCTTCTTATTTCAGAGAACCTAATGCATATTCATCATTGTGGACTACAGAGCAGGATAGCCTCCTGTATGCCTTTGGACTGGTATGAAACATTTTGAGACACAAAGCATGGGAAATTCTCAACGAAAATTACACGTCTCAGTAAAATCAACAATTTGCATGAAGGATTTCCGTATCTTCTTTGCTTGTATATTTCTCTGCAAGGCTGCAGAATCACCATAATACATAGACAACAGTACCCCAGCACGTGATTTGGAAGGCCTAAGTTCACTTGAATCGTAGTGAGTGACACTTTTGGTCATGTTATTGTCTGTCCTTATTTAAGAGAAGTCTGTGGTGGGCCAAATGATTATGCCCTTGAAAAATCAACACATCTAGCTATAATTTGCAAACTATAGTGTTCTGTAACATTTTAATTCAGGGCTTGAAGGGCTAATATGTTATGACACTGAGGAAACACAAAACGGGGAAGAAGAATGCAAAGGGGCATGCAAATTAAAGAAAGTTACTTTTTCGTATGTGAAAGAGGATCTGAATCTCAGCAATGTGGTGAAACTTCCATTCAGTTCAGACATATAGTTCTCGAGATATCTACATTTGTGACCCAAAGTGAGCTTGAGGCAAGCGCAGGGGTTACATCACCTCCTCACACTGAATGAGCACTGCTTTGTTTCCTTCGTTTTTTCAGTCTGTTGTGTTGACCTTTGAAGTTAATAGGGACAGGAGCTCCCCCATGGGAACTTCGAAGTTTGTAAAATTCTCATGCCTCTCATGCATGGGATTATGGACGAGAAAATTGGTTATAAAGTTTAAAGAAAAACAAGTGTCCATTAATGTGAGGTTGTGATGTCATATGTGCTTGCTACATATTCACTTTGGGTTGAAAAATGCAACAACTTAAACTGCTAATATCTTCAGAACCAAACATCCGATTTCAATGCAAATTTCACCAGAATACTTTAATAAGTACCCCTGTAACATATTAAAACTTGATTTGAGCCTAGACCCTTCTTTTAACGATTCACATCAGGTGGCATACCACTTACCTTGACAAGCCTACTTTGCAAGTCTGCATTGTACTGTGTGAGGATGAACTCAATGGTCTCTGTGATACCACCTTGCTCCACTCCGATGATAGATGGTTGGAACAAAATCTCTGGTACCCTAATTCTCTCTGAACCAAAGTGAAGCTGGTAATATTCAGCCAGGTCAAAGGTCATCCTCTTTTGATTACTATGTGAGCTGAAAAATGAAAGCAGATAAGACAGTTTAAACACTTATAAGCTGAAATTGACTGCTTTTTCCCTTTCAAGATCAATTAAATTCCACGTTTCAACAAAATGAAATTTCAGAGATTAAATAAAATATGGTTACTTACTTTAACACAGCTTCTATATCTCTGAGGAGTTGTTCCAGGGCTGCAACTTTCTTACTCTCTTCCTCATCTGGCCGTACTTGTTCTTCCTGATTTCAGATTATGAGGAAATTATTGTAAACATTGATATGAACATGCAACCAATCTGCTAAAAAATAAATTCACATTTAAGACTACATATCACACATATTCTGTGAGTACAAGTACATAACCTTTCGTTTGGAATGTGAAAAAAGTGGACCTTTGCATCACTAGGTTAGTTCATTTGCTAGATAATGTAATGCCTCCTACTTAAATTCTGAAAGAAGAACATAGTTCCAGCCTACTTTGAAGTTGTAAGTGCTGTACAGTTACAATAAAACTGTAGTAATGCTGTGGTCTTTCCCTAAAATATACTTTTCTTTGCCTGGGGTACAACACATCATGAGACATGTATATGCCAGGCAGCATACAGATGAAAAAGGTTGAACACACCTGTTACTGAGTATACTAATTCATAAATCTCTGCTAGAGAGAAGATCGCAAATTCTTCACTATTATTTGAAACAATGATTTCCCCACACAGCCACACCCCATACCTATTGTTTTTGCACTGCAACTGTAGGAACACTGAATACCAAACTGTTATGCTATACCAACTCTTGCATGTAGTTGTCTGTATCCCTTATTATGAAATCTCTACAGACATAAGCTACTGGCCAAAGGGGAATGGGAGGGGGTTAATTTCCTCCCCCCCCCCCCATGAAAGTTTGCATAGCATGGCCTCCATTCATTAAAAGCAACACAAAAGATTATTGCAGTTTAATGAAAAATATTACAAACCTTGGATGACAGCCTATCTTCCATCTCACAAATGCCATATATTTTCACTGGGTCATTCAACCACTATTCATATAGGTTAAAGGTAGGTGGACATGCACCAACATAGTTGATCACTGAACAATGGACCTTATGCATATGATGTCACAGAAAAGAGAGTGCCTTCCACCCCAAAAGAGATGTAGGCATGTGTCATTGCAACTTACACCAACAAATGCAGACAGCTGATTGGTTGGATATGCGAGTACCTCTACTACACGCACATGCAAAGTCTATGTTGTGCATGAGGTGTGCTTCATTGTTTACCTCCAAAAGGATGTCATGTGACACCAATGCATATAAAGGTCTATGGCAGACTAAGATTCCCTGATGAAAAATGTCTGCAAAAGTCAGGAGAAGTGAACCATCTTTCTACACTAATATCAATTGTAAGAGGTCAAATAAAAATGTTGAGTAAGGAAGGAAGTTTTAAGGAACCATAATCGAACCATAATCTTACCAAATTCTCCAGGGCCACTTGAAGTTTCTTTTTCATTTCTAGTTCTGTATGGGATAAATGACAACGTAGTTATTTCATAAAATATCAAAAGAGTAACACTAACTTTCATGACTGACCATTGCAAAAAGTTATTATGTGCCAGGTAAATAGTTATGGCCAGGCAGATGTCTTCTGCGAAGCTGTACATATAATATGACATTCTCTAATCCCAGATTTTCTTCTTGATCATAGTGTCATAAAGAATCATTTTTGAGTGGGTCTAATTTGTCAAAGTGACACCCTTGTTAAAACGTATTGACAGATAACAACTAGGAACCACATGTAGTCACCTCCACAAAACAGTAATGTGATACATGAGTAATAGATACATAATATTCACATTTTGTGTAGCATAACTGTCAGGCAGTGGCAAGGCTTCAGCCAGAGAAATGTACAGCTGACAGCTGGAACACCACTTGCAACCCCTTTAATGAGCCTGATGTGAGATTCCTGACCCACTGTTTAAACCTGGTGACACCATTTCAAACCATGATATAACAAGTTTCCCCCTCCCATTTTTGTTTTACAAATGTGGGCACAAAGTCAGTCATATTTTATACCATTTTGCATCTACCAAAGATAAGAACCCCACTTTGTGTTTTTTCACCAACCTGGGAGACAACCCTTCCTGAGGCTGCCAATTGTGGACCCCCAGATCAGTATTTCCCGCCTGTCATAAGAGTCGACTAAAGGGAAGGACTTGAACTGTATTTGAAACCAAACTGGAACTTGAACCGTAAACTTTACCCTTTTATCCAGCTGACACTATACAACACATTTGTGTTGGTGTGTTGTTAAATCCCATCTAACTAACTGGAACTTCCCTCCCAGCCTATGGAAATGTGGCTACAGACTGGGATTATACAGCAGTCCATCAGCTTGTAACAGTGTCACATACCCAGTTTCTGGAAGAATGCAGTAACCTCACCGATACCTAAGATTAATATACCTACATCAGTTTATGACTTTCGATCCATAGATCTTGCCAGTATAAGTTTTAACTCAATGCAGAAAATTTTACTACCTTTTTTAACAAATGCCATTGATATGCACGGTGATCGATGTCAGTTTGCTTACAGAAAGGGGGTTTCCTGTACGGATGCCGTTCTTACTTTAGTACACGATATTGTTCTCACTCTGAACAACGAAAACACAAGCATATCCAAAGTTTTATTTCTTGACTTTTCCAGAGCTTTCAATACTGTTCTACCTAATCTGCTAATCCATGATTTAAGAACTATTGTCGAAGATCCCTGGATTATACACTGGCTGGCTGATTTCTTGAAAGGGTGGTCAAGACAACTTAAACTGAAAGGAGGCTTATCCGACAAATCTGAAATCAGTGTTGGCGTCGCCCAGGGAGGCCCTTTATCAGCCCTATTATTTACAATTTACACCGACGAAATACGATCTCAGTCAAACTGTTCTGTCATAAAATATGCAGATGACACTGCAATCTCTGCTAGATTATCTAAATTCTCACACAACATTGATCAAAGTAATTACGAAGCTGTGGTATCTCACATTGCACGTGTTTGTGATAAGAAGAACTTACTTCTGAATCCCAAGAGATCAAAACAGATCATTTTTGAAAATTCTAATATTAAGCATGAGGGCCTACTCACCGCTACAGCAAGAAAAACAGTTATTCAGGGAGCCGAAGTTGACCGTACTGACCAGACAATGTATTTAGGGGTATGTATTGATAGTAAGCTTAATTTTACATGTCATGTATCAAAAATTTTACAAAGAGTCTATTATATCATTTCTACTTTATCTTTTATCGTGCCCTATTTTAAGTTAGAAGTAAGAATGCAAGTTTTTGATACCTACATTTTACCTCATATTATATATGCTGTCCCTGTATGGTATCATTACTTGTTAGTTAAAGATACGGAAAGACTTAGAGCCTCCTTGCGTTACTGTGCCAAAATTTTTAGCCTAGATTTTAACACCCTCATTGACCAAGTAAATACAGCAGCCACAAAAGATTTTAAAAGGCTCTCTCAAAAAATTCATAGAGACAACAAACACCCACTCCATACTGAGCTGAAGTCACTTCTTCAACGAACCAGTGATAACCTAAGAAATAAATCAATTATTCCAAAATTCAGAACCACACGTTTTAAAAACTCTTCTGTTTATAGGGCTGCCATTTTTATTCAAGGTGTCCTTCCAGGTAACTTACTTTAATTTTTTTTTCTTTTTAATGCACTTTTGATTTATTATTTGTAAATATATTCAATGCTGATCTTATGTAGCATTTTATTATTAATTGTTTTTACATCCTATTTATAATTATGTGATCTCACATTTTTATACTGGATTTTAATAATAAACTTTGAAACTTTGAAAACACAAATACTGCTCCTCAACATGGGTAACCAACCTTGCCAGTGTTCATGCCCAATCAGCTAGACAGGATCCACAATGACCTTGAAAAAAGATTCCTGACCTAGAGTTTAGCCTAATGACTGCCATTTCAAATCATTCTGTAACAAGCTATCTAAATGGCTTAAAACAAGAAAGTCCCATACATCATTCAAAATCCATCACAGCAGCATTTTGGGTTGAGGCACTTTCAAAAGGGAGACTGCCGTAGTGGCATTTCCAGCTCAACTGGTTTAAACTTTCATTTCACCAGGTTACAAGGTGACTCTCAGTTTATGACCATAAAAAGGAAGATGTAGTCACCCACAACTGAATAAGTTTATTACTCTGGTGTGCTAGTCTATAAATGGCTCTTTATAATAATGTGACTTCATTTTGGTTACTATTTTAACTCATTCAGAGTAACTGAAACATTATGGCAATACTAAGTATAAAGGGAAGTTAAAGGAGAATTGTAAAATTTAGGTAATGTTCCAAAAGAAAGTTGGGGGACTCCTTATTTCTTTTCAACTAAACTCCTCCCAAACTATGAGGAGCAAAATTCTATGATGTCACACCAACCTGACAGATCTTCTGTATCAATTTCTTGTCCATCTTCTTTTTCATCTCCTTCTTCATTATCTCCAATCAAGAACTTCTGTCTCAGTAGTTCTTTCTGATTCAACCAATCAGATCTGTTTTCACATAAATTATGGTAAGAACCCTTCAGTCCCTCCAACCAATCATGAAGCATGTTAGAGTCAGCTTTCTCCTTCAACAGTTTTATTCCTTCTTGAAGTTGACTGACACATACAGCTGCTAGACTGTTCCATTTATTTAAGGTTTGCAAAAGATCTTCAAAGGACTGAAGAACTTCTGCTTGAAATTCAGTCCACTGATTTTGTAGAGCTGCAACATTGCTTTCCTGGCAAAAATAGACACAAGAAAAAGTACAGAAAATACAAAGACCAATCGAGGAATCACGGTAAGTAATTATTCTAAACCTTTTATTTCATATTGAATCATCTCATAATCGTTAAAACTCAATCTCAGGTAAACACACCAAGGATTTATGAAGAGCTCAGTCAAAAATGTGTTGTTATACATCATCTGGGAACTAATACTCAAACTTTGCACTCTGGAAAATGTATCTCTTGGAACTCTCTGTAGTGACAGAAATTGATTTTTGGGATAAATTGCTTTCATGCAAAAGCATTTCTCTTTAGAAGAATGTGACTGGATGCTATGCTTGAAAAAAAAAAACAAGATCAAAGCAAAAGTTTAAGCTGTCAGCTGTCAGAAAGGTTGTACTAAACTGAGTGAGATCTTACTTTTGCATATCTCCATGTTGTTATAAACAACTTTAATGTACATGTCTGGTATGCAGTAGGTATCATTTAAAATGTTTGACAAAGTTTGCCATGTTTGGGTTACATCCCTTTCCCAATACAAGTCTTCACAGCCTGTCAGAAAAACATTACTGAAGTAACCTTGCTTAACAAAATTATGTTGAATTAGAGCAAATGGGTGAGTGCCACACATAACCTCAAAATTCTGAATCCTAACCATAGAAATTAAATAAGAGAGAATGCTGACAAAGAGCATTGTTGTGTGTTTTACCAGTGAAGCCACAAAAATTGTGGGGGCACTGCCGCTGTACTGCAAAAAGCTGGTTGATTGAAGTGTCTCCGTATGTGCAGTGTGCAATCAATTTTAGAACTTAAATGTCATGTTATCCCTTTTACAAAAGATTGGAAGTAATATTCACAACAGGGATAAGTCATGGTACCTTAAGTGGTCTGTTTTATACTCCTAACTTAAAAACTTGTAGTTTCTCTACCAATTACTGGAAAAAAGCAATGATGCGATGTTTGTATTACCGGCCACTGCTTTGTTGCCATACAGAGAGCCAAACAAATGCCTTCAGTTCAGACTGCCAGACATCATTCTCCCTTTCTTTAATTCCTTCACTCCTAACTAAAACCAAGTACTGTATAACTTATACACATATTATACACCACGGCTCGAAATAAGCAGCAGCACTGACAGCCATGGTAGTCGGGCCCTTACTGATGGCTGTGGTGCCCCTCAGTCAATGTCCTATGAAATAACATAGACTGACAGCCAATTTGCTCATTTTGGCTGTGCCCTTTTTCAAGCTTATTTCGAGCCCTGATACACCATCTAAAACAGGGGTGCCCAACCTTTTTCGACCCAAGATCTACTTCTCAAGTAGTTACCGTCCTACAATCTACAAAACATACATTGTCATACAGTTACACACAGAAAAACTTTATTTTTTCATTTTTTCCTACAACCCTCGCCGTCGACTTGGGATCAGTCTGCGGTCTAGCTACCAGAAGACCGTGATCAACTAGTTGGGCAATCCTGATCTAAAAGCTTTGATTAAAGCATCAGGCATACTTCTTGTTTATTCCACATTTTTATGATTTCTTCTATCTCCTTAGAAAGCTTCTGGAAGCTTGCCTGCTTGGTGTCATCTGACCAACTATGAACCTAAAAAGAAACATGCATTAAAATATTAACATCTTAACAACCAAAAGAGTAAAACAAAATTTCCAGACCCAAATTATTAAAATTTTCATAAAATTAAGACACACTTTGCCCAGGGAGGTGTTATTAGAAGGAGTTCAGACTAAAACGTTTTCTTTGAAGCAGACTAGTTGCTGACAATAATTACTTCATTGTATTTTTTGTGTAGATTCAGTCAGTTTAAAAGGTATGTGAAATTAACCACAAAAGGCTGACGTCATCTGCTACATCTTGAAGGTACCATTAGGCGTGTTTGCTATTCCCTTAACACTGCCAGTCACTTAAGTCACAAATTAATTTATGGGTTTTGATGCGTTTGGACGCTAATCAGAAAAAGTCAGTTTGTATCTCCTTTACATGTTGTACATGGGTACACCTTCTGCAACTTGCAAAAGACTGCACAAATTGATCAAAATCTAACAGCAAAGTTTAGTCTTGAACAACTTTTGCTCATTTGCATACAGCGGTAGTGTTAGATTATTGCCAGCATATCTTCGTTTTGTAGCAATAAACAGTTGTTTTGAGTATTAAAACAGTGAGTGGTACTTGAAGTTCAGAAACTAGTTGGGCATCAAAGCATTGTTCAATTGAATCTTTTTGTTAGTGTAGTAAAATGAGTGTGAATGAGGTAATACAAGGTTGGCTGAGAGAATTGAATGCTCTTAAATCGAACAATCATTCATTATATTTTCTCCTCAAGCTTAACTGGATTTAATAGGATTAGCATAAATTTACGTTTCAGTCAGAAATCCTTCTAATAACACCTTCCTACTTTGTCTAAGTGAAAGCTCAATATAAAATACTGCATTTAGATATTATTTATCAAAGAAATGATCATTTCACAAAAGCACACTGCATGATGGGAAACAGCTGCAATATCATGCCTAAACTTTCATATAATAAAGCTTTTGTGTTTCTTTTTAAATGTTGGCATACATGTATATCTTTTTCATTTTGCAACAAATTTGTACCGATAGAGTCTCCCCCTGAATGTTTTTTAAAAGTTTCAGTGGCATAGGTATTAAAAAATTTTGGAAGAAAAAAGTGGGCACTTTTCTCAAGTAAAACAAGCTTTTCCTTGGCTCAGCCCCCCTCCACCAGGAAAAACTATCCCGTACACCTTTGTCCAGTAATTTAAGTTACAAAGTCAAATAATCGCTTAAGTTTTAAGGAACAACAACATGCTTTGGATGTAACCTGCAGGTTTTACAAAACTTTTTACAACAGTGAAGAAGCAGAGATATTTCTTGACAAGAACACTTGTCTTCCAACAAACAACTTGTCTTCCAACAAAACTACCTTGAAATATAGTAATTAGGACAAGATATCTGTACAGTTGAAATAACTTGATTCAGGGGATGTTTCTTCTCAATGAAATAGTCAGAAACAAGACTCTAATCAGTCTGAAAAGCACAGGTTTGGGAAAATTTTAAGGTGGACGTACAGGTGTAAATGGCAGCTGGATCTTCTTGACATGATCCTGATAGTAGCTGTCAACTGACCAAGAACGTAATTCTGATGGGAAATCTTTGGCAACGTAACCAAACTTTGAAAGCAACTCCTGTAATGATAAAGGAGAAATAATACAATGTATGCAAGCACTGGATTCAGCTTAATTTATATAGAACCTCTCTAGTCTTCCCAAAAGGGAAATCTTTTAAGTCACTCAGAAGTGACCTTTTACCTTTGTGAAATGGTAGCTTCGTATGTGAAAGTGTAATAAGGGGCTCTAGTTAGCACACTTATCATTATGTGATAACATAACCAAGCAGTACTCAATGCTACAGGTACTTAACCTACAAGAGATCATTCATCTAAAATGCTTTGCTGCTTTGGTCACTTGGTGTTCTATTACATTTCAGCAAGTCATCACTGATTGTTCAGAAATGTGCACATATCACTTTTCAATAAATCATTAAAACCACACTTTTTATAGGTTTTTCTATAAAGAGCTGGACTGACAAAATGATTCATGAGATAGGATTCTGAGTTTTTTCTTTGGCTTTCAATTTTTACTCTGCTGGACAACTAATTTGAACTGAATCTACCTACAAGTCTCTGAGTAACAAACAAACAAACAAACAAACAGATAAAGTTCAACACATTTTAAGGTTCCCAGCATTTTTGAAAAAATATAGATCCCTTCTTTTCCCCAAGAAATTTTGCCATCTTTTTAAATAAGACGTACTTCCCCATAAATACACAAAAAGCTATCATAGCCAGTCAAACCATTCCACTGAATATATGTATGCCAGTTTGTTACCTAGAATCATTTCCCCTCTAATAGGCCACTCAAAGTTCCTAAGTCATCTTTAGCTACCCTCTGTGAGAAACCAATTTCTTAAATTTTCACTAAAAAGAAAGGAAATTCCCACCTTTCTCTGATAGCCTTGAGTGTCTGGGAATCATGCCTTTGCCTAGCTAGCTACAGACAAATAAAATAAACATTTTCATGGAAATTAAAAGAGTATTTAATTTCATACACAAAATTTGACTAATGATGGAGTTAGATGAGGTTTAACGTCCCAGTTTCCAACTAATTGGTTCAAGTCGACTAATGATGGAAGGAGAATTATACAACTCTTCTATTGGTACTATAACCGCCAGTTTTCCCTTACTGTACCCCTAACTGCCAATCATCCCCTGTACCCCTAACCCCCAATCGGGGATGAGAGACCATATTGTATCCCCTGTGACTGTGCTGTCACCTTCAGTCACATTCTCGTAGACTGTTGTGAATACTTCCATATTCGTCAGAATTACTACACTGTGCCAAACCTGAAGACATTATATGAGCACACAGACCCTTCTCTCAGTCTGGGCTTTCTGAAGGGAAGTAACCTTTATAGAAATTTTTGACATGACTCCCGCATTTGCTTTTGCCTAGATATTTCAGTAGAGTTTGACCCTATCTTTTCGTTTTTTTAATTTGATTTTTATCCCCCCATTCTAGCTGACACTATATAACACATTCGTGTTGGTGTGTCGTTAAACCCCATCTAACTAACCTAACCCCCAATCATCTCTCTACTAAAACACACTGAAAGAGAGTAGATGCCCTAAATATCTCGGATGGTGAGATCAGGAAAGAATATTAAAATTCAATTTTGCAAAGCCATTTTAAGGTTTACTGAGCTTTCTCCTAAAGTCCTAATTCTGTAAAATCCCTTGGGTCATATGAACCGGAAGCATTTCTGCACTTATGAAGCACTCTGGGTTGTGTACAAAGTCATGTGCAAGGGGCAAAATAATTTGGTTCCCAAGTTGCAATTTGTGACCCAACAACCTCAAATAGGAATTTATTTAATTTAGCTTTGAAAAGTTGGAAACCAGTGTTTCTCTTACCAGGCCTACATTTGTTTGAAATGTCAATTTAAGTAAGTTCTTGTAAAGTCCAAGTCAATTTGAACATTGATTACCAATTATTGCTAATCAATGTTTCATCACTTGATGTGCTACTGGATTAATTATTCCGTGGTGGATCATGAATTTCCCTAAATTCAAAACCATAAAGAGCAAAATATCAGAACACTTTGACATTTTCTTTTACCTCAACCCTGCTAATGTTGACAGAATTCAAGTGTCCTGGGTACTTCAACTGTAAAACTCTGTGCAGGAGGGCAGCCTGTTGGGATCCACCTATGTTAACTCTCCGACATCTATCTGCATCCAGTCTTCCATCAACATACGGCAGCACACAAGTATTATGATAACCAAATGAGACTACCAAGCCATCAGAATATCCTGAAAAAAATCACACCTGAATGACATTGGTCTTGCAATTAGATGAACATTGACACCCACAGAATGTGACTAACACACAATTAAATGATGTAACAAGTAGCCTACATGTATGCAGCAATACAAAGAAAGGGTCAAATTCAGTTTTACGAGCATTTTAATTTTTCTACCAAAACTCTTATATATTGTTTTGCTGCATACATTCCTTGTGTTGCATAAACACTGTACTTTAAATGACTACCTTCACTTACCAGTCACTTTTACTTACTCTCCTATTTGCTTCTGTAAACAACACACAGCCTACAAAAATAGGACAGCAGGAACGTCTGTTGTGTTTTTAATTGGGAAAGTCCAGATTCATGAACCAGCTCCAGCTTTACTTTCCAATGAAAGCAGGACAAATGTCTGGAGCTGGAAACATTTTTCAAAATCATGAAAAAGCCAGAACTCCAGCTATAGCTGGAAAATTGGCATCACTGTAATACTGTATGAACAAATGAAAGTCTTACTTCTGTCCACTGGCGTATTCTGATAGAAGCTGAACAGAGAATCAATACCATATGCTAATTGTGGAACTTGGTAGCATTCAAATAACAGCTCAGTCATCACTGGGAAGAGATAAGAATATAATTACCTTGTGTGAGTAAAGTAAGCAATATTGTTACTTACGTACATGAGAATATGTAACTTTTTATAACGATCATTTCTTAATTAACTACAGTTCCTCTCATTTGGTGGCTTTCCTTATCACATATTTTAGGCTTTACTAAATCATTTCTCATCTTCTCTTTTTTGGATTTTATCCTGCAGACTTTCAACAAAAACTCATGCTCTAAGGGTTCTATCTTGTGGACCACAACTGACCTTCCTTAATATTAAAGTTCAAAATTTTGAAGTAAATAATGATATACAATACAAGACTGTGGTACAACTGTACAAATCACAATACTGTACTACGGTTGCTTAAAGACAGAGGGTTTGCTACCCTGAATCTCATTACACTACAGAGGTACAGTATAAAAGGTTGTACATATGAAAGTATGGCAGAGTAAAGTTTCAGACCTTCTCCAAAGGAATGTTATGTTACTAAATTGAAAGAGAAATCTAGGAATTCAATGAAGAATTCATGGATACAAGATTATTTCTGCTACAATTACAAAGTACTGCAGTATTGGGTACAGTACTTCATATTTTCTGAGACTTGGATGTCGCAGGTGCAAAGGCTACCACTAAAAGTTCTTTATACTTTTTGTAAACATACCATACTTATGTAAAGCCAAATATTTTGTCTGTAATACTGTAAGTTTTCATACCTTTAAAACCATGATACATGAATACAGAATGATAAGCAATTTAAAAATATGTTACCTTGGTAACTTTATTTTCAAGAGATAGGGTTCAAACAGGAAGAAATTGAGCCCGCAGATCATAATTTGAAAGTTCGAACTTTCAAATTTTGAAAAGATGCAACATTCATCCCTCTTGTAATGCATTATATTTTAAGGAAGAAAAGCTATTGAAGTAGTTTCCTGGTGAGAATGATTTGTTATTAAATTACGTTAAAAGCAATTTTCTGTCTGTGACGTGTTGAGCTAATTCAACACAACATTTCCTTTTAAATAGTAAGCACAAAAATAAAAAAATTGCTTGGAATAATATTAACTTACAATGCCTGCTGTAGTTGGGATTACAGAGAGTTTCTGTTACGATCACAGGGTGTTCTATTTGCCCGTCTGATTCAATTCCAAGGTGATGAAATATGTAGTCAAATATCTGTTCTTGAATGTCAAAATGTGTGACGATGTCTTTATCAAACTGGGTACGTAAAAGCCACCTGACAGCCTCCAGGTTTGACACATTATTCCCAATCTGAATCTCACCATCTTTCTTGCTCCTTTGGCGAGTCACTAAGTTCCGAAAGTTCAGCTTAGGTTCTTTGTCATTTGCCCATCCAGCTCTACACCTGTAGGAGCCTAAACATGCAAGAAATATTTAGAGGAGTTATTTTTGGTAGATCTTTCAAAATTAGTTATACTCTAAGGACTGGAATAAATGAGTTGTTTTTTCCTGCAAGCAAGTCAAATTTCTCATAATTTTTACATGTTTTCATTTACAAAACTATGTAAATTTCCCCTCTACTGCCAAAATTTCTCTCAAAATAAAACTTTATGCACTGACGTCACGCAGTGTCAGTTTGGAGGAAAATGATGAAGCACACGTGCATGCAGGGTGTAGATTTTGCACTGGCGTGTAGTAGACTTATGCGATTGGTTGACAAATCAGCTGTCTGCATTTGTTGGTGTATCTTGCAATAATACACACTTTTCCTCCAAACAAAGGAGCACTTTCTGCTCTGTGACATCATATGCCTAAGGTATCTACCAAAATTCCCCTGCAAGGAGCTTCCAAATTTCTGTTTTTTTTCACCTATTGTCATTTTATTATTTGTGCTGATGTGAGAAGAAATGGCAAAGCTCATAAATTAGCTTCCAAGACTACAGCTAGTTGCCTTGTGGTGGAACCGAACCAATGTAGCACACTGGCAATCGTACATAACAATGGAATAATTGCACCTATGATCAGGGTTCTAGCTAGAGGATTCTGAGTGGCCGCTGTATAGTGTTTTGCCAGTGTAGTGTGAATGGTGTCATGGGGGAGGGGTCTACGGGGATGAGGTGTCCCCCTCCCCTTTGAAGTTTTTTACAGATAAAATATGCTGAGATGGCAAATGGTGCAATCTTTTTCCTATTTCTGAGCTAAATTTGTGTCAAGAATTGACCCCTATCTTATTTCCATGAATTTCCAGACATTTTCTGTGGAACTTTCATTAAATTCTGTGTCGGCCGGAAGGCCGGCGATTTGCTCTTCATACCAGTGGGTAAGCATCAGTGCCAGCTACAGCCGGCTGTTGCTGGCCGGTGTGGCTAGAACCCTGCCTATGATGCATGTGTATGGACTAGACAGGATTGATATTAATGTCTGCAAGGCATTCTAAGATGTAACTTGATGAAATTTTGGATAAATCTGATTTTTGGTAAATTTTTAAATCCTTAATTAGCTGCAAATCGTACCAAAGTGAATGCAAACATGCATTTATCCAATCCCTCCTCCAATTTTATGAAATCTGCTGATACAAGAAATTTTAACATGAACAAAGGAATGCAGCCATCCATGGTTTGTCTCACATTTGTTGCCTATTTTGGTAAAGGCCCACTGATAGGCAACAGGCAACACCCACGTTTAGAGTAGTGATGAATACCATTTGCCTTTAATTTTGGCACAGTGACAGGGACAATCAATTATAGTGTAAATTCATGAGGTGCAGTTTAAGACTATGAACCAAATACAAAGAACTCTCTCAAAAAAATGAAAACAAAACCAGATTCATTGGCATACTCTACCCTAAGAGTCAGCAGGCAGACTTGTGGACAGAAGGGGGGGGGGGGGGAGGGTGATAACTGGGATTGGTATATCTGATTTGTTTGATTTGTGGTTCCTCTTTGTATTTCTTTACCAGTCAAGGAAGCCTACTCTACCATTCAAACCAAAGGTATACACCTCTTGGTTTATAGATACTGGTACAACAAGTGTGTATAAATTTAACCTGTAACTGCCAAGCACTGTTACTGTAAGGCTGAATGTTTAAGATTTATTTATGACTTTTCATGTGAAAGGAATGAAACAGAGCTGATGCAAAAGTACCATGGTCAGTATTGAGACGTAACATATTTTTGGCTGATTAGATTCACTTTCATAAAAAAAACTGTTGGAAGGAGGAAAGTTCCTTTTTGCACACACTGAATACAACTACTAGCTGAAAAAAACACAATAGAAAGTACACTTCTACTTTTGGCAAAATACATGTGAGTGTTACACTCTCCTATCAGTCCATTACAGTTATCACCTACAGTATCAAGGACTCTTAGAAATAAAAAAAATTCAATTCAAGTAAGGCAAAAATTCATCCCCCTTTCTTTCTCAAAGGAAATTTTAATACAAATTTGTATCCACATTTTATAGCAATGCTCCAGATGTACCCCTGGTGCATGGTACTGAGAGGCCCTGCTTTGTACACATTTAAAGTCCCAATACGAGTTCCTTGAAAAATTTCAATGGCTAAGAACAGGCGGTGCTTCATGTTCTTCAGACAAAAATATAACTCGGAGAACGATTTTTAGCAGAAAAGAGCTACTTAAAAGGGTATAAAACAAAAACAATAAAAAACAGTAACATTAATTCAAGCAACTGTAGAATATGCAATTTGTTTCCTCTGTAGGCAGTCATTGGCACTTATGAATATTCATTAATTAGCTGTTTCGAGATCACATCACGTCAACGACTGACCAGCACGATGCAGCCAGTGTACATCTACTGCATACGCACTCGCTTACCGTATTTTCTTTGTGCACTAATGAATGACAAATGTTAGGCAATGAAAAATGTACTGCAGCTACAGGGCCGTAACACACAAGCAGTCAACTTGCGCGACATTGGCGGCCGGACTGCGGCTGTGCATATTCATATAGCCTACCTGTATTTTGCCTCACTGTCCAGGCAACGTTATCTTGCTTAGGATTTCAGGTGAGGTTTTCCTCCTTTTTCATGTTAGTTGTGCAGCAATTTTGTTGGCGTGGGTAATTATTTCTAACTACAATTCAGTTCTAAGCCTACACTAACCTGAGTATAGTCCTAGGCTGTTTGTGTAGTCCATCCGTCGAATATACAAGCAAATGCTCTGCACTGTTTACGTGCGTACATTTCACTACAGTTGAGCATGTAGACAAGGCACCTATAGTTGTTTATTCATGAATAATCATAAACAAACAGACTTTCATTGATTCATACTCCTGACTGATACGCTCATTACCAGGAGAGAACTCGAATTTCAGTTGGCAATTGGAATTCAACATCTGCATTTCCGACAAAGATTACTCCCAATAGAAGCTAAGACTGTTTTTCTTAGTATGTTAGAACCTCTTAAACTGTTGCCAACTTCATATATCTGGCTCTTATTCTATCACGATTTTTAGCGGTTTAAGTATTTCCTTATACAAAGTTGTATTAGGACTTTAAGCCAGCACCAATTAAAAAATCATGAATCAGAACAATACAGTAACACATTAATATGCATCCCCCCTCCCTTGGACCCCTCCTCCAGGATGGTAACCAATGTACCCAGCATTCAGAGAGTCCTAGGCACATCCATGATTATGATGAATTTAGGTTGGAAATTTTCAACTTAAATTCATCACAATCAATGAGTTCATTGCTATTTACTACAGTATGGTGCTTGAGTATGACGCGAGTTCATGTGACACTATTTTTGATGATACTCTTGATATTTTCACTGTCGAAGATGATGAAAAAATTTGAGTTGATGTTCCAGTGGTCATTATCCCATCACCAAAGAAAAGGGTATGCACCAATAATGAACCAAGGACAGGTGCAGGCAGACCAGCATTACAGACTAAGTATCCAGATCTTGTTCCATCAGTGAACAACTCTGTGTGACAACATGGACTTTTGGCACAACAAAGAAGGGGTTCTTCTGTTAGAAACTGTGGCCTTTCGCTGAAACAGATTCAGAAACATGTGAAAGAGAATTTGCCAGAGGTTGGAATAGTCCATACATCCACACTACAGTACTTCGTTTGACAGTTCCCCCAAACAGGTGGCAATCGTTGGCCAAACATTATAGCTGAAGTGTGGAAGCCAAAGTTCCAGCAAAGAAAAACTGTGCGAGAAAAAGAATACTGATCCCCATTATCTCGCCAGTAGCGTTAAGTATCGCGTGGAATTTGCAATGCAAAACGAACAGTTCTTTTCGGTGATGTCTTGCCATACCATGAACAAAATAAACGTTGGAACTCTTGCAGTCAGTTGCTTCCATCAGCACCAGAGACTCTTTCCACTAGATGACGGTCCTAACTACCTTGACCATGATTTTCCGGCAGGTGCTGGTTATAAGATTACACCGGTTGGCAATGTGTTGCTTCAAAGGAAATCAGACGAGAACATTTTCGCATGACGAGATGGGAAGACTGCATTATCGCTTTCCTTGCACTGGCCCTGCGCACATCGTAAACAGGTCACAGAAGTTCCATGTGCTGATGATAGGGAAGGACAAAACAATGTGCCTTTTAAGAGTCGATGGAGGCTCTGACTGCAATCAGCGATCTTGGTCTGTCCTTTTGTACATAGCAAGACTTTTCAGACTCTGCAACATGGATTTCTTGTGTTCAACATCGTATGCACCTGGTCATAGTGCGTATAATCCTATCGAACACTTGTGGTCCTCCTATCGAAAACACTGACAGGCATTACTTTTCCGGACAGACTACCTGGTGAAACCCCTCCCTCACAACAAACAAATCTTACAGCAGCTGAGAAGAAAGCAAAGGAAGCAAGAGTGTTCGATGTGGCAATTGATTTGCTGAATGCTTTTATGGGATGGAAAGGACTTTGACGGGTTTCCAATCACTTCGAAGGGGCAAAAGTGCCTGGAACAAAGTTCTCCCTTTTGTGACTATGATGTTATCCACAACCTGCTGAAGCATGCAAGGAAAGCGATACAGCGTCCTGATGTAGTAGAAGATTTTGCATTTGTGATGATGCATGGTGATAGAAGTGGTGAATTTAGTTTAATGAAATGTGACTCAGAAGCATGCAGCTACTGTACAGCGCACCCACCATCAGAAGCAGTAAAAAAGGTTCTTAATGAAGTAAGAATCCACGGCAGACTGCCTTCCCCTTCCTTCGATCCAGATCACCCTACCCATTACAAAACCAACTTGGATGCTATGAAATGTGACTTTGAAAAGCCTGATATTGGACTAGTTAAACATCGCGAAAAAGGTCTTGGAAGTTGTCCTGTGTGCCCAGCGTATGTTTTTCTTTCCCTCGCTGACAAAGTACAATCACACTCGCCTTCTACACAGCACAAGTCGGTAAATGTCTTAACGAGCGGTCGTTCTAGCAATTTTATTTTAAACATGTGACATAAGCAAGTTCGAGTTGTACAAACGTTTCACGGGTTTTCTTTACCATTTTGGATTTCTGTAAGTATAATATTAAAACATGCAGTCAGGGATATTTCATTTTTTCCATTTAGACATGTGTGACTTATATTTATTTTTTCTTAAGCTACTAATTTTATGTATGGAAATTTGTTCCACATGTTGAATAATTCATGTGGTCTTAGCATTATAAATATTATTTGCATTTATTGTTACTTACTTGAGGTTCCCAGTTAAGGACAGTAAAATTTTCTTGCCATTATGTTTCAGTCTTTGAGAGAATTATGATTTTATTTACTTCTGTTTCAAACTGCTTGTAAAGAAGAACTTGATTCAGGAACAAAATGTTGAATTTTTGCCGAAGAAGGCTAGTATCAGAGGGTTAAAAATTTTGCAGACCAATTACCGACATTTTGTTCTTTTCATTTGTGACAGATATGAATCAACATCATGTGCATGTGTAATATAAACCTACTAAGTTTGTGAATACAAAAATTTTAGTGCTTGAATATTTCATGTGGTCGGGGCAGTATGTATATGAACTGTACAGTATTTGATGCTATATACACTCACGGTTTCCACATTTCCTTGCCGTTATGCCTTGCCATCTTAATGATAAAAGTATAATTTTAATCACTTCAGTTTTTAAGTTGGGTAATGTTTGTAAAATACTTTGATGAGGGGAAGAAACGTTGCATATTTGCCAAAGGATTTGTAGGTTCAAAAAATTAATGGCACGTGGTACTAAACTACTAAAGTCCAAGTTGCAATTTCACTACCGTTCTATGTTTTACATTATCTTCGCTTCGGCTAATACTTTTGTAAATAGGTTTTCTCTCAATAAAATACTTTTGAAACGTGGTGCGTCTGTCCCATAGAATTAAAATTTTCGTATTTGTACATTAAATAAAAAGAATTAATGTTTAATTCATTTTAAAACATTTGCTATGGTATGTTGATGTTTGGAATAATGAGCGGAACTTAATTTACAAATGTGTAGTTAAGTATTTTATTCTGTCATTTGTGTGCGTATCGTATTGTTGGTTCTCCCTCTGCCTCTAGTTAATTTTCTATTTGTACTTATATGTCGCCGGCTCCTGCTGTGTATGGAGTGACCCCCCCCCATCAGGAGCCTTGGCAGAGTTATTTGCATATGAGATAAAAGCTTAATTGGAAAGATCCTCTAGTCGCCCTAAATGCATGCGATATTAATTGGGTAAAATCTGGAGTAATACATCTGGTTACACCCCTCGGATCTTCGCCAAAGAGGCCATGTAACTTTGGAAAAAGTATATACGGTTGAATGATAGAATTTTGTAAATGACGGTCAATTGCTGGTACTGCAGTAGGCCTACTATAAAAAGATAGATACCTATTATTGAACACACGATCCCGCCCAACACTCTAGAGAAGTTCCTTATACCAATTTTACAACGGCAAAGTAGCAATACCAAATAATTCCACATTCGAGCATGAAAAATTCGGGAAGTACTGACTCAGTCACGATGTATTAAATTATAGCTCCCAAGTCCTACGGAGGCAAAATGCGGGTCCACCCCTGCCTATTAGTAGACTGCCGGTCTGGGGCAGGGATAAGGGGAAGCTAGGTGTCCAAAATGGTGGCACTCTTTTAGCAAATTAGTGAACAAAACTGGCCTGAATTTTTGTGTTAAAAGCACAACACTGCATTGACTGTTAGGGTTGGATAATACTTGAATTTCTACCATCGTGACAACAAAAACTATCACAATAATTCCATAATCATGATAATATTCCTTAAACAATTTCCATTCAAGTTCCCTGCTCTTACTGGACTACTGGAATAGCCAACAAAAGTTTTGCCCATCACTTTAACCGATTTGCAAACCCTGTGTAGTAGCGCTACTTGCGGGATGAAAAATAAGAAGAGGGAAGATATTGCTGCCGCACCCCTATAGCCTGTTTTATTTCTTCTCAGTTTGGACCATAATCGAAACTCAAGTCTCTGACCATTGGTAAAATGGCAAAACTTTGAAGCCCGCAATATGTCAGTAGAGTGCAGTTAACTGATTTAGGTTGCACCATCCTACCCTGTATTACTTACACCAAAACACAGTGTGTATGCTCACGCGTGTTTGTGTTTTAAAGAATAACAGTTTAATGCAACAATACGTAATGTATGTACGCACTACCCTGTATATACCCCTACGTAAGTATCCTATTTGATAATAATGCACACCTAGGCCTAGAGCTAGGTCAGCAGCTAGCTCGAGTATGAGTTGTCAAACTTTTGCGCTCAGCTCACAGAGACAGTGGCATAACTGGAGGGGGGGCAGTCGCCCCCCCCCCCTCCAAAGGCCTTTGTCAGAAATTTCTAGTCTCTGTCGGAAACAATTCATTTGAAACACTTACACACTTCTTATGTTTTTAAGCAGAATTACACATCGAAATGGTTACTGACAAGGCCTGGAAGTGTCATTTAAGGCAATCTCAGAGATATTCTGGATACATGCCAGATGATGGTGGCGCTACGCTTAGATAGTACATCATTACTTCAAGATAATAATCTGTCAGAAATTTTTTGCTTTTGCCCCCCCACAAAAACTATCTAGCTATGTCATTGCACGGAGACCACGTTTCAGGTGTCATTTCATTAATGTACAAGGCACACATTTATACCTCACAAATTAATGTTTTACATAAATTCGGTCAATGTTACTAAGTCCTGCAAAATTTTACTTAACTAAATTTTCGCGGTGAAAGCAGCCATTGGAAGAACGTCCTGTGCCAGCCCCATGTTCTTTCATTGTATGCCAACTTCTGTACAGAGGCACGTAGCCTAATGTATGGGTGTTTGCAAACAATTACGGACCTACTCATGTACTGACACTTTACTGTGCTTTCATCGTGCTTTTAACTTGGAACTTCAGACCACAACTCGAACCTAGCCTAACGTATAGGTGTTTGCATACAAAGTTACCAATACCTCAAACCTGTGAGATAACAGCCAGACCTTCTCATTAACTTGACATGACTTCACAGTTGTGGTTACTCAAGTGTGAGACAGGAAAAAAGGAGGTGAACAATAGGCTAGGAAGCAAACGGGGTTGAAACGCCGGTCAGATTTACCAATGGTCCCTTACTCAAAATACTACCAGCCATGGTAGAATCATACCTCAAATTTTTAGATCCAAAGTGAAGAACTTTGCATTTATCAGCATTAAAAGACATTTGCCAAGTCTGAGACCAAGTAAATAATCTAAGTCTTTTTGCAACAATGAAGAATCCTTATGATCATTTACTTAGAGCTTAGTGTCATCAGCAAACTAATACAGGATGTGAGAGCTATCAATATCATTGATGAAAATTAAGAAAAGAATTGGGCCAAGAACAGAACCTGTGGTACTCCACTTGTGGCTTCTTTCCAAGATGAGAAATTACCATTGAAAACAACCCTCTGAGATCTACCAAAAAGCCAAGAATTGATCCAGTCAGCACATCTACCCCAGATACCTAACTGATGCAGTTTCCACTTAAGTCTACCTACTGGAACTTTATCAAATGCTTTTTGAAAATCAAGAAATGACATCAACACAATGACCAGAATCAAGAGACAACTTAGAGACATCTTCAAGAAAGCTCAGTAAATTAGTAACACAAGACCTATTAGGCAAGAAACCGTGTTGAGACAGAAGAAGTAAACCATTATCTAAAAGATACAAGCACACAATCCTTGACCACAGACTCCATGACTTTACACACTGCACGGGTTAAACTAACAGGCCTGTAGTTGCAAGGCAAGCTCCAATTCCCTTTCTTGAAAATAGGGGTAACATTTGCAACCCTCCAGTCAGCAGGAACAAAGCTTGAATCCAAACATTACTGAAAAATAATGCATAGAAGAACTGACAAAATCTCAGAGCATACATGCAAAATGGCAGCATGGATCCCATTGGGCCCAGGGGATTTGCTAGACTTTAAATGCATAAGTTTATTACCTGTACAAACCAGTTCCTCAGAAAAAACAACATCAACCATGCAAATGGAGCTGTTGGAAGCTCCACAAATTCCTGTCCTTGGTAAAAACAGAAAAAAAAATAATCCTTCAACAAATTAGCCATATCCTGATGGTCACTGACTTAAGTACTGTACCAACATTACCTTCGAGAGGCCCAACACCCTCTTTAACTTTCTGCTTAGACCTAATAAAAGTATGAAATGATTTAGGATTTACCTTTATAGCCAACTTCCTCTCAAATTTAGCTTTAGTGTCCTTAACCAAATCCTTCACAAGGAGTTCCTGGCTCTTACAAATTGCAAAGTCTGAAGAATTCCTACTATCTCTGGAGCAACACCAACATTTACGCTTTTTCCTAGCTGCTCTAAGGACCTCTCTAGAAAACCCACACTGGCCTATGATAACGAAAAGCTTTCTTATAAGCGGAATACATAACTTAGTGGTACAGTATCAAGAACAGTATCACGGAGAACATTCCAAGCCTAATCAGGACCTAAGTGAGACAAACAAGCAGACCAATCCATGTGTATTACCCATTACAGGTACAAACGGTAGGTATATACTTCATGTATTAAGCCCACCTCAAAACTGAAGTGAATAGACTAATTCTATTCACTTCAGGCTATTCAGACTATTAATTTTCCTCCAGACATTTATTGACCTCAGTTTGAGGTAGCCTTACATGAAGTATCTCCCAAACACTATGCGTACTGTACTTACAGATTTTCTTAGTGTGATACCCTACGGCTAAACGTTACAATCAGGAGATCAACCACAATACGCCATGTCTGAACTGCAAAATGTGAACCTGATCTAGCCTAATCCCATCTAAAGAACTTGATTTTCTAGGCCTACACTCTTTGACAACTTTTTGAAGTCTCTTTACTGTTACGTGCATGCAGGTAAAGCAACTGCACTTTGCATGGACGGACAAGAAGACTTTACATGCATTGTTGCAGGTGTGCATGCCTTTTAATATTCCATCACCATTAATGACATTCAAGACTGGCAGATTGTAATCAACCAAAAATACTCTCACAGTAACATCCTACCAATTTGTGATTGATCACTGTTCTTAGACTGCAGATGAAGAGATGGCACTTTCAAACTATACCTACAAATGTACACTTCTCTGATTGGACAATAACATGTGCAAAAACATAAACATGTTGACTGCTGCATAGTAAAGTAATACAACACAGTGAGGCAGCACAGGCATATCCTCACATTACATTAGAACAGGGGTGCCCAACCTTTTTTGACCCAAGATCTACTTTTCAAGTAGCCTACCTCCCGAGATCTACCAGTCCAGTGGCAACATCACAAACCCACATACACTGTCATACAGTTACACATTTTTCATTTTTTCTACACCCCTCGCAACCACTTGGGATCAGGCTGCAGTCTACCAGTAGATCACGATCCACTGGTTGGGCACTCCTGCATTTGAATATATTTGAAAAGGTTTGACAAGTACTGTAAGTGGTTTGTATCCAGCAAAAAATGATTGGCCATCACTTGGAACTAAGCAGATTGGCCCTTTAAAAAACAAAAGGAATTACATGAAAGGAAAATTTGCTTGCACAAATATTCTTGAGATGACAAGGCTTGCAATTATTTACAAAGTAACACATTTAACCATTAATCCAACTCTTCACTCTCCTACCCATTGTTTATGACCTTGGCATGTGACCTTTGAACCTACCATTGTCAATAACTAGTGGTATTTCAGAGTCGCCTTTGAATGAAGGTCGATACTGATGCCTAATCTCGGACTGCCTGCTGATGTAGTTGTCTTCAAATTTATGTGTTCCTGTCGCCTTTGAAGAGTCCTGTAGTCTTGCCATACTTGGTACATATCTGCAGGGAAAAAATATCAAGTATGCTAGAAAATATAAAATGCATTGCCTTTGATGTATGTAAATGTTAAAGCTATAAACTGCAAAAGAAAAAGCATGCAAGATGAACTATGTGTGATGTTAGTCCTCACCACAAGTGTAGGAACATTGTTTTGATTGCCCTCCTGGGAAAGGGGTCTAAGGGAAAGGGGTTTCCTCCCCTCTTGGAAACTTTTTAATATTTGAGGGTCCTTAGATGCAATTTGATAAGACATAGGCTCTACTGTATTGTGCAAATTTTAAGAAAACTTATTGCAAATATTTGACATTTTTCACTGAGGGAACAATTATATGCAATGTTCATCCTGGGGGGGGGCAGAGAGGTATGCTTAGCCTGCTTCTGCTTCTGCCTAACCACATCCTTCTGTCCACCACATTTCTGATAGGGGGAGCTTAATTTAGTCCCCATTCCCTCCCCCCCGCCACTGAAAACTTTCTAGCCTGGCCTCCAATCTCTCCTTGGATTGTAGCACCAGTCATTCCCAGCCCTAGCCTACTAATTTTAAAAGGCCTTCTACTAGCCTAGTACTTGGCCTAACAAAGAGACAAGCAGGGTTACTTCTAAATGAAGCAATAAAATTCCTATCCTTGGCAATTACTGGCCCTTAGTCAACTTCCCCCCCCCCCCCCCAAAAAAAAAAAAAAAAAAAATGGAACTGTAGCACTAATGTTAAAGGGTGGGAATTGTCCAAAGGCTAAATTTTGTGGTTGGGAATTGTCCTGGATGAGACTGAGAATTGTCCAGGTGGAAATGGCACCAGGGCAAAGATATCCCGGAGGGAATATCTTAAGGTAAGAACTGTCCGGGGACTGTGGGGGGGGGGGGAGGCCTCTCCCAGCCAGGTGTTACGGATGTAAGATAAAATTTTAAAGCCTTGTATGGTAGATCTAGGCTAGCCCAGAGTACAACAGAAACACAGCATTGTTCAACAGCTATGTAGATCCCGCCAAATCCTATTGTAATTTGTAGGCTACACTAACAACAATACAGGGATGTATTCTGTCATCGCATAAGTCATAACAGTGGTTGCAACAATCATGCACACTATGGCACCAACAGTTTTAAAAATTAAAGACATCTCCTTCTTTTTCTTTTAAGCAGTCGAAATTGACAGTGCAATACACAGACCATCAATACACCATGGTGCCTTATTAAATATGGACTTCAGTGATTCCTTTCTGAGAGGTTTCTAACCTATAAAGCATCAGCACTCAGGATGCTTCAGCAGCTGCTGTTACCACCAGTCTGAAGCTAGCACAGGATTCACCCAGGATTCTGCACAGGATTTGAAGCTAGAACGGAATTTGTCCAGGATTCACCACAGGATTTGCCTAGCATTCAGTTAAACAACTTACAGCAATTTAATACAGGTTTCAACAGTCAGCACAGGATTCGCCTAGCATTCAGCAACCAGCACACTGTTCACCTGTCCTTTAGCACAGAATTCACCTAATATTAGGCCACACTAAAAGGAATGCCAAGGAATACTCATAGTATACTGTGTAAATTGAACGAATGCCAGTGAATGCCAATTTATTCCCTTCCAAACCACAAATGCCAACAGACCTAATGGAAAAGGCGACTACTGAAGCCCATAAAAAGCATGAGGCTTTTTAGGCAGAACAAGTACAGTACAGACAAATGGAAAGATATCAGATTGATGGTGTAATGTACAGTATGTGCTGTACTGTCATAGGTGAGTAAAGTTATTCCTAGAGAGAAAGGGGTGGGGATGGAGGTGGGGTGACCATACCATTGGACTCTTAATATATTGCGGTGTAAGAGCCAATTGCTACCTATGAAGGCTTGGGGATCTTGGGATGTAGCTCCGAGAAGGTACAGGCCAAAAAATGGAGACAGTTCAAATTGTTTTCGTTCGATCATAAATGATTATCTCTGTTCCAAAGAAGATGATTCGGGTGATTAAAAGGCCAGCCAAAAAAGTTGAATTAAAGATATGTGCAGAATTACAAAATTGTAGTGACGACATGTTTCTTTCAAGAGGTTTACAAACGCAAGTGACGAGGCTTGTACCTCAAGCCTTGCAAGACTCGTGTTCTTCATGGCTCTATACCAATTCTGCCAAACTTAAAGCAGTCCCCTGTAGACCCCAGATTGGTCAGCAGCTGAGATGCACTAAGGGATAAACTATTACATGATAATGTGATATACCAACCAACCAGGAGGTGCCAAAAAGTGAAACTGACCGCGCTCACGAAGTTAAGCTAAGAGAGGCTTTAAGCATGGTTTGAGATGTGAGCAAGATGTGCACACGCAAAGTGCTACACACCACTGGCCGGGTGGTCAAGAGGCCCATCTTAGGGCCATTGGTGGGGTCCAGGGGGCAAGCCCCCTGCAAGCTCCTGGGTTTTAGCTACCTCAAAACTCAAAATCTGAACTCAAAACTCTTTTTACCTTTCAACACCAAAGACTGGAAAGAGTCTGCGGCTGAGCTGTTGAATGAGGTTCCAGATGCTAAGGTTTTATCCACTATTTAAGTGCCACAGCATATAGAACCATGTCAAACTACAGTAAGATATATTCAAGTTGTTTCAACTTTTTAAAAGGTTTTTTTTGAATGCTTGTCTACAATACCCCTTAATACTGACTACATACTGCCTGAATGGACAAATGTGGAGTTATCTCAAAAAAAAAAAATCCACAATACATCGCAATATCCCGACAAATGGCTTAACATATATATGCAACCTGGATAAGTATGGGGCACTACTATGCAGAAAAAAAAAAAACAAAAAACAAAAGAGTACAGTAAAATTTCACCCAGTTAAACCAGTTTGCTAAATTAGGCCAATACTAATGGTTACTGAAATTATCAACTCTATTTCATTTTCTAAAGTGCCTTAATTTCAGTTCCAAAAGTTGGAGCTACATTCTATCAATTGATCATCTACCCTAATGCTTTCAGTTCAATACACTTACTGCATAGGCTAGGTTTGCACGTGATAAAGGGTCTCACAAAGGTGGTCAGATTCTGGGCTCTCCAAAAATTATCCAGTGGGCAAATATTTCTTAAAATATGCATGGGACATGTGTAAAAGACTTTTACTACGCCTTTAACAATATTTTTGAAAGATCTCCAAGTGTAATTTTTCTGTACAATCTTTTTCTTATATCTTGGGAATTCCACAGAATTCTGTTAATTGTGGACAGAGACGTTCTAGTAATATTAACTTAATTTGCAGCCATTTTGACTCCAGTAAGAAAGAAGAAGAAATACAAAAAGAGTTGTGGTTTCATCCTGTATTCCTCAAATAATATTTTCGATCCTCATGCATCTAGATCATCCTCAGTTAGACGGACAGTCAGAACACTAACATGAACACATATATATGCCTACTGTTACCATGCATACCACTTGAACTGTACCATTCAAGCTAAGCTAACCAAATCTAATCCATGGGTTACCAAGTTAAATGCTGTTGGAATCTATTATGGAGTGCTTTTTGCTAGGAGCGACCTCTAGGCTAGGCAGGGAGGTTATGGTTGGTTGGTTCTGGCAATAAGTCTTCCAGTGGACCATTCTTCTTTTCTGTTCAATAAGGGTTTAAGCTCATCTATGCAGACACCTTCTGATACCTGACGGCGCATAGAGTCCCCAGTGTGGGAATTAATTATGTGAATATTAAACTTTAAGTTTAAATCTTGTCCCCCATTGAAATTTACTTTATGATTGTAGAATACTGATTGGGTATCATCTATATCTTTAAAATGATCCAAAAATCTCTCTCCTAAACTCCTAGATGTCTCCCCTACATACTTAAATTCACCTTTGCATTGGGCACATTCTATGCAGTAAGCCTCTCTTCTTACAAATGCCTGGACTGAATGTACATAACATACAGTTTTTATCTAGACATATTCCTTGAGTATTTGAAATGGGTTTGACTTACAGAGAATCTGTTTAAGTCTAGTCCCTGACCTTTCTACTACTTTTACTTTTAACCCAGTTTTACTCAAGATTGTACTTATCTCCCTTTATAATCCACTGTTAGGTGTATTCTCAACAAACATCACAGCCTCAGCATTATCGTTACCTTTACAAAACCATTGATACTTTTTATTGGACTTGTCTCTAATCCTTTGGGATCGTTGCCAAAATTCTGGTCTATACAGGGGGGCTTTCTCTTGTAGGTACTCAGTTACTATATTATCAAACCAAATTTTTGCTCTGGTATATATACGTTCAGTCTTTGAGTAACCATTTATCTGTAATCTATTCATGTAGTCCTAAATATGGAGATCTCTCTCGGTCTCTGGTAGATCGAGGGAAATGTTACGCCTTGTTCTAAAGAGGTCATTGGCCAATCTTTTTCTACAGATTCACTTTTTCCATACAGCTTGCCACTTGGTTAATACAATACTGTCCCTACATGTGACAAAGGCATCTCACAATGTTCATCAGATTTAAAGCCCTTCAAAAATCATACAGTGGACAAACATTTCGTAAAACATGCATCGGGCATGTGTTGAAGATTCTTACTATTAAAGCCTGATGCAATAATATTTTCGACAGCTTTACTAGTGTAGTTTTCCCGTTTTTCTCCAGACTCATTTGTACTACTTTTTATGGTAGCCTAATGGAAAATACATTGGAAAAGTTGTCAACCCTGTACCATGGCCACATCATGCCTCCTACAGTAGGAAGACTTATTTCGTGATACATTACTATGCTACTTCTGTTACTGTACATCTAACCATCGGGGTGACACTAACGTAAATTTTACTAACCTATCAGCACATTAAACTGGATTTGATTTTGAGTACACACAATCTGATGTGTGTGCATCTTGTAAAACTGATGATTTTACATTCTAGTTTTTGCTATATTATGTCACGATATCATGATAACTTGCTCTTCATATCATTATCACCAGTGTGTAACGTGTATATGTACCTGGCATCCTACCCTCAGCAGGTCCATCTGACACTAACACAAGCTACGTAGCTGGTCACAGTCGTAGGTTGGATGAAGTCTGTGAGCATGGCTGTGCAGTGTGCACGTACCTTGCGCAGCTTCTGGTTTTTCAAGATGACCGCAGAAATACTGCCATACATATTCGAGAAACATTTTGTGTCCTAAGATGCAATCTGATTTAGAGTATGGCGTACATGGATTTACGCAAGTGCAGTTAAGAACTCCAAAGTTTCAAACACTGCAAGCACATACCCACCGTACATACAGCCTGTGAAAAATTCTCCCATAAGCAAGAGATTTCCCACACTGTACATAGCCATGGGATTTTTTGTGGAATGGTCATTGGTTTAGCCTGCTTAGCAGATAACCCTGGCTTCTGACACACATTGTTGTATTCCGCCAACTGCTAAACAAAGAACTTTGGGATAGCAGGAACATTTGTACAGCATGCTCAGACCACTACATAAATAGCTATACGTGTGCAGCAAGCTGTACTCTACCTCTGCCGTAAATTTTGCAGAAAATTACAAGGGCCATTTGAAAGGGGGGCAGGGCGGGGAAAGGAAACCAAAAGAGGGGGCGGGAGAAAAGAGGGGCAGGGCAGGATGCCCTGTAAAACAATGAAGCTAGGGCACTGCACACAGAACAAGTAAATTCTCCAAAATTAGTTATGGCTTGTGTGTTAAAGTAGGCTCATTAAAATTCTTGAATCCACAACTGTCTTCCAGCTGGTACTATAATAGTAGCATACTTGAAAAGCCACAGTAATGGCATAGTGAGTTCTGGAATTCTTCACTAACATATATACACAAAACTGTGCTGTGAGTGAATACAGTCCAGTTGGCTAACTTGGCTGAAAATAGAAAGTTCGCACAAACCTACGGTGTACAGTAGCTACTGTACATAGCACCAATGTAGCAGGCAATGCAATCTTACGATGTTGCGCAGTGTTACTCCATAAAAAGATGAAGGATCGAGCCGTATGCAATTTGGCGGGCCTAAAATAAGTTTATACTTAATGTTGCATGTGCATAGTACTTGAAAATAGTGGATGCAGAAATATGGGGAATGTAACACAGTTAAGAGGCAATCAAATTGGCCGTCCAAAGACGGCAGGGAGAAGTTTTGGTTGTCCGACGCAAATTCTGGTTGTCATTGATGACTGGAATTAGACTGTTAAAGTCCATCACTGAATTCTCATTGACTAGTAACAACATGTTCCACAATTCTAGATGAAAAATTTGTTGCAGAATATGCTACCATTTCACCAACAATACAATCGCCCTATCAATTGTATAACCTTTTTTATCTAACTAAACTCAACAAGTTCAACCAGCTTGTGATGCATCCATTTTCTCTTTTGATCTGGCATCAATTCAAGGCACAGAACATGTGATCAACAACACAGGCATTCATTCACATCATGGGCAATCAATAACACATCACGGGCAATCATTCACACATCACAAGCATACATTGTACCGATGGGCAAAATTGGGTATTCATTTAATAGCATGTCCCAAATATTTTAAGCACAGTTGGGGGTTTTCTATAAATATCTTTTTCAATTCACCATTTATGTCAAATAAAAATGTAACCAGGAAAATTTTTAGTTTGTCCTTTTTAATTTGACAATGCCATAAAACATATTCAGTGGGATAGAAATTGAGGAAGTTAAAATTAATTGAAGACAGGCTCTTTAGGCAAGATTCCATCTTATGTTTTTCCCTAAAATTTGCACACCCCAGATTTATGTGATGGCATACTATGGTAATGCGATCTTGACATGTACAGTAATTCATTCAGCAATGAACAAATGATAAAGGCTATGTGCATTAACAAACTGCAAAACTGCTAGGTCTTGACACCTTTGTCTGCCCAAGAAAATTGTGGATTTCTGACATGTCTTATAATTTGTTACAAGAATACTGAGAAAGTAATGTAACAAATTTTAACTTACGGAATGATATTTAGCAGAAAACAACCTTGAATAGATTCATTTTAATGGAAAATGTCTCCAAATTCTGCTTCAACAGTCAAATGGCCAGGCTTTTGGGTTGCCGCTGTGATATGGACTAGCCCACTGTACTTTAATAATTGTATTTGGCTCCCATTCCCGGGTGTCCATAATTACAGTACAGTAGGGACACTGACTATATGTACAATGGTTAAATGTGGAATACTGCACACTTTTAGTGATTTTTTGTAAATATTCTCCAACTCACCATTTATGTCAATAGAAACTGAGGAAATTACAACTGATTAAAGATAGGCTCCTTTGGGAATTTTCCATGTTATTAATTTCCCTAATCTGTCCACCATCAGTTTTGCCAGATGGCATAGTTTTAAAAGGTAAAGTTAGTGGCCACGTCATTCATATCTGGTGCTGCTGGAAATAAAATTATAAGAATTTCCAAAGTCCCTTACCCCTTTGCCAGCTAAGCATGTACATTTACATGTTCCAAATACAGTAATTCCACAGTCTGCTAACCACATACATTTACATGTTTTCGCCACTAATTTTGAAAGGCTCAGCACTTCACGAAAATGCAGATTATACCTTCAAAATGAAAGCCTATGTACCAAATGAAAGCTAACAAAATAAGCTAGCTTATGGTTGCACTACTGCACAACATTTACCCATGTAGGACAGGCTGGCAATCAAAACAAAATGGCAATGTCCATGAGAAAGAAAACCCAAGCTCAATGATCTGTTTCATTGACTGTACTGTGTACATACCATTCCAGAGATGAAGGGGGAAACTGGTGAGAGTGAGATAGAGAACAAAATCGGACATAGGCTATCCGTTGAGAATTTAGAGGAAACAGGAGATAAAAATACAGATATGAGGTATCAAAATCAGCCCACAAATGTTAAGCCTATGTAAACCTTAAGTTAGGCCTACATTCACATTAATGTTACACCACAGCAAAGGCCTACAGTAACATTAGGCCCAACAACGCCAACCGTAAGCATTCTGTACATGCAAATTGCTACAGCTCCCAGCATGCACACACACACATTATAGCATCACAGGGGTCGAAATAAGCCTTCAACCTTTGGGGGCCAGCCGGGCCCCTAGCCAGTGGAATCTAGGGGCCAAATGAGAAATCAAGGGGCCCAAAATTAACAAATAAAAAAGCACTGTTAAAGTGTACGGGTGCTTTTTACGTACTTGAAAACGTGTAGTATGGGTATAATTAAGGCAAGTTGGGGCTGAAACTAGCCTGAAACCAATCTATCCACACCAGTACCTAACAACTGTACATGTTGCATGCAGTGTACATTTTCAAAATTTTCCCATAACTCTGGAAGTTATTACACGGCAAAATAAAGGGCAATGTTCAATTCCCGCCAACCAGTCAGTCATGATCGCTAAATATTTGCCTGAGCAGCCCAGCCGTATTACGGCAGGTTTTGCAAATCCCCTCAGTCAAGTTATTGTTTGTTGTACTCTGATTGGATAAACCTGACATCATTCATATATGCAGTCAATGATCTAGACGTACAGTGTGTATGAAACAGTACAGAGACCTGAAGCCGCTAGAACTGTACGCTACTGCACTGCATATGATAGATTTTGACTGCATGACTTTCGCTGTACAAATAGATTACTAGGTTCACCGAGATTTGTAATTATAGCTAATAGTCCCGAAAATAGTTTGTTTTCATTCTTCCAAAAATGGAAAGGCTTCGAAACTGCGTGTGATGTACTATACGATGTGCTGTGCCTAAAAAGGTTTGCAAAAGTGTACCAAGAGTTTTTAATTCGACCCTCCCCTTTTTACGTTGGTCATCGAGGAATGCATTTCCTACGGTACCATTGCAGTTTCTTGAGCATGGCCGCATGCATTACATGTGCACAATAGCGATGGCATACTCATACTGTTTCCATTGCAGGTCTATGCATTATAGTACAGCGTAAATTAACGGAAGTTGAAAAAGGTGATTGTCGTCAGGTGATCTTGTGAGGCTCCGCCTCCATTACTTACTCATGACTGACATCGGTGTATGTCTGCGTGAGTGATATTCCATATTGTGACAAAACAGACTGTTTATGAGCCATGTGAACTGATTTCATAAATAATGTGTTTCGCAAGTTCTCTGTGACTGTCAGTATACAAAATACACAGGCCGTGCAAGATATAAGATCGTTGACTTGTGGATGGAGAGGTTCATGTGCAGACTGTACAATTAGACTTGAAAAATTAAGGAGCCAACCGGGCCCCTTTCCTCGTAGAAGCTACGGGCCTGAACGAATTTCTAGGAGCATCGGGCCCATGGGCCCCCGTTATTTGGAGCCCTGCATTAGCTGGCAAAGGGTAAATGGGTTGGTACTGAAGAAAACTATGTTTTTTCTGGACAAAATTGATGACCCTTAACCATTTGTTTTCATATGCCCAGTAATATTTGTCCAGAAAAAACAAACAATAGCACTGACAAAAGAGGGCACAGGGTTTTTAACATTATGTATACCAGGAGAATATTCTTTCAACATGAATGTACTATACTTTAAAGGGGATATGGCATCCCTCAAACACGGATTTGCTAGCAACTCCCTGCCCAACCATACTTAGGAATATCCCAAGAGATCTAAACACTATTTATCACTGCACTTTCAATGACATCCATTCAAACAATAGGCCTATAGCTCCACTCTGGTTGGTCAGCAATGACTTGTACAGTCAGTTGTGTTCTCAATCAAGCTCATACACCGACTGTGTGTGAACATGGAAGTCCAAGGTACTTAGTACTTCCATGGTGTGAACCTTGTTGCCTAGAGCAATTATTTGAATTCAGTGCAGTGAATGCTACTGTGATTCTGTCTTGGAGGTGTACCAGACAAGGTGGTTTGATTTAAACTGGAGAATTGGAGGCGGGCTAGAAGTAAACTTAGTAGGGAGAATTGCTACTGTCTGGGATGAGAATAGAGTGTCTTTAAAGGTCCAAAATTACAGGAAAAATGATTGGAATATACAACATGTCATTTGCCCTCTACACCATTACTTCCCAGGACCCAGGCTTCAAGGGTTTGCTGACCTACTGTACTTAGTATACTGCAATCAAAGCTAAAAATTACATTACATCACCTAGCTATATAGCATATAGTCTTAAGTCATACTTTGGCATGCACAGCATGTTCAAACCAGTAGTGTTTGCATGGGTAACCCGGATACCTTGGTACCGATATTCTGTTACCCGGTTCCAAATTTCCTACCCAACTCGATCCTTAAAAAATGTTGCATGAGAAACCACAATGCCAAAAGGCTTCATGATTCCTTGCCGAAAGGGGGGTGCTTTGTTACATCCATCAACTTTATACTTCTCTACTTCATCATTTTTTATGATGTGGTCACAATTTCAAACCTGCTCACATCAGCTCATGCCACATGACCTTTGAACCAAAACTTGAATAACCAAAAGAATGAAAAAAGGTTTTTGGACTTCCCCCTCTGGTGACCTTGAACGACCTTTGACCTCTGTCAAAAACAATAGGGTTCTCCCCCTTGACATGACAAATCTACATATCAACTATGAAAAGTGTTGGGCCATTCCTACCTCGAGATATCATGATTACAAGGTCTTTGGACTTTGACCTCTGGTGACCTCGAATGACCTTTGACCTCTGCCAAAAAGAATTGGATTTTTCCTTTTGACATGACAAATCTACCTACTAGCTATGAAAAGTATCAGTCATTCCTAAGTAATATCACGATTACAAGGTTTTTGGACTTTGACCTCAGGTGACCTCGAATGACCTTTGACCTCTGCCAAAAACAATAGGGTTCTTCCTCTCAACATGACAAACCTACATACCAACTATGAAAATTATCAGTCATTCCTATCTTGAGATAACGTGATTACAACAAGTGTCACATACACACATACACATACCCTCACACCCACACACACGACATCACCATCGCATAGATTCCTTGCCTGCCTTCGGCAAGGAATCAAAAATCATCCCCTTTTTATCATATCCCCAGACAATTGAACCATTTCCTTGCTATTTTGTCAAATGACAACTTACTGTAAGACACAGACTAAAATAACCACAAAATTAAACATTTCAGAGTTATTTCAACTTCTTAACCGTGCAGGGGAATGATATCCTCCCGAAGTCTCTTCGTGATTTTCTACAATACTGATATCCTTCTGGCACCACCAGCATGCACTAACATCATGTTACCACACTAAAGCTCATTATTACATTCTGAGCTACGGGCCTATTCCCCAAGCAAAACATCACTATCTTTGAAAAACATCACAAAGTCATCATTATGTAGTAGCTTGTTGACAAGCTATCTGGTCAGCCATTGGCTGTTAAATATCATCTGGTGAAAAATGAAATGGAAAAACCTATGTTTGCTAGCCCAAATAGCTGTGAAAAAAATTCCCAAAATTTAAATCAGTTCAACCATTCAAATCTTTCTTAAAAAAAAATCAGAATTTTCCAGAAAGCGCTCTGACAACATCGAAACCAATATATACGTAGTTTCAATGAAATTACATTCACAATCTTTCGACTCCCCATTTTTGTGAGTATGAGATTAACAACACTTGCTTCAAGACATAGGTCTACGATGCATGAAAACTGTCAACATATAGCCTATTCAAGAGATAGGAATACCCGGGCGGCGGGCCGGGGCCCAGGGTTGGGTTTTTGCCGGAAAAAACCTGTTTTTACCGGGACAGTGGTAGAAACTGGTAATAACTGGTAATAACTGGTTATTACCGGTAAAAACAGGGAGAAAATGGAAAAAACCTCTTCTGGCAATTAGAAGAGTGCAGTTGTTGTACCCCATTGCACATGATGGATAAACCAGTTGAGATAAAATTATTTACATTCATTTACACTTTCTTTTTGCCTAAAAAGTGAGCACTAAAACTTGTCAAACACAGAATAAAGAGTGAAATATTCTCAGTTATTACAATAGTACTGTAAGCCCTAACATGTTAAGTGTAACCACAAACAAAGCAACTACATGCCAACAGGAATTGTCTGAAAATTACAGTTGGCTTGCAAAATGACTAGATTTATCAAGCAAAGTTTTTCAAAATGAGGATTAATAAAATTATGTGTAAAGTTATGAAAGTTCTCAATGTAAGTTCAGTCACAAATTTGGCAGGGCATATCTGTTACACATATTGAGTACAGTAGCAGAATGAGGCAGATGAGCAACTTCCTTTATAATGTCAGAAACTTCAGTGTGACACAGCAGAGAAGCAAATTACAGTGCCATACATGCTGACTAAGCAGCAACTTGAAGTAAATGAGTTTCATCAAGGGAGCTTCTCTGGGTATTTCAAGTCCACCATACTGAGAGATAATTAAGTAAGAATTTATCGACGACCAAACAAGTACGAAGAGTCTATTTTTTGACTGAGTAATCTTCATTGAAAAAAATTGATAAACCACAAATAGTAATGTTAGAATGAAAGAAACTTAAGTGGATAGCCAGCACTTTATTTTATAAAGAAAGTGGAAATGTTGAAGGAAGGTGGATGGTTCAATTATAAATGAGACATTCACTACTGGAGGTCAATGTACTGAAAGACACTGAGTTATTGTAGGAACTACACAGATGCAGGATCCCCTTGAAAAGGTATACCTAGGGGTGGAGTTACCAACTTGCCAGTATGCTCAGGAAAGCTTCCCATCAAACTGAAAATAAATCCTTAAATTATTCCATGATTTTCCTTCCCATTTTTCTGCATTTTACATACCTAGTGTATGTATACTTAACACAAAACAGTGTAAATCGGACAAAAAGTGGCCAAAATCACTAAACAAATCACATTCAAACTCTAATATGGTATATATTGTTGCCTAAAATGATTAATCTTGATGTAACAGCATGATTTTCTTCTTTAGACTTTGAAAAAAAGCATAAAAAGTCCTTGTTAACAACATTTTATTCAATGTAGCAGAATAGGTTTTTGCCGTTTTTTCCATTTTTCGGCAAAAACCTGTTTTTACCGGGACGGTTTTTACCGGTAAAAACCACCGGTAAAAACCGCCTGTGGCAAAAACTGCCAACCTGCCCTTAACTAGGCCAAGGGCTACAGATGATGCACACACTACGAAACAACTCAAGTATGCCAAAGCTGACCCCCCGGTTAATGGTTAAATTTGTCACTATAATGGGGAATCAACCCTGTACCATGTGTGGTGTAGTGGTGTACTACGATTAGACTTTTACTACTGTAAATATTCACAACAAGGTATGCATTTATGCTATATACTGTTAAAACTAATAACCAACAAAATAGCACTCGTGCCAAGGTGGCTGGGCAAAATTTCAGCAGCAGGGATCACGGCTACATAGGTACTGAAGTTCAGAGCTCAATGGGCCTACTGCTAGCATAGAGGCAGTACCAGTATGCAATTGCACGAAGCTTCCGCAAGCTGTAAGCAGAACATGAACAAAAATTAAACTGTTAGAATTGATAGCCATTTCTGCAAGCACCACGAGTTTGTTACAGGAGTACAGACGTGCCAGAGTATACACTGCATTCTAGCAGATGACTGGTTGATTGAATTAACATGCTTTACATGTCTCAATAGCTTTGAGTTTGGCTTGCTTTTAGTGTAAGAAAATGTCCCTCAAATCGATCCGATGAAGCTATTGGACCTTAATATGAAGTATTCAGTTTCTTCAATTGGTTACTTTCTTTATTGTTTGTGTTATATGTACAGTAATTTTCGTTTTGAAATGGTAATGAAATAAAGTTTTAGTAACAATTTGAGTCTCCTTGAAGTGATTGCTAGTACCTCTCTATGCATATCAAGCCTGTGTTATGTAGTCACTGTGCACATCATATACAGTAAAGTGAGCAACATTCAAGTTACAGCATAACGTCCGGTACCCGGGTACCCGACGGGTACGAGGCAGAAATTACACGGTTCTGATTTTAGGAACCGGTGCAAACCCTAGTAACCAAGGTGCATTCCATATAAAGCCCCCACCGAAGTTACGACGAGGTGTCAGCATTCGTACACCAACAAAACCAAATGTACATACTGAAGTTACACCGAGGTGCTGGCATTTGTACGGCAAGGTGTGACTTATGCTACACAACACTGCCTGCTGTACAATGAGCATTCATCATAGTTGAAGCAAAATGTTACACGTTCTTTAATCCTATGTAGAAGGAAAATTTATATTGTGTTGGACTCGATATAGTGGAAACAAAGTGCAGCAGAAAATTTTATGCTGCAGTTTTGACTCAGAGCTACAGTTGTTGCAGTACCAAATATATACTCAATAGTTAAGTTGTAAGTCCAATGATGTGCCAAGGCCAATTTTTTATATACGTCGGCATGCCAAGGTAACCGTTTTGCTGCCGCTATGTCTGGAAGGAGTCAGCGCTCATGCCGAAGATCTTCACATATGGGAATGCAGACGCAGGCTGGGTTAGTAAACAGAACATACTGTAAAAGTAGTAAATCATGATAACCTTGTGTGACCAAGGAAATTATGGATTTCTCACACCAGTCCCACAGCAGAAGAAATAAACTGAGTAGGGTAGGACCTAGTGCTAGTAGGCCTAGGCTGTATTTCACTTTTCCAAACGACCTCAAGAGTATATTCAACGGATTCATTTGAGATAATGTGCAGCTTGTAATAGATTGAACTATATGATAACAAAGATCTACTTTATCATGCACAATAATATTATGGTAGTATGGTACCACACTACTAGGCCTATAGCCTAGCCAAGATATAAACGAGATCGACCACACTCCTTCGATCTCTTCTCCACCAGCTGGACTCTGTGACCACTTTTAATAATACTCAGTAAACCTATATACTGAAGTTGTTCTCTTTCATTACTTCTCGTCTCATCTGACATGGGGTTCCATTATACGAAGACCAGAGATATAACACAGCTCCCCCAGCCCCCTGCACATCAGCCCAAATTGCCCAATCATTTTGATGTCTCCCATTTCAGCTCTGCAGCCATTCAAATGGAAGACATTTGTCTTGTCACTGTGATATCAAGTTTAGAGAAACCTATGTTATGCTACACAAAACACAGTACAAGAAAATAAAAGTTGAAACAAAATGAAGCTTTATTACATGCCTTATCCCACCCAATACGACTTCAGACAGGCAGGCCAAAGGAGGAACAAAACAAGGCAAAACAGTTCAAACCAATGTCACAAAAATCAAGTAGCACTGAGCAGGAATGAATGACCTGACAAAGGTCAGGTCAACCTTACTCTTCCTGTCGTTATGTTTGCCTAACTACAGTTTAGAGAAACCTATCTTATGCTACACAAAACACAGTACAAGAAGATAAAGTTGAAACAAAATGAAACTTTATTACATGCCTAAATGGAGAGTTTGCCCCCTTAAAGATACAACCTAACATAAAGGAAATCCTATGTGCTAAACTGGTGCTCCTCGAGGATACATGTTGCTAAAGTTGCAAGTGGTTTTGAATGAACATAGTGCTCAAAGAAAACTGAGCGCCTTTTCCACCTGCCTTGTTTCATGGCAATGTAAAGAGTGCAGTGCATTTCAACGCGGTGGCGAAAGGATTTAGCACTGGACCCCATACCCTCCAGTCTAGCACTGAGCAGGAATGAATGACCTGACAAAGGTCAGATCAACCTTACTCTTCCAGTCGTTAATGTTCACCTAACTACAGTAGCCTAGGCCTTATTTGCATAGGCTCCCAAGCCCGCGAGTTTTTTTTTCGTAGGATGGAAATAGAACAATCATGCCAATAGACGAATCAGCTTCTTGCAAATTGGCCACACCCCTAATTCCAAAATAACAGCTTTCCGACTAATTTTTTGTAATTCTTGCCGGATTATGAAAGAACAGGTCAAATATGTCCCTTGTAACCCTAGGCTTAGTCCTCAGTAAAGGCACGTGTATAGCCGGTCTCCGATCTAGCTCCCTATACACGGTCCTTACACTGACTCAATGAAAACCCGGGTTTTTCAACCAGCACAGTACTGGTCAAAACTGATTTTCTTCTTATAGCAAAGCTAGGCCCTAGTACCTGAGGGGTACTTGGGAGCGACTTGCAAAATTTTCGAAAAATTTCATTTGACCCCGCATCCGAGCATCCACCCAGGGTGAGCTTGGAAGGTAGTAAGGCACTTAAAGGGGCACATTGAGTTGATATCTATAACTTAACGAGGGTGTTGGAGGGTACTACCACATGACAATGATTCTTATTAGCATAATTAGTCAAGTTTCACATCCAATAGTTACGCATAAAGCTAAAATTTTGAATTTTGTGGTATCCTGGGTTGTAACGGTTGTGTGCATAATTTGAAAAAGTGTCTGGTCACGAATTTTTGAAAACCGAAGTGAATTGTTTATTATTCACTTATGAAACATTTACTTGTATGCAAGATGTGGGCATTGTTTAAGTTTGACCATTTGTCATTAGTATGTGAAGAAAACTTAACAGGTTTGGCAAAATTTGGTGAATTTCATGAACCAACTCAATGTGCCACTTTAATTGTTAGGAGTAATTATAGAATACCCCACACATCGGTAGCCGGAGTTTCCACATATACTAACATGTTCTTAACTAGACTACAGATTTCTCCAAACTTCGACTTCGCATCCGCGCATCCGGATGCTCAGATACCACTCTCAAGTGGCCCTGTATTCTACAGTTATGGTACTCCGTATTCTGACTGATGTGACTTTTGAGAAGGATCTGGGTGTAGTTATTACAGGCGATTTAAAGGCATCTATACAGTGAGCAGCTGCTGCCGCTAGCTAGGACTAATAGGATGCTTGGATTGATCAAGAGGAATTTCAGCAGTTTTAGTAAAGAAATTGTACTAAATCTGTATAAGCAGTTGGTAAGACCCCACCTCAACTATGCAGCCCAGGCTTGGAGTCCCTTTTATGATAAGGGCAAGTTTCTTTTAGAGCAGGTTCAGAGGAGAGCCACTCGCCTTATTCCCAAAGTGAAACACCTACCTTATCATGTTAGACTTGAACATCTTGGGCTTACCACCCTGGAGTTGAGAAGGATTAGGGGGGACATGCTTCAGGTGTACAAATTTCTCTCTGAAAGGAATCCTTTGTCATCTTGCAATTATTTAAAGGTTCAAAGTAATTCTCGGGTTCGAGGCCATTGTAAGAAGCTAGTTAAGTGTTTTGCAAGGCTCGACATTAGGAAATTCAGCTTCTCTCATAGAGTTGTTAACGAGTGGAATAGTCTGCCTGAGAGGGTAGTTAACTCCACATTGGTGCACTGCTTTAAGGTTAACATCGACAAGTTCTTCCATAACTGCGGGAGAATCTAATTGGGCTGGGCTCGTTTGGTGTTGGCTGGTTGTTTGTTTTCAGTTAAGGTTGTATAGACTTCAGGGCATCTTATGGGGCATTAGCCCTCCTTTGCCCTTTAACCTGTTATGTTAAAGTCTAAATTTACTACCATTTCTTTTCCTTTCTTAATCTTACACTCATATTGCAGTTGTTTTTTGTCACTTTAAACCACTGAAAAGTTCTGAAAATTTGAAATGAAATCATTAACTTTGTCACTTCTGTAGAATTTACTGTAGCGTTCAAAATATTTGTTGACATCAGAATGCCGCGTGCATATAATTGTGACGTCACAACATTTTGATTACTGAAGTTCCTATACATACACATGGCAATTGCCTCTACAAACATTTTGCACTGACGTAACGATGTAGCTCATTAGCATACTGATGTACACAAAGTTGCATAGTCACACAGTTAATTTTAGGGCGCAAAAAGTTGCTGATTTCAGTTTACATTTTTGACACTTTCCAAAAATTCTCAGTAGGCCCTAATCAAAAACAGCTGCAATACTCCTGTCTGCCTCAGCCTGTAAGATCTGGAGAAGAAAAGTCCTGGTAGTAAATTAGAATTTTTCTTTCAAATTTTGCTGTGAGAAGAAAGACAATTTCAACCATTACACAATCGGCTGATCCCCCGCTATTTCCAATGATCAGTATAGGCCTAAGGACTGTGTATAGTGAGGTGTAGGTGAATGACCACAGTCCTTTACTGAGGACCCAGATTGCATAGTTTGTTAATTGCGCGCGGAATGTAATTGTGAAGTTCCAAAATTGCGCGCCAATGCCGCTACAAACTGAATACACACAATACATTTAGCTATATGTATACATATACATACAGGGGTCGAAATTCCCACTGTTCCGCTGTTCCGAGAACAGTGCTTTTAGTGCCGGAACAGTAACTTTTCAAAAGCCACTGTTCCGTGGAACAGTGTTTTTCCACAAGAAGCAAAGTGCATATAAATATACACACATGCTAATCTCTGATAAAGAAGGCTAATGACGCCGTGAATATAAAAAATCCCCGTAAATTTTGGCTTAAGTATGAAATGCAATCTCGTTCCACCGTTATCAATTAATGTTGGTTACACTTGCACGTGTTATTCCCTATGCTGCATGGTACAGTACTGTGTAAACGCACATACTGAAGTTTTACTACCAAACGCAGAAAAAAACTTTTAGTACAATATGTCATTTATTGCCCTGCAAGCGAAGGTCATCTTGCATCACCACTTGTCTTGCATGGTATGTTCCAAATGACCTCTTAACTATTTATTGATATTCCCTCCACTTTATTGTGCTTTTAGGGGGTTTAGTATTAATATTCCCTCCAAGCTAGCAACTAAGCACTGAAACTTGAAACGACTCTAACAATTCTGACTGCTGATATCTCGCAACCAAAGTCAATGGGTCCTAAGTGCTTGCTTTTCCTTGCAAGATCTTCCCATTGACTTACTGTGTGGAATGATACTTGAATCAAGGTTATGGCGAAGGATACGACTGGAACGATTTCACGTAAATCTGCTGCCAGAAAATAACAACAGTATGTGCACTCATATGTTGGAGAACCCACTCATTGCTTTGCTATAGCAATAGACCGCAATGCAAAGGATGAATCAAGCAAAAATATTCCTTTACCGTGGAACTTTTTTGCTCTCACTCAAATCCCACTTGCCTTGCTTCATTGCTTGCTGTGCCTTCTGCATCAATTTTGAGTGTATTTCATCCTACAGTAGGTTTTGGGACACTGCAAGATTATTGGCGATAAATTTGTGTTTAAAAAATAAGAACCAAAAGAAAATCAGGATATCCCACTGGCTAATCCCCACTGCAGGCAAAAATTCACCCTCCCCAAGTTACGGCCAAGTCGTGCTGTCATACCACTCGAATACAGTAGACAGCAATTTGCACCTTTGCAGTTTGCACGTGTGCACGAACTGTACGTATGCCGAGGTTCTGTGCTTCGGAACAGTAAAATCTGATCCTGAACAGTAATTTTGGAAAAAGCGCTGTTCCGTGGAACACCAGCAAAAAATTTAAATTTCGACCCCTGACATATACGCATATGTATACTATATTTATGTATACTACATACTATATGTAGGTACAGTATACTGTACTTACGTACGCTACACTTATACATATCATACTACTGCCAAAATTTATGTACATTTTTCCTATTTGGCAGGAAATGATCATATTTTGTGTGGTACTCAGTGGGAATTAAGTGGAGGTACGTACATTACAACACAAAATTGCATGGCTGCCGTGTGTGTATTGGATAAGGTTAGTTTGCATTGCACAGTACGCAGACAGACCGAGGTACTGTAACCGTTTCACCACCGCTATGCCGGGATGGAGTCTTGCTCTGCGCGCCGCACACAAAACTGAATTATTGCGCGCCAAATTCGTGGTAAAATCAGTATGTAAATTGAAAATGCGCGCGGAACTTCTTCCGCGCGACTGACAAATTATGCAGTCTGGCTGAGGACTACCCTAGGCCTAGGCCTAATCTGAATAATTCTAGGCCTAGCCTAACCCTTAACCACGATTTTGAAACAAGTTTAAAAATTTTTGAAAACCGACTTTTCCATCGCCATCCCACGAAAAAGAAAAACTTGCTACCCGCGCGCGGGTGCGCAGAATTAGGGACATTGAGGATAGGGCCAAACTTTGGCCTAGCCTACGTGCTTTATTACAATGCTATGGAGTATGGACGCAGGGCGCTTGTGGACCTCGGCCTACTGCCAGTACTGGCGTGCTAGGCCTAGGCCTAGGCTAGGCTAGCAGTGCTAGGCCTAATTAGTAATTAGGCCTACCCTAGGCCTAATTACTAATTAGGCCTAGCACTGCTAGCCTAGCCTAGGCCACAGGCGCCCCTTAACATTGTATAGTATACCATATACTATGTAGTATATATATACTACATAGTAGCATGGTGGGTCCGAAGTTCGTTCACCTTAGCCACTAAATCAGTCAAAAAAATATTATTAGGTAGCACATGGTTCCCAGTTTTAGACATTTTATCTTTGGAAATATGTTGTCCGTACAAAAACGGATTTTGCCCTGGAATTTGTAGAGTGTAACTCGGAATTTGAATGATTTCACGAGACTGTCTCAGACCTCAGGAATTTCACTCCAGAAGGTCACAATTTCGTTTGCACATTTTCTATTGTCCCTTTTCGTAGAAAATCAGGAAAATATCCATTCATTTTGTCAAATTTCCCATGTAAGAAAAGGACTTGCACCAAATTATTACAGTATTGCAGTCACATCATGTGAAATCACGAAAATATATGATCGTTTGGCAAGTAGGTTAGGCTTGTTAGGTGAGTTGCCTAGGTAATTTTCGAATGTCAGAAAAATGTTGTATTCAGGCAAATTGGAAACATGTGGTTGGAAGTTGTTTTACTACGATTGTTTATCAGTTAAAGCTTGATATTTTGTGCAATTTCCCAATTATTTCATCCATTATTCATTGAATTATGGGTAATTAACGAACTTCGGGGGTGAACGAACTTGTGCTCCCTAAGTATATATGGTATACTATACAATGTTAAGGGGCGCCTGTGGCCTAGGCCTAGGCCTAGCACTGCTAGCCTAAGCTAAGGCCCGTCGCCTATACACAGGCTGAAACTTAGAGTCTAGACTGGGTTCCCCTGCTCTTAGAACTACTCAAAAACTCCCTTTTTTCATTACTTTGACTTCCGCTATTGCCACTTTTCCAGGTTTTTAAGACGGGCGCCTCGATTCAATGCAAATCCTTCCGAACATTGGACTGTTGTGTTGGAAATAAAGATCGAGAAAAGGTGTCAAGCCTATACTATAACTTCCACAAACTATCTCAAAATACACATAATGCAGTCTCATTCGGTGAATTTACTTATGAAAACCTGCTTTCAGCTCAAGATAAGTGCTTTATTATTTTTGAATTTTTTGACATTTTTTATTATGATATTTTTCAAGTCCTATCTTCCACTAAGAAAAAGCTTAAAGAATTTTTTGACATTTTTCAGAGGGGGTAATTACATTAAAAGTGGAAATGCTGGTAAGCCAGGGTCGGTGCAGATTTACAATGACGCGACTACCTTGCCATGACAAAAGTAAAATTCCGACTACAGGGTCTCTAAAAATTATAAACTCAAAGCGCCCTCACTCTTTCGGGTTAAGATCAGTATGAATGATTCATCTGTTGCACAGGGGCAGGGTAATATTAAAGGGAGGCGCTATCTTCTTTTAAGGACTCTGTTAAGGGTCAATTACCTTATCACCATAAGTCTTATTCATTGACAAATGAGAGAGCGCCCCCAATCTGCTTAATTAGAGCGGTAGCCAAAAGACAAGGGTCACGCTTTCATAGACGCTGGTCATCAAACATACCCCACTGAGTCAAGTGTCTGAGTAAGCCAATGCGCGCAGGCTATTTAGTTCGCTTCTGCCCACATCTGAAAGGACGTCCCCTGTAAATAGATGAACGATCCTGTCGTCATCGTGAACGACCCCGGTCTTTAGCAAGCAAACAGGGAGGGAGGAAATGACACGGCCCCTAAACCATGAAGTGCCAAACCACACACAGAGGCCTCGTGACGGCATATGCTATCTACTCACTACATGATGTAAGAATTTGGATTGATTATATAGTGTCACTCACAGAGCCATATTAGCATTATTACTGACGTTTTTCTTCAAAATTTCATGCATAAAGAAGGGATTGGGGTGCCTGTGGGTATCACCTTTGCTTGTAAATCAAACTTTGTGACTTATCTTTGTGGGGGATCTCGCAAATTCAACCAAATAAATGATGTTTTATATAATTTCCTACATTTTCAGCACTTAATTTAGTTGATGGAAGAGTAAAAACAAAACGTCATATCCTTTTAATCAAGTGCTAGCCAATCAGTGTGCTTTTCTCTGCATGTTTGTTACTTTGTTGGTTTCTCATATAGCTCTTAAGTCAGGGCGCAGCTGTTTTGCATAAGTTTCCACTCAGTTGTGTCGGTAGGAGTAATAATCCTTTGGGCCCGATTGTTGGTGTTACAATAGCCACATTTCCTGTTACAATAGCCTTTCCATTCCCAATGGAGCTTGCCAGAAGCATCAAATTCTACTAAAGCGTTGAAGCGCACATGACTTCTTGCTCGGAGCATTGCATGCAAATTAAAAAAAAAGCCTTCTGAGGTTTTTCATTAAGAAGTCGCGTACCTTCTGGGCTGTAAGTCCATTTGGGAGTGCTTTCAGATAATCCTGCAATGAAGACCTTTCAGTACTAGTTATCACTAACATAACTTTAGGCATCGACTTTTGCTCTGGTGACCAATGATACATGCTCAGACTCGTAGCCAAGGTGGTGGTGGTGGGGGTGGGGGTTCAACCACCCTCCTATGACTCATAGTGACAACTTGAAGGAATACAGCCTACAAACTACGAGGTTTTTCACTTTCCTCCACTTAGCCACTGTCCTTATAAAACCCACCGAGGTCCCCGCGGTAGATCCTTGGGTCACACTCCAATAGACAGAGCTTTTCCATCCGGCTGTGCCACTGGGGTTAATGGGGTGATGTGATATGAAAAACTGGACCGGATTTAAGCATGGCAAGCGGGGCACGTGCCCAGGGCCCCCACAAAAGGGGGCCCCACAAAATACATTATTGTATTTTAGTGTAGTTTGCGGAGATCACCTGTGCTAATTTTCCGAGTCTTTTTGTAGACTCACATGTAGGTAAGAAGGAAATCTATGGAGTTCATTTTGAGTGGGGGGAGGGGGTAAAAGTGACCACAACCAATTTTGCCCTTTTTTCGTGACTTGCGCCACTGCAGTCTTGTAGAAAATTATAGTCGAAGGGGGCCCACATTAGTTTGTGTCCCTCAAAGTTAAATCCGGCCCTACCCCCACTTCAGATTTTGGCCGCGCTCCTGTGCAAGTTATCTAGGCTTCCAACTTGAACCAGCATTGCAGTACAGTGTACCTTATATACAAAGTCGCGGAATGTTGCTGTCGTATCAGTCAGTAGACAGCTCCCTAGCTGTTGCAATTGAATTAAAAGCTTCGTCAATCTCGGTTGCTAGGCAATGAATGGTCTCTTCATCAGTTGTTGTTTGAGTGTCTTTGATGGAATAAAGAAAAGAAATAGAAAGTTGATGAGGTTCCCATTAAAAGGAGAATCCACACATGATTGCGCATGAAAGACAACCCCTACTGTATTTAGCCATTTTTTGTTTAAGGTGTCGTGGTTCACTGTTGCAGAGTTCCAAGATGAGGCCCACAGTAAGTCTTTCGTAAGTCCCGGGCTCTAGGTTCAGCACTATTTTTGAAGGCTACCAACATCTTCTCCCCCTTTTCTTTTCAGTTCTGTGCACAAAACTTACCTTACTCATTTGGCAATCCAGTGTGTTAAAGTTTAGATCATCCAGCATGTGTGTCAAGCCCGTAGCCAAGGGGGATCCAGGGAAGAAGCCCCTCCTCCGGAAAATGTTTATCCCTAGAAAAGTAAAAATACTATTCCCTTTATGAATTTTAGTATATCGTGCCCCCTCCCCTTTAAATGATTCACCCCTGTACCCTGTCTGGCTACATCCCTGATGTGTGTAATTTCCCCCTTATGTGCCAGTCTCCCCCATTACGATACTACCACCCCGACGATCTTCTCAGGAGGGGTGATGATCTACACTATTATACCTCCAGTTGAGTAGATTGTCCCTATATCCTAAGGAATAATTACCTCCTAGATATAAAATGCGACCCGGAGAAACTCATTCCTCCCATATTCTATCTCCAGGTGAAGACTGAAACGTCACTTTACTGAAAGTCCATACGTAAGATTTGGGGAACTATTAAATCGTCACATCCTTCATTTCATTTCACATTCTAATATTAATTGAAGACCTTCTTTTAATTCTACCTCTTTGCATTAAGGCTAAAATAGTTGGCAGAAAGAGCGGGTCCCTTGTTAAATCTTTTCTCTCTTTCAAGTCGGAAGTAGCCCTTAGTAGCCTACTCAGATTGAAGGAACATGGCACGAACTTATGTCTGAAAAATGGGATGGACTAAAAGCGATGGTCACTTAGATCCTGGCACAGCTGTGACAAAATGTGGCCCTTCTTAAATTGTAATTCCTTCGTGGCTCAGAGCTGCAGGTGAAGGATAATCTGTTATCACTATTCGAATCTTTCAGTTGTAACTCTCTGTTGCATTTGTATACTGAAAGAAATATTAATGACATGGGGCCATGGGCGTGGGTTATGGGGGACGCGTCCCCCTCACATTTCTGGAAAAGGGGGACATTTCCAAAAAGCCCCCCCCCCATTTTTGCAAAATGATGAAAACTAAAACTGTGAGGGTACAAAAATAGAGCGATTTGATCGTAGTACGAGTAAGAAGAAGGGAATGGATTGTGACATTTCTGTGCACCAAGTGCGGCTTGGAGCTAAATGATCTCACCAATCAATATTTTCAGGCACATTTTGATAGTATTAACAAATGTTTTTCGATCAGAGGAGTATCTAAGCGAATATGAAAAAATAACGTGGTCTTTATTAGGTTGAACACCGCCAAAAATGATGGTTTTCATGGGATTTTTCATAATCGTACGTTTTGACGATACTTACTGAACACCAGCCAATACGATCTATGATTTTGGATTGAAATATGACGATGACAGGGTCCCAACGTTTTACGTAAAGGGTATAAATGATATCACATAGATTACGAGTTGTCACTACATTATAAAAGGTAAATTACACCTAAATATGGTACCATTTACTATATAGACACCTTGCAATTTCCTCTTTTTTCAAAGGAGAGGGGGCACCCCCTCCCCTTAAACCCTTCCCCCAGCTAATAAGATCTCTGATTTTGGATTGAGACATGACGATGACAGGGTCAAAACTTTTTACCTAAAGGGTATAAATAATATAACATAGATTACGAATTGATGCTACATTTCAAAAGCTAAATTGAGCCCAAATATGACACCATTTGCCACATGGACATCTTCCAATTTCCTTTTTTGTAAAAAAAAACAGAAGTCGCCCGAAAGTAAAAACATGTTTTATTACTTACCTGGAAAGTAAGATTTCTCGAGGAAAAATATGACGTCAAAAGATGCAAAATATTGCACCAGATTGCGTCTAAGGATACCTGGTGGTTGAAAAAAAAATATAAAAGGGGGAGGGGGACACCCCCTCCCCTAGACCCCTCCCCCAGGACGGCGGTTCACAAGTGTTGTAAAGTCCCCCTACACCTTTGGAGATGGGTCCACGTCCGTGCATGGGGCAGGAACTATTACGGTCTATTTCCGTCAAATCTATGTACTCTGGGACGTGTTATTGTCATTAACGTTTTGCTTGTTCTGCACGCTGCACTTAAAATGCTGAAAGCCATCTAGATAAAGATTTACCTGGGGATGATTCAAAAGTGGCATAGCTAGAGGGGGAAGGGGCAGACTGCCCCCCCCCACACACACACACACACACACACACACACACACACACACAGAAATTTTGGGGACGCAATGAAAAAATTGAAAAAATTAAAAATGAAGGAGAGCGAAAAAACGGCGAGAGGAGGGAGGGATGGGAAGTTGGTGGGCAGAGTGGGAGGGAGGAGTAGGGACCTAGGTCTCGGGGATGAGAAATGACGATGGAATCCGCAGCAGAACGGACGGCATATTTATTTTATGCAGGAATCATTGGCAATAGGCCTCCGAACAGTCAATCAAAACCTTGGATATTAATGATGTCACGGCTTCTGGAAACAATGTTCCGTATCTTTTCTCCTTTTTTCAAGAGATTGGGAACTGAACCTAGCCTTTTTCGAACCCTAATCCTGATTTTGAAATAAAATTAATCTCGAAAAAGTATTGGTTGTCAATGCCACCTATGTAAGACTATTACCAAAGCATTGTACAATAAATAAATGTATGCGAACAAACGCTAGGTCTAGGGCTGCCGTTTGCGTCTATAACCTATCTACAACACTGGACACTCAAGGGATTATATCAAATTTATGTCTAAATTAATGTCTCATAATAACCTAAATATAACTGAGCAGTTCGAAAATCCTAAAGATTATCATTTCAGGCTTGACAGTCATATATTGTGGAACAGTGTTCCTAGGGTCACCAGACGTCCGGTTTTACCTTGACATGTCCTCTTTTTACTGGTTCGCGCTTTCGTCGGGTGGATTTGTAAAATTGCTCACAGTGTCCTGATTTCATGTATTTCTCAAATGATCTGACGGGTTGTCGCTAATTTGCGTTGCCGGCTAAATATTTTGAAAGCTTTACTGGTCGTATTATAGGCCTGACCAAGTAACATGCTGATGCCGTGAACAGTGAATAAACCCAACGTTGTCCTACCTCGTGTTTCTTCACAAATACAAGGACTATAGATTCCCCGTACACACGTCCCACATTTGCAAGTTGTACTACTTCACTTGTAGTGACCACAAAATGCAACGCGCGGGCCTACCACACTCTAAAAACAGTTGAGCAAAAATTGCTAAATATTGAGCAATATTTTTGCTACTTGTTGGAGAAACATAGCATGTCCTGAACAATTTAGCACTTTTTGCTAAACTGTGTTTAGCACAGGACTTTCTCCAACTGTTGGGTAATTCTTTTCCTCATTTGTTGGGTAAAATAAAATTGCTCCATGTGTTTAGCACTTCTTTTCTCTGCAACAATTGAGCAAATACTGCTAGATAAATGAGCATTGTTGCCCACTTTCCTATGGTAGCTTGTACTGTCCATGTTCTAAGTTGCTAACCCAAGAGGAAAATTAGAAAGCTGAAACAAGCAGAATTTAATATGAAACAAGTCGTTTATTTTGAACTCCCAATACAACAAATGTTTTCTAAGAACTTCTTATAAATAAAATATCTTTGAGCAACAGCAGGAAAACTAGGCACTTTATTGTTATGCTTTTAAATACCAGCTTTCTTTGCTTCTTTTTCAAATCTGTAGATTATTGTAAGACATAATAAATGCAAGACTTGTATGAAATACTTACTTCAAAACCAGCTTCTTCGTCGATATTAGAACAAAAAAAAAGCTTTAATTGTATACGCCTGATTTGGTGCAGTACTAGATATTGTACTTGGCAGTAATCAACTTCAGAAAACACCTTATTTATATATTCTTCAAAAAACAAAACAAAACACAATAACATAGCAAGCAAAATGATATACTTCTTAAGACAATATAAACTTTGTTTAAACTAGTGTTTGCACGGGTTACCCGAAAACCCGCCCGCCACATTACTACCCGGGTTTTGTTTCCTCTACCCGGTTCAAAAAATGTAGCACATTAAAAAATACTTTAGGCCTAGTTATTACAACTGTGATTGAGATATAAATCTGTAGTGCATGTTATGTTCACACAAAATCTGTCTAGCCTAAGTTCCTTCTTTTGAGTTTGAAGTGTCAACAGATCATTCTTTCACATATTTTGCGCTTTATTTCAATGATGAATCATCCCCACTTGAGCGACACAATACTATGCCTCCTGTTTGTAAACATCTGTTTCGGTAGTTTTCGGGTACCCGGGTACCCGCTCCAAAATTATTTCATCTATCCGGGTAGCACTTTTACTACCTGTGCAAACACTAGTTTAAACAGGGCTGAACAAGGTCACATGACGTCTACACCAAGTAAAATACATAGTAAAGATATTGTATTGTTGTTTGCTTCTTTTTTAACTCTGGTTGTTGTTGTACCTGTAGTGCTAAATAATTGCTTAAAATGAAAAAGCATCAAAAAGAACTTATTCTTCATATTTCATTGAATCATACCAGGCATGCTTCTTTCTTTTTTTCAACTTTAGATGCCTGGTTTAGTTGAAGTATTGGATGTGGAACTTTCCAGTTATCAATTTCAGAACACAAATTTTGCATAAATACTTCAAAAAACACACAACAATAAAAGTAAAAACCATTATTTTTTAAATACTTCATTAAATAAGGTTGAACAAGGTTACAAGATGTCTAACTGTGCATATGCTCACCGAGAATGTTAACTAAAAATGAGATCTAAGATCATAAACAATGTCAAATACGATGTCATGACACTTAAGAAGGCACTTTGCTAGCACTTTATATGTAACATCATAGGCCATAGTAGAAAAGCATACATTTCTTGAAATCCTGATGTACCAGTCTAGACTTGACAAGCTTTTCAAAAGGGCAAAGTATACAAGCTGCAATGACAGCAATAAATGAGTAAAATTTAGTGGCACAACAGTGTAGCAGAAAGGACACCAATAACACAATTGAAGTTTTGGTTTCATGCATATAAGAAACTCCGAGAATGGCACAGACAGCATAAACAGAAAGGCACCTTGGCAATTTGTGCTGCAAGGAGGGTATTTCTGAGAGAACCAATAGCATTTCTCAATTGACTAAGGGGCATCAGTGTGCAGTAATACATAAAAACAATATACTAAACTTCAAAAACTACTTTTGTAATATATACAAAACACGACAAAAAGATCATGACATGCTAACTTGAAGTTGCTATGTTTCTTCTTTGCTGTTCTTTCATTCTGGTTTGATGATGTAAATAGTTGCAGTAGTAGATATTCAAAATTGCAAATATGAATAACCACCTGGAGGTGGTGTGAGATATACCTTCAGGAAACACAATGACAAGCCATGACAAAATATTTATTGATAAAGGTGGGTAAAATGGCAAGGTCTTAAGGGGTCTGCACAGTATAGTACGCTATCCAGAGATTTTGCGAGTAGACCTACCTTTTTTAGTTTGGTTACATGGAATTGTAGTAAGCTCTAAAAGCTCTGACACAGTTAAGTTCTGGAGCTTTGTCATTAAAAAGTTCAAATACAAAATGCTGTAAAAATTGCCAAGTGGCAAAGCAGTCAATTTGGTAGCTTAAGTCAAGCACAAAATGCAACTTGAAACAGGTATCCACTGCCTTCAGTAGAGATGCTGACAAGAGACATCGCCTTTCAAACACTGTGAAGAATTGCCTTGTCTTCTGTTTCTCATCCCATAGCACCAAAATGAATGGTTGTGGGCGTTCTTCTTTTACAATGCTTTGGCAAAACTCGTCAATATTTGTTATGTTCTGCAAGAAAAATGTAAGAAACTTTTATGTGAATGAACAACGATGATGGAACATGATGTTATATGTTGATTTGTCTTGCGAAAATGTTCTCAGGGCAAGAAGGCCGTCAGTGTTTTTGACTGTTGTAGTCTGTTAGTTAGATGTGGTTTTATGCCTCAACTTATAACCTTTTGGCTGTTCAAGCACTGTTGAACTTTGAAGAATATCACATTTATCCATTTTCCCTTTACATTGAAATGACATAAAATGAATACCGCAAAGTAAACACACAATTAGGAAAGGAAACCAACCAAGTTGCACATGGATCTATATCCAAATTTGATGGGGATGAAAAACAGATCAATCTAATCCAAAAATTAGATCAAATTTCTGAGTCAGAAAACACGAAGTGATTCATACCGCTGGCAATGAAACAAGGGTGCAGGGCTGGAAAAAACGTTAATTTCCCTGCAAGCATATCAAATTTCCCAGCAAGCAAATCAAAATTTCCCACAGACTTTATATGGCTATATACAGAAAACAAGTAAAATTTCCTTCCAAATACCGAAATTTCCCGGCAATGAGCTTCCCAAATTGCTGGTTTTTTCCACCCATGCAAGGGTGAGTTCAGGATGCTGAGATACGAGAGTGGTATAGCGCCACCAGATAAGAATCCCTATTGACAGTGATCATTCTGCCGTAGATGGACTGTCCAATAGTAGTAATAGGGGAGGTGAGTAGGAGTGATTTCCCTTTTTTAAATAATGATTGTACAACAGTTAGCCTAGAGAACTTGTTTGACCTCATGATGATATATCTACAAAGACTAATGGGGTCCCTTCACTCGATAGGGTACACATTCCAACCAAATTACAAGTAAATCTAAGTATTCCTACTTCAAAAGTTTACTGAATTCTCTGTTGATGAGTAACTGTTCAAAAAGTGTGTATTGTGTGACTGACTTACCCCCCAGATGGCATCTATATAATTTTAGACTATCTTAAAGTGATGTTAATTATAGGCTGAACTTGCATACCAATCAACCATCAAGTTGGTTGAATGTTCCCTTCATTGCAGAAATGGATTTACTGTGTTTTCATGTTATGACCTCTAGTGATCTGATATGACCTTTGACTTCCACAAAAATAATAGGCCTATGCTTTATTTACTCTCTATGATAGAATACCAACAATGCAGGGAATCCACCAGAAACTCAAAAAAGGTGAGGATTTATTACTGCTAAAGCCCAAGTCCGAATGAATGCTGTCCTTGGCCAAAGTTACAAGTGGGTTCGGGGGGGGGGGGGGGGCAAATCTTACCTCAAGGCCTCTATAAGGTGCATTCTGAAGGGTTTTAAAGGTCATATATTTATGAAAGTTCAAACATTGCTGCAAAAGTGTCCTCTTCTTAAGTAAGAAACCAAGATATTGACATTTTTTATATTTTTATGGAAATGAAAGGGGGATTGTCCCCCCTTCTTCAGGCAAGGGACCCCCCCCCCCCGACGGAAACCCTGCAACAATGAAAGTTGTAAGTCACCTCTAGTGATCTGATACAGCCTTCGACTTCCACAAAAATAATAGGCCTATGCTTTATTTACTCTCTAGGAATACCAACAATGAAAGTTCTAAGCCACCACTTTTTCACAAGCTTACTGATATGTATATATTCACACACATGATCACAGATGGATACATTTGAACATTTCTTGTTATCAAAACCTATATTACTAATGAACACACTCACAACTTCCTAGAAAAAGAATAAACTGATAAATAACTCACAGGATTGATGTCTATGAAAGACCTTATGCTGCTTGTTAGTGATGCAGAACCAATTCCCTTTTTCCTCTTGTGTCTGCTTTGGAATACAAATGGCAATGACAAAAATGCTTGCTCTTCTTCATCCACTGCAAATAAAAAGTAAAATATAGCTGCCATTGTTAATAAAATCTCATTAAATATTTATTCAGTTCATCATGTCTTTGGTGAGCCTGCTTATCAAACCACAAAGCCAAGCAGCATAGGAATTCCTTGCCACAATTCTCTGTGATTTCAAATTGATCTGTTTCTTAAATTACTGTCTTTACAATTGAGGCACAAAATATCTAGGACAGTGGCGTATTTAGGAAGGGGGGGGGCATTGGGCCATGCGCCCCCCCCCCCCACTGAAGCCGTTTTTTTTTACTAAATAATTTAAAAGTGGTGTCACGATGCAAGGTTTACCATAGGCTGCATACTTTATTTAATAACCTACATTATGTCAATTTTTGAACATTAATTCTACTTTAAAAAATAATGCATGTGGCACCAGATTGCATGTAAGGACACCTAATTATCCAAAAAAAAATTCAAAGGGAGGAGCACACCCCTCCCCTTAGAACTCTCCCCCGTGCCGGCAATCACAGACCTCACTGGCCTCTGTGACACAAATCCTGGCTTACGCCACTGAATATTTGGGGAAAAGTTGCAAAAAAATTTCTGGGATGCTCTCAGTTGCTACATTAACGGGCAGATGGAAAGGACGGTACAGTATGCAGGGCCCGAAATTTTGCCCGAAAAATCAATCAAAGCCATCTTGTGTCATACTTCTCGAAGATAGTAACACCAGTAGTCACTGAAAATCGACAGGGATGTATTTGGGCAGTCTATGTGATCACAATTTTGCAGTTTTCAATATGATTCACCGTACATTGTGTGAAAAGTGCTAAAATTAGCTGAAAGACGAAAATTCGGGCAACGATAAAAAAGGAGGTCGGGGTATCTTTTGTTCAACTTCAATTTGTAGAATGCGCATACAAGCTCATTCTTCAATGATTAGCTTACTTTGGAGTAACGATATCATGGTAATTTTATCTGGTAACTTTCTGATCACTTTGCGTTTGCTCTCATCTTATTGAGGTGAACATTTAATTTCAAGTGAAAGCTCAAAATAGCGATTCAACCTAAAAGCCTGGGAAATGCCATTTCCACCTGTCATTAAGTGACAAGTGTGAGATTTACCAAATTTTCTTAGCTTGAGATGGTAACGTGGTTCCCATTCTTTCATGGATATAAAAATTCCAGGCTTCTTCAAAACTTTAATAAGGTATAAGTAACCCCTTTTTAAGGTTTGTGTTCAGGTCTGATACTCTTACACAAAATTTCACGGCATAATTGTTCCTGGCAGATGTGTTCTTTGCTGTCAGGGGTACACCAACGCACACACTTGAAAAATTTTGCCCCTGCAAAATTTGCAGAAAATTTACATCTTGCTTTCTTGGTACATGCAGCCCTTCTGAAATATTCCCCCTGGTAGCTATGTCCTCTTCCCTCCTCTTCAGTACCTCTTGTGACCCTGAATGATCTTTGACCTCCACCAAAAATAATAGGAATCATCTATTACTTTGGGTCATATACATGCTAACAATAAAATTCCTTTAAGTTACCCTTCTGGAGATATCGTGTTAATGAGCAGTTTTCAAGATTTTTCTCTTTTACCTTTGACCTCAAGCAAAAATAACAGGGACGGTAGGGACCACCTAAAAACAATTGGTCATTCTCTCACTTAATATGAGATCCCTCATTACCCTTGTTGAGATATGGTGTTTACATTGCAAGGTTTACACTTTGGACCTCTGGTGACCGCAAATGACCTTTGACATCCATCAAAAACAATAGGAATAAGTTAGTACGACCCACCCATATGCCAAGTAGCATATGAGATCCCTTGGAACTACCCTTCTTGAGATGGTGTTTACAATTGAGCAAGCATCTCACACACATATACACACACACACACATCTCCATCGCATGTACTGCCTGTGGCAAGGGATCAAAAACGAACTTTTCAAAGCTTGCTGTATTACAAAAAGAGAAATTACAAATAAATGAGCTGCAATTCTTTGAAAGCACATACTGCCTGTGGAGATATCGGTTCATCCATAACTATTTGATAACTTAAAGACAAGAAAAAGAGCAACTAACCAATTAACTGACTTTACATGCTATCTACTAAATGATAATGGTGAATTGGTCACTTTAAACTGTCCACCTGAATTTCTTCCCTTGCCCAATTACACAATTTGATGATACAGGCAGACAATAATATCCATGCTGTGTTCCTCCCCATACCCACTGAAATTGATGGTGTTTCTACACTTCAAAACCCACAATAAAAGATAAGATTTCCTTACATCTGTACTCTGCAACTCTTGTGTAAACAAACACACTCAAGCGTAAAATAGACTCTCTGTGGAAATACAATGGCTAGGCAAACATCTGCTGCAAGACTATTTCATGGTCAAGTGAACAGTTTGTTGACCAGACAGGATTACCAGTGACAGTTTACACTTGATTTAGCAGAAATGTGGAGACAAATAAAAAGGTGCAAACTCAGTCCCCTTCAGAAGAAACCATGGCACCTCCTGCCCATGAATAGACACAATATGCAAAGCATACAGAGGGATTTTTTTATACAATCCTGCCAAATCCAATGTGCAACTTTTTGCAACCAAAGAAGATTAGAACTTATGTGTTGTCATTAATAATAGATCTTCGGCAGCAGGGTTGGAAATTTGATAAACCACACTTAGAAAATAAAAAAAAAAATGATGTTTAGAAATCAAAACTATAACCATCCTTGATTTAGCAGGCATACTATTTTTAACAGTTAATATGATCCTTTGTACTGAGCTAAAATTAAATCATTGTACAACTTACAATGAGAACAGTTCCATGGAAGTTGTTCCTTCCAATTTGGGAAGTTTTTGTCTGCATACACAGTCATGGTCTGATGTAGTGTAGGCCATTTTTCATACAACTTCTCTGCTGCTTCTGGATACAGAATTTGGAAATCCTGTTCAATCTGCAATCATGAAAAGTATCATTTTGATACTCACAGTTAAATCTTTTGGAATTTGCATGGGTACACCTTCTGCTCGATCGATTTGAAAATTGATGCTTTGTCCCAGCACTTTTTCTTCAGAGAGGGTCATTACTTCTTTAGATTTGAGAAACTTCACCTGTTTGTACTCAGAATTGAAGTCCTCAAAGGGGTCAATGAAGTTAAATATATCTAATACCTCTGATATTTGTTCTACATTTTTTTCATGATGCATGAGCTTTTTTAGTTTTATCTCTGTTTTCCTTTTTAGATTCAAAATGATAGCTGCCAATATTTCTCTCACTTGGGTAATAATTTCATTTACAGCGGAGAAAGGTATGCTGTTGTAAGATCGCAGAGTGGCAAGGAAGGATAAAACTATTTCATTAATAGCATCCTCATCGGGCTCATCTTGATCTTCATGTGTGATGATACAGTCATCATCGTCATGTTCTAAATCTGCTTCACAAAGATTATTGTTAAAATTTTGGCCCACATTTTGGTATGCCTCTTGTTCAATATTTTCCCACAACTCCCCCTGCTTGGTTTTCACTGTCTTAAAATGACATGAAGAAATATGTCTACTGTAACAAAACAGCTTATGAAAAGTTGCAGTGCACCCTTCTTGCATACAAATGAGTTGTGTCCTAGTCGCCGAGTGGATGCCATGTATGTATTTTAAGTGATTAAGAAGCCCTTTGATATTGCTTCCTTCTATAGTTTTCAGGCACTTAAAGCATGTGAACATGGTGAAGAACAAATAATTGCCAGTGCAAATAATTATTATTTTAAAAACAAATAAAACTAACATATGCCTTCCATTTGGTTAAAAACTTGACTCTCAACCCAATTTTGGGCACAAGCTCACAGATAGAGGGCTCGTCAAGCAGCAGCAGTGCTTCCATGTCAATGCCATTGTCTGCAATGGAAAAGAAAATTTTTTTAAAAAATAGTTATGGGCAATACACTGCATGATTACTTCTACTCTATATCTAGGTATTTATGTATGTTACAAAGCAGTCTCTGTACCACTGTATATTAAAGGGTTCATTGGACAATGGCATATAAAGGGCAAGAGCAGTCCCCAAAACTTAATTTTGAAACAACAGCTAATTCTTATTAATATCTCCTTATTTCTCTTCCATGTACCTTTCTTTATATTTCATGAGTTATATTGCATATCCAAGGTGGAGCAATGAGTTGCACCTCATAAATTTCACCATTCTGTGAGAAAAACATTGACACATGATTCTCAAGAGTAGCACGGTTTAAATTATGGAAAAGCTTAATCCAGTGCAGTTTAATTGGATGGAATGTGTAGCCATGAAATGTTTATGTGGACTGAATTTAATTTTACAGTAATACTTTTAACTAGTCATGCGAGTGAACTGTTAATGTAATGAAAGCATATAATACTTCATGACCATAGGCGTATGAGCCCGGGGGGGGGGGGGGAGGCCCTCGCCAAAAAAGTTTCTGAAAATTCAGGCAGTATACAGTATATGCTGAGAATTTTTAGGCACCTTTTTTCAGGCACTTAATGAAAGAAAAATATAAATGCAAATTGATGTAGGTATAGGACATTATTTTAAAAATATTCCCTTGGTAATTAAAATAAAGTTCTGATATGAATATGCACTAGCACCTATATATTTAGCATACAATCCTTACATGATATCATGCAAAATTTCAAGTCTCGAGACATTCTTACTCTGAACCTGTATCTCATGTCTTCTCCTTAATCCTAACCTTGTGACAGTCATGCATGATATTTAGGTCTCGAGACTAGAATGTGATACATTACAAAACAAAGTGTGAAGAGTTGGTGAAATTGGTACTTCATCAGTTTTTTCAGTGATTCAACTTACATTATTATTATCAGTGGCATATTTAGGGCATGGCCATTAAGCCATGTCCTCACCTCCCCTCTCTGATGCTTATTTTTTTAGTATCTAACCTACGTCCACTCCATATTTTAACAAAAATTTTGCTTCAAAGGTAGCATAAATTTGTGGCATCAGATTGCATCTAAGGAAACCTAATTTCTCAAAAATTTTCAAAGGGGAGGGGAACCCCCCCCCCGACAGTGATCAACCACAAGCTACGGCCAAAAATAAAACCAATAAAGAAGGCAGTAACACGTAAAAATTATTGTATGTAATTGGCATGCGTTGTGATAAGTGATGCATGCCTATATATATGATATGCACATTAACATGTCAAACGTGCGTTGAGCATGCTCAAAATTTGGGTTATATTTTTCGGGCGTCCTTCCAGCCCCCCCCCCCCCACCCAAATCAACTTCGGCTCCTACACCTCAGTTTATGATCAGTTTAGATGACCAATATTTGCATATTTGTATCATCATGGTACTCCTAGGCCTAATAGTGTGCCAGCAGCAGCCTATAGCCTAGTCCGCCATAGGTACTGTACTTTCCGCCATGGAAAATGTGTTCATTCCGCCATTGCATTAAAGTGTAAATTATAATAATTTTAACAGTAAATGATGTGTCGTTCTCAAAATAACCCTTTAAAATCAATTTTGCAAGGAAATCAAGTCATTTTTGGTTCCATTTTAATAACGAGCCTTTCCGCCGTAGATTTTGCACCTTTCTGCCATGTTTTCGCACCTTTCCGCCATGGTGGAATGGTGCAAAACCTATAGCAGAATGTTATGGCAGAATGTACCGATAGCGGAAAGACACTAGGTTCAGCCTAGGCCTAGACTAGGCCTACTTGATTCATTCCATCATGTTAACCATTGCAAAATTAAAGTTTACACTGTACTTCTTTTACCATAATAATAATAATACAAAAAAAAAAACCAAACAACTTTTGTAGGCCATGATGGAATGTAATAGACCTAGGCTACTTAGCCTAGGCCTACAGCTCAAAAACTGATGGCCAACATGGAAACAAAAAACCTTAGCCTATCACTTGCAGTGAAAGCCCTGACAGTGATTAGCCTACTCAAACTGAACAAATCTAATGTTTCTTTAAAACCCATCTAATCATCAACTGAACATAGGCCTACAGTAGGCCTATGTGATGCCTAGGCTAAAGTCTGGCTGGGCTATGCTAGCCTAACATTAGCCTAGGCCTAGGTCTAGCCTATTTTTGATATTTTTTGATAGGCCTAGGGCTAACGTTAGTGATATTTTTAATTTTAAACTTAAAGTTTACTTTTAACGTTAATTAGCCTAGTTTTGTCTTTTTCATGCATTTATGTGTTTATATGTTGTAGACCTAAGTTATTTGTTTTAGTATGCCAGTCAGACTTTTCTGTGTTAGGCCTAGCCCTAGGCCTAGGGCGGTTTGGCTTAGCCTAATAACGGCCTTAGCTAGGCCTAGGCTAGCCTAGCCTACGTAAAAATAAAATTAACGCTACTTGCCGTCTGCTGTTTAGCCTAACGTTAGGATAGGCTATTGCTGTAGCCTAGGCCTAGCCGGAGTGTTATGTCATTCTTATTTCAGGTTATTAAAAGGATGGATTTGAAATACATATCTGCATAACGAATTAAAATTACCTTCAAAAGGCTTTAATAATTCTGTCATCCCCCATTCTTCTAGAAGGTTTTCGACTTCAACGTCAAGCATACTTGCACAGTGGAGCAGCTCTGTGAGATGTTCTAGCATGCAGTGCGCAAGTACTACGTACGTCGAGTCGAGTCGATCCTTCGAGCAGCTAAGTAACACTAGCACATATGGATACGTACGTGAACGCAGGTGTGTTGAACATACGCACGGTTCCACTTCGAAGTGTGTGTACACTGAATTCAATGGATGGAGAGCGCGCGTTTTGATAAGAAGTTGAGCAAAGCTGTGTTGCTCAGCCCATATGGTAATAAAATGCTCCAGCGTGTAGCAAGTTTTGGCAAATTGTTGAGCAATTTGTGCTAAATATTTTTTTACCAAACTATTTTTGCCCAACTGTTTTTAGAGTGCACCCACTTTTGAGTACGGCGTCTGCTACCTTCGTTACCGGACAGCACGGTCTGAGAGCCGCGTGTTCCGAGACAGGGGAGACATGCACCACACGAGGTATGACAAACCTGTAAACAAAGTCGCCGGTAGCATAGACACGCCCTAAGTTATATTCTTAACCTAACGACCCGAAGGCCGGAGTTTTGACCACTGAGCTAATCCATTTGACATTTAAAGTAACTGACTCTATCTTTATGACTTTTTCAGGATTTGGCTTTCAAAACCAAAACATACTTCATTTAAGTTAAAGAAACTCTGGTTAAAGCAACAAATATTGCACCATTTTGCATCTAGACACCCCTGAAAACCGAAAAAATTCCAAAGAGGAGGTGGAACCCCCTCCCGTTAGACCCCTCCCCAGGACGGCGATCCTGAAAATACATATGGTAACCCTAAGTGTTCCATCCTTATTTGGGGGGATGTTCCCGGCTGTTCGGCAAATAATTTTTTTGGAGGGCGGCAACTATTTTTTATGGGCGGCCATTATCACTCGGAGGGCGTCCCGCCCCTCTACAACCCCCTGTGGAAAACACCGGGATCTAAAAGAAGCAAAATATAGTACCATTTTGCATTTTAGCCCTTCGAGACAGCACAAAAATTTCAAAAGGGGAGGAGGACCCCTCCCATATACTCTCTCCCAGGTCAAGAATGAGGACCATGAGTCGAATTTGCCCCCTCACACCAAAAACCTGGCTACGCCCCTGTGATTCAATCTTCGAGTGGATGATCGGGGAACTATCTAACAAGCGAAAGGGTTATCTTAACTGACAGACAACCTCCTGAGCGTTTTTGAAACGGCAGCATAATACTTCCCACTTAGGATGGTAAATGAAAGTTGCCCAAGTATTGTACGATATTTACTTTCGTTCGACGCCAGGAATGCCGCTGTTATTGGTGTGTGCAATGAATTTTTAATTGTTCAAGCGAAGCCTGTAGGTATTAAATGAAAACATGTTAATTGTATATTAATTATAAATTAATAATAAATTAATATGTTTTCTTAACTTAGCATTAAAATTATAAGGTTGCAAAAGATACCAGAGCATCGGTGTAGTCAGGGTCTGGAGAGGGGGTCGGGGATGGTTGCCATGGTTGGTCATGATTTAGCAGTCAACCTTTAGAAAGGTACTTCCACTAACTAAGGCCACTTAATTTCATCGTTTGGCCTACCCTGCAATTTAGTTGACTGTTTGTGATAATTCATGTATTAAATTGTGAAACAGTAATAATGTAGCTTTAATTAAGAAACATTTGCGTAACTTTCATTTTTATGGAATCGTCCATCTGAACTGGGCTGTGAGTACGAGTCAAGCTGCAGCCCATTCTGGGCCAATTCGGATTCCAACATCTCCCATTCAGGGATAATTCCGAGTCCAGTGGAAACGGACTCGAGTCCGGAATTGAGTTAGTGTCCAGACTCGGGTGTTACAGACCTTCCATTTGTATAGGTGATGAATTCCCTTTCTTAAAAAAAAGCTCGGGGTGCTGGGATCCAAGAAAGTGCTATTTTAGAGTTTTCAAGTGTTTTCAAATGTTGGATCTCCTTCCCTAACAACTCCCTGGTTGGACCTCATTAGCGGCTCGCCATAGGGGCAATTCTCCCCCAAAATATGAGGGAGCAATTTGCCATAGGAGCAATTCTCCCCCAAAATTTGACAAAGCATCGTCTTCAATCTTCCGAAAAAAACGTGTTTTACGAGATGATCCAAATATAAAATATTTCCAGATTTGAACGATATCATCCCTCCGATATCACAAACCTGACAAATGGCACGTATTATTTATAAAGCTGTACATACTATTGCACAATTTCTAGATATTTGTCAAGTACGGTATGTATTTCGTGATAATTTCAAGATTCAACCTAGGTTTACTGGGTCAGATTTGACCACTGGTCATGTGATTTAATAGTATTCGAGGCGTTGTGTTTTCAATTTATTTTCAGGCTCGTATGAAGCTCCTTTAATGGGCTATTCTAGTTTATGATAAAGAAAAATGATAAAATGTCACACTGTCTCATAGTTGGCGTATATATATTACTAAGAAATTTCTTTTACTAAAAATTTCTCCTAAGTAGTCTACATTGTCGGAAGCGTAAGTTGAAAGTTGCTCCATAACATTTATTTTGTGTTTATGTGTCAAAATTTTTAACTTCCCAAAAAGGGTGAAGAGGAAAATGTTTATTTGGTAAAACCACTGAAGCATAGTCTTCTAGAAGCCATACTCGCGCGGCGTATGCAGTGGCGGATCCAGGGGGGGTCGCCGGCGTCCGGACCCCCCTCAAATTTTCCAACGTGCCTTTTTTCAAAAAAAAAAAAAATTTCATACTAGCAAAAAAAAAAAACGAGACAGTTTCACAGGTAATGACAGTGTTGTCCAATTCCGAGCCCTTCATCCAGTATCGACCAATTCACTAGTCTATCCATGTATCGCAGAAACTTTCGGCAATATATTTGACTACGGTAGCCTATATTAACCGCCTCGAAACCCGAACAGTGGAATCGTTTTACAGAGGATGTGACTACAGTATGTCTGCGTGACAATCAGGCATTCTAATCACTTTTCGCTTGGAACCACGTGTGGCGTGCTTGGGCATTCAGATATTACGTCATACTCACTAGCTAGTGCTTTATGCAACGTATTACTATTGGGTTTTAATATTGATTCCAAAAGGTCATTGCTAGTCAGTCTTTTGGTCTTACAACTCTCCCTAAACGCTACATCTACGCTCTACTAAACGCTACATCTACGAAACCTTCCCTCCACCCTCTAGTATCCATCCTCTCGTGAACAAGAGAGAGTAGGTAAATATGTTTCGCTACGATATTTATAGTCTGGAATTACTCTCTTCTTTTATAGTGTTGACCTAGTGATGGGAATAAAAAGCCAGTCTTAGGTAAAGTCCACAGCCAAGAGTTGAACAGAAGTCACAATAGACGAATCGGTATTTGTTTGATTTTAAAATTACTATATAAAATTACCACCAGGTCAAATAACGCCACGTCAGTCGGTTCAATTTTTTTTGACGTCTTTGGACCGATGACCGGTTTGCTGTCGCAAATGAAAAGCAAACATTCGACTTCAGTCATCTGTTCTGACAATGTTTTTGACAGTTGCGCCGCAACTTTATAGGGAACACAACATACAGTATTTTAACCTCCTCCCCAGTCGAGATAGCGGTGGCGCCAGGTAGGGGAAGGGTTCATGCCTACCGTCTGGGAAGGCTGGCCCCCTATTGAAGAAGTTTAACAGTTTCGTAGGGGAGTCTTAGTCGAAAGTACGCAGCCTCCGACGACAACTAATCGACGGTTTACCTGTTTTATGCCCTCAAGAGGATAATTTCTGTAATAAGAAATAGAAATAGGTAATGTCGGAACTTGGGGTAGCTGACATGGCCCGGCCCCCTGTTGGAAAAATTCTGCCGCCACCCATGGTCAGTTTACTTATTTTGGCTTTCATAAGGGTAATTTCTGGGATAAAACCCAAAACTTTCGGTACGCTTTGTCCACTCTTCCTCGGTTCAGTTATACTTGGTACAAACCCTCTCCCCCTTTTCAAGTTAAAAAGTAGAATACATGGATTTATGTAAATGTCGGGAATTGAATCGCATTTCGCTAAACCTGGTTAACGCTCACTTGTGTCTGTCGTACGGTACGACTAGTGACTCGAGGAGGGAAGTACAATAAAGTTATGCCCGATAGGGCCCAACTGTCCGCTCAATTGTTCTATATACTGATGTAAGCTTTAATTTAGTACAAATTCTTATAAGTGTAGGCTTACCCAAAAAATTTTCGCGCGCTTCGCGCGCTTTGCAATTTCACCTTTTAGATTCCAGGTTTTGATTCCAGTTTTTTCATGTCTTTTGGTTTAAAACTATCTTTGTCAATATGCGGTAAGTTGTGTATTCGCTGACGTTCATGGGAACCAAAATTTTAAAAAAAAAATGAATGTGCCCTTTTTATGTTGGACCCCCCCCCCTCAGAAAAGACCCTAGATCCGCCCCTGGTATGTGAGGATTTATGTCAACTGCCATGAATTTTGAATTCAAAGCTATGTCGGTGTCTGAGTAAACTTGAATTGGCTGAAACTTCTGAAGGCATGTATACCCAGTCAGTGTTCAATTTAATACAGTAGAAGTAGTGCATTGGGGCACGCGAAGGGGCAAAAATCATGTTTTGCCTAAATTTTGAACCGAGTTGCGAGAATGTTTTTAACTGCCTAGTCATAATTGTTTTTAAGTGAATACTGTATAGTTGATCAAGTATTGTGAGACTTCTGACTGACCTCCTTTTGAAGAGGTGATGAATTAACGTTCTCAATTAGGAGCATTCTCCTTCCCCTTTGAAAAAAATCGTTTCGAAAGGTGCTGAAATCCAAAGTAGTGCTGTGATTTCATAGTTTTCAATTGTCTTTATGTTCTAATTTTCGTTATCTGAAGAAAACAATCCAGAAAACCAACATTTTGGCAATATATTGCCCCTTAGCAAAGGTGCTAAGGGGCAATAGCTGCAGACACATAGTGAAACTCATTGGTACTGTCGGTGCACGAGCCCTTAAAGCTGTGAAGGAACTGTATCCTGCACTCTTATTAGCTCTGAAAAACATTGTTAATGACGAAAGATATGCTAATAGTAATGCAGATGCAAAAGGGTTGCTTGAAAATTTTAATAAATTGGAGTTATGATATGAATGAATTGTGGACAAATATTTTGAGCGAAGTACAAAGTCTTTCTGAATACTTACAGAAAGAAACAATGGATCTTGTCACTACTAGTTCTATGATATCATCAGTCACAGAGTGTCTGCAGAAGCAGAGAGCCAATGAAACCTTTAATGACATACTTAGTAAAGCACGTGAAACAGCTAGCACGTGAAGAAGGTGTATCAACAGAGTCCCAAAGTGGCAGAGTACCAAGACGCAAACGAATGTCTGGTGAGCTCGCAGGTGATGAGCCAATTACTGGCCAGTTTTAGTTGCAAGATTTAGGGTAACTGTGTTTTACCAAATTTACGATATTCTTATTGGTGAATCACATTCACGTTTTGAAGATTTTCAAACGTCTGTGATCCCCTTCAAATGCCTTATGCCTGGACAACATTTTGATGATACCGGGGCATTTCAGCACCTTACATCCATATACGAAGATAATATAGATGACAACCCTGCAAAGGCTCAGTTTGATCAGTTTAATATACATTCTATAAAAACACACCCTCCCAAGTCTGCTTCTGAAATGTCGCAGTTGGTAAAAAAAAATGGGATACAAACAATGCCTATCCTGTATTGACAACCCTGTATAGAATATTAGGCACTATTGCAGTGTCCTCAGCAACAAGTGAACGTTCATTTAGTTGCCTAAAGTTAACAAAAAATTATCTGCAGTCCAGGGCCGTCTTAACGCATGGGCCCACTGGGCCCAGGCCCAGGGCCCCGCGATGTCAGGGGCCCCGCAAATTGACCTCTGCGCAAAAAATCATATCTCCCCTTGCGTAAAAGATTTTTGTGTGGAAATACTTTTTTTTTACTTCAACTGGAAGATTACTCTTCTATAATGTATTTCAGCTTTTAGATATATCACATATGTTATTCACATAAAGTTCCAATTTCCATGCTTTATGCGCGACATGGGGGGGGGGGGTAAATGCAGGCATGTCTATGCTTGAGCGATGGTCAAGGATGTCAATTTTTCACGCAACTTTTTTCGAACACACTTGATTGAGGGGGCCCGCTCCAATGCCGGGCCCAGGGCCCGGTGATCTCTTAAGACGGCCCTGCTGCAGTCCACTATGTCGGAGGAAAGACTTTCTTCTCTTGCTCTCCTCAGTATGCAACGCGACTTTGCTGAGAGTATTGACTTTGATCCAGTCATCGACACATTTAGTCAAATGAACACCGAACGAATGGAACTTAAAGAGGGATTTGCATCACCCCAAGTATGACTTTTACTTGGTGGTAAGCCCCGCCCATTATTGTCTTTACTGCTTCTCCTTGTGCAGACACATAGTTCACTGGTCAAGGCCACATCCTGGTGAGCATAAAAGACCCCATGTGAATTCAAAACATTGTATGTGCATGCTGTGTAATATGAGCTGCTCTGCAGCTTTTGAATTTTGTAACTCTGATGTCAATCAAAGAGTAGTCACCAACTGAGACTTTTGCTTACCTCCAACTAAAAGTCATACTTGGGGTGATCCGTCCTTAAGTAGGACCACATATAGTCCAAATTTAAGAATTTCCAATGTCCTGCAAGGGGACCTATCACGTGTAAGAACATTAAGTGTGTAACTTCAACGTTTAGAAAAATATTTATTTTGATGTTAGCCTATATATTAGATATGTTTGTCATGTTGACATTTGCATTGTTAAATTTGAGTTTGTGCAAATTTTTCATTTTGCCTGAACTAAGACACCATGAGGTAAGTGTCCCCCATTATGCATATATTTTGCATGCATGTAGGATGTAAAAATTCGCAACTCTTTTCAGGTGATCGGGGGGGGGGGTCCAGAATACTTCCCTTAAAGCCCTAAGACACCCACAGACTGGCAGTCGGAGACTATCACAGTTTACTTCAGCTCAACCAGTACAGAATCGGGAATTTCCCGGGAAACCTTCTGAGTCTTGCCCCCCCCCGGACAGTCAGGTCTGGTAACGCCCCTGCCATCTACTGTTAATTATAGTCACACATACGCAGAGGTGGAGAAACAGGGTGTTGAGAGGTTACAACCCCCACTTTCAAAGAACTCCCACATTGACTTTGTGTTTTTCACACAGTAATATTTTTTGAAAGATCGTCAACCCCCCCCCCCCACACACACACACACTGTTGAGAAGTAATCTCCGCGCCTGCACATAGGGGCGATCACAATGAGCCGTCGTCGGATTTTGCAAAGGCTTCTTAAATATATTGGTCAATTCATAAAAAGATGAGTCGCCTTTGGGTCGATGACAGCCGAACACTGCCATATCCTTACTTAACTGCGACGGCACTCCCCTCCCTTGACTTCACAAAGAATATCAAACAGTTTGATATTTCCGATGTGGAAAGACTGTCGGAGGGACCAACATTCAGGTCGAGAACAAAATTTGGCGCACACCTAACCGGCCCGTCTGCCACGCGACTGGTTTTCAATGGTGTAGCAGTCGGGTCGGTGAAATATAGGCTGGCTTTCTACTTACTCAAATTGTGAAGTCGCGTTTGCTGTAACTTGAAAGTGCGTACTCTTTGTATTAAGATGGTTGCGAAAAGGCTCTCTTTTTCCGACTCATTCTGTAGATGCAGTGCCTAAAAATACTACCAAAAGGCCTTTTAAATGCTGTTCTTCGGCGCGCTTCTCGCGCATCTTTCATATGCATTAGGTGTCCAGTTATATAATTCAAGGAGGACGGAGGGTGCCTTGGATTATTGCGAAATCCCGTCACATTCCCGTTCAACCTTTGCATGGTTGAACGGGAATCCTGGGGGGGGGGGACGGGGGGACAAGTTCCCCCATATTTCGATGGGTGGGGGACACAATATCAAATGCCCCCCCCCCCCCCACACACACACACACATTTGCGTAAAAGAGTAGTGTCGGGGCTCTATTTGACTGGCTTTTTGAGTGGCATGTAGGTTTGTTGGGCAATTATTAAGTGTCTCGATGCAGATTCTGAATGCAGATTTCGTCAGGGAAATCTTATTTAATGACAAAATTTCGGCGCGATTCGCGCGCATGCGTCACGGTTTGCACTCTTTCTCATGACCATTAAAAGGTAATTATACATGGAACTATTCTGATCACAACACTCTCCGAAAACAGACATACATCTCCAAACATCTGAAGGGGCCTCGCATCAATATGGGATCATTCAATCAGTGGCGTACGCAGAGGGGAGGACCATTCGGCCATGCCCCCCCCCCTCCCCAGCCTCACTAATTCCGACTTTTTTAAGTTCCTAGAAATACGTAAATTTTGTAACACAAATTTACTTCAAAAGGTAGCATATTTGGCACCAGATTGCATGTAAGGACACCAAATTTTTCAATTTTTTTCAAAGGGGAGGGGGACACCTTCCCCTTAGACCCCTCCCCCAGGCCGGCGGTCACACAACACCCCAATCCTGGGTACGCCATTGCATTCAGTCTAATTTGTAGCATGATGTGGAAGTTTGAAAGTACGTTGTTCCTGTTAAACATTTTTCAAAAATTTTTACCGAGCGCTTCGCCGAAGCCATTATCGGTATAGATGGCGATTGTTAATACACTTACGACTAAAAAGCATTCGGAAAACGCCCTTGCTAGTCCTTCAAACTTTTGCTATACTACGATCAGCTCCAAAAATATCCCAAAGATAGCACCATTTTGCATCTAGGCAACTTTAAATTAACAAAAAATTTTCAAAGGGGAAGAAGACGCATAAAAAATGTGAAATTTACGTGCCGCCACTTCAGTTAGTAAAAACATCCAGCCAGTCGGAAAAATTAGATTTCACTAAATTATGGACATTTTCCAGCCATATATGATCAGCTCCAAAAATATCCCAAAGATAGCACCGCTTTGCACCTAAGCAGCCTTAAATTAACAAAAATTTCTCAAAGGGGAGTCCCCCTCCCCTTGGACCCCTCCCCAGGACGACACATTTATGTAGTGACAAAGGAATGATCCCCACAGCTGTATACAAAACCCAGAGTGCATAAACAAAGTGCAAATTTACACGCCTCCACTCAGTTGGAAAAAACATCCAGCCAGTCGGAATTTGGGACCTTCACACCCCCAAATATATCACCCTAGCAACGGGCCTGGTCGAGTCCAGATCTCCGACAATGATCCACGCTGCAAAGCGTGGTTTCAGCTATTATGAGACATGGTGAAAATAATATATTGAAGTAATTCCGTGGACTCCGTGTATTTCACCTGGCAGATCATCTATGATGGTAATGTTAACTTTGAAATGATAATTCTTATTAGAATAGGGCGTCAGTCATCATAAGGGGGGGGGGGAGGAAAAGGCCTATAGGAAGACACCCCCTCTTCAAAACCAAAGGGATTGGTTTGTGCTAAGTCATGCATGTCCCCCGCCCCCCCCCCCCCACACACACACACATTTGAATACGGATTGACGCCCCTGAACCTTTGTGATACTCTCAACCGTCAAACCTGCTGCGTCATAAAGAAAATCAAATGACCGTTAGTCCTGGGCATTATGAAACGAAATAAGGGCAAGCTGCAATTTGTAAGGTCTATTTAGAGCGTAAACAGTGCTACTCGTACATATTGCTATGAAAAATTCAAAAAAAAAAACCAAAGTGTCCGTAAAAGTGTTATTTTTCGGCGTGCGCCGCGCGCATCCATCTTCCACGGTCCTGTCATAACTTCAGCAGTTCAAATTGAGAAAAGGATAATAGTAGACCCTTTTCCAAATAGCAATTACAAAGGATTGTGGGATACGTTCTGGTATGGGTCGTTTTTGTCAATGGTATTTTACTGTGGACAAAAACGACACACACCAAAACTATATCCCACAATCCTTTGTAATTCCTATTTGGAAAACCGTCTATTGAAAAAATCCATAGAAACCCTCCTCACCATGGGCGGCTCTAAGAAATTTTGTTTGGGGGGGGGGGCAAACTCAAGTCCGTATTCAGGGAGGTTCGGAAGACCCCCTCCCCAGCAATATTAATGGTCAGCTCCAGATAGTAATATAGCCTCAACAGGAGTATGCATAGGCGTAGGGGCCCAAGTTGATGGGGGGGGGGGGGGGCTGTAACGATCTGCCCGAAAAATAGAAAGAAAAATTTCCGCGCGCGTCCAAAATGTTAATGTACATATATCGGCATGCATCCGTTAGCACACCGCATGCCAATTACATACAATAATTTGCCACGTTACTAGCTATTCCATATTGGTTATAATTCTGGGGGAAGTCTTTACAAAAATGCTGCTAATAATCAATGGTGTAGTCAAGATTTCTCTCTCATGGGGGTGGGCTATGTTGTGTGATCGCCGGTCTGGGGAGGGGTCTAAGGGGAGGGGTGTCCCCCTACCCTTTGAAAATTTTTTGAAAAATTAGGTGTCCATACATGCAATCTGGTGCCACATATGCTACCTTTGAAGTTAAATTTTGTGTTTTAGTTTAGGTACAAAAAAAGAAAAATCGGCGTCAGTGACGGGGGCATGGCCTAATGGCTCCTCAAATACACCACTGATAATCATAATATATAAGTTTAACCATTAAAAACACACTGGTGAATTAATACCGAATATATAGGTACTGGTGCAATCCAAATCAGAACTATGTTTTAATTACCAAGGAAGTTTTTTAAAGTATCGACTTCCGTTAAGCTACATTATTGCCTTATTTTTCTTTCAGTAGTTGCCCGAAAAATTCTCAGAATATTGCCCGAATTTTCACACAAATATTTTGTTGGGGGAGCTGCAGCCCCCAGCCCCCAGCCCCCAGCCCCCTGCCTCCTACGCCTATGGGAGTATGGTTATTATTATGTATTACAGCGATGCCCCATGTAGTTTTCAAAAGCTCTTCACAAACCATTTCAGGTAGTTAGTCATGAGAAGACTACTTTAAAAATAAAAACAGCCATATCAACCGATCGCTACAGTACTACCATAGGGGTGGAGTAAGAGCCAGGTGAAATGGGCAAAGCGGCTTGATCCATTTGTATAAAATGAGCCCCACCTTTAAATATTTTATTGTTTCTTTCATTGTGCCACATTATGTTTCAGCTTTGCCAAGAAGCCATAAAATGTTGCTTTTCTGGATTGTTTTCATAAACTAACGAAGATTTTGAGCATGAAGACACTTGAAAACGATGAAATGATAGCACTAGTATTTTGGATCTCAGTACCGTTCCGAAACGAATTTTTTACAGGGGGAGGGGAATTCCCCTAACTCAGAACGACGTCTCATCCTGTATACAAATACCTAGGCCACTAGTCAAAAGTCTCATCACACTGAGCTAAGATTGACTGTTTGGTGTGTTTATTTTAAATCAATTGAAACGGTATATACTTTAGCACAGAGGTGGAGAACCTTTTGCTTATAGCAGGCCATTTCACAGTCATAAGACCGCTCGTGGGCCAACGGCGCTGTCAATTTGGACAAGGGAAGGGAAACCTCTCCTTCTATGGGAAACACAATACTTTTAGACTACATGCCCGTTACAACTTTTTATAGACAGATACCTATGCTAATCTGGCCAGGTGACACCCTGGCAAAACTGCTTTTAGTCGTGGATGATAACCAACACGGCTAATGGGTTGTGTATCTAATGACCCCGAAGGCTCTGAAGTGTCTGCAAAACTATGGGCATTTAACTCCAGCATTACCGTTACACTCTGTAAATGACATTATGATGCCTACGCTAATCAGATTACAAATATCACAACGTGATCAATTGTTTTGATTACCTTAGCTCGCACTAACGGCAGGGTCCATTTGTGATGTCTGAAGTACATATACGGTAGTAGCAAACAAGCAACTGAGAAAACGCGCGCGAAGCGCGCCGAAAAAATGGCGTTTTGAAAGCACTTTATTAATGTTTAACCTTCGCATTGCATTGGAAAGTTATTCACTCCTTTAATTTTAAGCCCACTCAAGGAAAAGGGAGGGCCTAACCCATCTCGAATTACATGTTTTTTTTTTATTTATTATTTTTATTTTTGAAAATTGAAGACCATGCTTTGCAAACTTTGGGGGGGGGGGGCAAGTGCCCCCGTGCCCCTATGGCGAGCCGCTAATGCTCCTCACCATCAATCCCGCTGCATCATAAAGAAATAGACCGGCGGTTAGTCCGAATTACGCTACTTTGAAAAGATAGAGACAGACTGAGATTTTATGGTCTGTTTAGTGCATATTCGGTGTCATGTACAGACGGTTAATGTTTTATTCCGGTGCGCACAGTTGTTCAAATGTTCCAGAGCTTCCGGGGGTTTCGCCCCTGGACCTACAGAGCAGAGGCGTCGTGCCCATTGAGGCCCGAGCAGGTCCCCCAAATTTTGTCGAAGGTGTCATATGATTTTGTCTGATAATGCGTTTGAAAACCCTTCACATGCCAAGTTAATATTAGAAGTTAACTGTTTTCGAAAAATATAGGTGGAGTTATGTTAACCCCACTTGCATGGTTAGTTCAACTTGATGGAAAGAGGATGTTCTTTCAATTCATACAAACTCTCCTTGGGTGAGAGCAGGGAGGTGGTGGGAGGGGGTATGTGGACAAAAATGGTGAAATGGTTTTGTGAAAATTAGTCATTTCCGACTGAAAAGTCCAACTCCCCCTGTCAACTGCTTTGTAATGGTTGTTACCAATTTTCTACACGGAAATGCCTCAAAGAAGACATTTCAAGGCTGGTAATGCCATTGAATATTGAAAAATATTATGTCACCCCAAGAATGAGTCAAAATTTGACTTTCCCGGCCCCAGGAATAATCAGTTCGTTATGTACCGATTATTAGTATGAGAATCTTGTCGGTGAACAGTTTTTGGCAGTTTCAAATTTTGTTTCTTTCATCCTCGTTTCTTAGTGTTCACCTTTTCATTGTACTAATTGATCATGGGCGTTGGGGGCTGAGGACTACCTTGAGGTAAAATGTGGGGGCTGAAATTACCTTTAGCCTTCTACTCTCCAAGTTGGACAATCGCATATTTGTTCAAAGCCATGCATATTTGCAGGGGCGCGATTTGATGTCCGAAAGTAAAGGGACGAACCCCGGGGGACTGTCAAACGGCGCCGAAACGTAAAGCACTTCCCCTAACGGCATGGGGTCCAGGGGCAGAGCCCCGGTGGGGATCTAGGGGGCGAAGCCCCCGGAAGCTCTGGAGTATTTACAAAATTGTAGGCATTAAAATGATGGATTTAACTTCAAAATCAAGTGACATAAGGTGGGCACTTTACAGACCACAAAAATCACTATTTGACACTTTTAAATGATTTTCTTACTCAGTAGGACTAACAATCGGCCGGGATCAATAATGCAGAGGGCTTGAAGATGGAGTTCAGAATGGATTATTTTGAGGGCTTCCCGGACTTTGGAACAATAAAAATGGGAGACCTTTGCGCGCTGGACAAATCGCATTTTTCAGACTTTTTAGCGATATAAGTAACAGAAAAGCTAAGAGAAGTATCCTCAAGGAGAGGGCTCTTGAACCCACCCACCCACCCCCCTCCACCTTCGCTAAGCGCCTGTTCCTTGTTACGGTACCGGAAATTGTACTTTCCGTGCCTTACAACTTGCATCTAATCAATCTTTAAAGAGTATACATGGGTAAGTTTACACAGATCGATAGTGATAAAAGTTTGCTTTGAGATTTTCTGAGGGAGGGTGAACTTCCCCTCCGCTGCGCACGGCCGTGGGGACATTGGTGGTTTCAATGATAATAGACGAGTTCGTACGAAGCTATGGCAAGCAAGATTTCTGCAGGAAGTAACCCCGAATCCCGAAACAATATTTAAAACGGGTGCCCGCCAAGCGCGCCGAAGGAAACAGCGTTGAAACAGCGTTTAAGACATTTAAAGGGGCGTATTGAGTTGATATGGATTATTTTGTGATGCTTTTTAAGAAAATCATTGTACGACAATGTATATAATTAGCCTCATTATTTATGTATCACAATGTGAGAAAATTGCAGTTTTTGTGTAGGGGGTTGCATATGATCAATACCTAATGGTAAACAGTGTCTGGTCACGAATTTGTAATAAATGATTTTAATCATTAATTACCCTATAATTGTCATTCAGTTGTGTATCAGATGTGCAGAATGTTTTAGTTTGATCATTTACCGTAAATTTCAGCAGGTGTGAAAAAATCATGAATTTAGTGAACCAAGTCAATAAGCCTCTTTACTTGAGCAGGAACCTGTATCCTGCTCTGTGGTTTTTTCTTTCATATTTCATGTTTGTCGATGGTCTGGGACATGTCGATGGTCTCAACTTTTTTATTAGTGTGAAAAACAAGGTAGTGTCAATTTTGAAGGTTATAGACTATGTGATACTTTAAAAAGTCAATGAAATGTTTTATGGATAGTTTTTACATGGACTGTAAGGGCATCGGCAGTTAAAGTGCCAGGGAAGTAGTTTTTTTTATTGGAGGATTCATCTTGGGAAGTTGTGGCCGGCGAAGCCTTTAACCGAGAGCGCCGAAGGCGGGAAGCCGGAGGCTGGGGACTGAGGGTCCGCCCGACAAATTTTTCCTTTAAAATTGACGGCTTTTGGGGCCAATCTGGACCATTTATTGTGAAAATCCTGCTTCTCCCAAGCGTAATTTGAAATGCTAATGTAATACTTTTCTTATGATGATGATACCAAATTTAAAGGAGCTATAGAATCCCCCCTGATATATTTAGACATATCCCACAACTTCTAAATCCAGTTGGTGACTGTACTTTGATTGGCATTCATTCAAACAATAATAGCACCAGTCTGGTTGGTAATGAGAACTTGGACAGTCAGTTGTGTTCCTAATTAGGCTCACAATCACACAGTTTGTTTTTCAATATTGCCTCGAGAAATTGAAACTCAGTGCAGGCAGGGCCGTCGCGACCAGGGTGTGTGGGGGGTGTCTCACCCCCCCCCCAAGTTCGTCAGAGCGACGATAGTCGGAAAATCTGAAATGCCAGTTGGAATTTCTGATATCTCAGTCTAGCACATTTTTCCGACTGAGCCTATGTCATCTTTGTATATATTTTCCAACTAGACCAAGTGAGAATAATGCCAAACGTTATTTTCCTCACGTAAAATCAAATCAAAGCTGTCCTTTTTTTCGCAAATTCTTCTCAAACTCTCAAAATTTTGGCGCGCTCCGCGCGCTTCAAACCTTACCTCAATGTTGTTCTTATTATCAATATCTTCCGATAGCAAATTTCGGAGAAGCACAACAGCAGAAGTTGAAAGCTGTTTACATATTACCAGGTAAAAGACTGGCTTTTTGAGTGGCATGTTGGTTTGTTGGGCAATTGAAAGTATCTCGATGCAGATTCTGAATGCAGGTTTTATTATGGAAATCTTGCTTCGCGCGCATGCGTCACGATTTACAATCAATCTCATGAACATTATCAGACACAGTTCTATGGGAGCTAGGGCGCTTTAGCCCCCCTCCCCAAATTTTTCCGAGCCCCAGAAAATTGCGCAAAATTTTAAATAGACTAATATTGGTGAAGACATAGATATACTCAGAAAATATTCCAAACGTCTATTTATCAGGCCCGTAGCCAGTAAGTTCTGTAACGATTCTTTCTATAACTTCAAAAAATTTTCGCGCGCTACCCGAGCTTTCATCTATAGTTCTATCTAGTGGTGACACCCCGTTTCAAACATAGTGGATTTCAACGTTTCCACAAATGCTGTTCTTCCGTGTAGGCGTGATTCTAGAGAAACACGAAAATACATCGTTGCGAAGTTCTTTCCTCTTTTTCCTAACTTCTGGAAGATTCTTTCTTCAGCCTCGCCAAGAATGTAATCCCCGACGACGACCATGCAGTCACCCGAACAAATTTCTTGGTTTTGTCCAGATTCTTTAATAAAAGCCCAAACTTTTTCAACTTTCCTTAATGAAAATTCAATACAACCCCAAATTTTTCGGCGCGCTTCGCGCGCCTTATATTTTGAGTTCGGCAACCCATTGCATCTGTCGGGACTTAGAGTAGCTGGCCCCCAGTCATGGCGCTTCCCCCCATGTCGGCAAATCAAAGCACCACCCCTGACTGAGCATGCGTGCAGGTTTTTCATTTTGGCATTGAAGTATACCCCCAAATTTCGGCGCGCTTCGCGCGCAATCCTCACAATCCACGTTGTATCACTTATGAACATTATAAGAACAACGTACCAGTGAACTTTCATAGCATAAACTTGGTGTACATTCTGAAAACGCCCTTGTTAGTCCTAAATCCCTTTTGCTATACCTGTCTAGGAGGTCTAGTATCATTTTTCTGCACCTATACTCTCCCTCCCGCCCATTCCCCATTGCTGGAAGCTGTTCGTCCGGATTTCCGTTCAAAATTAGTAAAAACATGATAGACGTAAAGTGCTTGGCTTCATACGCCATATTATTATTTACATGCCAGGTAATAAGCATTATGTCATTGCCCCATTTTATATAATTGATCCAGAGCTTCTAGGAGGATGCCAGAATAGAAGGCATTAAAGTAGTCAAAAGGGGGGGGGGGCTTCAGGAGGTTTGTTGACAACGTATTCTTCTCTTAGACAACATACTTTCTACTTTCACCTAACCAAATCTTAGTATTTACTAAATTATGGACATTTTCCAGCCATATATGATCAGTTCCAAAAGTATCCTAAGATAGCACCATTTTGCATCTAAGCAACCTTACCGAAACAAAAACCCTCCCCTAAGGCCCCTCCCCCAGGACGGGACCTTTATGAAGTGACAAAGGAAGGATCCCTACTGCTGTATCATACAAAAGTAACGGCCATAAAAACGAAAATGCAATTTACGGGCCACCACCCATTTAAAAAAGAATAAAACCAGTCGGAAAATTAGAATTCATTTAATTACGACATTTTCTAGCCATATATGATCAGCTCCAAACATATCTCAAAGATAGCTCCATTTTGCATCTAAGAAACCTTAAATTAACAAAAATTTCTCAAAGGGGAGGGGTCAACCCCTCCCCTTAGACCCCTCCCCGCAACGGCACCTTTATGTAGTGATAAAGGAAGGATCCCCACTACTGTATGTAAACGCAGGGTGCATAAAAAATGGTGCAATTTACGCCAAAACCATTCAGTTGGAAAAAATATCCATCCAGTCGGAATTTGGGACCTTCACACCCCCCCCCCCAAACATATGACCCTAGCTACGGCCCTGGTTGGGAGAATTGTCTGGGATGAGCTTAGATCGAGGGCCTTTAAGATAGTAACTGCGTCAGTCAGTTTGCTGAGGGTGGTGGTAGTTGGTGAGGAAGGTGAACAGTGAGAGGTGTAGCGAGGGTTTTGGAAATAGTAATTACTCAAGCTGTCCTACAGGAAGTAATAACGAGGCAATTTCACCAAAGTTTTCCTACGCACCGCAGTACTAATGACATCGATTTATATAAGGCTCATGCGAAGCATGCCGTTTTTTTTTCAAGAATTGCGACTCCCTAAGTCTCTATACATGGGTAGGGTTTGGAACTGTTTGCAGGGACCATGGTGTATTTTATTACATACATTAGTACTTTCAGTGACCCTTACTTCAGAGCTTCAAGTCACAATATAGTGTGGCGCGTAGGAGAAAAGAAATTTGACGGTGTCAGACAAAATTTTCAATTGTATAAGTCATTTTTCTCTGGCGGTGCGGGCGAAGCCGCCCTCCAAGAAAAATCTTCCTAGCATTTTTATGGTTTTTGACATAAATGTTTTCCTTCAGTTAACACTGCAAAATTTAATCATCATTAATAGGCTATTTAAAATTCTCTTATAATTTCTCTGGACTTGCTTCCTTTAGTTCATTTTTTATTATTTTTTAAGCTCTGGGAAAAGACTGAGGGGGGAAGTGCCCCCTTGCCCGTCCCTCGTAATCCCGCCTATGCATATCTGATAGACAGACCTAAAATAGCACTTTTCGTGGATAAATTTACTTCAAAACATGCATATTATGGTTGTACCAAATTGCATCTAGGGAATTTCAAATACTGAAAATTTCCCAAAGGAGAACGCCCCTCTCCTTACACCCTTCTCCCAAGACGACTATTATAGGACAGTCTTCTAGTCACTGACACTCTCCTACGCCCCCATGCTCAATCGTTGTTGGGGTATTTGTCATACTGACCTTTATATGTTTACCACAGATCAAGGAAAATCACTGAAAAAACAGTCGGAAATTGTTCTGGAGGCGTCTTTTCTTATGATACATTCGAATGCTCGCACTCAGTCTCTGGATCCCCCTCCCATATCGCGTACCTAAGTTCCTTGGCCTACTTTTCACTTTCTACACCTCCTACCGGCTTTTTCGCACGACGACTCTAATACCTTCACCCAGTCACCACATCACGCGAGCCCCCTCCCGCCGGCCCCAAAAAGATTATTTTTGCACGGCTCCCCTGCAAACAGAGGGACAAAGTTGCTGAAACATAATGAGGGCCGGCAACTGTGCCCTACGTTGAAGAGGACCTTATGCTCCGTCCCATAGATGAAGTATTACCTTGGAGCTAAGCTAGAACTTCCATGTCGAAATCGACTTAGCTGTTGTAGCAGACAAATGAAAATGGGTGCGCCGAGGTAAACTTGACATTGCCAAACGTTAAACTGCGTTTTCCGACAGGTAGGTTGTTCCTTCCTTCCTTCCTTCCTTCCTTCCTTCCTTCCTTCCTTCCTTCCTTCCTTCCTTCCTTCCTTCCTTCCTTCCTTCCTTCCTTTCTTTCTTTCTTTCTTTCTTTCTTTCTTTCCTTCTTTCTTTCCTTTTCTTTCCTTCTTTCTTGTCCACCGTCGGTGGCCCGTTATATTTAAAACTTCCATTGTGTACCTTTTTTGCAAAGATTACCTTCAAACGAGAGCTATGAGCTAACCTTTCTTGACACTTGCTTTTTTGTCGTTTTGTCGGGAGTGTATCCCTTATTTGTCCGGAAAATGTCCAGCATCCCCTACTCATCGATCCTTAGGGACGCCCAATTATGGGGAGTTCCCCCAGGACCCCACCAAGAATCCGAAGGCAGACCCCTGAACCCTACGCCTTCTCACTGTAGCCATCCCTTCGGCCCTGTGTTAAATTTTACCAGGGAGTCCCCCACTTTTAGACATCAAATCCCGCCTCTCAGTGTATGCAAAATCATACTTTTTAATATCATTATACAGAATAAAAAGTCTACCGGCTTTCCATACTTGAGGAGGATCGGGGATTCCCCTCTCTTTCCCATACTGTTCTTTTCCATATATGCCTATGTGCACAGTATACTGTGCTGTACCGCAGCAATCCACCTCCGATAGTAGTACCCTACATGTTGGGTTTTCGATTAGACGGTGCGAAAATCAAGAACATGACCTTCTCCTGACTCAGAGAGATTCTCCTAGTCCTACGATTTTATTTGTTACTCGTCGACTACAAGATAGGCCTATACGTAGAAAACAGATTGTCAGAACGGTAAATTAATTTTAAGCGTAGGCCGCTAGTCTTGCATTCGACTTTTGAGAATATTTGTGTAAGGCCTAGCCAATGTAAACTAACAGTAACAGACTAAGTTAGGCCTAACGAGTAACGTAAATACAAGTGACTGTGGCAGAATCTGATTGTGTTGGTCTTTGTTGGGTATTTGCCATTTGGTTCGGTTTAGGTCTTGTTTTGGCTCTGGATTACAGTGCATCTTATGGGGCTTTTGCCCTCCTTTGCCCTTTAACATGTTATGTTATGTTGTTCTGTTATGTTCAGAGATGCTAAGGTGAGTGAGTGGCTGTGTGTGAGATACTGGAAGGCGACTCATGACGACAGTTTGCCGAGAGCACCAAAAATGTACGAAATGGTAAAGGAAAACAAGGAATAGCATATTCCACGCCACAAGTCCATGACAAGAACCAATTTTATTATATTTGTTTACAAAAACACATGACATGCAATCTATTATCGGCAACACAATCAGGGGAGATTTTATGCTTTGCTGCGAGAGCGATATATGCAGCCGGAATTTGGTACATGCACACTATGGTTGCCAGTGTACCGCAATCACAATAGTTCAGCTCAGTGCAAGCCTGCAATGCATGCTGTAGTGTTGTGATGTAAGTTTGGATTTCACATCGGGACTTTCAGGAAAAATTTGACCCTCCATTTTTCCTCCAAATATAGCTAAGGGGTGTGATTGGGTAAGTTGAGCGTGAGTTATGATTTTGAGGCGTAAGACTTGGCATGTCTGTATGTTATATTATGCTTAAGAGCAGGATATAGACATAGGAACTGCTCTCTGCTTTAAGCCTAGCCTATCCTACAGCTTTCATGCTTAAAACGTCTTTTGATCGGACAACCGTACCAAACACTACAGCCTATTCAGTGGCTGTCTAACGAGAGAAACTGCAGAAACCCCTGCCGAATTCTCGAAGGACACTTTGAGAAAATCAGATTCACAGTCCGGGTGACCAGATTTTAAAACCTGAAATAGCCTATGGGACACCAGCTGAAACTGAAAGCAGGGTTGTGTGCAGGTCAGGGATGTCACTATGTTGGGCGGCACTGGGCGGCCCCGCCCGGGACTAGCGAACTGCTCCCGCCACACATGTTAAGATAAAAACATTCCGCCCAGCACTTTTTCCCAATAATGGTGCTATAATTTTATGATTTTTGAAAGAAACTTGGATGTAACATTAATCTCAGAATGAGATGGCCAATTGAAGCATTAATTTAGAGTGCAGAAAAATATCCACACCTTCTCTAAATCCGAGGACGGTGATTACTTACAGGGTCACAGTCAAGAATTACCCGACACTAAGTTTGGCCTGGTGACAACCCTGGTGCAGGTGTACTGTGCACAGCGAAGAGACACAAGCCCTAGTAGTGGGTGTGGGTTGTGTCCATGGGAGAAGCCCCTGATGGGGGGGGGGCATCCAGGGATTTGAGTGCATTCAATATGTATGTGGTTGAGCAGGTCATGGATGGCCATTAAAGCACATTTACTGTAGATGCCTACAGTTGCTGTATATGTCCATTCTATGATTGCAAAGTTGTGTTGCCTTATTTGATTCTATTTTATAGGAACTGCTCTCAGCAATATATGGAAATATTGGACAAGTACAGTAGGTGTCCTGGCGGAGTACGGGACATATCGGACAATATGACCAAAAAATGGGACAATCCTGTATTACAGTATATGGGATGTCTGGTCACCCTGGTTACAGTGGACAACATTCATAATGATTTGTATGGCACCATCTTCATTAAAGTACACTTAGGCCTATGTACTACTAGCCCTATATTACAATATAGCATTATAGCAACTGCTTGTGTAAAAAGAATCTTTAGGTTTTTGGACTTGTGATTTTATTGCAATATTCTTCCCAGATGGCGTACCATTGTTTATGACCTAAAGCCTATTTACAACTGTAACATACAGTATGGCAGCTTCCCTAGTATCCACATCTTGAGTTGCGTTGCGGTCGTGGCCCACAGCAGTGAGAACACGGGACTGATGTCCAATGTTGTAACAAGTCGTGATTCGAGTCACTAAGTTTCAAAAGGGAAATAACTTGAGCAATTGTATCATAATTTGCCTCATAGAAATAAAACAATGGCTCGAGTCACTGACTCGACTTGAGTCACCCTGAAAGTAGTAAATGACTTGACTCGACTGCAAAATTTAGTGACACGTTACAACACTACTGATGTCACTGTGTACAGCATAAGGCCCGTTTGTGTGACTGTGGTATGGCAGCTTTGCTGGTATCCATGTCCAGAGTAGAGTCACGGTCACAGTCCTCAGTGATGAGAACGTGACTGTGGCGTCATTGTGTACAGCGTAAGGTTTGCTTGTGTGACTTTGGTACATGGCAGCTTCATTGTTATCCCCATCCTGATTTGAGTTGCGGTGGCAATCCTTGGTGGGGAGAAGACATGGCTTTGATGTCATGATGTCTGCCATAATTATATTGAGAACAAAAGTACACAAAGTTACTACATTTGAGAAGAACAATACACAGTCAGTTCTTTTTGAGAGCGACAATGCTCAGAGACTGCTACCCCATCTCCGATGTGTCGGTAGAAAAGGTCTTTGGGGCAGCAGTAAGGTATCACAACTGATTGGAATTGTGGTCCTGGTCCTTGGTATGGCATAGGCCTGATCATTTTTAGAAAGACAGTACACACATAACATTGGGATTTACAGTAGCACTGTGAACGTGACTCCAGCTGTCTCTGAGGGAAAGCTTTTGGGGCAGAGTATTATGCAGTTGTACCATCTTATGTTAGCTGTGTTCTAAATGTAGTCTATAGGTTCTATAAGTATTACCTGAAGTAACTAAGTTGTAGCTTTACAAACAAGAGGTAGAAATTTTTCAGGATTGTTCCTCAGAACAGTGTTGTCTCAAAGGCAAAAAATGCAGTTATAGATCTAAATTCAGACTATAGAGTTCCATTATTGAGATTTTCATCCTGAAAACCAGCCTTTGCTAAGGCAGTTTGGAGTAGGTCTACTTGGAATACAGGGTCACATGTGGAGACGTTTTTCTGTTCTGGGGGTAGATTCATGGATGTAATGGTGCTCCCCAGTTATAAGCTACTTGAGAACAGCACATCACATTTGATTTATGGACAAGGCCGGAGAAGGTATTGGATTCGTGGATGCAACCTTGAAGTAGAGAAAAGATTATGCAAATAAAAAACATTGTAATGTGTATACCTGTACAGCTGAGGCAGTGTGTGTGCTGTGAGGAGAAATCTTTTTATTGTTTAGAACCCTAGTGTTGAGTGTGACATAACCTTCACTGTTTAGTTGAGAATAAACTATTGCACCTGGCAGCAAACTGTATGCCATGGTGCCATCAAATCCATGGATCTGGATAGGCTCATATGAAGAGTTAAACAGTGAAAATGTATTTTAATATTGTAATGTCGGCAGTTTCAAAGAATTGATCCCTGACCAACTTACACTCTGTTGTGTATACATACAGTTAACTCTATGAGAAAGTCTCGCTGACTCGGCTGTGCTCATACAAGAGCTTGCAACATTTATTGACGTGATTTGAAGTAGAGTACATACATAGTCATACGAGGCCTACCCCACCCTTCTGGCAGAAAATTTGCTATTTACAGGCAAAATGTATACTACATCACTACATCTAGGCATCGTTCTTTACAATTTCAGGCAGAAGTGTGCATCCTCCATATTGCATACAAGCCCGTTAGGGAAGTGTTACATGCTTCTCTGGGCTTTGATAGAAAGCCTGGGTGACCCAACTTGCTTCCTTTCATGTGTGCTTATTGATTTGCTTGCTTGGCCGAAGAGTTGGCTTCTAAAGTTTCTTGCGTAATGCTATTAATAATGCGCAAAGGCCAATTTAACAATGAACGCAGTCAGAGCTGGTACTTGTTTTCGGTGCATCCTTCCCCACAAAGGAAGTGATGCAAATAATTGGCTTATCAGCCATGCCTAAGATTGTTGATTATACAGAGATTGTCTTCGGTGGTTGACATGGACAGGATGGGTTTCAGACTCTAACCCAGTTGTTCACCTCATGTCCCAAAATGGAAGTATTGTAGTCCCATACGCTCATGAGCACACAGACTTACATCGTATGATTAGCAATTTATCTTTTGAAGTGACAAACTTTTATCTGATCTAATGCTCAAAAGGTTGCCTAGTGTCACTACCCACATAAGTTTTGTACTGTACTTAAAACCTATTGTTGTACACAGTTAACTGCTATGATGAGGAATTTTTTGCCATGTACTGTATAGCAAGAAATTACCGCAAGGCTAATTTTTGGCAAATCTGTACCTTGTTCACATATTTGCGGAGTGAAGAATTTGCTGTTGCAGGCAACCAACATAGTCTTGTACAAACTAACGAAAGTACTTTCACGGGTCTTAAATTCACGATTAGATAGTTGGTCGCGAAAAGTTAGGAAATTTAACCCCCGTGAATATTTCCCACTATACATGTATTTAAAGTGTACCTAAAGTCTGAAAATTCAAAAATATATATTACAGAGCATGAAAACTGAATTCCAATGGTCCTATTCCCATCTTCACAGGACTTTCTTAAGCTGAGATATAAAATGTTGAAGTTTATTTACTCGATTTAAAAAGGTAGATTGCGCAATAATTTGTGATGTCATTGTTGTACTACTCAAATTACAATCTTTGTATTTCTTTGTTTTTCTGAAAGCCACCACACCTTGTGCCAAAATGTGATCGCGTTATTACTGCTTTGGGGGTGACTTGACTATATAAGCCCTCTCTGTACAGCATGTCATGCAAGAAAACAGGAAGCGGTCAAGGTCATATAAACATTTTTAATTTTAAAAGAAAACAAAGCATTTAATGTGAGTTGTACAACAAGAATGTCAAAAATTATTGCGCAATGAACTGTTTGGATTTAAGTGAATAAATTTTAACATTTAATATCTCAGCAATGGAATAAGCTATGACAATGGGAGTTGGACCAATAAGATTAATTTTGTAACCTCTAAAATATATATTTTTGAATTTTTAGACTTTAGGTCCACTTTAAGTAGTTGGTGGTGACACAAAGAAGCTGTAATGATCTGTTACAGCTCCCTGCCACATCTTGAAAGTCCATGATTCTACACTTCAGTACATATCCTCACATTAAATATATAAGCATACTGTAGGCTATGCTAAGTTAAATTCTTGAATTATGTTTATACACAGGGAACAACTGTACATTTTGAGGAGCGTCCGTTGTCATCACTGAAGTGTGATTGATCACACACAACAGTAACTACAAAAATGAGAATCACCTTGTTCATACTAGAAAGAAGTTTATGAGATTTTTATTTAGTAGGGTGAGACTTTTATTAGCAAAAACAAGAAATTACAATTAGCTAGTCAGTACATTTATGTGCCATTTGCTTGTGAAAGCACTGTTCCATGGAACCATGATTTTTAAAAAATTAAAAAAAAATTACTGTTCCAGCCCAAAAGGCACTGTTAGCTGTGCAGGGGAAATTTTGACCTGTGGAAATTATCACAGAAGTTCTCTGATAGCAGGTTGTAATACAAGTGCCTTAATTTGACACTCTTTATTTCCACTTTGGTATAAATGCAGTAAAAATACAACAACTCATGTATGATTATTACAGCATAAGAAAAGATAATAAGACAGTAGTGAGAAATGAAATACATGATCAAAGCAAAAGTGGAGGAGTAAAAAATATGCCTGTGTTGTTGATGATAATTGTGCAGTCTAATGGAATATACTGTAAGTTGACTTGTAGTGCCAAACTCATGACTAGGAGATACCTTGTTGACTCACTGTCTGACAGAAGGGATAGTTCAGACAATATATAGTAAGATTATCATTCTTTTTCAAATTTGCATTCCATACTTCAGGCAGTGTGCTCAAGTGACATTTGAAAGTACTGTAGATTAAAAAATTGGGCAAAAGAAAAAAAAAAGCTAGTTTCTTGTCCCTTCTCCCTACTATTTTTTCCCCCAGGTCTTTGCCATCATTTTATCTCCATACTTTTTAAGTCACACATTTTTCATAGGTGATCATTTTGGATTTCACTTTGCTACACATTTGTTTTAAAAAAAGGCAAGCTGCAGAGATACTATTAAACCAGAAAGTGTCCACACACCAGTTGCTCTGTCTGCGGTAGGAATAATTTTGCTAGCAGGATTATGCATATGCAGTACTAATACTAGACATTTAAATGGAAAGTTAACACTGTCCAGCATTAAAGGGCTTTCCTTCTTTTTTAGCAACAAATTTTAACAAAAATTTGTTACTTTTCTTTACTTGTTCTTGTGCTCCGGAAAGTCGCTTTCCAAAGTCGCTTTCCAAAGGGTTATTTGGTTATCACCACAGAAGTGTAATTGATTCATTCTCAACATGTTACTGTAAATGTTATAACTTGCTTTTGAAACTTTATTGGCAATATAGTCTGAATCTATTGAATCTCATATTTGTCCAATATTTCATGATGTTCATTTTATATTCAGGAGTGATCATACAGTAATTTGGCAACCCATTTACAAAAAATTATTACATTATTGTAAAGAATCCATTCCTAGATGAAATTTGCAGTTGCCCAGTTGCCCTTCAACCAACCTATTTGAGAACAATGATTTAGCTCTTGTAATTCACATTTATACTTTTAATTTTTGCTAGGTTTATAAGAGCAAATGTAGTCACCCTAATTGAAAAAAATACCCCAGTACTGTGACTTAAATGTCACAACTTGGTCAGATTAGTTTGTTCTATATACAGTATAATACTTTTGATCCCTTGCCGAAGGCAGGCAAGGAATCTATGCGATGGTGATGCCGTGTGTGTGTGCACTCACCAACGTGGCCTCAGAGGGTATCGGGGCATCTGGCGAGAGCTCCGCTCTCCCACATCTTTCCTAGCTCACCCTCAGCTCGAAACTGGCGTACCTGCCTGAAAATTCGGCCACTGTGAAGAGAGGTCACACGCGGCTGCACGTGTCAGCCTTGAAACGCAGCCTGCCCTCAAGCATGTCCGTCTACTTTGCTCCATCCCTGGCAGCTTTGCTGCTGGGAAATTCCTTTGCATTCCCTACGGGGTCCTTTCCCAGTACCCTGTAAAGCATCGAGTGTGCGTATGTGTGCACCCGTGCTGTGTACGGTCATGACATGTGCGTGTGTGCACTCACCAAAGTGGCCTTAGCGGGTACCGGGGCAGCGGGCGAGAGCTCACACGTCTTTCCTAGCTCATGCACGGCTTACAACTGACGTAGCTGCCCAAAAATTCGCCCACTGTGAAGAGAAGTCACGCATGGCTGCATGTGTCCGCTTTGGAGTGCAGCCCGCCCTCAAGCATGTCCGTCTACTCGGCTCCTTCGCGGGCAGCTTCACTGCAGGGGAATTCCCTTGCATTCCCTAAGGGTTCCTTTCCCAGTACCCTGAAAGGCATTGAGTGTGCGTATGTATGTGTGTGAGTGTATGTGTTTGTGAACTCGTTGTAATCGTGATATCTCAACATAGGAATGACTGACACTTTTCATATTTGGTATATAGATTTTTCATGTTAAGAGGAAGATCCCTATTGTTTTTGGTGGAAGTCAAAGGTCATTTGAGGTCACTGTAGATAAAACTGCGAAAACCTTGTAAATGGCTTGTAATCACGATATCTCAAGTTAGCAATGACAGACACTTTCATATTTGTTATGTAGATTTGTCATTTTGAGAGGAAGTACCCTATTGTTTTTGGTGGAGGTCAAAGATCATTTGAGGTCACCAGAGGTCAAAGACTGAAAACCTCGTAATTGCCATATCTCAACATGGGAATGACCGACACTCCATATTTGGTATATTGATTTGTCATATTAAGAGGAAAATTCCTATTGTTTTTGGCAGCGGTCAAAGGTCATCTGAGGTCACAAGAAGTTAAACTGCAAAAACCTTGTAAATGTCTTGTAATCATGATATCTCAAGATAGCAATGACAGATACTTTTTCATATTTGGTATGTAGATTTGCTATGTTGAGAGGAAGAACCCTATTGTTTTTGGTGGAGGTCAAAGGTGATTTGAGATCACCAAAAGTCAAAGACTGAAAACCTTGTAATGACGACATCTCAAGATAAGAATGAAGGACCCTTTTCATATTTAGTATATAGATTTGTCATGTTGAGAGGAAGAACCCTATTGTTTTTGGTGTGGTTGAAAGGTCATTTGAGGCCACCGGAGGTAAACTGCGAAAACCTTGAAAAATGGCTTTTAATCACGGAATGTCAAGGTAGCAGTGAATGACACTTTTCATATTTACTATATAGATTTGTCATGTTGAGAGGAAGAACCCTATTATTTTTGGTGGAGGTCAAAGGTTATTTGAGGTCACTAAGGGTCAAAAACTGAAAACCTTGTCAACATAATATTTGAAGATGGGAATGATGACACTTTTTATACTTTGTGTATATAGATTTGTCATGTTGAGAGGAGGAACCCTATCATTTTGGGGAGGTCACAAGTCATTTGAGGTCACCAGAGGTCAAAAACTGAAACTTTGTAAACATGACATTGCAAGCGAGGAAGCACAGACACTTGTCATACTTAGTGTGTACATGGTTCATAGTGAGTAGAAGAACCCTATTGTTTTTGGTGGAGGTCAAAAAGTCCTCTTGGGTCAGTAGAGGTCAAATTGTGACAACGTAGAAAATGATATGATCAAAAAGGATAAACTTGAGGGATTAAACTCAGTGCAACAAATCATCCCCATTTGGCAAGGAATCACTAAGCCTTTGGGGCTTTCTGGTTATTAATTATATTACTTCAACATATACACTTGTTATTAATGTTTAGAAACACCATGAAAGCCACTTGTGAGGAAAATGTAGGAATTAGCTTATTTTTGGAACTTAGCTAATGAACTTTAATGGTACCCAGTACTGTAGGAAGGGAAGTAAAGTATGTCTGTCATGTTTACAAACAAATGATGTCACAACTGTGTGGAAAGACATCATTCACCTAGATGTAAACTTGTAAGTGTATCAAATACTGCATATTCATCACAGTTCATTGTTAAGTGTAACTAACAGGACAATCATCTGTCTATATTTTCTGTGTACATTGGACAGGCTAAATTCATGGGTGTTTCAGGCAGGGAATGGAGAGGGAAGGTGTACTATTTTTCCAATACACTATTCTTCAGAACCGTAGTAAAAATAATAGTCATGCTGTGTGTTTGATTCTAGAACTTACTCTGGCAATTTTTATGAAAAAAAAAGAACTTGAAGATCGATAAAAGCACTAGAAAAATGCTATGGGCCTTTGGAATTGTGGAAACTTGAAAATTTGATTGCCTTCCCACGAAATCTTTTCCTGCCCTGCCCACACCCGTGCTGCAAGGGCATTGGGCTTGTATCAGACTATTAGCCCTGGTTGAAGTCTGGTCATGCCCCTCCCCCCCCCCCCCCATTCTCCCTCCAACTTATGAGGAGCTACTGAAGCCCTCTGCCACATTGTTTACCCTCACAGTAGCTGCTTGCATGCACTAGCTCAAGCCAGTACTGTCAGAAGACCTCAACAAAAATTTCCAAACCAAGTCTCCATTGGGCAAGACTAGAGGCAAAATAAATTAAACTCTGTACTGCTGTAAGTGAAGGTTAGCATGAGCAAAATTTTATTTGCCAATAGCAAGTTGGCCAGTGGTTTTGTTGAGGCCTGAGTTTCCTTTTCAGCTCGGGTTTGGAGTTAATGCCAAGGAAGGCACTTACCAAGATCCATTATGAGGATCTATAGGTGAAACCATAGTCATACATGTACTTGAATGATGCCAATTGGTGCAAGTTGTAGTCTGAAAGTGAAAAGTGCTGGCATAGTTACTTCTTTATGTCTTCATTAAACACAAGTGATTCATTTTATTTTTCATATCTCATTGATGGTATTCACAGTGTGCAAAATTTGTCATGGACTGTGTCCATATTTGATGGCAGTGCTCATTTCCCAAATTAACTTTTTAAATTCTGATTGTACACGTACTTAGTTCATGAGCTTCTAGCTCACAATTTAGCCCCCTCCACCTTTTTGCTACTATTATATTGGTCCAAGAACTATCCTTATGATACCTATGAGGACATTCTTGATAAAATAAAACTTCCCTTCTTTATTTTTGCAGTTGCCATAGAGATCATGGCTATGTCAAAGGAATACCGACGAGTTTTGGACAGGTCACTTCCAAAATTATGCGAGGACTTAGATGTCGATCCAATTATACCTAGTCTAATTGCTGAAGAACTCTTCACTGACAATGATAGAGAAGAATTAGAGGCAGAGCATGTGCGGTCAAAGAAGGTTGTGAAATTTGTGAGCATCCTTAAGCGAAGATCACAGAGAGCCTTTGAAGTTTTTGTTAACTGTTTGAAGGAAAATGAGGGCAGCAAACATTTGGCACATCACATGGAGGAAGTATATCGAGGAATTACTAACCAACAGCCTGTGTCCAATCAGATCCACATGCAGGAGACTCATTAAAAATAGTTGTTCAACTTACTGAGAGTGCTGCACTGTTTGCATCTGAAGATGATGAACAACCACCAGGCCCAGTGGAATCTGGTTCCGTTCATACATAGCCAACATCAGTCATGGGATCTAAAAGTTACCAGGGTGTCAAAAATTTTCCTAAAGGGAGGCACCCTCAGCCCACCTTCCCCCTTTCACTCTAGGCCTGGTTAGCAGACTTGAAAACTATTTAACTGTGAAAAGGCACTACTATTTGCTGAACCTTTGTTTGTTTGTTTCTGGGGTCCCTTCCCTGATCCTTTTTGTGATGTTTAATTTACCTAAAGTTAATATTTCATTAACTACTGGTTATAGAAGGAAAATATAAAATATAAAAGTAATTCAGTAAGTGCATTTTCCCATATCTATTACTTAATTTCCATACTGTACTACTGAGTTACCAGGGTTCTCCTTAGGCCATTGAAATTGGCACACAACCAGTTTGGACTTCCATTTTTGCGGTTGGGCCCTTGCAACCTTGCTTGGGTTTTTTAGCTGAGCACAGTAATAAAGAATCCATTTCAAACCAACACTTACAGTATGACCTTTTATATGGGTGATTGGTGACTATGCTGAAACTGAAACCACCTGACCCATAGGTTACCTAATTTAGTAATTTGAGTATGCAGTAAATCCTGGCATTTTGCCCTGCTAACAATGTAGAATAAAAACTTTTCATTTTGAATGGTTTCTTACAACAATTTTGTGAAGGAATTCTTATCTAAGGGAAGATTTTATCTAAATAAAACTTATTTACTGTGTTTTTGATGTAGTTTGTCCATTTTAAAACGTTCTCTAGACAGCATCTAAATATCTCATTATGTGATATCACCCTTACTCAAATCGCCCACCACTGAACAGTGCAAAACCTGACCTTCTGGGGGAAAAGGTGGGATTTTACATGATGTTCGCACCAACAGATTATAGTCTGAAACTTGAAAAAATCAATAAAAATATGATAAAACCTGATAAGCATCCCAAAGGCTATAATCTGTAGGTGCGAACATCAAGTAAAATCCCGACTTTCCCCCAGAAGGTCGGGTTTTGCACTGTACAGTGAAAAGCGATTTGAGTAAGGGCGATATCAGGTAATGCTGTATTTACAACGAAACTATACTGTGCAGTTGCAGTTCCTCTTGCTCTAAACATAAATTGAATCAAAACTGTTGTATGAAAAGGCTCTTGAAAAACAAGCCATCCAAAGGGTAAGGCAGGGTTTTAAGCCTCAGTGTTTGGTAAGCTCAAGAGGAATTTTATGGGGAAATGCAGTCACTTCAACTTGAATTAGCATACTTGGGTATCTGATCTCCTGATTGGCTCCCTGTAATCATGTGACAAAATTTTTCATAACTGATGTGTCAGATGTGTCAAGAACAACTCCTTGGTTTATGTTTTATAAAATAGTTATTTTAGAAACATTGTGATAGATAATTGTAAGGGGAATAAAAATAGATCGAGGTGGGGTGGGTCTTTATTCCCTCTCATGTACAATCTTGGACAAAACTCGTTGGAACACCCCTGCACCCCGTACAGAGTTGGAGGTAATAATGTCAATTGGAGATGCACCGCTTTAGTTTGGACACATTGTCCTGCTGGGGGGATGGGGGTTTCATAAATCGTGCGCAACACTGTACTGGGGAACGCGGGTTTCCTAAATCATGCATGACATCATATTGTACACGGTACAACGGTTGGAGATGTTCCAACAGTTTTGTCCAAGATTGTAGCTTTTGGTGAAACTCAATTCCTATACATATTTACATTGAGTGATGAAGTCACTATATTTGTTCATCAAAGTGAACTTGAAGCAAGTATCTGTAACATCATCTCCTCATATTTTTGTGCAATGCTTTGGTTCCAGTTTTTGTTGTAGACCTTTAAATAGATAGGGGTGTAAGGGTACCCATGTATAGGATTTAGTAAGTTTGTAAAATGTCCATGCCTCTTACCATTTCACAGTGTGGATTCATTATGGAGGAGGAAAGGTGGCTGAAAGCCCTAAAAAAAGTATTGATTAATATGCGGCTATGATGTCTTATCTCCTTGCACCATATATGTAGGAATGGTAGGGTTGGTACATCTAAAGCAGTACAGCAAGAAAATGTTGCACTTTACACTCTGGCTTGACATTGTGATTAATGCAGTTAGTGAAGTACAGTTATGGTTTTGTGGTCAAGAGTTAAAGAGGCTTGCTGTAAAGTTTTCTAGGGGCTGGGGGGAGGGGGGGATATATACAGTGTGGCTTATGCATGTGTAGTCTAATGATGTACTGCTAATTGGACGTTCAACAAGTTACCATCATTGAAATGAATAATTAAGTAATTTCTTGAGATCATTGAGTTTCTTGAGCTTCACTTCCTTTGTGGTCATGTTTATGCTTAAATGGAAAGTTACATGTTTCTCTTTGCCTCTGGGGACATGTAAATGTACAGTATGCTATCCATTTTCAAAAAGATCTTCATTTGGCCATTCCAGGGGTTACCCATTTGGGAAATTAAAGTGTTAGGAGGATATGCCATTGTTTTGGAAGAAGTATGAGGGTAGATGTTTCCTTTTCATTGATCTTGCACAGTTATGTGGGTAAACTGTTGCTAGGCAACCAAGAGTAGTAGGGCAAACAAGATCATTGTGGATGCACTAATAATTAAATGCCACCCCGAATCTACATGCACAATACCACTGAATTACAGTGTTTGTCACATTGCAATTTACAGTGCAGTAAATGCAGTGTTATATATCGCCTTGTCAAAGAAGCAGAGGACAGATTTATTTTTTTCCCTGAAATTATTCAAAACTCCTGCCTCGTATGTGTATGTGAAGGAATGTCAGCAAACTTAAAATTCCTAAGAATTAGAAAATGTTGGTATTATTGGTACACAGGTACCTTACTTGTATATTTTAACTAAAAGCACTTGTAACAATATTTTAGCCTCAGAAAAGGATTATGACACTTGTTCCTCTAGTGATTGGTATGCTGATTAAAATGCCGACTTTCACACTTGTAATCTGAGTAATACACACAAACAGAATGCATGTTGGAATTTACTTCCAAATGAAAGTCAGTGCATCATGAATTTATTACTCATTACAGGAAAAGTTGTAAAGTTAACATCATTTGTAATTGTTTGTATGGAAGAAAATGAAAATAAAATCTTCAGGTTTCTCTTGAAATTTCAGTTTGCATGAGTAGTTCATTTTTATGCCAATTTTGTTTATAGGCTTTTAAGTCCATCAGATCTTGTGTTGTTAGAGAATGTATGATGACATATTAACACACATGACGTATTTTGTACCATGTGACTAACTTCTCTGAATGGCAAACTGCCCAGTTATTACACTGATTTACTAGGCAAGGCTGGTTGAAATTAAAGGGCCTTTATTAAACCTCACTGTTCAATCCAAAATGTTATTTATTGCTTATCATTTGTTGCACATGTCTCCAAGGGCAGAAAAAGAAAGTTTCACCTAAAGAATTTCAAGCTTTGGACAGACAGTGAAAGAAATAACCAAGCAGCTGTATTACCTGATTAGGTGGCAGTTAATTTTTGCCATCCGAAATGACTGACAAAACCATGTACTATGATATCAATGCATGTCTTCTATATACCATTTTATGCACTTTAACTGTCATCATAAAGCAATCATATCCTCAGAGAGCTTCATTATGTGTGGTGGATCCTGCTTGGGGCTTATGTCTGCCCCAGACCTTGCAAAATGGCTGCCCCGCCACTTTTAAAGACCTTACAAGGGCTGTAAGCCTCCATGTACAACCAGGAAGCTGTTATTTGGAAGGACATACTTCACTTTGAAGTGAGGTTTACACCACCAAGGTCACACAGTAATCTGTCTCTTGTATCTGTCTTGGCATTTCTATAAGACTTACACTGGATTAGGTAGTTCATACAAAAGGGATTTGTCGTCTGCTACATCTACAGTAAGACTGGGGGTTGGTTACTATTGCCATACCATTGCCAGTCACTTGGAAATTAAAAATATTGCATCTTTGGATGCTCGGTGATGCGTATGAGAGTATACCAGTAACGTTTTAGGTACAAATGTAAACATGATTCTATACGTAGTCATTTCAGGAACACTTCCAGAAACTTTCCATATTTTTTTGAGAAAAATTAGACTTCTGCCTCTGAAGCTCATTTGCATGATGTTCATTCTATAGGAAGGGGAAGGCCTCATTGATTTATTTCAATGAAACAGTCTTTTCGAGTTTCAAAGTACCCGCCCCTAAATTGGTGGCGGCGTAAACCTACTCTTTAAAGCATTGTCCTGTGTAAGCCAATTGTGATAGGATTACGAGACCTGAATGATGTTGCCAACACATCGATATCAAACTGAAGCCAACGATTAAAAGGAAGAATTCCCCATCAACAGAATAAGTAGCTTATCATTAATAATCTTCCTGGAATTAAATGGGTCTTACAGGATGAGCATAAATTAAACTTTTCATTAAATCTCCTTCCAAATAACAGCTCCAGGCTGGTACAACTTCCTAAAGATTTTTGTAGCATATGTTGGCTTTTCCATGAGTGCCCTCAATGATTTGAAGAAGGTACTGTACCCTGCCTTATAGCTTAAAAATCTCTTCAGTAATCCTTGAGCTTATACACATGACATCAGCATGCAAACTTTAAACCACAACATAAAAATCAGCTCGAATATTTCAGTTTTTGTTGTATTTATCTTCTGGTTACATGGCAGGCACCATGATGACAGCTGCAGAATATGAAACATCCAAGTTGACCATTAAAATTCATCAAATTAGCTTATAAAAGGTTGGATGTAAAACTTTGTAAATTATTTATAAAATACTGCATCCTTTTGTAAAGCTGCTATCCAGTTGTTCCACACGTCATCCTTTGCATTCAGACTTCTGACTGCTTAGCTATCAGCTTCCTTTTTTTACTTTTTCAGTCTGTTGTGTTGACCTTGAAAATAATAGCGATAGCAGCTCCCCATGAGGAATGTGAAGTTTGTAAAATTCCCATGCTCTCATGCATTCACATTCTGATGACATGGGATTAAGGAGGAGAAATTTCATTTAAAGATTGTGAAGGAAAACAAAAGACTGCTCATTAATGTGAGGCTATGATGCCATATGTGCTTGTTTTGAACTCACTTTGTGTTGAAAATGTGACAACTTTAATTGCTAATACCTTGAGAACCACACATCAGATTGCAATGCAAATTTCACCAGAATGCTTGTGATAAGTACCTCTAACATATCAAAACTTGATTTGAGCCTAGACCCTTCTTTAAAGTGGCTAGAATTTATGCTGAAACACATTTCATCCGAAAAAAACAAGACATAAATTAGTAAAAGTCAATCATTTGGACAGCTTTGGGGTTTTTGTCACAGATGTGCCCATGCAACCTGTCCATCATCATCTAACTGTTGATCTTGGACCAATTCCATGTCAATCAAAACCCTGATCACTTTTACTTAATTAAAGCTATTCCTGTCTTGTATGAACCGAAACATGAACTGAAACTTGCTGAAACATGTGAAAAAAAAACTGATTTATAGAAGCAGCTCATCTGGGACGCATGTTTTCACAAATTTCTCATGGGTACATTCTGTTTCAACCAGTAATGGTGCTCCACTATCAGAGAGTTGACCCTACCAGTATCTCAGCTGTTTGATAACTGCATGTCAATGTAAATCTTCTTTCCAAACTGGTAGGGCACCCCTACTTTACATTAAGCACCAACCAGTCACCAAAATTTTGAAGTGACCCGAAGCATTGGTAGTTCGCAAGAAACATAAAGCTTTACATATATACAAATGAATGGACAGTATAAATTAGGTGACTTGGAGATGTGCCACTATGAGTTGCAATCACTGAAATTATGAAAGGGTAGAAAAGAATATATAACAATTTTCATTTGGTCAATTAGAGTATGGTAAAAAGACCTAAAATAAAAGGTATGGTGAAAACAATTCCTCATTGTAAGCCAGAAGGTAGTCACGTTAACTATAACATCAATGAAATTAAATAGAGAAACTAAAACTACTTCTACAAATGCATCTTTTCCATCAGCAGAACCATGAAGGCACTCTCTCTTCATTTTGTCCAAAATATCTTTAACTCAGAAGATAATAATAATATTAATAATTCAGGCCTTGAAGCGACCACAGATGTGGGAGAAGCCTTTGGCTTATGAATTACAACTTCACGTCAAGTGGCTAACCAACTCAATTTATTTAGATCAAATGTGGTTTCTTTTGAAAGGCCAGTTCAGGTGGGAAAACCGTAGATTACTCTTGGATGAAAAACCCACCTTACTTTGACCTTTCATGAAGCTTCATCCCTTCAAATGCCACTGCCTTTACCCACTCCGCCACAGTACCCGTTAAATCATGAGCAAACTCGTGACATGAAATCCACTTAGCCCCAAACAGACAATTCCAACCCAGAAAAACTTCCCCTGGCCTACTAGTTCCCAAGACCCCATTCCGATAATCAACCCAGGAAATAAACCAACCATAACCTACTGTCACCTATGGGGTGGAGGGAGTTGTCCAGTAACCAAACAAAATACCACCATGATATTTTTGGGTAAAAAAAAACTTAAGACATCTGCTTATCAATGATTTTCCTTTTTTTTAACAAATCCAATCCTCCAGAAGAATTAGACTTCTACTTCATTTTGGTAAGTACACAAGTACAAACGCTACTGAAAGCTCTTTAACATCATCCATAGATATTTTGAACTGAGCTCATGATGATGATTCCACAAATGGTAACCTTCCTTTGATTGAAATAGAAAATTCAAACTATGCCTTCAAGTACAAGCCATTTCCAATGGTCAAGACACATGCCAATCCAGATCAGTATGGTTGGGATGTTGTCACCATGTACAGTGTAACATTAAGAGGCAACCAAAAAGGTGTCCATGACTGCTTATAAAATTGGAGAAGAGACTAGAAATAAACTTGGTCGAGAAATTTAAACTTTATGGGATATTAATGCAATTGGCCCTTTAAAGAGAGTCTGGCTTTTGTACATCAATATCCCATTTGTCTTGTCAGACCAGGTACAAATGTTCATTATTTCAGTTGCTTTTCCTGTAACAATACAGTTCTGGAGTTGATACAGTTCCATAACCTCTTATCATTCAGTCTGCCTTCTTCTTTTTCGGACATGATTCACACAAGGCTGAATAAAAGAAAATAACATCAACGGTCACTTATTAAAAAATTAACATCAATCTTTTCTAGAATGAAAGACTTCCAAGAATATACCCATAAGATGAGCTTCCAGTAATTATATGTCAGCTTTTTAAATGGTGGCAGGTTAAATGAAGTTTGTGTAGGCAATCAATAAATCAAATCTATTCATACCATGCCAAACCTTTAGCATGCAGCTGCCTCAGCCAAGCTGCAGGAGCTGCAGCCATGCTTTGTTGTTAAACATACTGCAATAACAAGATTAATACAATCGTGCTATTGTAATGGTTATCAAACAAAGCATGGCTGCAGCTGCTGCAGCTTGGCTGGAGGCACATGTTGTTTTACTATTTTGGCATGTGCCTTAAAGGCATTAACACTTCTTTTGTGTACAGACTTATAAAGGAGGAAGCTTGTGTATTGCGAGGATAAGGTACCTTGTACGAATCTTCGATCACTTAGCACTGGTAGATCCCTCTCCTTTACAAAAAGGAAACCTGTCTTTCATTCTAAGCTGAAGTTGCACCCTGTTGCTCCACTTAAACATTCCTAAGCAAAGAACTTTGTATTCTGGTGTATAACAGGTCTCAAAGAGAAACTTCACTGGGTGTGATTTCAAGTAGTGTACCACTTATTATTCCTCCATTGGCTTAATACAAAATTTGGTCCATTTTGGTTGCCTCTGGACCCCTGTATAAGTTTCCAAAAGGCACAAACTACCCTGTATCAGTACAGAAACTCAGAAGTTGGCCTTCCACACTGTTTTCAATATTTTACCATCACCATTGAGATTTTGGAGAAAGGTAAGGGAGCTTCTACAATAGGGTGATGGTCCTTCCTTTCACACTTTACCCATAATGCAATTTTCCACAGGGGAAGGATGAAGTGTATGAAATGCCTTTAGTTCAATGCCTGCAATTACATACTTCAATTTATTTGATACAAAGTCCACATCACAATGCATGTTCTATAACATACCCAACAAATTTGTTGAAGTATTATATTTGTGGGTGAGCATTTTCCTGGCACAAAATATCTTGAAGTAGTGGCAAGGTACCTTCAGTAGCATCATTACAAAAATTTTTCCTGATAGAGGAACTGTCCAGTCTCTTAATCTGAAAATGCCTGCTTGATAAAATATAGAGCAGGCTTAATCTATCATCAGACAAGACAGGTACACTTGTGACTAAAGAAGCAAAAACTACAGGATTGTTATTTCCATGGACTATCTCCAAGCAACACATGAGACCTTTTGAGACACCAGCGTACTCTGGTCATCACAATGTCTAAGTAGGAAGATAAACCAACCATGTGGGAAATGCAAATACCCCAAAACTAAGTCAAATAATCCCATTATTAACCCAATACTAGGCTAGGCAATCTTGTGAGTGAGAAGATCACAATTCTATATGGGGAGACTTTCACTAAATGTTAAACATGTGCCTATTTTAATATATCTTGGTTTTGACTTTTGACTGGATCATCACCACTAAGAAGCAGTATAAATAGCCCCAGTCAGTCAGGATTACATCTTGTAGTGATAAATGAGCCCTTGAGGGCTTTTGCCATTTTTATTTATTTTTTTTTGTTTCTTTGCCGAAGGAAATGGACATGCCATGAAAATGCCCCTTACAGAAACGCACACTTCTAAATTCCCGACATATGGGCCTTGGTTGGGTTTTCAGCAGAACGTTTATGCTCAAGCAAGATCGATAGGAGATTATTACTATGACAACTGCCGGTACTGCTTTTTTGTGTAGAGCTGTTCTGGGGAAAGATAATAAGCTTAAGAGAGATAACAACTGCAGACAGGAAATGAGAGTCACTGGTCAGGGGACTCAAGAAATAAATATTACATGTAAGGCTGCACAATTTCTGTCAAAATCTGTAAGGGGCCTTGCTTGACATGAGTCCCTTCAAGACATGAAAGTTTCATTTCACCTTGCCAGGGCTGAGCAAGAGGCTTAAAATTTGATTAAAGTTACAGAGACTCTAAAAAGAAGATGATATTTACCTCCATAATGGCAACGCTTTGTTCCAGAAGAGCCTGGATTGTCACACTGTCCGACCTCACCTTTTGAAGAAAAGTAAAATGTCATCATATTACAAAACTTAAATTACACCAACTGCTTCTCAACCCTTCACCTGACCACCATTTAAAATGGATTGATTGATTGTAGAGACACAACCATTTTTCTATGCGCCAGTCAGTTCTGTCCAAATAAACTTGACTGTAATTCTAGGGAATGTTTCCTCATTGACACAACAATGTGGCTCAAGTCTTCTCACTTTATTTGACTAAGAAACATGTAATTGATGAAATGGTGTACAACTGAGAACAATTCTTTCCATGTTACATATGTGTAAATGTATTAGCAGTTATGGCAACACTAAGGTTCCATAATGTTCTTTAACAAATTGCTTCTGAATTGTACTCAGCAAGTGCACAAACCTAAAACGGTATGCTTTATCTTTCAGCAGGGATTTCTCTTATGACTTTAATCAATGAGCAATGACAAAGAGTAACATGACCCCTTTTCAAAGCCAAAATGGATCACCTTTTGAGGGCCACTGGTTTAGGACTTCTGCATCATGAATCTCACATGCAGAAGGCTTACAGATATGAACAAGACATCTGTCATGCAAATTTGCCAAGAGCGATATCCATGTGCCACTTTGTTTTAAGTTTTGTTAAATATTGCTAGAAAAGTTTGTTTTTTCTTTAGGGGGAGCGTGTGGGAGAGGGTGTGGTACCATGTCAGAGCTTAAATCAGCAAACACTTATTACGGTACTGAGGATAGGTCTCTCAATTAAAACTGTCATCCATTTTTGGTTTTTTTCAAATGTAGGTTTTTACTTCTGGTAACCAAAAACAACCTTTGAACTCCACCAAAACAATAGGATTCTGCTTCCATTCAGTGTAATAGTTCACCTGAGTGGGTGATTGTTAACTCAATTTTGGTCCATTGCTACGAGGTTAACACTGACTATGACAAGTTCTACTACGACTGTAGTAGAATCTGATTGTACTGGATACCGCTTGGTCTTAAATGGTTTCAATTTTTCTTCTTACGGTTTGGACTACAAGTCATCTTATGTGGCAGTAGCCCTCCTTTGCCCTTCAACTTGTTATGTAATTTTGTTACCTTATCATTGGTATAATACATTATTTTATATTATGACATATCCTCATAAGGGGTGTCTATGTTCTCAGTAATAAGGATAATATCCCTTCCTGTTATTCCTAGCCTCAGATACTGTATTTACAATTGTACTGTAGCCAACATCACACTTACAAACACACGTACACCTGACAGCAAACAATAAAGTGCAATGATGTCACTCAATCCAGAGTTGACCTTCCTAATCCAAGTAATTCTCATCAAATTTCTAGTCAGTTCACAATGCTGACATCCTATCCTTGGGTAGGACTCTTGGTATCTCCATTCAACCTCCCTGCCTCTGTGCTCCCTACAGGACCATGATGGTCATTTAGCTACACAGCTGGAGGAACTGCCTCTGTGTCAGGTCCACGTTATTGCTGAGGCTATTCCACTACTTCCATAATTAGGACCCAGCTGGCACCCATTGCATCACATAAGAAACACAGACTTGGACAAGTCTCATTTAAAGTTACACTTCTGTCACATCTTACCTGCAGCACAATTTCCAGAGATGTTCTCTCCTTCACCACAAGCCCCAACAGCATCTAAAATAAAATTGGAATCCTTTAGATGTTGATATCTATTTATATAATGTAAACGATGAAGACATATCAATAGCAAATAGTCACCTTGCAAACATACATTATAATTAGTGTTTGCACCGGGTACCCGACCAACGATGTCAGGACCCGGTTCTGAAATTGCTACCCGGATCCAAAGTTTCACTAACGTAAATTGCACGTGTGACAGAACACCTAACATGTTACTTTTTCCTGGCAAAATTTATCACGCACATGCCTAAGAACAATTGTCATGCCCATACATAAGATACGTTGGTGTTATATTATATCAACGTGCAAAGCAAAATTTCTTATCATGACTTTACAACAAACTTGTAGCCTAACAGAAGTTATATTTTCGGGTACCCGGGTTCCTGACCGACCATCGACTTCTGGTACCCGATTCCGAATTTTGGACCCGGTGCAAACACTAATTATCATGTCGTTAGAAGGAAATTGCACCATCAGGCATTACAGCTAAATCTCTAACAACTTTAAATGACAAAAAACTTAGACCTGAATTTCATCTTGACAGTTAATATGGAAGTAGAGTAAAAAAGACACAGATATACTTATAGTATTGCACTCATGAGCAAAAATTCTGTCATCCTGTTTCTTCATATTCATCTTACACAGAACATGTGGTGTCTGTGATGCTCATCCCTTAGCCCCTACTCCCTTTTCAAACATACAGGTCTCTTCCCCTCTCTCCAACAGTTGAAGCAACAAAATCTTGTTGATCTGAGCATTTTGGAACCAGTACATTTTTTGCCATCAAAAGTTTCTCTTCATCGCAATGAAAATTTCACTCTCATCAAAAAAGAAAAAAAAAAATAGATCTTTAAAACTCTCTAGCTAGTTGCCATATCTTTTATAAACATAACCATAACGGTACCACTTTTAATTGAGAAAGCTGAACACTTTTTCACAGAATTTTTAGCAACTTGGCCTGAAGAATAGCATATGTTTTGTACGAATATAAAACAATTTCTGCCCAAATTAAGGGGAGCTGCATTCCCCAGCCCTTAACCAGTGTTCGATTTTAAGGCTAGTCCTGTCGCCCGAGACAACCAGAAATTCTGCAGGACTACCAAATTTTGCAAAAACAGGTGTGTAAGGTTGTCGGTCGGGACAACCAAATCTTTTGAGGAAAGTGATGTTTACATCTAGCAGCTCGATGAATTGCGCAAGCAAGGAACTTTAAAAATAGCATCAAAAGATTTGCAGCAAAGTGCGGTGATTAGGCACGTTCACCACAACTTCCCACGCAGTCATTTTATAGAAATGTGCATAGCACTATCAAGCCAAAATATGTGCTTTGTACAAACTCCACTAGTAGGCCACTAGGCCTGCACTGTACACAGAGAAGCTGAATTCCTTTGTGCAAGCTACAAATTTGTAGTGCTGATGTTGCATTGCAACACCAGTGCTTTCAATCTAGAGATGTTTAATTTATTAATCCGCAATGCAAACATCATAACATTAACTACAGTATGTCCACAATGTACACTAATTAATGCACGCCACAAGACAGCACTACTCTTATACAGTAGATATCTGTTTTGTTTTTTTCGGGGCGGGGGGGGGAGGGGGGTTGTCTAAAAGTGAAAGCCACTTTGGAAGGCTGGCAATAATGAGGCGTTATCAATTCCATGGTTGCGAACTTGCAAAAATGGTTACACTTGGGACTACCTTATTTTGAGCAGGACAACCAAATTTTACAATGTGGTAGTCCTTCCGACAACCATTGCTAATTCCTTAAAATCGAACACTGTTAACCCCCTTCATACACCTATGTTTGCACGTGACCTTTCCACTGGCAGGGTTACAGTAACAAATCATGTGGTCTACCTTGTTCCCTACAGCCTAACTGTTCCTTTATACTTGATATCATTTTTTTAAATTCCTCCTCCTTCTTGGTCTGGTCATGAAGGTTGACGTACAACAATCGGGCAAAAGCTAGCTGCATAGGTGATGGATCTCCGTTTGGTTTTTTCAATGGCCATTCAACCTTCTCAAGCAAAACTGGAATGAAATGTTTATTCTTCATGCGAGAAAGGTGAACCTGATGATCAACAAAAAAAGAAATAAAATATTTGTCTATTGGTGTTGTCACAATATATGACTATAACATAATCTTAACAACCTTAATAAGCAGGACCACCATTTCTATGACTTAAATCACATACATTTGTCAAGCAAACAGAAATGCCTTATGCCTTGATATTGACCAAAATCTTTACATAACAGCACTTACAGCATTAGAAAGGTAAACACATCCTAATCTTTTCGGATATCCAAATCCAATTCAACATCCATCCAACTGTGGACTTTTGGGCAGCATTTTTTCTCTCCAAGAAAATAAAAGCACCATTGATAAAGACACTATTGCCTGGACTGGGCCATTTAACTACATCTGTGAGACTGTGACCAAGTGAAGCTATTATGAAACTGGTCTTCTCTTTGATCTAACATCTCAAGATCTGTTCTGTTCTCAGGATCTGTTCACCATATACTGTAGCAAGGTTAGAATTATTATCTTTTTTTCAGTGGGCTCTTTCCAAATATTCAGGAAAAAAGCAAACCCCTAAAAATATCACTAGCATAGGCTTGGGCAACTCTAACATTTTTGGAATCGGCCACCCATGGCCCTATTAGTCCCAAGTCTGAATGGAGTTGTGACAACTACAATGACGTCATGGCTAGGGTGGCGATTTCCAAATTCCCTACAAAGAGGACATGATTGACTATAGCCATGCTAAGTCACTGCTACACACCAATGGTTGTGTACGCATAAAATTTTGCGATATCCGATAAGTACCCAATACTCTACACATTGTATGCATTGAGTTGATAGGCCTAATTTTATGTCAGTGCATGGTGTACGGGTGTATAATGTGGTCGCCTGTGAATGTAACTGATGAGTACGGCTTAAATTTTGAGATACATACAGGCAGATATTTCCCCCATGGTAATGTCATGTAGGATACTAATTTATTCATGATTGGTTATCTTTATTAGTAATTTGTAAGCCTTGTTTTTCATTGTGTCCTCGCAGACCTTGCTAATTCCCCTGAAGTCATGATTCCAAGGAAAGTGGAGTTGCTAACTGGACTCTAAGCCAAGAGTCATGACCGTAAGGTGGGTTTTTCATCCAAGAGCAATCTACTGTTTTCCCATCTGAACTAGCCTTTCCAAAGAAACCAGATTTGATCTAAATTGTTGAGTTGGTTAGCCACCCCACCTGAAGTTGTACTTCATAGGCCATAGGCTTCTCCTACATTGGTGGTTGCCCTCCAAGGCTTGAATTGAATTGACTATTTTGGAGTATACGGGGTCCATTTTTTCCATTTTTGTACCTATTCGCACTACAATATTTTTGCCTCCTTCAACATCTGTGTAGGGGCAACTTTGCTGTCATCCCAGTTATTACTTATGCTGACTTTTGGTTACATAGTTCAATGAGCATGTAAAGGAAAGGGAAGGGGGGGAGGGACACTAGCAGTACTTTGCTCATACTATTATATTAGTGAGAGTGGGCTTATCATTATGATATTCTCTGCCCAAAAGGGATACCAGCCAAGTCCCCTGTTTTTTGCCAAAAACAGGGGAGATCAAATATCTACCTGAGGTGGTAACATTTGCCCCATTGGGTACTCCACTTCACAAATTGGATCTTAAATACCTGCAAAATACATATACAGTGACTATTAATTGATTACAACAGTGCACAATATAGCATACAGAACCATGCATTACACCAAGCTAGTACGTATAAGAGCAGATGTGTTGATCTAAAATCATATTGTGGCTGGGCCGATTAATAATGTGCACTCAAGGGTAAATCCTACTACTGGCAGTACTTTTTGTATTTAGTATGCTCTTAAGTGACAAATTATTACTCATCCAGTGAATTTTGGGACTGTTCTCTAATGGGCTGGATTGGCCATCATGTTATGAAAACTCCTGACTAATGTGATCAATATTTATTCTGCCTGATTTAATCATGGAGCTAAACCCTTTTCCCTTAAAAAAATTTTTTTTGCCCACCTTTGAAGGCTTTCTCTCATACAGTAGTAATATTACATACCTCTGCCTCACATTGTTTGGAGTTCACGAAGTCCTTGTTTATCATACAAAGTATGATTTTAGCACCAGTTATGGCTTGGGTGATTTCTTCATCCAAGTTGTCACCCCCTTTGACTCCTGTTGTACAAATCCAGCAGCTGTCTCTCCCGATGTATCTCTCAATCCTGTCTTTCAATGCTGTTACTTTGTCTAAAATTTTGAAGCTAAAGCTTATGAAGATTTTCTTCTTTGTGTCTGAAAATATAGATTCAAGAGAAAGGGTACAGGGAATTCAACAAAATTGGTTTCATCAAGGCTTAATGAGAAGCAAATTTATATCCACAGTAATATAAAGATTTTCATTAAAATGACTTGCTCATTAGTCAAATGTCAATTCTTTCATAGTGGCACCTCAGACTAATGAAACCATGACCACTGACATTAAGTATGATTACCAGTTTCATTTTTGCAAACAAATTAAATTTCTTCTTGAGACACTCTGAAAGAAGATGTACTGCTATCATTTAAACAGTAACATCCAATGAAATGACACTTTGATGTCTTGTTTTTGGCAAAAGAGTCACTTAATTCACAGGACACTGAACACCTAGGGACTCCATGGATGTGCACATCCTGGACCAGGATTTACTGAGTGCTGGGCACATTGATCACCATTCGGGACGGGTCTTAGGAGAAAGAATGTAAGAAATTTGCCTATGCCAGATGGAAATATGCCACCCCCTTCAATGAGAAATACAGTATTAATCATACCATATGGTGTGCCTTGCCACCAAGACAAGACACTGGTTCCTAGATGACGTAACAATCAGGTCTTTGATTGCCCACATCTCTGTCTGGGTATACATCAGTTGGGTGAGAGAAAATTGACTTCATTCCCCCCCCCCCCCCCCAACAAAAACAAAGAAGCTGCCAGATGGTATTTGTAATTTTTCAATTGTGCCAGATGTAATTTGTAGTGGTGGGCAGGGCCACCCTGAGCCAAACAGTTTACCTCATCAAAACTTTACAAGACCCAAATGAAGGCTGTCAATAGTATTCAATAACTTGGTAATTAAATTTAATATTTCCAGGTTCTGAATTTCTGACATGCAGAGCATCTGAACAATCCTGACACTAACTCTTCTGTCACATCTCTTACTGATTAAATACCAACTACAAAAACTTTCTAGAAGAGGTGGTTACTTTGCTTTTCCAAGTTTAGGCAGATTCTCTAAGTCCTTTTTCAATTTCAACAAAAAGAATAATTGACTAAACTGGCATCCTGGTCTGTTAGGTATACACTGTATCAGGGCAGGAAAAAGTAGGTTACAAGAACCTCCTTCCCATGAAATTTTTGTCACTCGCAGGAAATTTTTGAGCAAGAAAAAAAAAACACAGACAGCAAAAGGATGAAGAGAGAGGAAGAAAGAACAGTGAAAAGGGGAAAGGGAAATATGACAAGAAATGACACGCATCCAGCAACAAAACATCACACGTGAACCATTAAATACACAAATTAAACTATTTTATTACCCCCGCTGTCAGGTCTATATAGGCCTACATATTATATGGTTTAACACAAGAGTATTACACTGGCGATCACTGTAAAAATGGTCCATCAAATCGCCCCAATTGGGTCTTCATTTTTCAAAAAGCTTCAGCTTCTGAGGGGGGCACATATCCCCCTCAGACTCCCCCATCCACCGCATAATGCAGGATGTTCCCGGGGAGTAAACATTTTTTTCTGACCCTGCACTGTACAGAACATAACCATAGTGTAATCAGTTTGTCTGCCAAAGAGAACCAGCTTCACATTTCCCTCTCAACTGATATTTAGGATAATTCTTTATAGTTCAGAATGTTAGTCATCCAGTTTTGCATCTAGTTATTGTAAATTCAGATACTGTACTTACCAATGTTGGTATTCCAAGCAGTTTTAACTGGTGAATTAGATGCACTGGAGCTGTTTAAGATTTCAGATGAATTTATTTGGTTCTCTAATAAGGAAAAATTTATGCAAAGAACTTAGGCAAATGTATGACTTTAAACCTGTTTTCTTCTGTGAATAATGTTTACCACTTATGATGCAAAGTATATCCATGGGAGTATACAGTAGCTACCTCAGGGCTTGAAAATAAGCTTTTCCTCTCAGGAGCTAAAAACAGCTTCTGATGACCTTCATTTTGAAGCTTTACAGGAGCTATTTTCCAATTGTCTGGAGCTGTTTTCACCTTTTCAAAGAAACCATTGTTCCCTGTATGTAACATTCTCTGATCGTCTCCTGAATGTTACGGGTGCATTTCATTTAGTAAAAGAAATTCAAAATAACAGAGACAGGAAAGACAAAGAGCATTTTTGGTGTAACACAAGGCACAGTTCTAAGCATGGTGTGGTCACTCCATCTCTGAAAAACTTGGAAGGGGCCAGACTGGGTGCATGTATAGCCCATGGCAGGTTAAGATTGACCTCAGTGGCACCTTGAATGGGGAGAAGGTGTGGGGGGGGGGGGTGGGCACAGGAGTTCATAAATTCTATTGCCTCATGCATCTGGCGCTAATTTTAGCACCAGACGAACACTCACTTTTCCATTTTTCTGTCGCATTTGCAGCGGTCTCTGGCGCTTTTGCACCAGAGCGCCAGTCTATTTTTGAGCCCTGCTACCTTGGATCATACCAGATGATTGTTTATTTTTTCAATCAAGAACAATGACTGCAGAGAGAGACAAAATGTCCCTGGCTGTTGCCACAATTTGCAGGGGGGGGGGGGGGCGGGATAACTTTTGTCTTTTCCAACAATTGCTCAGCACACATGATACTTTAGTATATGCCACAGTAATTAAATTATGGAATACCTATAGACCATAGAGGTACTGTAATTACGTCATTGCAAGCTTGCAGCATTGTACTTAAATATATATGCCATCTATAATAAGCAATATGGGATACCTTTAGAAAAATGAAGGCAAGTACAGTACGTTACTGTAATTACATCACTGTATGGTCATCCTCTCCTTGAAATGTCTAACAAAAATACCACATTCATATATACTCCAAGGTTCCAAACTATGATGAATCAATCAAGCCATATGTAACTCTATCATAGATCCAAGATTGACAATTGCCTATAATGCACAACTGAATGACACAGCTACTACCCCAGGGCATGTTCAGTCAAGTGTAGTTCACTGGCCATGACAATGTGACTCAAATGTCAGTCAAGTCACAAAAGTGACAAAACTGTGAGGCATATGTTACCTCGGATGTCAGTCAATTTACTGACCAAGGGGTGAGTCACTGTGAGTAATTTGCTAAGTCTTCTTTGTTCAAAGATATCAACATTCAGCATTGCTCCTCATATACAATCATGTACAGTAACTTAAAGGGGAATTTTCATGGTCCCAGAAAGTTCCAATTCTCCCAACTATTCAACTTCTAACTCCTCCCATAACTGTATGAAGCTCTTCCTTGTGCAGGAATAAACCTGCTTTATTGCTTAAGGCCATGTCCTGGTGAGGATACAAGCTGGCTATGAATTGTAATAAGAGCACTCTCTCTGCCTTGTGTGGAATGTGAGCTACTCTGCATCTTTCAACTTTTCAAACTTTGATGTCAATCAAAGAGCAGTCACCAACTGAGAATTTTGATACCCCCACACTAAAAATATACTTTGGGGTGATGACTGTCTATCTAACATTTAAGTCAATTTGGTGACTCACATACTGGGACGTATCTGTCAAAATCACAAATTGTTCATTAGTTTGGTGACTAAAGAGCACCATTTTACACAAGTTTTCAGTCACAGACTTGACTGAAGGGTACGTCAATGTTCATGTTTTGTCAATGAAATTGTGGACAATGACTGACCATGTCCGTGGGTAGTGGGGTGCATCATTCAATTGATAAGTGCATAATAGTAAATCATGAAGTTATAGGCAAGGCATTCCTCTATTCCATCCTGGTAGTTTTCAGATTGTGTGGGAAGAGTAAGAGATGTGTACCTTTTGCACATGCAGTAATGACTCATTTTCATCGAAATCTGCCATTTTGGGGGATTATAAATATTTGAAATGTAAGTACCGGCCTGGCAAATTTAATTTGATACAGAATTGTTGATACAGTAGGCCTTTATGCAGTATGAAGTACAATTTGTATAACTGTCAAGTTATCTTTGTACTTACCTGTATGGATATCATAAAATTTGGGATGTTGGGCATATGGCATATCCCTACACCGCTGTGGCTACTTACTCCAAGTGCAAGGTCAGATGTGTTCACTATAGCACTGTTTTTAGCTGCCAGGTACCAAGCTACACAGGCCAGATCTTGTGCACACAAGCCAAACTTTTTCAAGTCCCTTAATCTCATAAATTTGGTTAGAACTAGATTTTTACATTTTTTACACCAGTCTACGATTTTTGGTCGTTTGTTTCAAAGTTCGAGTGATGATATCACGAATATGGTACTTGTGGACTCAAAATCACAAATCTGGTGGTTTCCTTTTAAGATGGAAAAGTATTCTGGGCATAAAGTTCTGCCAGTAAGGCATAATAATGACCATTTTGGCATAAAATGCAAACGCTGCTCTCAACAGGCCTCCAAATTCCAGACTGGCCTCTTACTTGGTTAGACATACAGTTCCAAAGAACAGTGGTATTCTCCAAAACCCATACATATGTTGTCTACATAATCCCATCGCTCACTGTCAAGGCCGTACTGGGAAGATCCTCCAAATTTCTGCACCAGTTACTTCTTTCCAAGTGCTATGCTTCCCTGCACTGGTGTGACAATTAAGTAAAGTGTATGTAAAAGGCCCACACATTGCCAATGCCAATGGAGTTAGAAGGTACGTAATCCATATTCCATTATTTTCATGAGCATGCAACACATTTTTCTGACCCCAGCTTTTCCTACCCCCTCCCCAACAATTTCTGGAATGTCCATATTGTGAAAATTGTGTACAAATGATGACTTTTGACCAAAATTTAAGTAGGCCTATCCAAGTTTTCACATTTTGGGAAAACGTAAAGACCCATAAGCCTTTGACCCTCCCATATACCATTAAACCAGATTGGAAGTATGGCACTTTTTGCCGAGATCTCGGGTGCGCACGAAAAAAAAATTGAAGTGTGCAGTGTGCAACAAGGTGTCAAATGCACACTTCAAGTGTGCACATGAAAAGTCAAGTGTAAAATAAATACTTGGGAGAAATTTAAACAAAACCCTTGAAGGCCTCCTTAACATCCAGAGTGGAAAGTATGGGATCAATACTGGATCATAAGTTCCAAATATTGGTCTTTCCAGGGGTCTTGGCCGAGTGATGGCTGACAATGCATGCATCATTCGATCAAGTCATCAGCACGTCATGATCACGACTTGTGATCATCCAATAGGCCAAGTCTGAATATAACATACACCTAGGGTTATAGGAGGCAATTGCCGTCGGCTTAAAAACATGCAGGTGTGCAATGTGAATTTTCAAGTCTGCAATACAAATCTAGAAAAAAATCTTAGGTGTGCAATTGCCATACTTTCCATACTGGGTGCAGTGTGCAACAAGGTGTGAAATGCACACTTCAAGTATGAACATGAAAAGTCAAGTGTGAAATAAATACTTGGGAGAAATTTAAACAAAACTCTTGAAGGCCTCCTTAACATCCAGAGTGGAAAGTATGGGATCGATACTGGATCATACTACTGTAGTTCCAAATACGTACGCCTCACTCCAGGGGTCTTGGCCGAGTGATGGCCGACACTGCATACGTCATTCAATCAAGTCATCAGCACATCATGATCATGACTTGTGATCATCCAATAGGCCAAGTCAATATGACATATACCTAGGGTAATATGAGGCAATCGCTGTCAGCTTAAAAAATCATGCAGGTGTGCAATGTGAATTTTCAAGTGTGCAGTAAAAATCTAGAAAAAAAATCTTGGGTGTGCAATTGCCATACTGTACTTTCAATACTGGCCATTAAATATTACAAACCTACATTTTGAGGATTGAATTGACAAATTGATCCCCAAAACAAATATTATGAAACTCCAGCATTTCTACTATTACATATAGACCTAGGCTACATAGATCCCAGGTCTTCTAGTGCTGGCTTCCAAAAGTACTAACGTGAGGCCTATTATGCTACAGTGCCATACATAAGTTATACAGTATAACTTAAGCCTACCCAAACGGATTTAACTATGGCATACATGACGTATGATATCCTACCTTCATATTGCCGTTGTAACTCCGCGTTAATTAAATTTACATTTCGACGCTTATAGTTTTCAAGAACTGTAGCTGCTTTAAAAAGCGATCGCTTTTTCAGAGCGTTAATTAGAACATCAACATTCGTAAGGCTTAAGTATTCGTTGTCTTCTAGAATACGAAAAAACTCCAAAGATGCTGCGTTGTATCGAAGGCTTTCCAGTTCAGATGACTGTGCTCGTGTTACTTTGGGAAACAAAAACAACAAAGTCTGCATTGATTGCCTCGTAAGTTCATCCCCTAACTTGCTAAGGGTATCACGATAATCTTCTTCAAGCCTTTCCGACATTTTCATACTATCAGTCAAGTACTCTCTTTTATCCGGCTATACAGTAATAATGATATTTGCTGTGAACAAAGCTAGCTATTGTTTTCAGCGATCTAATGCAGCACATTACAACTTCAGTGGTTGTACGGTACTGTTTCATTGAAGCGCCAAACGCGCTCAAAACATTAAATTGCGAAATGGGGAATTCACCTTGCAGGCTGTATGTAACAAAAACTAATACCCATTGTGGCTTCCGCAGGATTTTGGATTGCCTTTATACCTTTATTATTAGCAAGGATTTTATACCTGTTGTACAAAAAAAAAAAAAAAAACTCTGAGGCATGAAACAAAAAAATAAAGAATAAAATCAAAGAAATGATAAAAAGCAGGACCACCCAATAGGTGCAGTAGGTTTCAATGTTTCAGGATAGTGTTCAAAGGGGGGGGGGGAGCAGGCGGGGCACAGCCCCCCCCCACTTCCGAAGTCAGTCGGGGGATATACGGGTTAGGGGAAGAGAAAAAGATTGAAGAGACACACACTGAGCACTCAACAGGGATGGCACCAGGTGGGAGCAGGGGGCCCGCATCCGGGAGTCTTAATCGATACGATAGAGTATGCAGTCAGCGACGGCGCCTGAGAGAGGACAGTTTCTCTAATAAGAACCCAAAATTTTCGGAGCGCTACGCGCGCTGTGCAGTCACTCCAGGATCTTCAGCAGTTCCATTCCACATTGCTAGATAGCATGGGCGGGGGGGGGGGGACGGGGGGACACGTCCCCCCCCCCACATTTCGATGGGTGGGGAACACAATATCAAATGTCCCCCCCCAAAAAAAAAATTGCGTAAAAGAGTATTGCCGTGGCTCTATTTGACTGGCTTTTTGAGTGGCATGTAGGTTTGTTGGGCAAGTTTTAAGTGTCTCGATGCAGATTCTGAATGCAGATTTCGTTAGGGAAATCTTATTTAATGACAAAATTTCGGCGCGCTTCGCGCGCATGCGTCACGGTTTGCACTCCTTCTCATGACCATTAAAAAGGTGATTATACATGGAACTATTCTGACCACAACACTCTCCGAAAACAGACATACATCTCCAAACATCTGAAGGCGCCTCTCATCAATATGGGATCATTCAATCAGTGGCGTACGTAGAGGGGAGGGCCATTCGGCTATGCCCCCTCACTTATTCCGACTTTTAAGTTCCTAAAAATACGTTAATTTTTTATGCCCCCCTCACTGATGCCTAATTTTTAGTTCCTAAAAATACGTAATTTTTTAACACAAATTTTACTTCAAAAGGTAGCATATTTGGCACCAGATTGCATGTAAGGACACCTTATTTTTCAAAAATTTTCAAAGGGGAGGGGGGCATCCCATTGGGCCATTCCCCCCTCACTGATGCCTAATTTTTAGTTCCTAAAAAACGTAAATTTTTTAACACAGACTTTACTTCAAAAGGCATGATGTGAAAGGTTAAAGTACTTTGTTGCCGTTAAACATTTTTCAAAACTTTTACAGAGCGCTTCGTCGAAGCCATTATCGGTATAGATGGTGATTGTTAATACACTTAAGACTTAAAAGCATTCTGGAAACGCCCTTGCTAGTCCTTCACTCCTTTGCTATACTACAATCAGCTCCAAAACTATCCCAAAGATATCACCATTTTGCATTTAAGCAACCTTAAATTAACGAAAATTTCTCAAAGGGGAGGCCCCCTCCCCCAGGATGACACCTTTATATAGTGACAAAAGAAGGATCCCCACTGCTGTAAACAAACGCAGGGTGCATAAAAAGGTGCAATTTACGCGCCGCCAGTACTGCAGTTAGAAAAAATATCTAGCCAGTCGGGAAAATAAGAATTCACTAAATTATGGACATTTTCCAGCCATATACGATCAGTTCCAAAAATATCTCAAAGATAGCACCGTTTTGCACCTAAGCAGCCTTAAATTAACAAAAATATCTCAAAGGGGAGGAGGCCTCCCCTTAGACCCCTCCCCCAGGACAACACATTTATGTAGTGACAAAGGAAGGATTCCCACTGCTGTATACAAAACGCAGAGCGCTCATAAACAAAGTGCAATTTACAAGCCTCCACTCAGTTGGAGAAAAACATCCAGCCAGTCGGAATTTGGGACGGTCACCTTCACACCCCCAAACATGTCACCCTAGCAACGGGCCTGGTCGGGTCCATGATCTCCGACAATGATCCACGCTTCGAAGCGTGGTTTCAGCTATTTTGGGACATGGTAAAATAACATCTTGAAGTAATTCCGTGGACTCCGTGTATTTCACCTGGCAGATCTCAATGATGATGACCATCATTGAGATCTGCCAGGTGAAATAACTTTAAAATGGTAATTCTTATTAGCCAGGCCCGTAGCCAGGCCGGAGCACGAGGGGGCCGTGCCCCCCCCCCCCCGTGCGGACCACTGTTCCCCCTATACGGAAAATCGATCGAAAATAAAATTTTAGTACATGTAAACGGTGGCCCTGGTAAGACACCAAGCGATATGTAACCAAAAATGATCCCAAAAGGAGTTAATAATGAACGTAGTTTGTTCTCTGTAACATTTTTGTTCTAAAATAACAAAAATTTTCTCGCGCTACGCGCGCTCCCATCTTAAGCTACATATAGCTTTAACACCTTTTTCAGCTATGTTGGCTTAATTTATAAATTTACAGGTTCCACAATTAGGCTATTGTTCTATCGTGTAGGTGTGATTCCCGGAAAAAAAAACAAAACTGAATCCATAAAAAGTTCCATCCTATTTCTCTTACGATTGGGAAGATTCTTAATTCAGACTCAACATCATGATAATCATTTTTGTATGAAACGTTCAGTGTCTCAATGTCCAGGGGTGGTGGAAGAGGGCATCCCCTGGCGACCAGTCGCCCGTCGTCTTGGTTTTGTTCTTAAAGACAGACACTCATCACCCCAAATACATTTTGGTTGGGAGAAAGTAAAATTCTCAATTGGTCATAGGTGAATGCTCTTTGATTGGCATCAAAGCTCACAACACACAGCATGCGCAGAGAATGTTCTGGTTACATGTTATGGTCTTGTACGCCCAACAGGATATGCCCTTAAGCAATAAACTAGGTTTGTGTCTGCACAAGGAGGGGCTCAACACAGTCTTGGAAGGAGTAACTTAGTCGGGAGAATTGGAACTGTCTAGGACGAAGAGGGCAGATTCTTCCATAGAAACCCAAATTTTCTAACTTTCCTTAACAAGAACCAAATATCTTCAAGTTTTCTTCAACAGAACCCCAAATTTTTCGCCGGTCGCCCAAAAATTTCGCGTTCGGTATCCAAACTGTAACCCATTGCTTCTGACGGGGCTTCGGTTTGCTGAACCTCTTAGGGGAGCTTGGTCCCTTCGTCGGGCTTATCTTTCCACCACCCCTTGCTGAGTCTGTGCAGGTTTTACCATGGTAAATAATTTTCCTGCAAAATTTCGGCGCGCTTCGCGCGCAATTCTCACAAGCGAAGTAATGTCACCCATGAACATTATTAGTACAAAAATTCAAGTGAACTCTTCCAGCCAAAGCTAGGTGAAGCCTCAAAGTTAGATCCCGGACATAAAGGGGCTTTCACGTAGTAATCTATTACCTTGAGTAACATTCACTCCGCGACGACTACATGTTTGAAGCTAAATTTACTCGTACCAAAAATGTATTCCAAAATTTACTTTTTCTGTTTTTTTTTTCATGTAAAATTTCGTTCAAAGTAGAAATACGATAATGACCATCTGAATTGTGAACTGTGAAGACATTGGTGTGCTCTCACTGTTATTCAAAGTCCTGCTCAAAGCTCCATGCTAGTGTTCCCATATTGTTAATTCGCCACATATTCGGGAATTTCCCCCTGGGTCCTAACATAATCATACTGTATCACACCAAGCCTGCCTAATGGCAGCCCCTGGTCCGTTCGCAAAGTACTTAACCGGCTTCACCTGCGCTTGAGCTGAAGATATATCGTGATTATAGTGTTGTTTCCTTCACTTGTGGAGAATTTCTACGTCCTTGTATTGCGAGCGGAGGGAAAAATTTCCATCAGAAGAGTGAAATTTTCGCGCGCTTCGGCGGGCGTATGTGCACACGTAAAACCTTTGTTTTTTCAACCTTTATTTCAAGGACACTGGTAGCATTGTTATTTCCTGAGGGCTTTATTATAAAAGTTAAAAATTTTTCCTTGAAAAATATTGATATCATCACCAAACTGTGATCTATATGATCAGTAATTAAGAGATAATTTATATAGAGTTAACAAAAGAAATCATGATACTGTGCAACACTCCACATCATTATTTTTGCATAGGCAATTAGTTTCTTCAGAAACCATCAAACTTTGAAGACGTAGATTTTGAGAACGGTAAAAGATATTGAAATGATTCCAACGGATCTTTGATTGGAGGACTTAATTCTTTAAGTGACAAGTAAAACAGCTCTTTTCGGTAGCATGTCACACGACCTTTAAGCTATGTGTGGTAAGCTTGAGATATAATCCCCTGTAGTTCCGTCAAACTGTTATCTTGTGGTGTTACTACTGATAACAAACATAATTTTCGGTGCCCCTCTATGAGGTGTCGGTGCCCCCCCTATATCAGAATTCCTGGCTACCGGCCTGTTATTAGAATAGGGCGTCAGTCATCATAAGGGGGAGGAGGAAAGGGTCTATAGGAAGTCACCCCTTTTCAAAACCAAAGGGATTGGTTTGTGCTAAGTCATGTATGTCCCCCGCCCCCCCCCCCCCCCCACATTTGAATACGGATTGACGCCTCTGCTAGATAGCACAGGTCCTGCCAACCTTACCACGAAACATGTAGGCAGAGCACACTGTTCATGTGGAGGTCGACAGTTCCATCCCATGTCGCTAAGCCTAGTTCCTATTCTCTTGTGTGTGTCACGTGGTACGGTCCGTTTGCGAGCGACTCACGGACCAAAGTTTGGCTATTTCATAGGGTGTACTCCAGGTGTTTCGATAAAATGTATGTTATCCTCGATATGGTTTAGAACCCCTACAGTTTTTCTTTTTTCTTTATGTTCTTAATGATCACATATCTTTTTTGTGTAAGCCTACCAAAAATTTTCGCCCCCTTTGCAAATTCAAGTTTCAGATTCCAAAGAACCTATATATAAAGTGCGCTACTCGACTCATGAAGAATTAACTGATATTATGCAAAATATTCCCTGAAATGGCATGGGATAGTAAGCCATATCCCCCTGTCACCAACTCTTCGACAGAGGGACTGTCGAAGCTTGGGGTTGCTGGCATGGCCAAGCCCTCTGTCGGGAAATTCTGTTGCCATTTATGATCGGTTTACTTATTTTGGCTTTCAAAGGGTCGTTTCTGCAATGAAACCCAAGATTTTCGGTACGCTTTGCCCACTTTTCCTCAGTTCTGTTACTTATAGCTAAATATAGTTCAAACCATTTCCACCTTTTCAAGTAACTGAAGAAGTTGAATACATGAATTTAGGTAAATGTTTGAAATTTCACCTCATATCACCTCATTTAGTCAATGTTCTCTTGGGTCTGTAGTGCGGTACGGCTATAGGACACGAGGAGAAAAGTACAATGTAAGTTATGCCCGATAGGTACCAACTGCCAGGACCATTGACCTTAATTGGCTTTTAATAAGTACCGATTCTTTTTAGTGTAGGATAACCAAAAAAAATTTCGCTCGCTTCTCGCGCTTTGCAATTTCTCACTTTACATTCTGGGCCGAAAACATCAAATCAGCGCCGAAACTACGTTCCTCTACACTGTTAAAAAAATCTCTGTTGGTGTACAGCAAAGTTGCTGTCAATTAGGTTTCATACAGGGACAACAAGCATAAGTCTATCTACAGGAACCGCTCTGTATTTTTACAGAAGTGCATCTCTGTTCGTTTACAACAAATCTGCTGTCAATTGGGTTTCATACATGAACAACAAGCACGCGTCTATGTACAGGATGCTTTAATTCAGGTATAGGACCAACGCTGTAGTTTTACAGAACTGCTCAGTACTTTACAAGATGTCACATGCATACCTACAGGCACTCCTCTGTTTAATTACAGGGCAAGTTGTTTTACAACCGCCCCAGCCTGCATTTTTACGCTTTTCACCAGCTTTTATACAGCAAAAATTCAGTTTTATAGGGGGATACGCCGTATGCACTTTTTGAGGTACTTATGAACTTGCTTTCGGTAGGCCGAATATTCTCTTTGTCAATTGGGAGGCCTAGGCTAGTCTCTGACTTAGAAGAAAACTTAGAATACATTTCATTTTTCTTAAGCATGTTTGCAGGGAAGAGATTCCACTCTTTCGGGAGAAGTTGGCGACCCAAAAAGGAGCCCTTGGTTGGTTTAGCCTGTCCGGATTTTCTTCAACACCAGGTACGGGTGTTTTCTTTGGGGTTTTCCTCTTTCTTGAACTTAGCCGAAGAAGTTTGTCAAAAATCTTCTTGGTTTCTTCTTCTTCAAAGTTGATTTTTAGTACAAGTTTGCGCTGCCTTCCTTTTCAACCAAGCGTTGTCGTTGTTTTTGATCTGATAGAATAATTCGTGACACCATCCATTCCTCTGCAAAGTCACCTTTCCGCTCGAAGAATCTGGCTTTTATTGAAAGAGTTGTTCTCTTGAATAAAAGCTGTTTTCAAGTCACTTCTTAAAGAGTGTTGAGTCTTTGTAACTGCGAGGCCGAGGAGGAAAGGCTTACATCTGTGCGTTATCCCCACCAACGCAGTACAACACATATTTTGAAACTGAAGTCAAATGGCTCCGGTTTTAATTTAAGTAAGCATTTCTGGACGTGAAAGAGAATGCTCCAATACTGACCGCTGATTGGACGAACGTTAAAGGAGGGAATTTAAGTCTTAGAGAGCTTGAACATATTTTGTGCTAGTTTAGACTTCATTTCGACTGCTTTTAAGTGTTTAGAACCCGAAATTTGTGGGATGAAAGGATGAATCTGTATTTTCTTTTAGTATACGTCAGAGATTCCATCCGAAAATTCTCAGTGCTTCTAAACTACGTCTAATAAATGATCTTTAAACATATTTTTGACAAATGAAAGCAGCACAATATAGTGTAGCCTACGAATTATCACGTCCTCTGTGGAACATATATTGTTAGCTTCGTGTGTGAATTTTAATAACAATAATACCACACATAACACAATTTACAGTAAGGTAGCTATGCATAGATTTACGGCAATAAATTTACAGCGAATGCCATAGCTCCCAAGCTCCAAAAAGCTAGATGCGGGTCCACCTTTGACCTGTTCGTTGGTGGACCGCCGGCCTGGGGGAGGGGTAGTGGAAAATTTTGGAATTTTATAGGTGTTTACACGCAAAATGGTAGCACTTTTTTGGCAAATCAGTCAACGTAATTTCATTAATTTACCGCCAAAATATCTGCACTTAGATACTCACAAGCTCGCAAAATTTAAAGCTTTCCAAGTGATAGCGATCATTGGTTGTTTACTGTTACCCTTAATTTCTGATGCAGCACAGTTCAGGAATCACGTAGCACGTTCGGCGTAAACGACACCGTACTGCTGCCAAGTGATATACCAAGGGAAGCGGGCCTGTGTAAAATTCACACCGAAATGGCATCACACACTTTCCAAAAAGGGAATTTTTCTTGAATTAGTTTCTTTCACAAAAATATGTATACACCTCAAGGAATTACCACAGTGTAAGGTGAATGAAATGTTTACGCGGCCCTGATAGTGCAAAGGTAATTACGTATTTTGGCATAGAACTGAGTGGTTATGATAAAGTCGGCTAAAACATTTCCTTCGTTCGTTGGGTTGAAATTTCTGAGACAAGCCCTGCCTCTAACCCGCGAAACGGGCATTTGCTTTTGGTTTGAAGTTGCGTCGCGCGGCTATTAGACTCGATTGCTCCCATTAGGATATTTTCGATACCTGCTATGGAGGTTAGCTATGTTGCTACAGTCTCCGTAACAAGAGTGCCTTTTGCAAGACAAGCAGCGGAATGCACTAAGATGTGATTGGTACCGTAATTTGCTAAATTTGTGGTTTAGTTGGGAGGTACGATACTTCTGATGGCAGGGGTTTGTTTTGTGGCTCGATTGAAATGCGGGTTTTTTCAAAGGGTTGGGCGGGTCAGTGAGTTTGGGTGTTCAATGCTGGTCAAACCCGCAAAATGCGGGTCACTTGGGAGGTATGGAATGCACTTTTACCCTTTTCAATTACATCCGGCCGAGAATTACAGGCCCTCTGTGATTTGTGAACGTGTATAGCTACGAGGCATAGCAACTGAGTCTTGCAGGCTATATATCCTGAAACCCTATCAGGGGCCTATTTACATGAATTTGTAGGGGGTGTAAACTATTTCGGACCATCAATAGTATTGTCTCCAAGTATGGTCTCCAAGAATGTAGTTTACATTCTTGGAGACCGACTTTCATTGGCACATAGTTGCACGATCCGAATTTCCTAGATAATTACAATTTATAGGCTAACGGGTACATCGTGGGCTATAATATGAATTCGGACAGTGGCGTAGGGCCTACTGTCCGGGAAGGGGCATGCATTATGGGGATCGCCGGCCTTTGGGAGGAGTCTAAGGGGAATCGTGTACATGTGTTTATTTTTGGCCAGTTTTCACTTGTCCCTGTCTCCAGTCCCACTAGATCATGGCATGCCAAGATGATTCCACAGAACTGATGGTCATAAGAGTTGGCAATGAATTGGGAAAGTCTGGCAACGAATTGGGAGATATGCCCTTCACTGCCACTTTATTTTATGGACTTCTCAAGGTTGACTGGTATTGGGTATATTATGACACAAGTTTGTTTTTCAAAAGAACACTTTTGTCAATAATATTATTGAAAAAATCGGATTTTGTGGAAAATTTACACCTTCCTCGATCTAAATTTTGTCAAATTTAAGCCCCCAAAACATTATAAATGCTAGAAGAAGAGTAAGCAAAAACTCACAATAACTTAACACCTGTTCGACAGCTGTTAAACTTACTCCCTGCCGTCAGGAGAGTTGACACCACAGAATTCTGTGGTCAGCAACGACTTGGTAAATAAACAGATAAAATGGAATATTTGTAAAACGATCTGCTAGGTCAATACAACTCAAGTGAGGGAGTAGGTGCAGCTAGGGAACACCTGGTTTATGAGCTCTGCTTTATGACTCCATAGATTTAGGCTATTAGGTATTTTATTGGTTTGTACGACTGTGTCTTCTGTGGGATCAACTTCTCATGGGAGTAAAAAGCGTAGCCCTCAAAGCCTCATGTTTTCGGAAGTGACCAAGTTGCAGTGGCGTAGCCACTGGGAACTGGCGGACGGTAGCAAACCTACATAGGCCCCATATGGGTAACCCATGTGGGGCCCATTTAATTTTACACCCGGGATTAACAAGGGGCCCATATGGGTAGCCCACATGCTTGAGGGATATTATGGGGTTTACCCACATTTTCTCCACATCAGTTGTCACATGGGCCTCAGAACTAGGCCTCCCATGGGTCATATGGGTCATGCATGGGGTGACCCATATGGCCCCTTTTATTAATCTCGGGTGCAAAATTATATGGGCCCCTTATGGACCAAGATATGGGGCCCCTAAGTGTCCCATATGGGAACGTTACTAGGTGGGGGCTTTCTGAGGCAAACGCCTGTCTTGCCGCTCCTCCAGTCGACCCCCCCCCCGTCCACGGGCGATCTGGGGCAAAAAATTCACTCGAATGAACTACTCAATTTGACAACGATGTACGGTTTACCTGTTTTTGGCTCTGAAGAGGCTCAGTGGACAATTTCTCTTGTAAAACCGCCAAATACAGTCGTTAACTCCTGATTCGAGTAGGGTAGTACAATATTAAGGTATAGGCAAAATAAGACCCACCTGCCCAGACAAATGACCTATATAAGTTTTAAATATATACAGAATTTTCTAGGGTAGGTTTAACCAAAACATTCTGGCGCGCTTCCCACGCTTTTAATTCCACAAGTTAGATTCAGGAAGAAGCATTCAATCAGCGCCTTTGTATTAATATTCTAACAAACATTTAGGTTCTGTTCATTGACAGTAGTTTTTAGGAGACATATAATATTACTGTAAATTTACAGTCACTGGTGGTAACCTATACATTGGCTACAGATTTGTTTCTCTACAGAAAGTAAATGTTTTTGAACGGACAATCAGTGACAATTAAATGAACATACATAAATTGTAAATGTACAAAAAATGACTTATAATGGGACATAAAGTTGTTGTAAATGTACGATTTTTCTGAAACCGCATGTAGTTTTTTTAAGTTTGTCTTTTAACAGAAAATCTCTGTTTGTAAACTGAAGTTGCTAAATAATACATGAAACATACACCTTTGTAAAAGTACAACAATTTCCTTGTGAAGGGACATCAAAATTACTGTAAATTTACAATTATTTTTAACAGTGTAGTATATACACATTTTATGAAATATATGCCCCGCAATGGCACGGTTTAGTACACAGATTTTCTTCAGATCCCTCCTCACCATCCCCTTGACGACATCGGGGCTGTCAGGGCTTCGGTTCGCTACCTCCGCCCGTCTAGCCACCAGTCGGGCAAACTCCTGACTCCGTCACTGGCACTCAAAACTTAGAAGTAGCCTACACAATGAAATTAGGAGAGAATTTTTTCATTATATGGTCGTTTACCAAAGGATAGAGCTCTTCCAATCGCCCTTCAGTGAATAATCAGACAGGATGCTATCAATATCAATATCTGGCCCATGGTGCAGGTAGGCCTACTATCATTAAGTTTCCTTCACGCTTCGCGCTAGTCATTTTAACCATCTGTAATGGCCCGAAACTGTATAGGTTTAAGGATGAAACAGTGCTGTTAACTTTTTTGATCATGTCAAGCAGCCTTCTTGACTGGCCTCGTGATCTTACAGTCCTCGTGATCGTACAGTCCTCGTGATCTTACAGCCCTGTCAATGTAGGCTACGTGACACATACTGTAGTAGGCCTACTGCAGCTTACAATGCATGGAAGATAAAACTTGAACTCTCCGTCATTGGCATCGAATTTCAAAAAATCTGAAACAAACGAAACCTGACCATAAGGCCTCTAGAACCAATTTACGGCGGTCTTATTACCTTATATTGCAGGAGCTTCCGGGGGTTTCGCCCCGTGGACCCCTCCGGGGCTCTGCCCCTTGACCCCGCCAGGGGCCCTGGCGCGGGCCCCTGGACCCCACGCGTGCAAACTCGCGCTTCGCGCTCGTGGTGCACTTTCGGTGCACTTGTGACACCCCTCCATGTCAGTCGGGGGAATCACAGGTTGTGCCCCCCCCCACCACCTCCGAAATCCTGCACACGCCACTGTCGAGGACACCAGAAAGAGGCGGCGTAGATGAACACTTATGAGGTTCTCCTTCGCTTTTCACCGGCCAGATTCGCCTTCGCTTTTCGACTAGTACCCAGACGGTAACGAAGCAGGGGTGTATTCATCTCTCCCAACTTCCCGCTGCCTGACCGCCTTTTAACTGTTTCCCATCCGACGGACGTGTGTGTTTGGACGATTGCGAGAGATTCTGTTACGCTTACAACCTGATAAATGCAGATATCTTGTCTAATAAGTAACACATTAGGGTGGGAATCACTTTCCATTATCTCAAATTATAAACAATTTCTTGGGTACCAGCCTCATTTTGTGATACAAACCGTCATAAACTTTTACTTATTGTCTTTATCAGTAACTCTACTGTCCATTTAAGGTGTTACTTCTATTATGATACATTTGCCATTGTTCGATCCTTCTTCGTAGATCGCCATTGGATATGGCCACTGTGTCTAATAAAAACCTCCGTACCTCCGGGGGTGACGCCAGGGTGGGAGAAGGGGAGTAAGGCTCCCCTTTCTGGATTCTTTCAATTGTGTCGGGTAGTATTAGTAGCAACAGGTCTTAGTCAGGAAATTTTCCTTTTTATGCCTGCAAGGAGGGCAAATTCTTCTAATTAGTACACGCCGGTCCGCGTTACATCCCACGAAACGTATATAGGCTAGTCAGCCGGGATCTACCCACTATTCATAAGGTTTTTTTAGTCATAAGGGTCATTTTTCATAAGGGTCGTTATTCATAACGTGCTTTTCTTCAAAAAATGTAAGGTTCCAGGGCCTTAGCGAGCGGGGGGTGTGGGGGGTCACCCCCCCCCAATATTTGGTCGCCCGTCGGCAAATTTTCGGTCTGTTGGCAAAAAGAGGAGAGGGAAAGGAAAAGAAGAGGAAAAGAGGAGGGGAGGAAAAGTAGAGAGAAGGAGGGAAAAGAAAAGGGAAAGGAAGAGAGGGAAAGGGAAGACGGAGAATGAAGAGAAAAAAGAGAAAAAGAGTCTTATATCGGCTATTTCGATTTTCAGCTCTTCGTCTAATTGGCCCATTCAAGATGAAGGCCCGTCGGCAAATTGATTATGCACAGGGGCGTCAATCCGTATTCAAATGTGTGGGGGGGGGGCGGGGGCCATACATGACTTAGCACAAACCAATCCCTTTGGTTTTGAAGAGGGGGTGTCTTCCTATAGGCCCTTTCCTCCCCCCTTTATGATGACTGACGCCCTATTCTAAGAAGAATTATCATTTCAAAGTTAACATGACCATCATAGATCATCTGCCAGGTGAAATACACGGAGTCCACGGAATTACTTCAAGATGTTATTTTCTCCATGTCCCAAAATAGCTGAAACCACGCTTCGCAGCGTGGATCATTGTCGGAGATCATGGACCCAACCAGGCCCGTTGCTAGGGTGACATGTTTGGGGGTGTAAAGATTCCAAATTCCGACTGGCTGGATGTTTTTTCCAACTGAGTGGAGGCGTGTAAATTGCACTTTGTTGATGCGCTCTGCGTTTTGTACACAGCAGTGGGGATCCTTCCTTTGTCACTACATAAATGTGCCCCCTCCCCTTTGAAATTTTTTGAAAACTTAGGTGTCCTTACATGCAATCTGGTCCCACATATGTTACCTTTTGAAGTAAAGTTTGTGTTAAAAAATTTACGTGTTTTTAGGAAATAAAAAAGAGGCATCAGTGAGGGGGAATGGCCCAATGGGGTGTCCCCCTCCCCTTTAAAATTTTTTGAAAAATTGGGTGTCCTTTCATGCAATCTGGTGCCAAATATGCTGCCTTTTGAAGTAAAATTTGTGTTAAAAAAATTACGTATTTTTAGGAACTAAGAAATAGGCATCAGTGAGGGGTACATAGCCCAATGGGATGTCCCCCTCCCCTTCAAAAAATTTTGAAACATTTGGTGTCCTTACATGCAATCTGGTGCCAATATGGTACCTTTCTGAAGTAAAATTTGTGTTAAAAATTTACGTATTTTTAGGACCTAAAAAAAGGCATCAGTGAGGGGGAAATGGCCCAATGGGGTGTCCCCCTCCCCTTTAAAATTTTTTGAAAAATTGGGTGTCCTTTCATGCAATCTGGTGCCAAATATGCTACCTTTTGAAGTAAAATTTGTGTTAAAAAAATTACGTATTTTTAGGAACTAAAAAATAGGCATCAGTGAGGAGTACATAGCCCAATGGGATGTCCCCCTCCCCTTCAAAAATTTTTGAAACATTTGGTGTCCTTACGGGCAATCTGGTGCCAATATGGTACCTTTCTGAAGTAAAATTTTTGTTAAAAATTTACGTATTTTTAGGAACTAAAAAAAGGCATCAGTGAGGGGGAATGGCCCAATGGGGTGTCCCCCTCCCCTTTAAAATTTTTTGAAAAATTGGGTGTCCTTTCATGCAATCTGGTGCCAAATATGCTACCTTTTGAAGTAAAATTTGTGTTAAAAAAATTACGTATTTGTAGGAACTAAAAATTAGGCATCAGTGAAGGGGACATAGCCCAATGGGGTGTCCCCCTCTCCTTCAAAAAATTTTGAAAAATTTGGTGTCCTTACATGCAATCTGGTGCCAAATATGGTACCTTTTTGAAGTAAAATTTGTGTTAAAAAATTTACGTATTTTTAGGAACTAAAAAAAGGCATCAGTGAAGGGGGTATGGCCCAATGGGGTGTCCCCCTCCCCTTTGAAAAATTTTGAACAATTTGGTGTCTTGACATGCAATCTGGTGCCAAATATGCTACCTTTTGAAGTAAATTTGTGTTAAAAAATTTACGTATTTTTAGGAACTTCGGAATAAGTGAGGGGGCATGGCCGAATGGCCCTCCCCTCTGCGTACGCCACTGATTGAATGATCCCATATTGATGCGAGACCCCTTCAGATGTTTGGAGATGTATGTCTATTTTCGGATCAGTTGTGATCAGAATAGTTCCATGTATAATCACCTTTTTAATGGTCATGAGGTGGAGTGCAAACTGTGACGCATGCGCGCGAAGCGCGCCGAAATTATGTCATTAAATCAGATTTCCCTGACGAAATCTGCATTCAGAATCTGCATCGATACTCTTAACAATTGCCCAACAAACCTACATGCCACTCAAAAAGCCAGTCAAATAGAGCCACGACACTCGTTTACGCAAACGTTGGGGGACATTTGATATTGTGTCCCCCACCCATCGAAATGTAGGGGGACTTGTCCCCCCGTCCCCCCGCCCCCCGTCCCCCCGTCCCCCCGTCCCCCCGTCCCCCCAGGATTGACGCCCATGATTATGCATGTGACGGTCTTATACGGCCGTATCAACGGCCGTCGGTGTAATTGGACGAGTGACTGAGTCCGTCGGGAACTCGGGAAAAGAAATGGAATTAACGGCTTCCGTATAGGTGCACTATTTCGGGTCATATGACATTCTTGAAAAAAACACTTTCTGCACATTACTCCTCACCTTTATCATCACCTTGGGGAGCAGCACCCGATTACCCATGGAGCGGGCATCATTAGCCCGTCTTCTAAACCCTAACCTTGACTTCAAACACATTTTGCAAACTTCTGAAGATCCGGTTTACCCACAAACGTCCTAGGAAAAAAATAATGCGTGCCGCGCGTGTCTTCCCTCCACTGCAATCTCAGGCTTTTATCTTTTGAACACCGAAATGAAACAGATACAGAACCCATCTCCAGATCCTGGCGTTCAAAGCATATTTTGAACGCTTTCCTTCCAATTTGCTCATATGTTATGTTGCATCAAATTGCATCCAAGGACCCTTAAATGTTCAAACTTTTCCACTAACGGGAGGGGGACACCCCTTCCAGCACCCAGTTAAGAACTTCTTTCTATGCCTACATGCTTACAAAGGCTAAGGAAACGGGAGAACCAAGGGGCATCCCCCCAATAATTTGACTGATAGGGTCGAGATACCTTTTGGCCCCCATTAATTTCAGGATCAGTGTCTCGGCATATAAACAAATACCTTGAAAGGTACTAAAAATTAGCAATCGTTATTATAGTTCTAGTTTTATTAACTTTAAGTTTTATTTAGTTTGAGTTTAGTTTTATTTACAGTGACAAATTTTTCACCATTTCAACCAGGTGTAAGTGCAAAAGTCTCGGTGCGCTCCGTTCGCGAATGTAACCTTACAATTGGCTATACCGTAAATCCTGGGTTTTCAAATGACGGCCCGCGAGGCGATCCAATCCAGCCAGTGAGGTTATTGAGGTCTAAAACAAAAATGAGGTTACAAAAAAATTCGCTAACAATAATCACGTATCTTTTCGAGATATATTTTGGTGCGGAAGAATCACTTTTGTTACTTAAGATAAAGCATAACTAAAATGTGTTGAAAACGCCATTTTTCGGCGCGCTTCGCGCGCACCTGTTACTGCCACTTGTTTTACTTCATAACAGACAGCTTACTTAACAGACAGTGACTGTCCCAACGATATATGCAACCAGGAACGTTGCTAGGGGTACCCCACCCATCTTGGTAGAACTGACAAAACTTGGAAAATTAGGGTGTAAGAGTTCGGATTTCGACTGCCGCACACTAAATTTTCTAGTATAGGCCAATTCGCAGATTCCTGTAAGAGAAAAATCCGATTTTCGTGTCAGTGAAATGAATATTCCTACCACCGAAATCATAAAAAGCGCACCTAAAGGGCGACCGTGTTTCCCTTTCTACTTTCCCTTTCTACTAACAGTTTTGCCTATAACACGGACCTCAATGGATAACACGAGTGTTCGGGGCATAACTGATGGAGACCTGTACAGTTCATTCATGAAACGGTACTGCTGTATTGCTTTCGTTTAATTACTCTCGGATTAGAAGAAATTGACGAAGAGACAAATTGGAAAATCAAAGAAGAGGAAAGCACCACAGGGGTAAGGTGGCCTGAGTATCTCTCTGAATGATTGATCTAAAGAAATCGTCACAAATTATCAAAATTTCCACGCGCTTCGCGCGCTTTTTCATTTAAGTTCACTTTAGAAGTTTAAATGAGTAGACTAGTTTATCCACAAGCCCACTGTGTAATCAAAACAATGGGCGGTTTGTCCGACATAGATTGACCAGATCAGTGAGGGATGAGTAAGGGGAAAGTCAGCCAGACCAAGTTGCATGGGCTTACAAATTTTGAGGGACATACGCTTCTTGTTAGAAAAAGAAATAAGCCTAAAAGTTGCCTTTCATTTGCCGTTCTTATTTGAAGTGTTTTCCTAAAAAATGCGATCTTGAATTAAACGAATGTTTAGATACACCTTGTACAAATCAAGGCTTGGTGAAAACCATTTCCAGCAATCTGGAGGATATTTTTAATTAAATTAGCAATTATATTCTTGGCACGCTGTGCTTACCAACCGATGGAGACTCTCCTGTCAACAAATTTCATGATAAAGAACTCCATGCCCACCCAAACACATTCTTTTCAAGGTGCTAGTGAAATTCCTGGCTGAATCTAGCATGAAGTTTGTTATCCGCATTACATGGCCAAGGATTTTCGTAATTGCCAAAAATAATGGTCAAACTGTAATACTTGTGATCATCTGTTCAGTGCGCCTCAGGTGGAATTTAACGATAATTCTACGTTTCGGGCATATAATGTTTCGTTCATACATGAGAGCTTGGCTTCAGTTGGTCCACAGGAGAGTTGCCCTGGACCCCGCCAGGGGCCCTTTGACGGACCCCTAGACACCACACTGTTTAGCGTGAGGCTCGCGTTCCCGTGGCGTCGTTTAGACATTTCAAAAAAAGGATCCCCCTCTCGGAGAAACTTACCGCCCTTTTTGTGGCCCGCGAAAGTTTCTTTATGAAAAGTGTGGCCCACCAACGAAAACAATAAAGAACCCATGCAGTAAAGTGTACGTTTGAAACTTATATGAATAAATGGAGGGTAAAAACCATTTGCTTTGTCTACCCAGTAGGGTACTAAGAGGAGCAGTTCGCCAGGGCAACTGCCTTCAGTGCCTCGGGGAGTGGGATACTACAGTTACAAAAATTATCTAAATGATAAGAATTTCTAAAAAAAATAGTGGCTGAGGAACAGGGTGGGGGTGAGATTCGGTAACACGTGTCCCCTTCTATCGGTTTCCTGATTTTTAAAATAAATCCCAAAGGCGTTCAAACGATAGCTTTCTGTAGGGAGTAGGGAGCAGAGATGGTAGCAAGTCAATATTTTTAAGTCCAAGTCAAGTATCAAAAACATGTTCTGCAAGTCCAAGTCAAGTTACAAATTTCACAAGTCAAGTCACAAATCATTTCGTCTTAGCACAAATCAAGTCACGAGCATTTTTGCTCAGGCAGAAGTGAAGTCACCAAGGGCGGTGATCGCGGGTGGGGGCATGATCCCCCAATAATTTGGTTGCAGGGGACGGACCAGCTTTCGTCCCCCAAATATTTGGTCAACGACCATAGTATTTGCTAATATTGTAAGTGTGAGACATATTCCCCTCCACAAATTTAGTTGGGGGACGAAATAGCAATGATATTTTTGCAGAAATCATAATATTTGCTGATATTTGTGTGAATATTAGACTTTCCGATGACTCAATAGGTATGAATAACGATTTTGCCGGCCCGCTTATGTTCGGTGATTAGTAACACATTCCGGTTCGTAGACACATAAGATTCATAATTGGTACAATCCCTCTATAATTTGGTTGGAAAGGTAACACCTTTGTTCAATCGTCACGTGAGCTCGTAGAGCTGGTCAACTGCAGCGATAGGTCCTATTTTCTAAAACATGGTCCCCTCCAATAATTTGGATAGGGAGGACGGAGTACTTTTAGTAGTTTGGCAAAACCTGCAATAGGCCTATTTGCTAATATTTACGTGAAATTTTAAATTACATGATTCCTAGAATTTTGGTGGAGGGGGGACGGAATCCCTTTCAGCTCACTCAGCGTTTTATCTGTTGACCATGAAAGACCGAGTTTTCGGCCCGCTTCAGGCGCACAGTGTTAAATAATATCAGTCAGTTTACAGACTTCTTTAACAAAAATTTTCTGTATTTTCCTTTTAACAAAAATTTGCTGAATTTTTAACAGACAATTTGAATAGTTATACAATAAAAATGCAGCACTTAGGTACCAGTTTTAGCGTATTTGGCCATATATATGCACTAATATGGCCAACCGCCAGGTGATATGACCAAATGGCAAAGCTTTGACTAATTTGGCCATGCAGCATATTTTTGGCCATGCAGCATATATGGCCAAATCGGTTAAGTCTGGGCACTGAACACGAAAATGTCATAGAAGTGCGTCACCTTTTCTTGTTATGTATAGAGGTATATATGTATGCACTATATAGCGTTAGAACTGCTTGTGGTTTCGCCCTGAACCCCACCGGGACTTCGTCCCTGAGGTCCATGCTTGCAAATAACTTGAGCTTCGCTCTCATGGTGGCCCTTCGGTGCACTTCGTGAAATACACATCGCTCCCACCCACTCCAAAATTTCTCGATTCGCGCCTGTGCGGAGCAAAGTAAACGTTTCACTGTGAAATTTGACGGTTCTTAACAATTCACAGGCCCACTTAGACATAGGGACTTGCAGTGCTAGGAGGTGGGACCAAAACTTTGCTACCCCGTGGGCAAACCTGCTTTTGTTGTCGAAAAAGAGAAGGAACCAGTTATCTTCACGTTTTCGACAACAAAAGTATTTGCCCACCGGGTATCAAAATTTTGCTTTAATTCATCGTTTAGACTACGTACGGTAGCTGCAGGGGCGTAAATACGGGGGTGTAGGGGGTGTGGCACCCCCGTGAAAATCAAAAGTCGATCTCTGGGCGCCAAAAAGTCGGTTTTAAATCCAGTTCAGTATGCCTTTGTAACAGTAGACAAGACATGAACAACATTTGAAGTGAAAAGATTGCCCGAATTCTCTACCGAGTTCCCGAAGTTTTGATCGAAAAATGTGCAAAAATTTTCGCGCGCTTTGCGCGCATGTGGTGGTTTTGTGGTCTATTTTATGCACCTGAACTGCAACGAATTTCGGACAACTTTTTGAGAATCGGGCAAAAAATATTCTGCCCCCTCCTAACAAATTGGAAGAGCCCGTACGCCTATGATTATTACTACCGTCCTGTAAACTGTAATTATCTAGGAAATTTGGATCGTGCAACCAGTGGCGTACGCAGGGGGGCACTGGGCCATGGCCCTTTCTCACAGATGCCTTTTTTTAGTTCCTAAAAAACGTAATTTTTTTAACACAAATTTTACTTCAGAAGGTAGCACCAGATTGCATGTACACCTAATTTTTCAAAAATTTTCAAAGGGGAGGCCGGGATCGCACAACATACTGCATGGCGCCCCCCCCCCCTTTGAGCGAAATCCTGGGTACGCCACTGCGTACAACTACGTCAATGGGAGTTGGTCTCCAAGAAATGTAGCCGGTCCCAAAATAGTTCACCCCCCCTGCGAATTCATGTCTATACGCCCCTGGGTAGCTGCAGAACAGTGTTAGTGTAACCCAGTTACATGTTTACTTTGGAGTGAGTTTGCAACTTAGGTGCGAATTTGAAAATGTTACGAAGACTTGACTGGCAATCGGAAATTTAACGGAGGGTTTGATCCCAGGGGCGGATTTGGGGAGCACGGGGCTCCAGCCGGCAGGTAGGAATGCGGGGTCCATTGGCGGAATTCCGGGGGATGGAGGTCCCTCTTTTTGCAGATGCGCCCATTGACTCTCCATTTTCACACAGTACTTTTGACCCACTGAGGTTTAGGTAAAACTACTGGCCCAATCTCCCTCCCCTTTTCACACCAAAGCTCCGCTCCTGTCGGGCCCGGACTAGAATTTGACTATTTGATTAGTCGTTGAATGTTTTGTCTAAAATAGTGCAAATGAAATATTCTACTGTTTCTCATTCACATTAAACATCACATGAAATACATTGTTGTAGCATGTGGGAATAAAGCATTTCATCATACCATGAAAACATGCATCTGAAAACACAATGTGTTAGAAAAGGATTGTATTGATGATCGTCGTGACTGTTTAGGGCACAAGGCCAAGGTCTAGTTGGTCACCTTTTTAAGTCCGTCACTTTTGGACCTGTGACCTTTTAAACCAGTAACGACGTGCAGGGCCTCAAGATGCAATTTGTCCTGCCTTGTTCTGCCCACTTCTTTCCTCTCCGTCCTTGACTGTGAGTTATGGTCCCAATTTTCAAGTATTCGAACCAGCCCGTAGCCGTAGCCCGCAGCTTCGGGGGGACGAAATATTTTTCAGGGGGCGAGACATACTAAAGTGCATTATTAAGGCAATGGTTATTTTTTAATCTTTTAGGGGGCAAAAAATTTTCCAGGGTGACTTTTCCCCCTGCCCCGCCCCCTTGGTCATAGGCGTCCGGAAGGAGGGCAAGAGGGGCACTTGCCCCCCCCCCCCGAAAACAAAAAACTTGAAGAAAAAATAACATCAAATTTTTTATTACGATATCGCTAGAAAATTTCCAGAACATGAGCTTTCAAAATAGAAAATGATTAGATGCAACTCACATGGCCTGGGAAGTGCCATTTTCAGCGGTCTGGGAGACATTTCGGCCAAAATTTTCTTGGCGTTTCGCGCCAAACTATGCTAGCGCTACGCTTAGATAATTTGCCTACAGGTTTCGCCCCCTGGCAAATTCCTGGCTACACCGCTGTAAAAGGCGCCATCATTAAGCGATTAAGCTCTTTTCTGGGAATGAAAATTTCCACTGATTTGACCAATTAAAAGTTTTGCCCCTCCTTAAAATTTTTTTCTTCGGATGCCCATGCCCTTGGCTACCTTGATTTGATCCTCCATTTGAGTTATTGTAAATTTTGTAATGCCACATTTTTATTAATCGTTCCACATTTGCATTGGTCTCCCAGTCCGAAAATAGAAGTTACTTGTTGATGTCATATTCTCAGTGGTGTCACTACTGGTATTCAAGGCCAAATTCGAGAATCTAGTCACTTCGTGGCCTTAAAGGGTATCAAATCTTTCCCCAAACAGTGAAAACTCTTCCTACTGACTAAGTTTACTCCTGGCCCCTCCTTCAATTGAAAAAGGGAAAAAAGCTGTCTAGTGCACTAAAGTACTGAGACAAGGTTACAGTGTCCTGTGTTGCGTTGAAATTGCCCAATGCCATACCCATATAATACTGTGTGAGAGCATGCTCTTGTAGAATATGCCCACGGTATTCCCCGCCTGTCGTAAGAGGCGACTAAAGGGGAGGACTTGAAACGAATTTATCTAGTTGACACTATATAACACATTCGTGTTGGTGTGTCGTTAAATATTATCTAACTAACTAACTAACATCTACTCAGTAGCTTCCCATATGAGGCCCAAAGGCACGCATGAGTCATTTAAATGGGCTGTTGCATACCTCAAACTTATCTACGTATAGGGATATATCTAGATATGTTTGAAGTATGCAACAGTCCCTTTAAATGACTCATGGGTGCCTTTGGGCCTAATATAGGAAATTGGACACATTTGGCAAGTTTTCAGTTTGTTACACTTCTTTAGTCAGTGATTGACAACTTTTGGTTTTCTAAGAGAGGGGGAAGGAAAGGGAATTCAAGGGCTAGACTTCTGAAAGTGGGGGAGGGGGAGTGGGGCCTAAGGGAACCTTGGGACATTCTAGAAGCTTTCTCATGACTCTGGCATGCAAAATTCACATAGCTTTTGCAAAAATATGAATCAAAAGGCACACTGTATATTTTCGCCAGGTTTATTATTCTTTGATTTAAGAATATTAGCATTTTTCCACTTCAATATAATTATGACACAAAGTATAAGAAATGGTTTGCAAAATCTCAGAGTGATCAAGGTGAAAATGTGTTAACAAAATCAAATAAATGCACTATAAAATTCCACTTATATGGTCATTGCCAAAAGGGGTTCAAGAAAAAGTGAAAAGGGCTTTTTACGAAAAGTCTTATACAGCTTATTTGCCACTGCAGGTAAAATCCTGAAACTACTTCAAAAAATATCTACAACCTTTATGGAGCAAAGATTTAAAGGGAAATATTGCATCTAGAATGCAACAAAATGGTATGCAGTGAACCTACAGTAACTGCAATCATTACTAAACCATTCACTGTAATGAATTCAAGCAATAGCTTTATTTCCCCTAAAACGTAATGCATTCAAGAGTAACTGATTTTACATCATTTGAATCTTTAAAGTTCAGGCCCACAAATAATTCTTGACCCACAAATAAGTAAATTTCTTTCTGTGTGAATCATTTGCCTTGAAAACAGGGCTTCCATGCTGCCTTATTTTGAATTGACTTTCATTCCGTATTTCTAAATCATGGTTGTAGAGATATGAATATTTTCTGTAATATAAACACAAAGTTCCCTTTAATAATGGTGTAAGTAAGGATTGCCTTGAAGAGCAAAAAAAAAAAAAAAAATGTGAAGAAGAGATGGGCTGAAAGGCAGAGTAATGTCATACTTTACATCTGCTATGCTCTTTAGGTGAGTATTTCAGATTTCCCTACCCCACCCCACCCTCCATCTCACCCCAACCCCTAACCCACTCACGGAAAACAATTAAGTAAATTTTGTATCCATATACTTTAAATCGAGCCAATACATTATTCTTTTTCCTCTTAAATGATATCAGATATCACACCTAGTAACAGGGATGTATACAAGACATTACATTGTCAATAATCCTGTACAGATATTCAGAAATTAAACTCTCTTTGAATAACATTCTGAAACATCTAAAGTATGAACATGACAATGTGAATCCAACCCAGGCATTCATTCAAGGAGAAAAAGCAAAAATACCATGCTGGAAATGCCATATCCTAGCAACTGATTTGTTGATAATAAAACAATTACTTTTTCAAAATTATGATACTGTGTACATGAACTTTTGAATATATAATAACATGATGAGTGAATACACTTTCTTGGTTCAAAATTAACTACAGTAAATTGACGATCTCAATGAAAATGGAAAAAGAAGAGTTTGGAAATTTTTGTGCATGATGCATTATGGGAATGGGAAAAAGGTGAAGTGTATCAAGCACACACAGGCAAAACAGTTGTCAAGGTACAGCTGGCCTGTGACCCAACAAGAAGTACCACATTTCCGAACTCATGAACTGGATTTGAAAACCTTGTACCCTTTTTTCCTTTATTCTGCTGTACTAAACTCTAATATTTGCATGTACACACACCAAAATTCTCTTCTCCATCAAAACTTAAAATGGGCAATATCAAACAACAATGCTGAATTAAATAAAATGCCTCGCTTGAAATAAAAAGCACTTTCCTTCTTCCAAAGACTAATTTTACACATGATTTATGCGAAGTAAAAAGAGGCCATAGTATATGGAAGCATTTCAAACGGACACTGACAAAATACTTATCAAATTTGAAACAAAAACACTGCAAAATAATGACATCTTCCATGTTCACATTTGAAAATATGCCCAAAGATGGATTTTTCCACTTCTGAAATACTCTTTAATGTTGTGGCAATTTTTTCTTTTTTTTTACACTGTGTGTGTTTCTGTTGTGTCAGTGGCTGACCTAGAAACCACATTTAAATGTCAGGCTGCAGCTACATCAGCTAAGCTGCAGCTGTCTGGGTCATGTTTTGTTGTTATCCACATTAGAAGAGTAGGATTACTTAAATACTACTATTGTAATGTGTACAGTAACAAAGCATGGCTGCAGCTGCTGCAGCATGGCTGAGGGAACTGCAGCTTGGTTATTCTGACATAGTGCCTTAATCAACCCAAAAATGTCTGGAAATTTCCAGCAGACTATATTTCCTTGCAGGATTATGGACTCGGGTGCAGAAATTCTGAAATTACACACTTTGACGCCAACACTGTTTCACATCTAGAAGGTCCTTAGGGACAACACAACATCACTGATCCTTTTTTGGACCTATTGGTTGTCATGCATCCACAGTATTTAAGGTCTCCAGTTGTGCATGCATTCCTATAATAAACACAACCTCAGTTCAGATGGTACGATGGTAAGGAGAAAAACTGCATATGACATTTCAAATTAAATTGTAGCTATTTGATGTCTGTAAACATAAAAAGATTTATTATAGGAATGAACAAAAGCATGTAAATTGAATTCAAAAGAATGTAACTTTGGCAAAGAAACATAAAATACCATTTTTCACACTTGACACAAGGCTTTAAAGAAACAAAAAAACAAAAAACAAAAAAAAAAAGCGTATAATTCTGCACTTCATATATATCAAGAAAATCTATTTCTTCCACTTATCAAGACTGTCTCTTAAGCAAACTAATTTCTACACATGAAGATATTCAAAATAAAAGGAAAAACCTGACGAGAAAATTTCAGTAAAATACTTAACACTCAGAGTTCACCTTATGGCCATGATTTTACAGTAATCAAAACATTATGACTGCATACAAAAAGATATTAGTATTACAAAGTACTCCAGTATTACATTTTGGAAGATAAAATTTTGACCCTGATATGGTTAACTGCCTAGTCATATAAAGTATACCGTAAAAGCACACAGGTAGAATTAAAAGCCTTTTAGGGGCAAAACCACCCTTCTCTATACATACATACATACATACATTGATGATATTTATATAGCGCTTTCCCCACGAAGGCTCAAAGCACTTTACAAAAAACAATCTTAAATTAAAGTGACCCAAATAAGTAAGTTTTTAGTCTAGACTTAAAGCAATTAACCGTTGGCGAATTACGAATCTCAAGTGGGAGGTTATTATATGATTTACAGGCAAAGACAGCAAAAGACCGATCACCATAACTAGTAAAGGTTCGAGGTACTAATAGAAATTGTTTGCTTGCTGACCTTAGACCAGGTCTGGTCTGGTACGGTTGAACCAGTTCTTTGATGTAGGGAGCATTACCATTTAATGATTTATACAATATCAACATTACTTTAAACCGAATACGAGACTCAACTGGGAGCCAGTGTAGAGAATTCAACAAAGTAGTAACATTGGTAAGCTTTGGACATCTGGAAACAACACGAGCAGTAATATTAACAACCCTTTGAATGGGCTTTAAAGTAGACACAGGAAGACCAGCCAACAGCGAGTTACAATTATCAACCTTGGATGTAATCAAGGCATGGGCAACCGATTTTGCAGCGTCATTCGATAATTGTCCTAACAAAACTGAGCAAAAGACCAGCATCTTTCAATATCCCTTTTCTGCATGTCTAAATCTCATGAGTTACTTCCCTTGATAAATTAAATATTTCTATAAAAAATTTCTTTAAAAACTGTTCTTTCACAGTTATGGAATAAAATGTGACTAAAAGGAATTTAAAGGATTGATGTCTAAGGAACCAGTCTCAGATGAATGGAATGTCCTAGTACAGCTCACTTTACTGATATGTAGCCCTGGCATATCTGGCAGTAGCGAGTCTAAAAAGGGGTTACTACATGATGTGCAAATTGATTTCTAGAACTGGACAGACTTCTCCCCTCCCCTCCCCTCCTTCACACCCCCTCCTCCCACCATATTCAATCTATCAATGTTAGAAAGTCCTGTCATACAAATAACCACCTAAACTCAATCCTAACAAAATGTGGCCCCCACCCCCATTTCCCATCCTCTCTTCCTTATCAATGTTAACTAATCTTAGTTGCTATCCCTCAAACCACCATCCACCCTCGATCCAAACAAAAATGGAACTTATGGTGTTAATATAACTTCTTCTTGGTGACATCTTTCTTGGTGCTTGTGGCTGATTTTTAGTATGTTAGAAGGCACAAAAGGCAGATTCATACTTGAACAAGCAATATACGACCAATCTATGACAGAACACTCAGTGGACTAAGGAAGAAGGGTAGCAAATTTCCAAACTTACAGGGGATGTTTGGGATCCCACCACAATTTTAATAGGTCCAACTCAATTCACAAGTTTCTGGCATGTTTCTGGCATGCTTGCAGTTTGCAGGAGAGAACGACAATTGCGATGTTTTTATGCTAGTGATTGTCTTCTGGCTTGGAGAGTCACGATGCTGAGAAAGGGGGTGCAGGCAGACATTTTTACTCATTCGAGATTTTCTTGTCAGACCCAATTGTCAAGCTGATGTCTACGTTCACTAGTCCAAATATGAAAGAATGAGGTCCATGCCCCCAGACACGCAAGAATATGAACACTACTAAGTCGTCATTTTCAGGTAAGTAGTATTCAGTCAAAGTAAAGACAATAAGCCAGTTCAGAGTTATCACTGCATATGCAGAGTGGTTTCAGGTCATAGGTCATATGGATATATAATGCAAGTGCTTAAGTTCGTAAATTGTGCACTGTGCCCAACAAAAACTCTGAAATGTCTTGTGGAAAGTCTTTCCTGTTAAATTTTTTACCTGTACTTGAAAGCACAATTAGAATAATGTAACTCAGTGTAACTTATAAGGACATATATGACTGCATTCTGGACCAATATGACCTATGACCTGAAGCAACTGTGCACGTCCAGTAATTATTCTGAGCTAACTTTATTAATGGTACAACTCTTTTTGTTTCAGCATAAACTACAATACTGAAATAATACGTACAGAATCATGACCAAAACTTGACCATAAGAAAACATTTATGTTCTACACAAAAGCAACAAAATTTAAATTTCATACAAGTTGTATCCTATTGGTTCCTCATGATTCAAGGCAACCCAAAGCAACAATTCAAGTTTCAATAAAAGCAAAAAACATAAACCCTTCTTACTAAACTTCTGTCACTTTTACAAGTATATTGATGACATTGAAAATAATTTCATAACGAGAACTTAGAAAACATACAAAAGTTTTGCAATTTCATAGTTTTCACCTAAGGCAATGAAGCAACGTCCAATTAAATCTTTTCATACCAAAGTTCGAAATATTACTTAAGACAATTCAAAAAAATAAATAAGGAATGCATAAAAAGATATCCTCCTCACGTCAAACTCACAAAAAGGCATACATGGTAGAAATCTGTAAATTCACAAAAATAGACAGATTTGATAAAAAAAAAGGCAGATAAGGCAAAACAGCTGATATTTGATAAAAATATAGAAATAACAAGTAAGAATGATAATAGTCAACATTATCTTACAAAAGGTAAATTCAAGGTTATTTTAGCTGAAAGGTGAATCTCAAGGTAAATTGCTTATTGCTTATGATACAGTAATCTCTTCTGAGTCCATTAAGTTCTTAAATAGCCCCATCTATTCTAGTACTTTATATATTCTCTAAATATTGATCTGCAATCCAGCTATAGTGTTGAAGAAAAGGACTTGATGACCACTGTATCCAACATGTATCATTTGAAACATTTATTAAACACATTTCCATCGCCAGTTTTGTAGTTGAGGCCCTGTCCCAAAGACAGGACCTATTTATGAGGATGGGAGTAATTACTAATTGATTCTAATTGATGCTAACACTCTTGGGCAGTTCTTGCTAATAAAAACTCTCATAGTGTTTCATTTCTTGTTTGGTGACAACTTAAATTCTGGGTAAAATTCTTGAAAACCTCTACAATGATTTAAATGAAAGCCCCTTTATCAAAGCAAGAAGGCATCTTTTCAATAATCATAATTTTTGGCTCTACGGTTTTCAATTTACTCTGAAGCTATCTAGTGCATCAATCTGGCTTCGCATATCCTCTGTTTCCAACCTGGTTGTCTCAATCCAGCCACTTTGTTCATCTATCGCTTCTCTCATCAGCCTAACTGCCTCCTCATAATCTGCCTGGGTTAAGTTTGAGCTGACTTGTGACAATCGCACTCTCAGCCCTTCTAATTGATCATTCTCCAGCTGGTTTATATCTCTCAGCTGCTGTAGGAGACTGTTGACTACTTGAAGCAAGTTTAATGTCTCCACTGAAGCTTGCTCAGCTTGACTTGCCAAATCTGATGCTGTGGCCTCCAAAGTCTGGACTTCTCTAGCATGTGTCAGACACTGCTCACCAATCGGTTGAAGAATCGTCTCATTTATGTTCTTTATTGCATCAATCTTCATCTCAGAAGAGTTGAAGGAAGATGCAACTTCTTTTTCCAACATTTCTGCATCTCCCTTTAGTCTGAGAATTTCCTGTTCAGAAAAGAAAGAAAGCAAATAATGGGTTCTGCAACACTTCTGATGTGCAAACAACAGGAATACTAAATTTCATCCACTGAAAAGTAAAAAAAATACATAAAAAATTCACAAATCCTTTGTTTGGCCACATTTTAGGTAACATAGTAGATGTCCCTCCCTTCAGGTGAACTTAGAAAGCCTACAAAAAAGTGCTATCATCTAAAAAGAGTTATACCAATAGTACCATCACAGAGTCTGCACAATTTTGAGCCCAAGAAAATCAAGCACATCTTAAGTACTTTTCAAGAACAAAAATACTTTTATCAAGCAGGATGGTTCCAGGGTATTTCCAATAATCATCTTATTCTTCAGAAGACAAAGGAGTTGGTACCACTAATAAAAGTAACACTACTTTCTTAGATACATACTCAACAAATGTGACCCAGGTAATTGTCCATGAACCAACAAAATAAACACATTCATGATCTTGAAAATGATCTGTTCAAATTCAAGTGCTTGAAAGAATTTTCAAAGTTGTTTGGAATCCTGCACCATTCTAAAAATGTGGCACTATATCAAAAGGAAATACAATGCTGGCACTTTCGTTGAAATTATGGTTACACAGCTAAGGTCAGACAAAAATCTGTTGTGTCACTTGCCTCTTTCTTGACAATGCAAAAAGACTTACACTGGAAAACAAATGGTGGGCTTTGTCATGTGTTATATCTAGAGTTGTATGGGGGTGGGGGTGGGGAGGAAGGGAGGAAGGGGGATTTATCCACTGCCACAACATTGCCAGCAATCTGAGGCATGACAAGATTGGCATGAAGATAAAACACTGTTAAACAAAATCGAAGCAAATATTCCCAACAGTATTGGATATAAACTGGATATAAAAAATTTTAAACATTTACCCTTGCTTCTTCCTGAACCAGTTGGTGTGCATCAGAGGCATTGCCTAGACCAGATGCTGCAAAGGATGCTGATAGAGATAGTTGCTCCCTCTGTCGAACTGCTAATGAATATGCATCAGCTGCTTCTTGATTGACAGCTGCAATTTCATCTGAAGCAGCTAGTGCCTGCCTCTGAGAATCTGTAAAGTTAAAGGACCAATACCTATCAACTAATTTTCATGTCCAATCTTGACAAAGATGAAATATTTATCTCATCATATAAAATCAAATATTCCTTCTTTACAATATATTAGTTCCAGAAATTCTGACTTAATCATCTTTCCGCAAGTAAGTGCCACATCCCATCTGTTCTTTGACATCAACCTAGCTTCACCACTGTAAGAGGTAGAATCCATGCAGCCCCATATACACACTTAATATTTTTGTACAAGGCTCACATGCTAACATCGTACCTGTGAAGTATCCTCAATCCACACCCATCATGCATTGCCAGAATGCAAAAATGGCATCTTCATGATATGCCTAACTTACAATGCAATGACAGAAGTGCAAGACCAGTTATGCCATGGAGTTACTACGCATGCCTTGAGGGTATACCAAGATGGTAGGTAGTGGCAAACCACCTTTCTGTCACATGACCCTTAGTCTTTCTTTATAGGATGTTTTTGTTCTAAACATATGAACTCACCTGATGATATGTTCTGAAAGTTTTCTACCACTCTCAGCTGTTCCTCAGCTTCTATAAAAGTTTTGTTTGATTCTGCTAGTGTTGCTGCTGCTCTCTGGTTGGCTGATTCTGTCCTGTTGACTAGCTGAGCTATGCTGTTTGTAAGTTCACCACTTTCTCCCTTAAGGATGTCTGTTTCAATTTGTACATTAGACACCTGGTCAATCAAAGCTTGCCGGTCTTGAAGTTCTGTGTCGATCTAGAATAAAAGAAATTAAAGAATTTTCACAAAACACTCAGAATGTTCAAATTTCTCATTCTGAACAAAAACAGAACCTGAGGATACCCTGGTTATGCTTCCAGAGGAACAATCTCTTTTTTCTTTCTTTTGGCTTCAATACTCCATTTCCCAACATTTATTTTTGAGGTTGAACTTTGCAATGAAAGTGCTGCACCATGCCTTTTGTTTTTACTAGTATGTGAATGCTTATTTTATCACTAAACAGTATTCCTCCTTTTCAATCTTGCAACTTGGCATTCACTCAAAGGAAAGGTTCTATCAAATGTTAGGTTGATATGTGTTTGAAATAACTAAAACTATGAATTTCTATTGAAGTTTTTATTCCACTCCTGTGTCTGGTTCTTGAGACAGAAAGTTGAAAAAAAAAAGAATTTGAAGCAAGCAAAAAGATGTCATCTCCTTACATTGATGACTGATGCTTTAATTTTTTTACTTTTCTAATCTACTATTTAGACCTGAAACTAGACAGGAAGATGGCTTTTACCCATGACCGATAAGAAGCTTGTAAAACTTGCATGCCACTAGTAACAATAATTTACTGCTTTGAGAAAGTGCAAAACACACTTAAGTTCCTCTGTGCTGAGAAAAAGTGTCTAGAAGATGACAATTAAAGGATGGAAAAAAGATGCGTCTTGACTAATGCCTTAAAATTTGCAACTAAGTAGATTCTTTAATTTAATTGGGAGGTTGTAGCAAACGTTAAAGCAGCTGAGTACTGGAAAGAATAATGATCATAATACCTTGTCGAGGCAGAAGGAGGTGAGAATAGAAATTTCGAATTGGAGAAAGGATGATATTTTCCACTTGTCTTTACTGCAATCCACGTCCATAGCCAGAATAACCAATTTGAGGGGCACATCTATGTTGGAGTTTTGCTGGCCTAGGGGAGGGGTCTAAGGGGAGGGGGTGTCCCCTTTGAAAATTTTTGCCTATTTCAAGGACTCTAGATGCAAAATGGTGCAAGATTTTCCATTTTCTCTTCTTATATATGTATTCCAAAAAATGCTGGTCTCATAATAAATTTTCCTCCTTCAGTGCAAGACCTTATATTGACAAATTTTTTTTTGGGGGGGGGAACACAACCCCCAACCCCCGTGGCTATGTGCCTGCTGTAATCCCAGCTTACCTCTAACCTGGACAGGGAGTTTTAATTATTGACATCGGTACCTATTTAAGTGTTTTGTATCTAGGTCTGGGTGTGTCAGAACCCAAATAGAATTGATTTTGTTTAGGTTTAGTTTACAATGTAATGTAAACAACTTGATGAAAAACTAGTCAGCCAGCATCAGATATGACACAGCAGATGTGTATTCACTCACAGCAAGAAGTTAAGTTTAGGTTCAATGGCAGGCTTTATGCATTGAAGCTGCCAGCCTAATAGTCCAGCCAGCAGGTTGCTTTAGTTCATGTTTCTCAGAGGAGTTCAAGTGTGTACCTGCATCTTTTGTTCTTTTAATTTGGGATAATACCTGTTCACTACAATTCTCCCTATTGGAGTACTTTTTCTAATGTTTACATGACCTGACCAATTAAAAAATTGCATCACTGCCCAAGAGTTCCACCCTGGTCCTAAATGCTACCATCCTCCAGTCATCCGCCCCACATTCGTTACATTATATTTTACCATATCATGGTTGGTTTACAACCACCTTTCAATTTCATTTTTTGCTGGGTAATATTTTTCTTGTAGTTTCAATTCCCATGAAACTACTTCCACTGGACAACATAACAGTATGCTTCACCATGCTGTAGTTGTAACACAGACCCTACCTGCAACAAAACATCTGTGGATATAAACATTGTTTCTGCTAGACCTCTTCTGACTGCCTCCACTCTTTGTTCTAGGTATGTCAGATTTTGCTGACCGACATGAGTGACCAGCCCCTGGATGGTGAGTAGGGTAGCATTTGCCCGTAGCTTCAGCCGATTGGCATTGATGGCAAGCTGCTGAATCTGTTCACTGGTAGAAGTTGTGTAAGCTAAGATGCTTGCCAGGTAGGTGGTGACATTATCATGAATGGAGTTTGCCATTTGCACAGTCTATGAGAAAAATTAAAAGATTTCACAACTTGGTTAACTCAAAAATCTACCTGAGTGCCAAACAGAAGAAGGATGGGAAATTTAATTTTCTTACTTTTCTTAAATGACTCTTCTAAATTCTGGCGCATGGAGGTCAGGGCATTAAAAGAAAAAAGAAATTTGAGCTAAAATTAAACTTGCACGACCTGAAGTATTACAAACGAAGATGAGAAGGCCAAGAGAGATCTCAGATGGAAACGGATTACAATCACCATAAATGGACCTTGGACACATCACCCCTCCCTACACACAATTTCCACTTGAATGACTTCCCTGGATGATGTTCCCCCAGCCACTTCCCTCCCAGACAATTCCCAATCAAGACAGCCACCCTTAACAACACACCCCTCCTGTAAATTGGCAACTGTTCAGTGTAAGAATTGTTTGAGAGGCAATTTTTCAGGAGGGGGTTTCTTGTCACTGCATAAATAAATACCAATAATACATTGAAGGGGGAGGGGTTCGGATGGAGAGAAGGCAATCATTTCAGGCAATCAGCTGAAGCAGTTTTATTATGGCAGTTAGGTATGTTAGCTACCCCAATGGTCTCCTAACTTTTCAAATAATTCCTCTACCACTGTCCTTAAAGTGTAAACATTTTCTTAACAACTTTCAATAAGACAGCCACATATGAGAGATATCAATGATCCAAGCACAAAACAAAACATCACCTGGGATGAAATTCCATAGAGGTACTTCTTTATCACTACTCTTGCCCCTTAATGGCTACGTGACAGTGAAAATCACTAAGTTTAAAAAAATTTGACAAAATATAAAGTATTTGAGAAAATATCCCAAAGTATGATTGTACTCAATATTTGGGAATTAACAGACATAAAACACCCCAAAACAGGAAATTTTACATGTTGTTGTAAACTTTCAACTGCAACCTATTTCTCACCTGTAGTGCACTGCCAGAGGCTTCCAAGGCACTTTCCGTAAGACTCCTGATGACTTCAACCTGTTGTGTTAGAGAAGACACTCTCAAACCTGCTTCTTGTGAGGTACTGTTCAGTTCTTCCATACAACCTGCAAGCTGATTGGTCAGCTCTCTCAAATGATCTGTTGTGGATTGCAAGTCTCCTGAAAAGGAATAAACATGTATTTTGCAAACTCTCAAAGAAAGGATTCCAAGCATAAATTAATTCTTAATACAAAAAAGAGGAAATCTTGCAAGCATTCTGATGAAACTTGAGTTCAAATCCTGATTTTAAGTGAATGTGAAGAAAGCAAGGATGTCATAGCTCTTGTCTGATGGATGATTACATGTCAACATCCCTCACGTATCTGAAAGGTTTAAACTTGTTACCCTACCCTGTTTTGTCTTCTCCAGACCCCAACTGGCTAGACCAGAATGTTTCTTTTGTCCAATGAGATAGAAGGGTTAAACAGAAATTAGTCTACAACTTACACCCATTTTAGAAAATAAGGAATGGGGTGGGCGGGTAGCAGACTTGCAACCCACTCCTTTCTAAAGTCTCCCTTCCACTAAAAATGAATACTTATCATGGTTCAGAGTGAAACATTATAGTGTCTTTAAAACAACACATAACTGTATTACTGCTTAAGAGTTTGGAATGGGAAGGGCAGATCTGTCTCACCCTCTTCCACCCCTGACCCCACCCCATCTCCACCTCCAAGACCAGACTATTCCTTACCATCATTCAGTGATGTGTAAGCCAACTGTAAGAACAACGTAACATTGTTCACTGCCATTTCCGCCATTCTTATATTTTCTTCAGTTTGTGTTTGGTTTGCAACTATCTCACTAACTTCCTCCCTCACCATCATATCCAACTCCACCAAGATAGAAAGCATTGTACTGTTCAACTCCAACACAGATTCCTCAAAATTGTTCAGTTCCTCTTCAACCTTGTTTGTCTGTTAAAAGCAAGCAATGTCAAGCAAACTTTGAGAAGAAAAAATGCAAGCCAAAAGTTTTTCCAAGCTTAAACAGAGCCTATATTGGTAAGCTATTGTCTTAAAGGTATGTGGAGATGTAACCAAAACAGGTGAAAAGCTCAACAACCACAGATTAAGATCCCCTGATACAAAATACTGTGGAATTATTTGAATATCTTTACTACTCTCGAGATACACATCATCAAAGTTTGACCATTTCTGAGATTACTCAGCAGCTATGCAATATTACTGTGTGTGGGGTGTTGCACAGTGTCCTTATTCCTTTAATTCGTTAATCATCTATAAATTATGTGTTAATTAGTTGCCAGGTAGCTTCTACTTTGGTGTGTAATATCAACAATTTCATTGAAGTCAACATCTTCCAAAATAAGCCCCTCTGGGCATGCCCACATTACGTACATCTGTCCTTGAATATGAAGGTTAAACAAACAATGGAAAACATAACACACATTTATGAGTCCCTCTTTCTACATCACAAATTTGCATATGTAGCTCATATTTATTCATGATGTAAGTGAAAAAACAGTAACTATATTGTTAAATGGTCAATATCTGATGGACTGATGAAAGTTGCAATATTTTGAAGGATTTTAATGCTTTCTACATCAAATAGGCATGTATGAGATCTATGTATCCACAGACCTTTAAACAAGACAAAAGTTGACAGCAATAATAGGTACTTAAAGAAACTTTTACACTATTTAGTTTATTTTCTTCATTATATTAAAATTTTCTAAACTTTGTGACACCTATATAACAGTTAATAATTTTGTGACGATGTTCAAATGGTAAACATGAAGGGCGACATTCACAACCAAGCAAAACAAAATAGAGTAGCAATGTTAAGATTGGTTCACGCAGCACAATTTATCACAGCTATTAATGTTAATCGATTATACATGAATGCATTCATGCCATGTATGGTCTATTTACATTCCATATTGACATTTAATGTTGCCGAAGTATGAACAGATCTTAGAGGAAGCAAATCACCTCTTAACTATTCACTCTACCCAGGTTTTCAAACTAAGCCTCCAGATACAGGGTTAGCGATTTTGAAGCAACCCCTCCCCCTTAAATACTGATTAAGCCCCAAATCTTTCAGAGGTATCACACAGATCCTCATGATGAATCCACATAGGTGTCCCTCCACGTCTCAGCTTTCTCTACCCCTGCCTCTATCCTCTGCCCTCACCCCCTTTTACCGGTTGTTCCCCCTGCCCCAATCAACTGTCTAAAACACCAACTGAGGTTCCAATATTTTACCTCTGCCACAAGAAGAAGAAACTGATCATATCCCATTTCATATCTGCTTTTAAAGGAACCACCTGTGGTTGTAATGCCAGATCCTTGTAAGGCTTCCACAGCTGATGTCAAATCTTCCACTCCCAATAAAATAGAAGTAAATCTATCTTGAATGGAATCATAGCAAACATCACACCCTGCAAATCAGAAAAGATTAAAATCTGAGTATTTATTCCTATAATGGTAAATAATTTTGTCCAAACTTCAACTTCCCCCAGTTTTTACAAGACATACCTGTCTGTTATTTCAAGTTTGATTATCTTAGGCAGATTCTCATGGGCCATGTAATGACAAACAACATTTTCTAACAAATATAATTAAATTTAAGTCTACAATTATGAAAGTGACAAGAATAAAATGATAGTTAAAAAGTCATTTTCATTTCAAACCTAAGACTCAGCAAAAGTTATCTCTGGATTATGAAAATACGTTTTAAATGTAAAATTTTGCCTTTCACATCTTTACGATAAGATCACACATAGACCTACTTTAAGGGAAAGCAGTGAAACTAGATTCTGCCAAACAGGAACATCCGTAAAATGATTACTAGAAGAGCCATGACTCCAACAGCAAGATTATCTGGTTTTAAACTTACCCAAGCATCAAGCTTCACAACTTTAGAGTTGCATTTACACTTATCAAACTGTCTAGCAATTGCTTGAAGGTGGTGATTATTTTAAGATACACCTGGGTGGAATTACTTGATTTAAAACTTCCTGAAGCACCCAGCTTAATATATTTAGCAGTGCAGTTGCATTTATCAAACTGTCTAGCAGTTGCTAGAAGGTGCAAAACACCTTTTTAGCAAGGTACAACCAACATCATCTGCTTTTAGACTTACTCAAGCATCCAGCTTCATAATCGTAGTAGTTGTAGTTACATCTCTCACACTGTCTTCCTCCATAGTTTTGTTTGCATGGGCACTGACCACTCTCATTGTCACACTGAGTTTCAGTGTTTTCAGTGCCACTAATGTTACAATTACAAGCTGCAAAGTAAAAAGCACCGGAAAAAAGTTTTATCCACAGTCTCACCTCTTGGTTAGATTACCTTAACTGCATCATTATGAGCTGTGGTTGGATTCATAGGCAGAAAATCAAAAAAGCCATATCACAGGAGAATTTCAGAAAAGCCAATTTAGCACCAAGCTGTAAGGAAAGCATTGCCATTCCTCCCATGACCAGATATATCATACCTGTGCAATCCCAGCCAGACAGTTTACCCCTTTACAATTTCAACTCCAGACAATTCTTACCGGACAACCCTAACAAGACAATTCTGTACAATCCCCCCAACAACTGTCCCTCAGGCAATTTTCATGGACAAAATTCCCAGTTCAGATAATTCCAACCCAAACAATCCTCACTAGAAAATTCTCAACCATAACAATTGCCCCCACACAACTTCCCCCAGGAAACTTCAGAACTGTTTAAGGTGAGAAATGTTTGAGTGGTAATCAATACCTAGGTAGGGGGTGGTCTTCTGGGGGGAAGTTGTCTGGGAACCGATTCCTCCAACGCATAGTGGTATGTTCCTATTTAAAGTAGTAACTGAGTTTGGTTTAATGATGGAGCTTATACCTGTCAAAGGGTTCACTAAAATGTGGTACATTTGCATTGCAGTAATTGGTAATTTAAAGAAGGGATGCCATTTGATGACATGGGGGTCATCGGGTGGCAAGGTGATTACTGCTCCTATGCACCATTATTTTCACAATATGTGGGTTTAATTGAATCCTGCTTGAGGTATGTGTATTTTTCTCTGGATTCTCAGGCTTTGGTCCTTCTTAGCACAGCTTGTCATCAAAATTTGTAACCCAGCACACACAGGTGGCTGTGCAATGGACTGAAGCCCCCTTGGGAGGACCACGAAATTAGCCAATTTAACATATACACATTAAAGAAGTGAATATTCCATGCAAAAAAGGCACATTTACTCAAGTGCTACATGATTAATTGAAGGTGTACATTTGAAGTTCACAACACAAATTAAAATGTTTGTAATACAAATGAGGATAGTTTTGCTTTACTGTGCACTGTTTGAAGATTGCAGCAGGTCTTTGAACTTGATATTTCTGAGCTGTATAAACATTACATGGCTTGAAGATTCAACCTGTATGTATGGAATACTCAAAGAAATTGACGAAAACAAAAAGAACCAAAACATAGCTGCCTACCAGCACAGGCCCCATCGAATAAATCTGTTCCGAAACCATAATGATCTGCTTCACACTGATCGCAATCTGGACCAACCACATTGGCTGCACATGCCTCACAGTGGTCCCCCGCTGTACCAAGCCTGCAGTTAAGGCAAATGCCTGTGTCAGCATCACAGTCTTGGGCTCTTCCATTACAGGTGCAGGGAACACAACTATTGTACTGACTTCCAGTAAGGTTATAACGAAATGTTCCTGAAATGCAAGACTGACAGGAATTGCCTGTTGAGAGATGAAAAGAAATTCTGCTTCAAAACTGAAAACACTTGCAAGGTCTAACCTACCTAATGGGAAAACCAGAATGCAAAAATGCATTGAGATTTATGATATATGTTCTATTCTAAATAATGCCATGATGTCCCGTATCTTTCAGTCACTGGGTAAATGCTATCTTAACATGTTGGTTTTGTGTTTGTATTTGATCTTGGGATTTCTTGGGAAATTTTGCAATTTGACCTCTGGTGACCCTAGATGACAACCTCGGGAATTCTTGGGTAATTTTGCTTTTTGACCCCTGGTGACCCCAGATGACAACCTCGGGAATTCTTGGGAAATTTTGCTTTTTGACCCCAGATGACCTTTGACCTCCACCAAAAACAACAGCATTCATCTTATCACCACAACACATGAACATAATAAGTATGAAATCTATCCAAGCTTCCTACGTGGAGATATCCTGTAAACAAGGTTTTCAGTGTTTGTCCCCTAGTGACCCCAAATGACCTTTGACCTCCACCAAAAACCACAGCATTCATCTTCTCATCATAACGCATCGACATACCAAGTACGAAATCTATCAAAGCTTTTTGCCTTAAGATATCGTGTTAACAAGGTTTTCAGTGTTTGACCCCCAGTGACTCCAGATGACCACTGACCTTCACCAAAAACAATAGCATTTATCTTCTCACCATAATGCATCCACATACCAAGTGTACAATCTATCAAGGCTTTCTGTCTTGAGGTATCATGTTAACAAGGTTTTCAGTGTTTAACCCCCGGTGACCTCAGATGACCTTTGATGTCTACCAAAAACAATACACACAATACATCTTCTTACCATAATGCATCCACATACCAAGTATGAAATCTACTTATGCTTCCTACCTTGAGAGAGCTTGTTAACAAGGTTTTCAGTTTTTGACCCTTGGTGACCCCAGGTGAACTTTGACCTCTGCCAAAAAAATAGGGTTCTTCCTCTCAACATGGGGCATCTATGTTCCAAGTTTGAGAACTGTCAGAGCTTCCCTCCTTGAGATATTGTGCTAACAAGCAAAGTGTCACATATACAGACACACACATACACACCAACGCAGCACAAGCATACATATACATATACACATACACACACACCATCGTGAATGTATAGGTTTCTTTTATCATCGAAACCAAAAACTGTTTTTTGAAAGGTCATTTAAAGTCTATACAATTTAAAACAATTTGAACCCTTGACAATACCTACACCACTTGCAGAGTTTGAAATTAGTGCTGCACTGGTACAACAAATACCCCATTCACCTATCTCCAGTAGTTCAATTCCTACCATCTGCTGGCAATGATCGTATATCAATATTTAATGAATAAACACACTTAACATAAAATCATACATGCACTCATTTTAATAAGGTTAAATACTAGGACTTATTGTCAGACAAAAGCTAATAAGGTAACCTTTCAATGCAATGTAGGTCTAGTACTATTGGGCGGATAGTATCCATAATTTAATTAAATTATAACCAAACTGATATTGCAAGTATATGAAGATAACCAGCAAAAATTCATATTGACCACTCATAAGCAGGCCAACACTATTTGAACAAGGGCAGTCAAATGGTTTTGAAAATCAGAAACATGACACAAGGCAGGCAGGCAAAGCAAGAGAACATCCACCACCAAATACGAAGACCAAAGCATACCACGCTTAATAATACAGTAGGGCAGTAAAGTCATTACTTTATACAGTGTAGCTACTTTTTGAGTGCACAAGAGAAAAGTGAATGGGACTAAGGCCATATCCCCAGGTGCCTTTAAGCCCTGCAACTGTCCACAAGAGTAGGCAGGGGGCACTCCTTTCTAGAATTTTGTGACTAAAAATTACTGTAATACAACTGAAACGATCCAATTTTCTATGATGTCACTCACAGCTCTGAAGTGTAAGTCATTCCTGTAAAAAAGGAAAAATTCTTTTTTTTTCTTTTAGAAAACCTGGCCAAGCAGACCAGTTATAGGGATGGATAAAGGGGGTATTGCCTTTACTGTAGGCAACTTATAGTAAGGCCAGCATATCATATAATTATAATATGATAACCACCAGCAAATTCATAAGGAATTTAAATAACATACATGTCTACATTGTGTCCAGTTTTCCAAGGACTTTTCATTCTGAATTGCAAAAACACCTTACAGAATCATTTCAAGTAACTCTGTCAAAGTCAGACGGTCAGCTCAGACTAACATATTTCATGAAATAAGTCTGATAGTATTTTTAATTTTTCTTTTTTGTAATTTCCATAATCTTCATAAGTTTATAACTGTGGTTCATGTAGACTTCCCAAAAAGCATTAACTACCACCTAAACCCAATCAAACTGTTTCACAAAAGTACTTTTTTTTATTTGTCTTACCTGTAGTGTTAGAATCACAGACACACTGCTCAACAGATTCAACCAACACATCTGCTAGCTGTAAGCTGTTTTTATATTGCGCTGTTTCCATGGCAATGGAGTAAAATGTGGTTACTGTATCAACACCATATGAAGCCCTCACTTGGATGGTGGAAATGTCCGATAAAATATCTGGTAATGATAGAAACCATATTTCACAGTTATGTCTTTGTGATCAGTTTGTGTTAAACTTGCTACTCAGTGTAGTATATATGGTACCTCTATCACTCACCAAGGGAAACAAAAGACACTTTTACTTTCTGCCACTTGTAGTGCTAGGCACATAGCACCTGCAGTTTATTGATAACACCCTTTATGATGCAAGTGGGTTGCTGGCAACTCCATGGTTGCCTCACACTTCCTTAAGTTTACTTTCAAATGTCCCAACAACCAAGGCCAAACAGAAAACTATTCTGCAAATGGACAGGCTGCCATCTGGACTTTTCACCAATATTAAGTCTTCTTAGGCCAAGACCATGTGGTACCATCTCTGTACAGTTTGAGTTGTTTCTCAGCCCTTTTGCCTCTCTTATAAGACCACATGTTTCTAACTTCACAAAGTTTTGCTGATTTAGCATCAGATCATATTCCAACTCTGCAAGCTTGTGGCATTGGGAGCACTCCACCTTATTTTCAGGAAAACTTTGTAATGCATACTTAATGTCTGAGACTTTCTAGAATGGAACTTGAACCCAGGATTAAGATGTAAAACTTCACATTGGCTGTGATTAATGCACACAAACTCACCGTAAAATTCAGAACTTAATGGACTCCTTAATTCACCCTCTACCAACCACAGGTCTTCATACAGCAATGCCTGAAATGTAGAGATCTGATCAGTAGGTGTGATAGTATCGCCAATGTACGTTATAACCTGATTGGTTGTTCCACCCGTTATTTTCAAAAAGGCTGCTTCTGGTTGGCTAACACTACCGGTGTCTAGTTTCATATTGATGATAAAGGACCTGCCATAGCTGTAAATCTGAGTACCAAGATACTTCTCAGGGGCTGAGAAGTAGATGAATTCACCAGCAGGAAGACTTGGTGGATGTGAAACACGAACGTTGTTAGAATTCATATCAAGGGAGGTTACATCCAACACTGTCCAACCATCAAGGCTATATGTAGAAAAAAAAGACATTTCTTCCTAAAAAAGTAGAACAGAGCTCTGACACTCACAAACAGATGGTCCCTCATTATCAAAATACATACTTTGGTATGTATGATATTAGGAGAATAATGCAGAAAGTGCAAGTATGGCACAAGAATAATACACATCCAGAAAGCATGATGAAGTTTTTATTCCCGAAGTTTGCTACAAACTTCAAATAACAAGATACGAGATGGTGAATTGTTAATTGACTTTAATAAAGTCTTCTTTACTCTCAATTATGAAGGTAAATTGATGGTTTATGACACTGGCCAGGATATTAAATATCTTGGAATGGGTTAGATATGGTAATACAACAAATTATGAACATGTAATTTAACAAAAGGTGACAAAAGTGCACACAATCTATTCCTTCTTTACTTGTACCATTTCTCAGCACTGAAAATATATATCATACCTATGTTCCTTGAAAAACGCATACAACCAAGAAACGATATTCTATAATAATGCTAATGGTGCAAGGAGTTATCTGATGTACTGAAACACAGCAAAAAAGGGTAATTTCTACAAAACCTATGACATGTAGCTCACCTGCCCAGTCTGAAGTTTGATGTGATAGTTTCTTGCACAAAATTGGGGGCGCTATCACACTGGTCTGAGTGACCAAAGCAAAAGCACTCCTGGCAACCTCTGGGATTGTCTGACTGTAGGTTGAATGTCCCAGGAGAACACAGGTTACACTTGAAACCAACAACATTAGCTTTGCAGCTGCAAGAACCATCCACTTGGTGACACACCTCTGAGTTGGAGCCGATGTCATTGCAGTCGCATGACCTTCGTTGGCCATATCAAAAAAGAAAATAAGGATACGGTGCTAAAAGTCTAATTATTTACATGCACGTGCTCAGAATGTATCACAAAAAAGGGATGAACTGAAGTGATCACACGACAAAATACAGATAACATTCTCAGCTATTGTAAACAATGTTTCTGAGATAAATTTATGGTAACTGAACAACTGTATCCAAGGCTTAGAATGCAGTCTTTCACTTTTATCTTGAAACAGTAAACTACTTGTAACCTTGTCACAATATTAACTTCCAAATTGTGGGTTAATGCATTTATACTGTTGCTAAAAGTCTATAAACATAAGACGGCATGTAGTGTCTGCAGCAATGTTCATGCTTGCTAGAGATTTCAATACTATCAATAGTCGTAAACTTTCACCTAGCAACCAAGTCAGAGAGAATGTTTATGACTGTTTTCTTAGGTGGGGGGTAATGCAGGCTGTGGGACAGGGATGGGGTTGGGTGTGGGCAGGCAAGTAACTTTTTCAACCACCTGAAAATGTGGGGGTGTGTTGAACAATTGATTATGTTGTTAGACTTGTAATTTAAGGACTACTGTTTTGGTTGGTTTGCCTCCTCTTCAGAGAATCAAATCAAATCATTTCCTTGGGAAAGATGCTTGCACCCCTAATAGCCATGAAGTGTGTGTGGGTCTATGGCTGCGACTGGCAGTTCTACAACCAGTTTCTAAGTCACGCTGCCTTCAGTAGGGAAAAACGAAAAATGCATTTTTTCCTGACTGGAGTCTATGGCAGTTGTAATGTTGGAGCAATCTGACCAATCAGGTTCCAGCTATTGTGCATTCATTCGCACGTTTGGATAACCCGTTTTGAAGGGGTTGGACAGTCATATATCATACTCTCCTTTCCTTTTTGTGCACAATAGGGAAATTAGGGATGCAATGGTCAAGTTGAGTTTCATTGTGCAAAGTCGTGTGGAGTGTGGCTGGCTTTAAAGCTACATTTATATCACCCCAAATATTTAATAACCACCAAGTACCTACATTCACAATTGGTGGCTGAACTCTGACACAAATTCAAACTATGTACTAAAATATGATCCAGCCACCCTGATTGGTCAATGATGAGTTGTGCAGATCAGTGAAATGTCATTTAGGGTTTCTTGCATTGAATCAGGAAGTTGGCCTTCACAAATAAGTTTTTGTTTGAACTCAGGATAAAATGATCTTGTGCAATTTAACTCATCACAGGCTAGCTCTGTGTGGCAGGTGCAGAAGACACATATATTTTGGAATTAGTGGCCAGGATCAAAGTAAACTGAGTTTAGAGATTTTTCCTATTTGGGACAAGCATATTGTATCTCTAGCCAGTGGCATAGCCAGTAAAACTCATACATGTGTATGTGTGTGAGTGGGTGTGTGTGTGTGTGTATGGGCAGGGGGTCCTCCATTTCATGGGGGGAGAGTTTAAAATATGGAAACATATATTTATGTATTTTCAATGCCATATGCAAACAGGAGGTGATGAGGAGTGAGACAGACTGCAATGCATTGTCCCTACAAAGTTTAATCTTGATTACACATGATACACGCTGCACCAATGACTAAGATTACCCATACTGGCCTCTTGAAAATGCAACCTTTTTATCATCATTTTCACTACAAGTTTATTTAATACAGACAACAGAAAAAATATGTGGGCTACTTACAGGCAACCATCTGCAGAGAAAGCATAAAATCCCGGAAGACACATATCACACTTATCTCCTCCAATTGTATCCTTACAGGAACAGATCCCATCATCGTCACATTGTAAATTCAAGGACCCCTCCTGGCTACAATTACAGGGCAAACACCCCTCTCCATCAGCGCTAGGGTAGTGGTTAACTAAACAGCTCCCACACTGCAAGTCACCGATAAGGTTCTGCACATTTTCCTGCCCTGCTTCTGCAACTCCATTTTTACATGGACATTGTCCGGTTATGTAGTCACATGCTTGACTGATAGAGTTGGTCTCACTGCAATTGCATGCTGGGGAAGCCAAAAGTAAAGTCAGAGAAAAGAAATGGAGCTCATCAATCAATGATATTGTCAGGTTGGATATGACTGGGTTACATCATAACTGTTAAGGTATGCTAAAACCTAACAACATTGATTCCTAGTATGCATACCAGTAAGGGGGTATGGTAATGACCATCTAATGACAATACTCCTATGTAGGTACATATATGCAAAGTTTGCATGACGTTTTTGGTAAAGAAACATACTCTTTTTATCCAGAAATGGAACTTTTTACTTTTCTCTGCTAAACTCTTTCCTTCCTTCAATGGTTTTAGGTGCCAAAATTCATGACAGAAAGTAACCTGGAGGCCACAAACTTATATATGGCCATCAGAAGATGTTTCTTCTCTTGCATAAGTCAGGTAATATTCTAACTGCAATCATCACAATGTCTTCAGTTCTTATAAAAACAACGCGTAACACTTACTTGAACTCAAGTGAGAGGCACATCAACTTAACAGAAATATCACTAGATCATGACAAACTTTGAGGAATTTTTAGGAAGATATTACCTGTGCAGCCCTCAGGGCCAAAATCGTAGAATGCGGGTAAACAGTGGTCACATCTGCGACCTCCAACCCCAGGCTTGCAGAAACACTGCCCTCCACCTGCTAGACAGTATGCAAACAATGACCCTTCTGGATGACAATTACAAGCTGCAAAGAAATATCAGTCCATAAAGACATGAATCAAGAAGACCAATATGACGAAAGTAGGAGTATAAATAGCAGATCTATTTTGAAAAAGAGATAATAGTCCATTATTCAAAATCAGAAGCTGTGAATCCTATGGCTATTGCCCATAAACATTTAATGAGTGGTTCAAGATCCTTTGCTGTAATGATGGAAGTACAGCAGACAAGGCTGCTCACAAAACCAGTTTTGATTTTGAAATCGGTTTGGTTTAATTCGGTTTGAAATTTTTGCACACTCCTGAAACTGGGTATTGAAAAATAACCAGTTAAAAAAATTGAGGTTTGACTTCTGTTTCAAAATTTGACAATTTTTTACTTTTTCGAAACAAAGTTTGCTATCTTTTGAAACAAATGTGTATGGGAATATCGTCGACCATAACTTCCATAAAACTTCTGACAATTCCCAGTACATGGCTAGACCTCGCTCAGGGTTCATAGGCAAGGCCATTGTACTTTTTTGAAAAACCAGTTTTGATATAAAAACTGGTTTTGATATAAAAACCGGTCTTAGCAGCTTCAGAAACCAGTTTCTGCTTTTGGACTAACCGTCACAGCCTTAACAGCAGATCTTAGAGATTTGGCCATACTTTTTGGAAAGTTTGGCCATCCTTTTTGGCAATTTGGCCATACTTTTTGGAAAGTTGGGCCATAAAGGATGATTTTGAACTGGCAACCTTCATGCAATAACATAACCACATGGCATATGAAGCCAAAAACACTTCACCAACATCAAGTCAATCATTAAGAGTTTTACTGTTCTGGTCTCATGGTGTTTTGTGACACTTCAGCAAGCCTTCATTCACTAAAGGTACACACCACTTTTCTGTTGAGGAATGGCTATAGGGAGCTTGCAGCTAAGGTAAAAATGTCAAAGTCGGTAATACACTAGTTGCTGTAAAGGGCAAACAAACACAATATGTGGGCCTATGTTACACATTGCAGTGCAGACCACACAGTACTGTAAACTGAAACACAAATGCTTCTTGGGTATGCAAGCCTATAGTCATATACTTAGTGTGTACATGAGTTTGTTTGCCCTCCAGCTTTGGTTCAGGTTGCCTAGCAACAATAGCCAACCTATAAGACTGTGGAGGCTAACTATACAGCTTGGATCTAAGTCTGTATCTTGCCAAACCATTCAAACCACACCTCTGATTAGCTTTCTTCAGGAAACTCTTTTAAGGAGTCATATGTATCTTTAATAATGACAATTCTAAGTTTATGTTTTCCGATGCAAACTTCAAAGGATGTTTTACACTTACACAGAGCTCCATCAAATAATTCTGTCATAAGTGAAAAACCAAAGCTGGCACAGGTGTCTGTCAAAGATAGCTCTTGTGATGAAATGGATGCAGAAACTTTGAGACAATTTTCAAAGAAAACTTGTTCTGGTAAGCCTGGAAATAAAGAAATGGAAAAATGAAATCAACAAATGAATGATAACCTTCGCAGGAGGAAAAAACATCTTGTTTTGAAGATGAAGTATAGTTACCAGGCAGGATGCAGATGTTTTTTTGACCGTTCTTAGTTGTTGCTCCTTGGCAAAGTCATCCCCCAAACTACTACACAGAGATGAAAAATACATTGGGCTGATGTCTTTGCAACAGCTTTGAAGCTCACATCAGTTTGACATGCTGTGCCCCAAGTCAACATGTCTGGCACTACCACTATAAGTATGCAAATTTATGCATGCAATCATATTTAATCTTTTGAACACTTCTCATTTGTATCTGTTCAACTGATGTTAACTTCTAGTTCACAAAAGAATTGAACAGCATACTACCATTCAAGTGTCAGGGAGGATACCCACATCCAGGTTTACATTACTCAGTCTTTCAGCCAGTTTGATAGGGTTTCCTGAATGGTAGTGACTATATCTTCCCTGCTCATAGGCAAATATCCCAAAAGGGGTGGGGGTGGAGAGACTATATCCCCTCTCTCCCCCACCCACTTTCTGCACATGCTCCCACTGTCTTTCACAATTTCAAATACTAATTTTGTGTCATGGGCCCATTATCACCCCCCCCCCCTTCCACTTTGCCACACAAAACTCTGCCAATTCCCCGTTAAAATCCCTCCTGGATTTTGCAATGATTACTTTATCTGCTATTAGCTGCTGCACCACTGAAAATATTTCAAGGGGAGGAGGGAAGGGATAGAAGAGGAGAGAAAGGGGTTGAAAGAGCAGCAGAGGGATTGCATCTCAGATAAAACTCACAGGAGCAGACATATGCATGTGAGGCAGAAAAGGAACTGGAGGTTTCATAATTTAATTCAGCAAAGAAGAATTGATTAGAAAATTCCCCTACCTGCAAGCTGAAAGACAGTGAAATTGTTGGGTACAGGCAGAAACAAAAGGGAGTCAACATCCATAGTATCGCCTCCCATGTCCTCAGAGCTAAAAGTCAGTTGTGCAGAATAAATACACCATGGACTGAGGTACAGAGCTTGATGGGATTGAGCAATCCATGCTAGACCAGATCCAGTTTCAAAAGTCAGCTCAGATGCTGAATAAACCACATCTTCTGGATAATAAGGACAAAGTGTCATGTTGCCTGCTACTGATGCATTGTGGGATGCTGTGACTGTTAAGATGATAGAATTCCATGGATTTGTGCCAGTGTAAGAATATCGCACAGCTGGCCAATAACTCCTAGTGAACAAGAAACAAATGCACACAGTGACATCTTTTCACACTAGTATCACACAAACTTAACAATTAGTTAAAATATTTATTCAAAGTGGAGCAAGTTGTAACATAAAAAAGTTACAGAAAAAACAATCAGTAATTTACTCACTAGGAAAACATGGCACATTTATTTGATGACTAACAAAACAATTCTCAAAGTGGTTTCCTCTTAAAGGGAAACAATGCATTTACATTGCATTAATATGACACAGACATAAAATAGCTTATATCATTATTAACCCATTCAGTCTCACTAATAAACTCTTGCAATAGCTTTCTTAAATTATTTCCAGGGTTAGAAAAAATGTTTACTTCCTGGGGAAGAGAGTTTAATTTTCACAACTTCTTCCTTATTTTCATCTATAAAAAAGGTGCATTTCCCTCCAAGTAAAAAATTTCCCTCCAAATACCAACATTTCTTGGAAAGGAATGTCCCAGCTTCCCAACATTTTTCACTCATGGTTACTTCCCAAACAATTTATGCAATACAAGAGTTATGAATATGGCATCATTTAAAAATGTGATTTATGTGAACACATATTACTTTAATAAACAACACAACAATGAACTTCTTCCTGTGAAAACTTTACTTTCCTGAACAAAATGCTACCCAGGTCTGTAATTTTGAATTGCCTATCATTCTATACCTACACATAATGCATTTAATTTTTGAAATTATGCGAACCACAAATGAAGTATTTCCCTTTAATTCCAACTGCAACAGAACATTTACGAATAGCAATTTTGTCCTTTCACGACAAAAAAAAGAAAAGAAAAAAGAATAAAAGAAAAAAAAAACATTTAAATCACCTGTATGAAGTACCAGTTTCAACTACTGATATGTTGGAAAATATAACCACGTCACCACCGCTACATCTCAGGTATCCCCGTCCTGTGAAGTCATTCCTTGCAGAATCTACTTGTGTCAAGCAGGAGGATGTGGCTGACCATGCATCAAAACTAATAACGCAAGATTGGAAGATGATTTATCAATGTGTCATCATCTTTAACACTACAGTATTAGAAAGTGACAGACTTGTAGTGAAAATGTACTTGTGTTCATGCTTTGGCTACTTGTCTATAGATACTCAAATGCCTATGATCACACCACATGTATGGTACTCATATTTACAACCAGAAATACTGCACTTGTAGGTGTCCTCCTTTGTGATCAATTATACATGCACAAGTCTCCATGGTCAAGAACCTGAGCATGTAGTTTGAATTTGGTAGGACTTATGATTTCATAGGACTTTGTGACAAACTTTTTGCCACCACTCACACAAGCACAATCTGAGACTCACAGACACTCACACACAGCTTCACATTTCTGATGTTAAGTGATGCACAACATCTCATCTCCCTATGCATTACATGTAGGGAGATGTCCCTTCTTTGTAGCTACAAACAGGCAATGAAAAATAACAATTTCTATGAAAATGTGAATGCAATTAACAGATGATGAAATAAAGCATTTGCTTTATACATGTCTAGGACATGCCAAACTGCTTGTTTTCACCAGCACTGTGGTTTCTATGTGACCCTCGAACCAAAAGCTACATTTCAGAGTTGTCCCATTTGTTCCTCAAATACAGTTCACAAAAACTTGCACATAAATCATATCCCACCTAACAAAATTATCATTAAATAAAATGTATGTACAACTTATATCAAATTATCTGTTATAAGCTATTAATCTAAAATAGTAACCTGATGTAATTCAAGGAAGGCACAAAGAAGTTGGTCTCCACACTATGGCATTTGAGGCCAAATAAATGATCCCTGCAATCACAGTTTCCAGACTCTTTATCACACACCAGAGATTGGGATGCACCTGGATCACAGCCACATGGAAGACAATTCTGAAATTGAAGTGATAGATACAACAGTAATTATATTTCAATTATTTTTTTAAAGCAACTTTTCCATCGGTAAACCAAAAGAATGTTGTAAAAGAAGGAACATGTTACTCCTATAAAAGCTTGAGCAAAATTAGAAATATGAAAAAAAAATCAAGTTCACATGTACGAGAAGAAAAAGGAAACCAGGAAAGCTTCTTATTACAAAGTTTCGATCACATATGACCTTTGACCTCTACCACACCCAACAGCATTCTCCCTCTCAATATGATTAACCCATATACCAAATAATGAAAGTGTACATTAATCGTACCTTGTTTAATAAGGGAATGGTTGCAAACTCCGTTTTTTTCAATTACTTCCATATCCTTGGAAAATCCATACTACATCAAATATTTCACAGCCATATTTACGGAAAAGCCATGAAAACATGATCCCTATTTCAGTTTTTCTATAGTTTTGGTATATACTTGTACTTTTCACGTTCTTTGACTTAAAATGTCTTGTGCTAACAAAACTCAAAATCTGCTGTATGATATGCAAAAATTTTTCTGACAGACTCATACTTATTTGGCAGTACAAAATTTCCAGTTGGCAACCATGTTTGAGGAGCTGAACATAAAATAAAACAAACTGACAAATACTTACTGACTGAACATCAGACGGAAATTGGAAGAACTCATCCTTACACTGGTCACAGCTAAGACCAGTTACTGTCTCCTTGCAGACACATACACCAGTCTGCTGGTCACATGACATACTGCCATTGACTGTACCATACACATCACACATACACTCTGAAAGGAAACACATGAATCAGAACAAATGATGAGAAAAATATTAAAAAGACATGGATAATGAGATAAAGAGGACTGATAAGTGAGGAAATGGGCACAGAGGTAGGGGTTGGGTAATTGCTGCACATGTTTTTGGCACTAAAGTGGACCTAAAGTCTAAAATTACAAGAATATATTGTAGAGGTTGGAAAATCAATTTCATTCATCTAACTCCCAATTTCATAGCTTATTCCATTGCTGAGATATAAAATATTGAAATTTATTCACGTAATTAGAAATACTCAATTGTGCAATAATTTGTGAAGTCCTTGTACAACTCACATTACCTGCTTTTGTTGTCTTCCTAAATAAAGATGTTTCTATGACCTTGAAACAGTTACTGTTTCCTTGCATGGTATGTTGTACAAAGAGGACTTATATAGCCAAGTCACCCTATAACAAGACATTGAGCACATTTTCTCACAAGGTACAGTGGCTTTCACAAAAACAAAGAAAAACAAAGACTCATTTGAGTAGTACCAGAATGACATCACAAATTACTGTGCAATCCACCTGTTTATATTGGGTGAATAAGCTTCCACATTTTATATCTCAGCTCAATATGTCCTGTGAAGATGGGAGTTGGACCATTTGGATGCATTTTTCAAGCTTTGTAACATATATTTTTGAAATTTTAGACTTTAGGTACACTTTAAAGCTTAGGTGACATATCTTCCATAAAGCACCCCAACTTTTACCATACTGCCTGAAAGTACTTCAAAAGTAGTATTTTCTCCATGGAAAGTGATAAACTTGTTGTGGTCTGTTCACATCTCCTGTAGTGCATACAACTTCACATGATCTCAGGTAAAGAAAGCATAAGGTCTTCAGGCAATTTTCCAGACCACATGTGCAGAATTCAAGAACTCCTGAGGCAAGAAAAATTTCCCAATGTGTTTTCTAGTCTTTTCCTCATTGTGTGAGAACCCTGCTACCCAAAAAAAAAAAAAAGACAGAAAAAATCTGTACACTGACCTCTGCATTCTCCTGATGTTAAGCCATAGAATCCGTCAATGCATCTATCACAGGCTCTGCCAGTTACATTGGTCTTACATGGACACTGACCAACAACCTGACCATTGTCTGGCAACTGGTCACATGCTTCTGAACCTTCCTCTGTTCCCAAGGCATTGCAAAAACATTCTAATGAGGAATAAAGCATGCAAAATGAAAGAACTAGCTAGAAGCTTTACAAGTTTTAAATGGAAAATTATATCATCCCAGACATTTACCATTCTCTCAACTAAGCTTTCTTCTAGCCCTTCTCCCAAAATAAAGGAAAAATATCTATCCCTACACCTTCCAGACAAAGCTAAAGCAGCCTTTTCCGAGTTAAAATGGCTCAAGGCCATACTCGTTGAATACTCTCCACTGAGTGTGATTTCTATGCTAGTGTAAACTGACCTGTTAATTCAATGCAGAAATCTGTCAATGCAATTTTGGCAACACTCATCACATATCACTGATCCAAACAAGTCATCATTCATCAATCAGAATGAAACTTTTGTTTGAATTTATACCAATCAAAGTACAGTTAGCAATTGTAAATAAGATACCTTGGGGTTCCACAACATGTTTGAGGTTGAGCAAAGACCCCTTGCAAGAGGGCACACACATGCAGTCACAACCTAATGAAACATTTCATCCCTCATTCCCCTTACAAGGATCTTTAGAACATACTGTAATACATAAAGCAGGGAGGTGAAAACAAGATATTAACCAAAGAGGAATTTGCATCAATTTTTAATCATTTAGTATCAAAACTATTGTGCTACATTTGTACAAACTTACACATTTTGTATATCATCTAAGTTCACTTGATCTTTTAAACCTTTCTGATTATTTACCAAAATAATAAATAAAAAAAGAAAAAAAGGTATAAATTCCATTCCTGATTATTTACCAAAACCTGTGATTTTATGATACCATATGAATTTTAAACTTTTAGGTATCATGCTTATCAACCTACTTTTATAACTTAAAACATTTAGTGAAAGTATCTTTACTTATTTGTGAAATTATCCAGTTTTGAAACCAATTAGGTACACACAGCTAACATGAGGCCTTATTATGCATATTACCGAACTGCATCCTTTTCACCAAGCTTCATTGTATAGTCACTTTCAGTCTGTAGCTTTTAACACAATGAGATTTTGATTGCATATTAAACTTACCAACACATCGATTCTCTGATTCTATTGGGATGCTCATGTTTGGATAAAATCCACTTGTGCAAATTTCACAGAACAGGCCAGTTGTATTATGATCACACTCATTGCACACACCATGTTGTAGAGTAGCATTGTAAGTACAGCTAAGGGCATGTCCATTGCAGTTACATTCTGCAAATAAAATTTTTTTAGCATTTTGTGGTCACAGCAAATTAAAACAATATACATTACAAACAGACAATAGATATGAATGTGAACTGAAGTTGCTTACTTACTTGGTGTAAAAACAAATATTGTCTGTAATTCTAAAGGAAAGGAAATCTTTTCATGATTTGATTTGATTTGATTTGATTTGATAGGACTGTTTACAGATGAAGGCTATATAGCCTACACTGGACAGACGTTACCAAAAGTTTGTCCTTCGCTTTAGGAAAGTTACTATTGAACACGAAGGTCACATTTCATGTCTAAAAAAAAATCTTTCCACAAATGATCGGAATCTGTTTCAAAGGAACCAGCTACTTTAAACATTTCCAACACAGGCAAATAATATCATGCTGTGCATTCACAACTGTTTGAAAAGGAAAAGTTTGCTTTAAAATTTCTCCTCCTTTCTCACATTAAACTTCCAGTTCTAAAGAAGAGATAAAAAAATGTGTTGCCTTTGCATTTATAATACAAAAGTGTAATTTGAAATTTTTTAATCATATCATCTCCGAATCACTTTCCTTTGTTCATTAAAAATTACAAAGATCAACTTACTGAGTGAAACTGTATATCTCTAGGCCTACATTCATTACACACGACCTACCCACCCCCTTTTAATGACAACAAAAGGGAACCATAGTAGAGTTGGAAATAAGGTATTATGAGGGTAAAGCCATTTTTACAGTAAATTAGTTTTTAGGACACATTTATGCATCTTAAAGGGCACCAAGTCCCCCTCCCCCCAAAAAGATTTATGCTATCTGTATACATGCTCAGTATTAATTTGTTGGAAAGGACACAAAGGCCATGGTGGACTTGAAAAGTATGCCACTTTGTAGGACACCAAGGCCATTACCACGTATACATAAGTCATGGCCTTTGTGGCCTTCATCTATTTCCAGCCCTGGGGTAGGAAATCATTACCCCAGTCAAAAGTAACAGCTCTTTAAACCAAGCAATAAGAATGACATTCAGCGCTTCCTCTTTTTCTGAAATTTCCTAAACATTTGGAAAAGTCCTGTGTTGTTCCAAAAATACAGGAAGAGAGGTGATTCTGAAAATTTCAGGAAATTCAGGAATTTACAGAAACAATATCAAAAATCAAAGCAGAAAAGCCTTCTTTCCTTCTTTTTGAATTTCCTATTTTTCTAAGTATAAATGCATCTAAGTTGTTTTTATGTTCACACAAGAAAAGACCATGACAGATACTCTAGCATGCAGGAAACAGACTTGACAGTTTCAGGAGATTACCATCTAATTTCAGGATATTTTAGAATCTATTTCAGGAAAGTTGGTGTTAATTTATGGAAATATGACAGGTATCCTTGGAAACTGGGAATAAGTTTACATTCATAACAACTTGCTCACTGTAACTACATTCCCCATCTGAAAAAAGATTACTTACTTTTACATTCATTAGCTGGCCCTGTCTGGGAGTTCACGTCTACAATGGAACCCATCTGCCACGGTCTGTCATTGTACAATGGTAGACACTGTTCACAATTCTTGCCCACAGTATTATGCTGGCACTCACAGGTTATCCCACCTGAGTCACTTTCCCTGCAAAACCCAGCATGATTGTTGCAATCACATCTAGAGGTAAAGGAAATATTTCATTAGAGTATATGTATTTAATTCCTTCCTACAAAAAGGTTCCTCCCACTTAGTATTCCTTTCTGATTTCTGACACTGATAAATATTTTACATAATCATTCTTTACAAACAACACAGTAATGCAGGAAAGAAAAAGGGTGAGGGATTTTGTTTCAGCTGTTTTCCACTGCAGGTGAAACCTAGAACTACTCCCGAGGAACAGAAGGAACAGAAGCACTGATATTAAGTGTCTGATAGCCCTGTGACAGTGCAAACAAATAGTGTCTTGATGAGCTTTAACATGGAAATTTATATGAAAACCTAACAAAACACACAAATGAACTCTCCAAAATATGATTTTGTGCATACTTTTGACATTTATAGGAAAAATGTGGAATAAAAATGCTAAAATGACTCCTAGACAGGAATCATGATTCTGAAGTAGAGTACTTAACCTTCCCAAGCCCATTATTTCTATGCAGAGGATGCATTCAAAATATGAATGGATCAGATTTTTGTGGTATATACAGTAATGAAAGGTAAATTTAACCCCCCCCCCCCTCCAAAAAAAAGCATTGATCATCAGTATGAATCCACCACTGTCCAGGACTGTGTGTGAGCAACTAGGAACACAACTGACTGCATCATTGACCAACTAGACAACTAGAGTGAAGCTATACTGTTTGAATTAATGTCAAAGTGCAGTCACCAAGATAAGATCGTACTTGTAAATGAGTTTGGGGTGATTCTAGACTCTAGAGACCCTTTAATGTGCTCATCCTAAGTGCAAGAACACTTACAGTGTAGTACACTGTAGTACTGTATACTATGGTGACAAGAGAGTAATGTTATTGCGACAAAAAATATTTAAATTAGAAGATTTTGTAACAGACTTAGCTTTGACCTGAAATGTACAAAATTCCATATTTTGCCAAAAATGTAAAAATTGAAAGAAAAATACATAAAACTGCCAATTCTGATCGAATGGAAAGCAGTTTGTTAAACCTCTAAACAAATACTGTAGTATTTTAATATAATGCAAGGAAGGTTCATCGACTTACATAAGGAACACTTCAATATTCGATACTGCGTAGTAGTATTTGACTAGATTCTGCTCCTGGCCCGACCATTCTAGTCCATCGGTGGCCGGATAAATAAGCCTTATCCTTAAATCAGTTATACTGAGAAACTCGTGAAAATCTGTGTTGTTACTCAGTGCTTGATCATAACGTCTGACAACATCAAACACTACTTCCCCACCAGAACGAGGAAGACTTCCACTGTAATCCTCCGAACAAATGATTTCAGTTGGATCTGTCAGCTGATATGGCCTTGAGGCCACCATACCAAAATCAGAGCAATCCCTTGCAAAGTACTGGTAAACATCCCAAGAATGTCCATAGTCCGATGACTTTTCTAGCACCATAAGTTGAGGGCGTCCTGACTGAAATGTTAAAGTGATATCACCATCCAGTTTGTAAGTGTGGTTGAGTGACAGAGTGATGTTTACTTCCAGTGGTATAGGGTAATCATACCAGGATATGGATTGCCACCATGTGGGGTCTGCCAATGACAGCTGAGGGTCATACATGTATTCTGGAGGATGGGCAAGAGTTTCATTGGAAGCATTGCAGATGCTGCACCGGAAGTCAAAATCCTGGGAGGAAAAGACAGAATTATTTGAAAGTTGCAGAAAATTGGTAGAATGAATGACTGCAGTTGTAATACAGACCTACAGTATTTGACTCACAATATATACAAACCTGTATGCCTGAATACTAATACACATGCACCAAGGCCAATTTAATTTAAAGCCAGGACTGGGGGGGGGGGGGCAGTTTAGAACCCTTACCATGGTAATGGGTTGCTGAAAGGATGTCAAAAGAAAAATTTCCAGCTTGTAAAGCACGCTAAAAATGGTAGGTTCCTTTGGAAGAAAATTTGAAACGTTTGGGCTTCTATTAATGACAATATGAAAAATTTTGGGTTTCAAAAAAGAAAACAGGAAGACAGTGTTTTTTATTTAACAATTTGCTATAATTTACAGCAACATCATGTAAATTTTCAGGGTCACTGGCTGTCCTCGGGGGCTTTATAAGTGACTGAGCATCTTACAGCTCCCAGCCAAAATCGATAAATTTTGCATATGAAAGGGGCAGTTTTTCCAATGGGGAGGGGATATGGCCCCCGCAACTGCCCCATCACCTGGTGCCACTCCTGTTTACCGCATATCAAGTTTGTATGTACACTGTCACTGCCTTTCTGGGCCTTAATTAGACTTGAAAGCAGATTTTGCAATTTGTATCAAGTGTCCAAAATTTAAAATGAATTATTGGGATTTGTGTCTAATTTTGATCGAGCCTGATACCATACTAAACATGAACACATTATTAGCATTTCCTACAAGAGTACCATACTAATTGTAAAACTGCTATACCTACAACAACATACAATTCAGACAGGTATAATTACAACGGATTTTATGTCGTCTACACAAAATCCAATCATGGTACTGTACATGTATGCCTTATCATCACAAATGATTTATAAGCTGCCATACCAGTTGATTGAAATTGTAGAATCAGTCTTTATAATTAACTAGCCTGTGCAGCATATATGGTCTTGATATTATAAACAGAAAGTTTCTTTCAAATTCCCAACAGCCAAACCTGAAGGGCGAAAACAAATGTATGAAAACAAATCACAGCCTAAACAGCCAACAGTCTTTTCTGCAGCTAGAATATGCTTGTAATAAGTTTGAACTAAACACTGAACAATAGACGAGTTGGGAAATAAGATTTTGCTGTACCATTGTACTACCACAGATGAAGGCCACGGATAATTGCGCACGGACAAGAGGGCATTGAGAAAGTATTTTTTGTCTTTCACAATTTACTGCCATACTGCCCAACCTTTTCAGTCCACATTAAGGAGACTAAGTTTATAAAGAACTTTTCCTCTAAAGAAAATTCTCTTTGACCCGTGGTTGAAGTCTAGAGAACCATAGTTTAATACTGGAAAATTGAGCGTGATTACACAAAATACTGTCTTGCACATGCAGTCTCTGTTGTGGTACACTTTCGTTCCCAGTATGCACTGTATCCTGAAGTTTCCCAACTCGTCTATTGTGTTAACATATAATGTGTACTACATTGCACTTGTTCAATGCATGTTGTGGCACTTGCAGGCAGACTCTTTTTACATGTATACCTGTATTTAAAATACTGTAAATTGGCTGCAAGTTTTTTGAAAAAGTGTGTTTGAATCACAGTGCCATCTGATCAAGCCCAACTAAAACATTATCAAAACAGAATAAGATTTGGTTCACAGAATGTAAGTAATTAAACTACTTCCACCCTTGCATTGCACAGTTGCCATGGAAACTGGTAGCATCTGATCAAACAGCTCCACCTGGATACACAGCCTCATTCATGCATGGTTCAACCTTGTTTTTTCTTTTAATTACACCAATATGCCATGACTTTTAAGACACACCTACCCTGTATTGATTTAATACAAAAGTTAACTGAGTCACAGCAAATAAATACAGTGTTACAGAGAAATTGACAAGTACTGGCTTGACATGAAGATTTCTGTCTAGGATAGATAACAAAATTGTAATTTTATTACAGAGACATACACCCTGCCATAGGCCTACGTTACTCATCATGGACGATGCATTCATTATGGTAGACATTTGACAATGACACAATACGAATGCCCTTTTGCTCATTTGTAAATTCAGGGATATGAAACTGTTAGAACTGTTCTCAAAGTTCAAACAAAGGTTTTATGTGAGTTTTGGTTGTGCATCAGCACTGGATTGGGAGTGCCCACAAGGTTTGAGTAAAAACATTACAAGAAAGCTGTTTATACTTCAGCACTGTTCATGAGCATGGGGGTAAAACCCCTTTTACTTTGTCCAGCAACTTGTAGGAATGAAATGCATTTTTTAGTGTTTCCACCGGGTACCCGACCAACGATGTCAGGACCCGGTTCTGAAATTGCTACCTGGATCAAAAGTTTCACTAACATAGATTGCATGTGTGACAGAACACCTAACATGTTACTTTTTCCTTGCAAAATTTATCAAAATTTACATGCACACGCCTAAGAACACTTGTCATGCCTGTACATAAGATACGTTGGTGTTATATTACATCAACGTGCAAAGCAAAATTTGTTGTTATGACTTTACAACAAACTCGTAGCCTATACTTTTGGGTACCCAGTTCTGAATTTTGGACCCGATGCAAACACTAGCATTTTTCAAAGATTACAAAAGATGGTCACTGTTTTTGTATAATCAAGGGAACACAGTGTTAAAACATTGATAAATGGCACTGTGTAGCAAGGGAAGGGGGGGGGGGGGAAACTGGTACAGTAGTTATTTCTGTGATATTACAGCGTAAGTACATTAGGCCAGAAGACTGATTTAATTTTGTAAGGTCTACAATGATGCAGAATATTAACTGAAAGAGTGAGACACATCAACATTACACTTTTGAGTCTTTTGAACAATAAGGGGAAAAAGCCCATTAGGGCCTATACAGTACATTGTTCAAAGTACTTGTCACAGTCCGCCAAATTGGACACATTCTCAATTGTTGTCCAGGAGTAAAAACAGCAATTTTTAAATCCATACACTATGGTTCATTGCTTTAAATAATATGCCATAACAGTCAAACTTTGAAGCCATAACAGTCAAACTTTGAAATTGTTTTCATATTCACCCAAATGGACCTGTTTAAAAGCTGAGTACTGTAGTTGCCCACTGCCAGGGCCACAAGATTCTACCTCCTGTACATATTACATTCATGAGAGAGTAAAATGAACAGGAAAATACTTAACCAAAACTTGTTACTTTCCTTGAATGTAATACAACATTATACAGAAAAAAACTTTTGAAAATTCTAATGCCATTACTTTCTCTGTTAGAGGTTATTCTAGCTAAGAGCAAAGGAAAATCTGGCCTGATCAAAAATTTGATATATCGGTAGGTAAACTGGTTATCAGAACCTATAATGAGATAATATTTAGCTACAAATTTGAAACACAGAGGATGTTACTGTATGTATGTAGTACAGCTGTACCATACAAGTACATGTACCCTACTCTTACAGTTATTCAGGGCTGAGAAAGATATGTGTGATGTTGTCATATGCCAAATGGACCCCCAACTGAAGCTTTCCCCACTGAACCCCTAAAGGCCAGGGCAAAGTCCCCATGTACCCCCCTTCCTCTGATGACCATTTTTTTTGGGGGGGGGGGCCTGACTGCTGTTGGTATGCCCATCTGAGATCTATCAGAGCACATGTAATACCCTGTATGTAGATTTAAAACAGGAAGCAAACAACCACATAGCTCTTTTTTTTTCAACAATTTTTTTTTTTTCTGAACTTACCAGAGTGCAATATATTGACCTATCCAGGTCTTCTTGCCCACATGTTGAGTACTCCGGTTCAACTTTAGGATCCACCCTGAGAAGATACAGTTGTTCTGCTAACCCCACACAGGCAAGGTATACTGTGGTGCCATTGGCATAAGTTCTCTCACATTCTGATCCTGGATTAATCTGTTGTCCCAACACGAGATATGGAAGTGATATCAAAGTGGCAAAAATGATGGCAATGCTTTTCTTTGGCATACCACTAAGGCAAAGTTTCCTTTGCTTACAAGTAGCACCAAGTATTGTCAATGTGTCTCTCACTGCTTGCAGATCCATACTGATCTGTATATGAATCTAAGACAGGTTTGCCTTGGAAAGAAACAGACAAGGGCAAGTTGATCCAACTTCCAATTGAAGTAAAAATCTGTAACAAGAAAAAGGATGATTTTGACAACACATTAATACAATTAAAACACATGGATCTAAAATTTAAATGAAGGGTTATATAAGTTCAACATAGGTCATGGAGGACCTTGTGAAAGAACCTGACTACCCTCTGGTCCTACAGCTCATTGATCCTATAGTTAACAGCATAATTTCCACGAGTACTACAGTAAACATCCCACTTGTACAGTACTACACTGCAGCCCATTGGTCCTAAATCCCACAGGTTCTAAGAGTTTTAGTCCTACAGTAGGGTCACTTTTACTCGAGTTTTACTTTGTATAACAATCACATTTACTTACTTACTTCATTTACTTTGTAATAACAATCACAGATATGTCAGTTGGGTAAACTGGCCAACAACTGTTGGCAAACTGTTTTCTTCAAGGAAAAACAGTTGGGGGTAATTAAATGGGAGATCAGAGCAACTCTGAACACCACTTTTTGTTGTACAAAACAATGGTAAACCTGTTATTTGATTTCAACTGAAAAGCCCTAGGTTTAACTAGGAACCAATTCTTTGAAAAAAAAGAGTAAGTTCTTTGAAAAAACTCAAACACTGGGGGACTTGGTCGACATGAACAAAAGCAGATACCATACAGAATGCAAACCTTTGGCAGACTTGGAGCATTCGTGGTTTTGGTCAGAAAAGAGAGTCCTGTAAACCAGGAAACAATAGGTCTAACTTATTGGTCATACTACCAGATAAAACAATTAAGAACTTGATCTTTGATTTGCAGATGAGAAGAGCATCTTCTGACATTCTACATGCTTGAGGAAAGGGGTTGGACAAATGCATGATTTTGAAGACTAAAATGTGCTCCACAATTTGCTATTTGGGAAAATATATGTGAAAAAGCACCATGGTACTGTACAAGCAAAAGCATGTAGGCCTATCACTTAATGAAGCTGCTGAACCTACCATTTGATTGAGGAACAGCTACTGTTCATAGTTTCCACGCTGGTGAAACAAAAGCCCGTCTGGACTTTATTTCTGGCATGTTTTCATGTGTAGTTTTCTTCCTCATTGAAAATAACAGCAGTACATTGCTTTGAAAACCAGGGTTTACTCTAGCTATTCAAATTTGTGAAAGAATGTCCCTCCCCAAGAGTAATTTTGGGTGGGATTTGTCATCAGAAGACGAGAGGGACCAACATTTTAATGACAGTTCATGGCTAACTTTTGACGCCATGTAATAGAACTGCACAAAAGTTAAAAGGATATGTGGGACTGGTGTTTCAGTGAAAGTTGAAGTGAAATTACTAACTGGTATACTGTGTGTATGTGACTTTGTTAATATTTGTTAAGGGCTTGGATACGTTGAAAGTTATATGCACCCTGCTAGACAGAATGAATATCATCATCTGTGTATGATGCATTTAGACTGTTAGAATGCATGCAGTGTGTTGCATAGGTGTTGACAGTGTTGTGCATTTTGTAGTTCACCATACTGAATTTGAAATATTCCACTTGCCACACTTTTACAAAAAAAACTTATGTGTAGCCGTGACAAACTGCATATTCTCAAGACCTTTCTGACTGGGATTGGGAAAGAACGAAGGTTTCTTGTGTATTCTCATGCACAGAATCACAGCTTTAGACTAGAAAATGCCTTATATGCCTAGGCCCACATTACTGAGTATCCTGGGCCTAATCTCAAGTTCAGATTTAACATAAGGTTCTGTGAAGGAGTTACTATGACGTGACCACTAACCCTATAACCTCCATGACAAGAATTTTTTTTTATCAGTCACATCCGCAATGTTGTCACTTATTTTAGTATACCCCCATTTTAGACTTACCCTCAGACACGACTGCAGTCCATATGTTACATGGCCAAGGCACATTTAAACTTCACAGCCCATATCAGTTGGGTGATTCAAGATTGTGCCCCCTCACCTCTGCAATCCTGTACACACCACTGTTGGCCATGAACGTAATGCACAGCCCTTTTCAAGGAACATGGGCTAATTTTATGACCTAATGTTAGGCTAGCCTATAGCCTAAGCCTAATAAGGTCATTTACACCCAAAGGCCTAAAGAAGAAGGCTCCTAGTGTCATTCCTCCATCAGTACATTCAATTCCACCATAGCTAACCAGCTAACCAGACATTTCAACAAATCCAACAGATTTAAATATTGCTTTAACACTAGCTGGCCTATCCTGTACAACTTTCACTGGCATTCTTGATGGCTCACATGGGGTTATACTAAGAGTATTTAACGACTAGAGACCAAGGTCAAAATGGCAGATTGTCCCACCCATGGAGGCAAAGTTAGGTCCAAATTTGCAGTGTCTCGACCAACCAGTTGTTTCTTCCTTGCGTGTACTTTCTCTAACATTAAGCCATTCATAAAGCTTGCCTGCGTAAGTATTGTGTGCGTAGAACCACAGGCAATTCTAACGTTATTTAGTGCATACATGTGGGCTTGTCTACAATAAAGGGGTATAAAAGTGTTACAAAGGTGGTGAAATTTGAAGTCCTCTAAGAATAAATTTTTGTTGTGTTATTTTGTTTGACTGGTAGTCTCAATTTTTTCCTGAGAGCAGGAAGATAGTTCTTTTCACCTATCACCACTTTTTAAGTGGTAAGTGTTACTGGTTACGTATGTAACGGGGACAGACATGGAAACTCTTTGCTCCAGAAATCTTTAAGGAGGACAATATGTATAAATAAACCCTGTATTTAATAGAATGATAAAGAACAAACATTTTTTCACTGAAATTGCATTACCATTAGTTAAACATGGACTATTATGGAGATCAATGGTTACGTTGGTAACAAGGACGGACATGTCCGTTCTCGTTACCAATGTAACCAAACTATGTTCGAGAAAATTAAGCACTTTAAACACTTGAATGCATTGTGACACAAGTTTTGCTCTTGCCTGAAGTGTTAACTGATGACATGTGAAACATTCATCAAAAACCAATGTCCCCATGTGCCTACGTTATACTACCGTCAAGGACATGGTTACGTTGGTAACATCTGGACGGACATCGCCTTGAAGGCTCTCATACCCTTGTTGTAAGCAAAAAGGTGGAGGAAAGCACACAAACCAGTGACAAATATGGCCATCTGCAAACAGATGCAGTTTTATCAAATTCTCTGGTAATTTGTGTCCTACAGGCCTGTTAATATGATAGTTACCAACGTAACCATTAGGGGACAGACATGTTACCAACGTAACCATCATGTGCTCCGCAATTGACTATGATGCATTAACTGCTGGATTATTTTATTTGTGGTACTGCACATGATCAAGGTTAAGTGTTACATCATAACCTTAGCTCTGGAAATCTTTTCTTTCAGTTAAAATATCAACTATTAAGATTTAATATCCAGATGGACGGACAAATCTCAAAATTTTACTCCAAATTGCTGATAAAATTTTGCGGTGTTTGTGCACCTAAAAATATTCATTTATCATTTACCATTTATTTTGTACATTACATTTATGAATGAAGACAAAGAACCTGCATCAGTCACATCTGCAAAGGTCCCACTCACATCATAAATTTATTCCACATCCTATGTAACACTTATAGGTGGTAAAAAAGGCCAAAATAGCCCCAAATTCTGCCCAAAACATCCTTATTATAAGTTGGACATTGATAAAATTGTCTTGATTATCTCTCTATAGTCCTCCAAGTATGGTGAACTGTAAAATCACCAAACCATTGTGACATCTTTCAAAATATCATCAAAGCAAAAAACACACACTGAATATTTTCCTTTACTGTAGACAAGCCCATGTATACTTATAGGTATAGTAAGATGCATTGTCTGAAGGATGAAATTTCGATGGAGTAACAGTATGAGGATGGTAGCTGCTGATAGAGAGCATTCAGCACTTCCACACTATATAATACAATACTCCTAAAATATTCTCTAAAGTTCTCTTAACTTTCTGAATTTCTTCCAAAATTTGTCAGTTATGTTTTGCTTTGATTATTACAAATCTTACAGATACATATTAGCATTAATAAGCAAGATTTTTTAACACAGAAATTCATAAAATTTGAAAACCTTTTGAAAAGTGGAAGGGCTTGCATTTACTATGAGCATTTGTGGCAGTTGAAGACTGTACAACAGTTACAGTTCAACTGTCACAAGTGTTTGTACAAAATGCTAGCTCTTCCACTTTTCAAAAGCTTTTCAAATTTTATGAAATTTAATGTTCAAAAATTGTTCATATTGATGCTAATATATATCTGCAAGATTTGCAATGGTCTAAATATCACTCACCTTATAAGCTTTATTCGAAGTTTAAAATGTAACTGGGTAAAACGATATCTTACAGGTGGGGACACTTTATGGAAAATTTATTTCGATTATCATCTGAGGAAGTATGGTAAAGGGTTGCTTTTTAACTGTAATTTTAAGCCAAAGGACGTGTTTATAAACAGCCCTTTTGTAAAAGATGTGTGTAGTGCTTGGGCATATTTTCATTTTAAAGAGCCGTGTAATGACTTTGGTAACCAGTTAATATGGAACAATACTTATATTAGAGTTAGCAAGAACATGATATTTTACAAGTCATTTTATGACAAAAATGTAAACTACGTTAAAGACTTAATGGATAGGAACGGTAGACCGTTATCTTACCGTTCGTTTAAGGAAAAGTACAATATCAGGTGTTGTCCCTTTACTACATATTCTGGTATCATCTCTGCCATTCCAAAAAGCTGGAAAAATAATGTCTACAATGACAATAATGACACCAATGGTCCCTCGTTAGAAAGTATTGTACAGAAGCGTTACATGTCTAGGACTCATATACAGACACATTATACAGGAGGTAATTGTTCAACCCATAGCTGTTGGAAAATGGTCTTATAATTCTTTTCATGATATTGAGCTTTGCTGGGACACTATTTTCAGAGTTGCTTTCTGCTCCGTAAATGAAAGCAAAATCCAATACTTTCAATTTAAATTTTTGCACAGAATTCTGGGCACTAATTACTTACAATATAGGCTTAAGTTAAGAGAGAGTCCACTATGTTCTTTCTGTAATGAACACGAGGAAACCATTGATCATCTTTTTTGGGAATGTGATGTTACTTCTAACTTTATTTTAGATATGGAACAGAAATTTTTGGGGAATCAATTCACATTTTCTAAGCAAGATATTTTCTTTGGCTATAAATTTTTGTTAAGACACCCGTATAATTTCTTAATTCTCCACGCTAAGTTTTATATTTTTCAGAAAAAACTGAGTCTTGCTGCACCAAAGATAAGTGAATTTTATCACAAGTTTAAGTTTACTTTAAAAGTTGAAAAGTACTTACAAGAGTCTAAGAAACGCCCTTCGTTCTCAGTTCAAGAGTATCAAGACGCCTTCTGTAATTGTCATGATTTGTTTAATTAGTATTTCTTTACATGTTTTAAATTTTGCCCTGTATCATTTACTTACAGATTGATGTTTATAATGAACCTTGAAAAGGTATTCTGTTATGACATGATTGACTTGTATATACCGTTGAAGATAAAAAAAAAATGAGATAAATAATAAATGGAGGGAAAAAAAAAAAAAGATTTGCAATAATAAAAAGTGAATCATAATTAAACAAATTTTGGAAGAAATTTAGAAAGTTAAGAGAACTTTAGAGAATATTTTAGGAGTATTTTATTATATAGTGTGGAAGTGCTGAATGCTCTCCTATCAGCAGCTACCATCCTCATACTGTTACTCCATCGAAATTTCATCCTTCAGACAATGCCAAGTGAAATTATTCGGGAAAAAGAGCTGCCTTGAGGTACCTTATGATCAAAAGTCTCGACACAGACAAATTTGGCGAGAAAAGTGCAGTAATTGTGCCAGAAACGTAAGTTGTTTGTTCGAGCTAGGAAATTTGTGACATACCTTTCCGTCTATATATACTACATAGTATATGGTATACTAGACAATGTTAAGGGGCACCTGTGGGCGGAAAGTACCTCTGGCATTATGACACGGCCCCCAAGAAGAAGCAATCATCCCAAACTTCCCTCGAAACATTGGCAGATGACCGTAATCTTTTTTTGTTTCCCTCACCAAAATCATTTCCTATGCTTGTGAACATTTACTGAATATCAAATGTACAGTGTAAACACGGGTGTTGTTCTGAGGAAGTTGGATGACCTCATGCCAATATCGTTGCACGAAAGGCCTAGCCGTGGACTGTATTGCTATAGGCCTAATACATCATACAGCTGTTGAGTGTGCAAGAGTGTGATCAAGTGAAAATACAACTAGCAAATCGCAGTAATGAATGGTGCATAGCATAGGACCTAAGCATAACAATCGTATCTGCAGTGTGTGCAAAGCTGGGCTAGGCCAGTATCACTGCAGGAAGCGTTGTTTGCTATGCGACGGGACGCTTACCTTATGGCAGTTATGGCAGTTACCGTGACCTCTGCAAGTACCAAGTTACGAAAACACCCCTCATTTCCAAAAATCTTCGAACACAGCTTCGGTCAAAATTTGCTCGATCGCCACTCCTGATATCATGATGAGCCTTGCTTGCTGGTATATTTAAATCTACACTTCACAGTCATATTTCCATACTTTCAATCAAGTGAAATGTGCCTTTCTAGTTCTGAATCTGGTGATGGTATGCATAATCATCATGCGTAAACACCGTTCCAAATCCGTACGTACGTACGTCGTAAGCATGCATACGGTATCCGTCGCCTCCTATTACACGTACACGGTACGGATGGCTAAAATACAGTACACATAGAGACGGACATTGGATCATGGAGACAACAAAAGCTAATTGCTTAGCCAGATTTGAAATATACAAGATGATTCAGAAAACATAATTACAATTCAAACATAAAAATATCTGGTAAGCTTCTCAAGTAGGAAATGCTTACAACTATGGTATGCGAGTTATTTTTTTCAATCAAAAGAAGTAACATATGTTACTTTCTGAAATGAGAGTAGGTGTTTATTCCATTGGAAAACTTGGAATTTCAAATTAAAAATAATTTCCATTTCTAGTTGTAAGGTATCTGTAACAAAGTTTCATCAGCGGTCGTTTAAAAGGACATGAATATGCAGTACGTTGATGAAAAATGTCAGCTAGCTTGGCTCATCATTTCACGTGCATGGTACTGTATATCATGAATTGCCTACAACGGCGAGTCTGTGAAGTAAATATGCCAAGTAGGCCTAGGCCTACATTGCGTGTATTGATATGCTGTAGCCTATAACAAGCTATATATACCGAGGGTACGATATAGGCTATAGCAACTAGCCTACACAAGTACACGAGAATATTAACACTGGGAACCAATTTAGGCTACCAGCTACCATCAGTGTTTACGAAGCCGTTGATGTGATGTTCAAATGGCTGGGCGTTTTGGTCACAACTTTCTTGGGAAATGGTCAAGGGCCCAGAACGTGCACAAGATTCACAATAGGTTTGTTGATCAGCCAAGCAAGTAGGCTAGGGGGCAAGCGGATTAACGTTACTCGTAGTGTTACTGTTAGCCTAACGTTTGGCTATTAGGCCTATGATGTGCAGTTAATGTAAACAACCTTGTTAACAGTGCGCATCGGCCCATGATGTGAGATGTGAGAGCTATCAATATCATTGATAAAAATTAAGAAAAGAATTGGGCCAAGAACGGAACCCCTGTGGAATACTCTACTTGTGACTTCTTTGCAAGAAGAGAAATTATCATTAACAACTATGTTAGCCTAGCCCTAGGCCTACTCTGAGACCTAACGTTAGGCCTATAGGCTAGGCCTAGCCTACACCAATTTATCCAGTCAGCACATCTCAGATTAGCCTAGGGTACTTAGGCCTAGTTCTCACGTACACTTTGCTCCCTGAACTACAGTATGTGTACCAATAGCGTGAAACACATTTATTGATTGTATTTTTCAGAACTTATCAAATTGTACATCGAGTATCATCCATATTCAGTACAAAGACAAAGTCTTTCATACAGCATTAAAATAATCTCGCAAATTTTATTAAGACATCGGTAAACACAGTTTTATTGGTTTCACGCTATTGGTACACATACTGTAGGCCTAGGCTATTGCAACACAAAGTTTTTCCCGTGTATTACTGTGAGAGTAATGTCATCTGCGTGCGTTTCTGCAATGATTGTTGCTACATACAGGTATGTGCGTACATGATCGTAACCATACCTATGTCACAATTGAACAGCAGTGCGTTCTATATAGCATACAATAGTGTGAACATCCTAGGAACAAAATTTAGAATGTTTTAAAAAACAAAACAGGATCGTTTCTATAAATCAAAATTTTTGGTCTCTTTTTGGAGACTCAATGCTAGTATCCTTAAAATGATGGGTCTTAAACATATAAATGACCCATAGAGGTCAATTACCTAGGAGTATATGTGAATTTGAGAAAGACTGAGACTATTCAAAATTTTTGAAGGTGCGGTAGCCCAATTTTGACAATGGGTATATTGCTGACCTAGTATGGGAATCCCCATACTAGGTCAGCAGACTGCGGACTAATCTCAGATCTGCCCTTGACAGATGCCTAACCTAAGCCAGACTGGAAAGTTAACAGTTTTCAGACAGATTTGTGGCATATGAAATTCTGCGCCAAGCCTTTTGATGTGTGGTGTAGGCTAAGCACTGATATTAATAAAACTTAGGCCTATATTGGCATGGCCTGTCTTTGTGGCCGAGGCCTAGTCCTAATGTTTAAACTAGTGTTAGCCTATACTAGGCAAATATGCATTAGCTTAGACTAGCCTACTGTAAAGAAAAATAGCCCACTTAAAGGTTTGATCATTTGGAAACTGGGGAGTAAGTAAGTAAGTTGGTGTGGCCTGGTCCCATGTTGCCTAACAAAATGTGGCGTAATTCTGTGGCATACAGCACAGTGAACAAACTTTCCAGTATACTGGAACCTACACAGAGGAAGAACCCTCTTGTTTTTGGTATGGGTCAAAGTTCATCTGGGGTCACCGGAGTCACCTGAAAACCTTAACATGATATCTCGAGGTAGGAAGCTTGAATAAATTTCATACTTAGGCCTAGGCTAGTATGTGCACTGCATTAAGGTTAACATCGACAAGTTCTTCCATAACTGTGGTAGAATCTAATTGGGCTGGGCTCGTTTGGTGTTGGTTGGTTGTTTGTTTTCAGTTAAGGTTGTATGGACTTCAGGGCATCTTATGGGGCCTTAGCCCTCCTTTGCCCTTCAACCTGTTATGTTATGTTATGTTATGTTATGTTATGTTATGTTATAGGGCTGTGCATTTCCGGTTAATTCACTATCCGTTTAACCGTTTTTATTAACCGAACGGTTAACGGTTAACCGAAAGTAAAAACAAGTCAAGGTATATAAACAAAATAACCATTTCGGAAGAGCGCCACCACTCTAAATACCACAGTTTCTACACTTAAAATGGCGCCGGTAGTGATGATCGTCGAAGTAGCGTGCAAGTTAAAACGTTTGCATTAGTTGCGATGTTTTGGCAAGCAGTCCGTACGCATGGGCGAATCACGCATTTCTTCAAACTTTTCACAAACATGCATACTTTTTGTTATGCCACTGATTACCGTTTTCGAAATTTTTGCGGTCTAACATAGCACCGTAAGATCAGAAGCGTATGGATGACTGGCATGATCGCAGTTCAAGACACACTTCTCCGGCTACAGCAATACAGTATCACACACTCCTAGAGCAGTGTCGAGTACAAACGTACCACATACAGTGTACTATAGTGTGCCTTGTGACCTTGCTGCAATTCATACGTAATATACGTGTGTCTGCAAAGAATTCCAGCACCGTTATGTCGTAATGGTTTGAAAATTTTTACCCATATGTATTACTGCATGTTCCGTAAAAAATTGTAACGTTGATTTTAACTTGTCTTACATCGCATGCCTTTTTACCTAATACCAACTGAAAATACCAGTTTCTTTGTAATTATGAACGGCAGAACTTTTCGATAACGCAGCTACCCTCATACTTTATGTTATAACGGGACTCGGGCGCAGCATAGTTGTCTCGTACATAATACTGTACTGTACAATGTACGTACGGTATGTCATGAACGATCGTTCATGCAACGTGCGAAGCAGCGAAGCACATGGCTGGCCGGCCGGCCCGGTTCGTTCAGCAAGCTCAATCAGCTCTGCTAATTACAAATACTGTACTGTACAATGCACGTAAGTACAGTGCGCCGGTTCGTTCGGCAAGTCGAACGAACTCTGCTAATTATGTTCGAAAATAATATGATTATTCATGAAGTTCACCATTGGAATGCTCCATATTTTATAATTTGGGGAAAATAAATGAAATGGCCGAAAGAATTTCACTCATCTTTGCGAATTTTGGGGGTTGAAACTTTTCCAGGAATTATACTACCGTTAAAAAAATTACAAAAAATGTTTAATCATCTTTTGTTGAAATAATTAAGTCAGCTTAAATGGGGAGGCTACCGTAGTTAAAAATAATTTAGTTGCGCCTACAAGGCTTGCAAACCAGGGTTGCATAATTAAGCCCAGGACTACATAGCTTGGTCACTATTTTGTGCAGATTGCTATGTTTTGAGACTGATGAACTGTAAACACGTAACCTTGGAAGTTACGCCCGGGAAAATTCCCGAAGTGCACTTATCTTGAACGATATTAAGCATATATTTTTCTACCGTGTAGCGGTAACTTTTTTAGTCTTATCTATCAAGTTTACGGTGCTCCACACTTTACAAGGTATGGTGGATTGTTGTAGCGTGTACTGCATAGTTTAATCCCTGCACCTTTGATAATTTTAATCCTTTTCAAAAGTTGCGTGAAAGAGTTTATTGTCACATTATTTCGGCAAACCACTCCCAGATCATGGGGCGAACGGATCGATATACTAGTCAAAGCAACGCAACTAGACTGTGCAACTGACATTATAAGGTCTTTTTTAAACCTTTTGTAATTTTTCATCCAAAGTTTACCCATTGTTACGTGGTTTTGGGCAAGCAACTTCTGCGGTTTACTGCATAAACGAGTTTAGGTATAATGGTGAACTGCGGCGACAGATTTATTAGGATGCATAAACGGTTAAACGAAACAACATTTGGCGGTCGTTTAACCGATCGATCGGTCGGTTAACCGGTTAACCGTTTAACCGTCACAGCCCTATTATGTTATGTTATGTTATGTTATGTTATGTTATGTTATGTTATGTTATGTTAGGTAGGCTTAGATGTGTTATAATGGTAAAAGGAAGAACCCTTTTGTTTTTGGTGGAGGTCAAAAGTCATCTGGGGTCACTGGGGGTCAAACCCTGAAACCTCATTAACACAATATCTCAAGGTGGGAAGCTTGAATAAATTTCGTACTTTGTATGTAGATACCTTAAAGTGAGAGGAAGAACCGTATTGTTTTTGGTGGAGGTTGAAGGTTACTTTAGGTCACCTAGCCCTTGAACAGGACCCAGCATTATGTTCCTATACTATACACTCCATTTCTGGGCCCTTGCCTGGTACACACAAAATTTTGAATCTTGCTATCCCATTCGCAGCAGCTTCTGATTGCCTCCAGTTTTTCAAAAATTGGTATTGAAATGGGATATTATCACTCTGAAATGCTTGTAAGCATAGAAGCGCAAGTTAAGGCAGCAAACGGAAGCCATTTTCTCTCTTCTTCGTCTGTATTTCTAAGTTATATTTTAAGCCCATCACTTTGAGTTTGCAGACTACTTAGTTGATCTTCAACTAGACAGCGACCCTTTGCAAAGAAAAAGAAAACATTTAACTCACATTTAAATCAGATTGTTGGGTAAGATGACTGATTTATCTCCCAATATTCCTTTGAAAGGCTTCCTTTCCAAGTTGTCACAAACGTTAGTTTGACAATTGAACAAAATTGTATCTCGTACTACACTTTGAAATACTTGAAGCTCAAATAGTAACTTTATGTCAATTTCTGAGAAAAATACCGAATACTTCATTACACAACCAAAATTTAGGTCTCCCTTCACACTAAAATTGCCTGTTTTATGTTCCGTTAACTTTCCTCGGTCCCGTTTTGTACAAAGTTGGATTGTAAAGCGGAGGACATTGGTACAAGTGTTAATAATATAACATGTAATGTGCTGGTAGTAGTACTTCCACTCCCTGTTCCATGGTATAACCATGGAGCTCTCGCAACTCCCTGGTATAACCGAAGTTGTTTGCCACTATGTAGAATAGTACAGTCATATATGGGCCTGTTTACCGATAAACCCCCATATATACACTAGTGAATGAAGCACTACTTCCCACCCCAATAATAATAATAACGGTTACATAACACTAGAGGAGAAATGGATGCAATTACGTATCCTCGGGAGGTATTTTCCGTATGTATAACCTTGTACCAGGGAACTTCCATTTGCCTATAAACCAGATAGTCTGTGGCAGCTCTCCACCTGTACCAAACCAGTTGACTCAATGAAGATTGTCCTGTGAGGCAAACGAAGGTTTCATAGAGATATAACTTTGATGATTATATCAATCGTTTTCTTTGCAAGAGCAGTAAGCTATGCATCATCTTTATAGGAGTTTCTGATACATATATATCGTGCAAGATTTTGTAACATTAACAATACAAGGTAGGTTCAAAATGCATTACTTACGCACACTGCGAAGTTGAGTTCCGGAGCTGACGTCATTCTTGGGTCAATGTACTTTCACATTTTGAGCTGTTGTGCTGGAAGGGGTACCATTTCGTTTTAGCATTTCTCTTTCATGGGGCGGTATTTTTGAACATAAGGGCTATTTTTGGTGATAGATATGGTCAGAGAATGACATCAAATGGCTGTACTTAGTCACTTTAGCTTTAAGGAGATTAGACAAAAATTGAAAGCCCTAGTTAGTTACTTAGGTGGCTAAGCTGTTTCTTTGTTTGTTGACGCTATTCATGTGCAGACAGATTTATCTGTTTCAGTTTTATTACTTTTGCAAAGGGTCTTGGAATAAATGGATTTTTTATGAAACTTTGAGGTTACTGTACAATTGAATCCTGTTGGGTCTGTTCAATATACTATACATGTTTGTCCTTGATATGGATAGTGCGATTATTAGCATGGTCATGGAAAATGTAAAGACTACAGTGTTAGGTACTCAATATTGTTGTGGAAATGTTGGAGATATCGATAAATGAAAAATGAATAGCGTGACAGCCCTAGATGCATTATGGTTAGACAGGGAATCCTGTTGTTTTTGATGGAGGTCAAAGGTCATCAGGGGTCACCTGGGTCAAACCCTGAAGCCTTGTTAACACGTTATCTCGAGGTAGGAAGCTTGGATAAATTTCATACGTTGTATGCAGATGCGTTATGGTGAGATTAAGAACCCTATTGTTTTTGGTGGAGGTCAAGTGTCATTTGGGGTTACCGGGGGTCAAATGCTGAAAACCAAAGGTCACATGCAAAATTTCCCAAGAGTTCCCAAGATCAAATGTCAACAAAAGCTGTACTTTTCCAACATGTTAATTTAGCATTTGACAAGTGACTGAAAGAAATGGTACAACATGGCATTATTTGCAATAAAACATATATCATGGAAACCCCTGGTTTTAGAAGAAGGCCTACCTGTGTTAAGATGCATGACCTTTTTCAATTGAAGTCTAAATTTGTAAGCAATAATTTAAAGGTCAAAAGCAGTCACCCCAAACTTGTTTTGAAACAATAGCTAAATGTCACAAATTTCTTCTTATTTCTCTTCCAAGTATCATTCATAATATTTTAGGACATAAATATTGCATATTCAAGGTAAAGCAAGCAGTTGCTCCTTGTAAATTTTACAATTGCGTTAGAAAAATACTGTCACATGATTCTTAAGATCCATTTGGGAAATAGGATAGTCTACTGTACAATTCTTCATTGGGGTGACTGCATTCTCCTTTTAAGTTTGTTTTGTGGCAAGATTATGTAAGCGTTTCCACGAGCTGTTCTTAATTACAACACCGAGCACATTACTTAGTACTGACCAGTGCCACCCTTTTAGTTACATAGGCCTATGTCATTTACAATCTTGAATTCTGTATTTCTGCCTGTTAAGGTTTTTCTCATATGACTGCTATCTACACAACTATCACATTATTTTTATTTTGTTTATATTGTTAAAATGTGTCTCTTATACCTCGTTAACAGGATACATGGAGAAAAAAACTGAAACTGTAAAAAATATTGTTTTGACCCAAGGCTTTTAAGCATTAGCTTTAATGTGCATTGAAATGGCCCATGGGAGTTGAATGAGCACTGGTATGCATAGTTTATTTAATGCATAGTTTATTTAAGTTCTAGCTACTGCAGTATTTTTAAAGTGCAATATAATCTCAAGTAAAAATAGCTGTCACCCAAAATGCTTGAGAACCGCTGCTTTAAACAGAATGAAGTTGCTATTGTTTTCTTTAATACACAGGACAACAAACCGCACATTTTGCTCAGCTCATACTGGTGGGATCGAAAATATTCCATTGAGTCAAGCCCTACCAGGTTCTCCTAAGGTAATCTATGCCTCTGCTGATCAACGAACGCATGATGCTCAAGTTACAACACTCTCCAATGGACTGAAAGTAGCCTCTATCAACAAATTTGGTGAATTTTGCACAATTGGAGGTAAGACTTGCCAGTGGAATGCACAGGACCCAGATATAGATTTCCAAGGGTAGGGAAGCCAAGTTCCATTTCTCTTGACTGACCTCCTTTTGCCTCAAGATTCTTCTTTTCTCTCAAATTGCCAAAAATTCCAAGCAGAGGTGGGAGCATGTCACCTAACCTCCTTTCTAGAGAACATGCCACTAAAGAGTGTGTCTATTGGAATTCAGTATTTCTTACTATACAATGCCTTAGCTTTTCCTTGATTTTGGGTTCTTGCACAATAGGGAAAATGAACAAAACCAGGAAAAGAAATAGAATTTTTGTATGGACTTCTTTTATAGACCTGAAATTCCCATAATTTGGTGTAAAGTGATCTGCAAGTATTGCTATATGGTTTGGAAAAATGGAAACCTAACACTTGCTGTCCCTGAGATCATGATCCTTTTTGATCCATGGATCTTTTGCTCATGAACTGAACATGATAATAACATGTAACAATCAGTTTATTGTTGTTTGTGTGTGATGTAGCTTGATTGTTACCTTGAGATCATCTTGCCACATGTGTCAGCAGCATACTGATTTGAACAATTAGGAACATTACAAATGTCCATAATTAGGTATACAGAGGTTTAATATTTAAGTGGGGAAAATACTGGCTTTGCCTTTTACCCCCAGCATTGATGATAATTTGTACTCAACTTTTTTTTACAGTGAACAGTCCTATTTATTATTTTTCCAGTATGATTTAAGGAAGATATGTAGTAAGTTTCACAAAGTGGGATAAGACTAAAATCAGTATGGAGAAAATTGTCACATGATTTCATTTGTGTGCATTTACTTTCAAATTTTCCTTTTTATCCCCTCTTCTTTTTCAGTTCTGGTCAATTCAGGACCTCGTTATGAAGCCAGATATACTAAGGGAGTTTCACACTTTTTGGAGAAGCTAGCATTTGGAGTGAGTATCCCTAATTTTTTTTTTTTTTTGCATTCTGCTTATAAGTGACGCCCTTGGGGCTATCTCTAACTGCAGGTGAAAACCTTAACCTACGCACAAAGGTAGTTACTACCCTAAGGGGGCAATATACAGTAATTGACAAGAAGCTTCCAACAGCCTTGGGATAGTGTAAGCAAAAGTTTTCTTGAACAATTTTAGCTAGTTAATGCCATTAAAGCCTTAGACAAGTGACCATGGTTGGTAAAGTGGATACTGTACATGGTCCTTTCAGAAAGTCTTGTTATTGTAACTTCCACATTATCTGTTGTTTAGCGATGAGCAGTGGTACTTTTTTGTTTACTAGTGTCAGCGACTTTAACCAAGGTAGAATTGGGAACAAAATTGTTAAAAAAACATTCACTCGTTTTATCCGCCTTGACTGTGAAATTCAACTGGAGGTTCCTGAAAAGGTATTGTAATAAGAAAAGCTTGTCTCTCAATATGAAGTTTTGGTAATGATTTCAAGAAACTAAAATTTACATAACTGGTTTGAAGAAGTGGTTCAGTCAAGACTAGTGTTTAGACTCTGTATAGCTCATTGCTTTGTCTTTTGTCATCTTAGGCTCTGTAGCAGACATTTGTTTGGAAGTAAGCAGAACTTAAGCCAGCCGTACACTACACGACTTTGCACACCGCAACTCGACTCGATCGTCGGATCTCCAACAGTCGTATAGTGTGCATGAGTTTATGACTGCGACTGGAAGTTTTAGGATCAGTTTTAAGTCGCGCTGACTTCAGTCGGGAAGAACGAACATGTTGGTTCTTCCCGACTAAAGTCGGCGCGACTTAAAACTGATCTTAAAACTTCCAATCGCAGTCTTAAACTCTTGCACACCTCACGACTGTTGGCGACCCGACGATCGAGTTGGGTTGCGGTGTGCAAAGTCTTGTAGTGTACGGCTAGCTTTACATGCACCAGCTGATATGAGAATGTGGCTAGTTCTGCAGTTTGGAATTTCTGTAAATAAAAGATTAATAACAGACATGAGTACATTAATTCAATATGTTCCTTGCCTTTCAGACAACAGAGAAATTTGAAAGCAGGGATCATATTTTTCAAACACTGGAACAGCATGGCGGTATCTGTGACTGCCAATCAACAAAGTAAGCAGTGTGCAAATTTCATCTTCTCCTTGGTAGATTTTGATCAAGGTGTTCTTTATATTCACTTTTAATACTTTTGTGAAAAACATTTTTATTGTAGTATTTTCATGAAGGGTTAAAAGCAAAGTGAATTTTAACACCTGCACATCTATTGGGTCCATCCTTCTGTTAGCTGATCCTATGTCAACCTGGAATATGGATGCATATTAGAATGAAGGCAGTGAATAATATATATAATAGAAAAGTGACTTGGTGTTGTCATACCTGTAGATGTGAAATTGTTCTTAAACATTATTTTTTTCACAAATTTTATGTAAGTGATCTGCTATGTTTATGGCTTTTAACATGTTTTATCCAATTTAGAGACACATTCATCTATGGAATCTCAGCTGAAACTAAAGGTCTTGAAGAAGCCACAGCTCTCTTAGCTGATGCTGTATACAAGCCACAGTTCACAGATGAAGAGGTATGATACCTTCTTTAAGCAGCTATGTAAAGGACAGGCTAGGAATTCTTTGAAAAGAAATTGCTCGAAAGTCACAAAGTGTTGTCTGCAAAGTAGACAGATATGGTTTTGTTTTGGTAGTGTTTTCAGACACAAGTGTCGAGGAAACTATCATGAACTGATGATAAAATAATCTGAGAGGTTCATTAGGGCCCTTGGAGACAGTTATCTACAAATTGTAGTCTGTGGCGTCTGTGACAAGAAGTCAGGGTAAAATCTGTCACAGACATATAGGGTAGACTGATCACAATTTTATCTGGTTAGCATGGTATGTTCCTTATAAAAGTAATTTTAGGATTCAAGTTGAGGCTGAAAACCTGTACATCAGGTTTACTGGTATGCATGAAAAAGCTTCTTGTGCTATGGGGGAGGTATGTGATTCTGGGATGAACTGATGTAAAAGAATCTGACAAAAGTTAAGCAAGATACTGACTGCAAGATGTCCTCTAAATTTGTGGGATTGCTTTGTGATTCTGAATATGGAAGTTTCTGCAATAAGCGGCTATGAAACCAGGTATTTTGAACCTGTGTTTTCCTCTCCTTGATTTTCATGAAGCAAGGTGGATTCAGAATTAGTGAAGGTATCAGCTGAAAAACTCCAGCTGAAGGTTAATGTCTAAGAAGGTTTTGAATCATGTTGTTGTTATTTGCATGCTTCTATTTACAACATCTCATAAGGGAATAACAGTGGTATCACAGCTGGGAATGGTCCTGTGTGTTCAATGTTTGATGTAGGAAGTGTGTCAAGAAGTCCTTAGAGAAGCACAGCTGCTGTAAATGTCCATTTTGTTTTTAATTTATAGATAGAAGAAGCCAGACAAAGCATCTATTTTGAACTAGAGGATCTTCAACTCCGACCTGATCCAGAACCATTACTCACCGAGATGATTCATTCAGTAAGTTTCTGTTTCTTTCGAGTTTGTGACTTTTTGATTAACCGGTAAGGTTAAGAGGGAGATGGTACTGAACATAAAATTAAGAAGAAGTTGCTGCAATATTTATTACCCATAATTTGATCTTTTGTACTAAAAGAAACATGGCCTTCAACTATTAACTAGATCCTTGCTGTTTCATCGGTCAAAGGAATACTTGACCAAAATGTGCCACATCAGCAATTTGCATGTTTGCCCTCGTGTGTAAAGCTACTGTATTATTGTGAAGCCATTTGGAGTTAACGACTGAAATTCACCATTTAATGCATGAAATAGAGCAAGAATGTCACTGCATGTTCTAAGAGAGTAATTAGCAAATATTAGTGATAGTTTGGAGAATGACAGATGGAATGGCACCGTCTTGGTGTATTTGTTCCAAGCATTTGTTAAGTCTTTCCGTTGAGATTGGCAGTTTGTAGTTTTAATGTTCTCAAGAGTCCTCAAGAAAAATTTTGTGCTCCCACTGTTGAAGTATTAATAAGAAGAGAGTGAAGATGGCTTGATGGTTTTAGTGTACTGCCATGCATTCTAAAGGTCATTTGATCATATCCTGGTGGAACCCCTGGGAAATTTTCTGGGGACTCAAACTTTGCTTGTTCAGCATAGCTCAGCTGTTTGATGTGATGCCGAGGCCGGTTGAATATGGTGAATTGGATTTGGGTATCTGGTTGTCTGTCTCAGGAAGTTACCCACTTTAGGAAGTTATGAGCTTTGCTCACTTTAGCTGTCAAGCAGGTTTGCAGAGCAGAGACCCTCTGTCCCAATCAGTTTGTCAGAAAGTGGCTAAAGACTGGGAATACACTCATATCCTGGCATGGGGACATTCAAAGACCGTTCTGAGAGCAGGATTGGGAGGGGATCAGTATACCCTTGCCCTGGTTACGCTACAGCCACTAGCCAATAAGAGAAGGTGAATCTCACCAGTGTTTATCCACGATCAGTCTGGTGTTGGGTCCTCAATGAATCTTAGTGGCTTCCTGACCCTGGAACTTTAAGTGGAAACCAGTTTGAAGATTTAAACATGTATCAGTTTCTGAATTACATAACATTTGTAGTCTTTCATTAATGTATAACTTACAAATGTTTAACACTAGGTGAAAAGTCCAGATATATCTGTGGCCAAGATCTTTCACCTGGCAGCCCATGCTTTTAAAAGTACAGAAATGACTCCCGGGGTGGGGGGAGGGGTTGAAGGAGGGAGTGTTTGCTCTTTTTGTAATGCAGCTGCTACTCGCCACTTTGCAATCATTTTTCCTGTCTGAAAGAAGGATGGTAAAGCCTATTTTAGTGTTATTTATATCTTCTCTGACTACAATCCAGGTTGCATACAGCCATAACACTCTTGGATTTCCAAGGCTATGTCCATCAGAAAACATCATCAAAATAGACAGAAAGATGCTATATCACTACATGTACAACCATTTCACGCCATCCAGGACCGTCCTTGCTGGAGTAGGAATGCCACATGAGCATCTGGTGAAATTTGCCAAGAAATACTTTGAAGGGGTGACTCCAGTTTGGGATACACCTGATGTATTGAAGATGGGGAGAAAATTTGATGGTTCTATATCACAGTATACAGGAGGAGTTGAAATGGTAGGAATAAGTCATTAATAGAGACTCACAACATCTTTTAACTCATAGTACCAGAATCTTTATGAAAATTACTAAGAATTGTCCACTTTAATTTATTAAAGCAGAGATTTTCAAAGTATGTTTTAACCCTAAGAAATCATCACTTTTGATTTTATAAACTTTTAAATTAAAAAATGTTTTCCTGCAAAAAGTAATTGTGTAGCAGTTATTGATGTGTGATGCTTGTAGCAGAGAGCTCTAAGGGATGGAGAAACAACACTTGTTCTTCCTTTGAAACTAGGTGTTTTGCCGACACTTAGGCTTCACATTGTCTGGTTCCTGAAATTCCTCTAAAACTTAGAGGGATTAGGCAGTGAAGACAATTGTTCTTGTCATCTGCTACATTGAGGGAGCTCATAGGATGATTTCCCCCATTGGTATCACATTGCCAGCCGTCAAGGATTTGGATAGCAAAATTTATTTCAACTTGTGCCGCCAGGTGCCACGTTTTAAAAGGGTGCAGTGTATCTTTTTATCACTTTTTGAACATAGATACATCGTTCGCTATTTCAGGAACTCTGCGGAAACGTTTTGAATGTCATCATAAAAATTTAGACACCCATTGGTTTTCAAACAGGTATATTTCTTTCTTAGTGAAGAAATTAGAATAATAATGGAATTGTGCAACTTAAGAGTAGGGTGAACAGTCATTTTGATCGAAAACAGTGAAAACGTTTCGCATTTATCGGCCGCGCAGTTATCTTCAAAGCAACATCTTGACAATGGTCTTTGTTACAGCATTACTGTGCTTTGAAGGAGGGAGATCATCATTAAGAAGGAAAGTCAACAAAAGACAAACAATAAGAACAAAGAGACCTGTCAATCAAATTTCTCTATCTGAAAAGGATTAAATTATTCTCAAGTACATATTGTCTAGTAGATTCGGTCGATGTTTCTCCATCTCTCACAGCTCCCTGCTTGTAGTAGGAATCTTGTAGTTACTCAGTCAACCTTTTGACCCAAGCTACTTTATGAAAGAAGACTGGCTACTACTTTGTTGGACCTTCACATTCTGGACTTATAATCAAATAGTATGAAGTGTCATTCAAGTATCACCCATACAAATAGAAATTTGATAGAATTGGTAGGAGAGTGGCTCTTAGGCTATTTGTGGTCCCCATTCACCCCACTCCCCCCCCCCCCACCTTGTTACTATAACATCCAGAGAGCTTGCCAACTTTGAATAAAACTTACACCATCAAAGTATAGACCCTCCATGGCTGGGGCGGAGTGTACCTGAAAATGTTTTGCTACCAGTATACCAATACACTGGAGGAGGGGGAAGGGGGAGGGGTAGGGAGTGTACCTGAAAACATTTTGCTATCAATATGCCATTGATGACAGGGAAGTAGTAATCCCTGTCATTGGAAGTAAACTTTGAACATCCATATGGTAAGATATCTCACTTTGCAGAAATCACCTTAATTTTGGGAAAAGCCTAATATTTTCATCTCTGAGAAGACATCACATTGTCACGAGTAACTGTGCAAGTGACAGTTTGTAACTGGAGAAAAAATAACACTGGTTATTTTCATGAAAATGATTACCCTTCAGAATGTATTAGAACTGAAGGCCCAGATGTGTGATTTGATTTTGTTCATGCTATGGTCTGAAACTTAATAGTAAGGAAACCTTTTTTGCAGTTTGTTGATTGTGCTTGCACGTTACATATAATTACTGTTTATTTTTCTTCCTTAGATTGATAGAGATATGTCTAATGTTGCCCCAGGTACCCCTATACCAGACCTTGCCCATGCTGTCCTTGCATTGGAGAGTTGTGGCCATCAGCACCCAGACTTCATATCCTTTGCTGTTCTGAATATGTTGATGGGAGGGGGAGGTTCATTTTCTGCAGGGGGACCAGGAAAGGGAATGTACACTAGGCTCTATTTAAATGTCCTGAATCGTTTTCCATGGATGTATAGTGCAACTGCAGTCCATCACAGCTATGCTGATTCAGGAATATTCTGCATACATGCCAGTGCCAACCCAGGCATGGTAAGTATTGTTTTACACTGTAGAATGTTTTAGAAAAATATCTTAGAACATTGCTGTTATTGAATGAATTTATAATCAGTAAACTTGTTTAAGTTGCCCCTTCCCCTTCATTGCAAACAAGCAACAAGGCCTGAACTAAGTGTTGCCCCAATAGAATTGTTTTTTTTTTTTAATACTTTCACCACACCTTTCATATGGTCTAATCTATGATGGGATTTTTTTTTTCATTACTTTGGAAAGAGTTTTTGACATATGTACTTGAGCAATTTATTGCTATTTAATTAGTGTGCCAGTGATTGCAAGATGTATATTTGACCCATTTCTATATGGTATAACTTCACAATAAAGGCCCATTGTAAATCCTCAGCTCATCAGACATATTTCTGACCAGGAGATTTGCCTTATGTGGTTTTCATAAGATCTTTTGATCTTTTCCTTTCATTACTATTGTAGATGAGAGAGTTAGTGGAAGTCATTATCAGGGAATTTCAGAACATGGCAAGAAATATAGAGCAGGTAAGTGTAATTTATTTGAGCTCATTATTATGGAAAAACAAGAAGTCTGCTGGACTTAAATTTATAGTTAGATGAGGTTTAACGTCCCAGTTTCCAACCAATTGGTTCAAGTTGAGACGACCACTGCCTTTTTTCCATTTGTGGCTCACTGGCTTGTTTTCCCTACTCCATTGCTTATGCTGAACACCAAGGACAAAGGCAGTAGGTTCCATTTTTAAAGTCTTTGGTATGACCCGGCCAGGATTTGAACCCTAGACCTTCCGGCTGCAAGTCGGATGCCCTAACCACTTGGCCACTGCAGTCGGACTTAAAGCCAAAAACGTTTGATTTGCATCAGAAATTTGATGTAAACATTATTTGCATAGCCATAAGGCAAAATAGCTGGATTAAGACAATTAGATATTATGAAGGAAAGCATTACTACCATTACACAGGGCTATGCAAGGTGCTTCAAACAGTGAAGGAAGTCAGACACCTCTCTGGTACTCCCTGGAACAGCACAACCACAAAGATGTCTACCCACAGTACACCAGTAAAAAAAAGGGGTATAGACAATGGGGCAATTGCTGAAATAAAATACTTAGTACAGCTACAGGGTCTCTGTGAATGGAGTCCTTGATTATCAGCTGACAGGCTCAGAGGGGCAACAGTTTCATGTAGCCGAAGCGAAAAGAGTCACCACATAGGTTAACTATACCACACTCGCCAACCGTTCCATTTTAAGCGGAACTGTTCCATTTTATGAGCTTTAAAACCCATAAAATTCAGTATGTTTTGTTTTCTGACTTTCAATATTAAAATGTAAATGATCAGAAAATCATGAAGTAACAGCTTAGCAAAAATAAAGTCCATCTTTGCATACACCTAAGTGATTTCAATATATATTGTGAACATTTAGAGAGGAATAGAGGAGTTTCGCCACCTGGACCCCACCCATTGAGGTTAGCACTTGTGCCCTTTCCACACACAGTGGATCATATGCTACATATGTTCTATTTTCTGAGATCACAATGTTGGCAAGTATGCTATACACCAGCTTAATGCTTATAATGCTCTTAAAAAAGTTAAAAAAAAAAACCTGTGCATCTCTACTTTGCTGATGAAATATCATGTTAAATAGAAGAGTGCTCTTACATGTAATAATATTAATAATTTTTCTGACTTTTTTATTCTGGTACATGGTACTTACAAGTCTGTGGAGTCCTGTGAGTGGACAGTGAAACCCAGGTTGAAGAGCAAATGAAGTCACCCAAATTCAGATTATCATACTCTGCCGAAATTTACCTGTTGCTCTTTGTTAAATATCAGTTTTATGCAAGATAAAACCTTTTCATTTACCTTTAATGTCCAAACTCTGAAAACCTATTTTACATAGTATCTCAAGGTAAAAAGCTTGGATAAATTTCATACTTGGTATGTAAATGTGTTATGATGAGAGGAAGAAACATTGTTTTTTGGTGAAGGTCAAAGGTTATCTGCAGGTCACTGGGGATCAAACTCTGAAAACCGTGTAAACACAATATCTCAAGATAGGAAGCTTGAATAAGTTTCATACTTAGTATGTAAATGCATTATGCTAATAGGAAGAACCCAGTTGTTTTTGGAAGTGAAAGGTCATCTGGGGTCACCAGAGGTCAAAAAGCAAAATTTCCCAAGAATTCCCAAGGTCAAATATGAACACAAAACTGTATTTTTCCAACACATTAAGATAGCATTTGACCAGTGACTGAAACAAATGGGACATCTTGGCATTATTTGGAATGAAAACGTGTCATTGAAACCACAATGCATTTTTGCATTTTGGTTTGAAATTGGATTTTTTGACATTTTGCTTTAAATTCAGTTTGTGCTGAATTGCAACTGTAACTGTTTGTGAGTTGATATTTATACATTGTTCTATCCAATCTTGCATTATGCAAAAGTCTTTCAGGTTGTGTCATGCCCACTTTAAGCACTGCTACTGATGCAAAATTTGTGATTTTACTTGTGAGAAAGACACCTACCCCTGCTCATACTCACAGGCTAAGACAACTTGCTTGTACTTATACTAACACCACTTTACTTGCACAAAAAGTCTGTTTTAAAATACCATGAAAGCTGTGTGTGCCAAAGGGATAAAAAGGGAAATTTGAAAGATTTTACAATGTAATTCAAAGTAAAGTTGGGTCAACTGCCTTTTAAGAAGTCTGATACTACATTGCAGTTGTCTTGTCCTTCTCTTGCATCTAATACTTATATTCCTTTTTTAAATGAGCTCACCTTACTCTGTTTCTATATTTAGTCTGAACTCAACCGAGCCAAAAAACAACTCCAGTCGATGCTAATGATGAACTTAGAAGCCAGGCCAGTTGTGTTTGAAGATCTTGGACGACAAGTGCTTGCAACTGGGAGGAGGAAGAATCCAGAGGAATTTGTTACCATGATAGGTATGTATTAAAAGAAATATACCACCTACCCCATCTAATATTTCATGAGTTGCACCTGGTGGTTAGGATCACACTTTCCATTTGTCAGCATGTAGTGTTTTTGTATTGCTTTCTTAAAAATGTTTGGGCGGAGAGTTTTTAGCAACTCCGTGGTGGGGGAGAGGGTGGGGTGCCATATTCCCTTTAAAATGGCAAGGTCAAACAGTTTTCAGGTGAAAGTAATGGCCTTCTTCACAATGTCATTCATGAATCTTTGGTCATAAAATGGGCCATCATGATTTTGGTTTTAGAAATGTCTTGCATGTAATTAATGCAGAGAGTTGGACAGTCAAATGACACTGTCTTATCTTGTTTTTACAGAACGTGTGACTGCTGAGGACATAAAGAGAGCTGCCAGTGGCATGCTTCGCACCAACCCCTCTGTAGCAGCTCTAGGAAATCTCTCTTCGTTCCCAGATTATAGGGATATACAAACAGCATTCTCAAACAAAGATGGCAGCCTTCCTCGGAAATTTTCTCTCTTCAGAAGGTAGCACTGAAATAAGAGGTTCATTGTTAGTGTTAAGGAGGAGTGATTAGTGAGGTATGTACGTGAGCCATCAGCCACAGGTGATAGTGGTCTGCAGTTGCGGTCTGCCTGGGAAGAGTTACCATAGAAACTGTGGTCCCACACATTGTGGTACTGTTCCTGAAGGTTATCATGCTGTTGATGTTTTCTTCATGAATAGCGTGGGGATGGATGTAGTGTGTTGTGAAAGCATGGAGAGCTAATTATGATAAGATTTAAAAGGGTGTCCCTGTGTATAATGTGGTGCAGACAGTACAAGAGCAGCTCTTTGATTTATACATTTGTGCAGAGACTTGCATAAGGGTTTGGGTACAAGCAATTGTAAGTTATCTTAATAGAATCATGAATGGGTGATGTGTGAAGTTTCAATTAAAGTTAAAAAGAAAGATATTGGTTTAGATACTAGAGTCATGACAAATTGCTATGAAGTGTTTACCTTCTCACTGGAAATCGTGTCACCGGTGATGCAAAGGACATTGAAAAACATCTCTACACTGAAAGTTAGGTCTACACTACAAGTGAAATGAACACATGTATTCCAGTATTCTGTGTATAAAATGTTTCCATTGCTATCCAGCAGGGACGGGGGGGGGGGGGGGGGCGGGGCGCGGGCAGAGCATGAGGGGATGTCCTCCTTCCTCTGGTTTCGATTAAAAGAAAGCATATTGCAAAATGCAGGGGAAAAAGATGGACAAGTTGCATCATTGTGCATCTAAGACCCTGATGTAGGCAAAAAGGGAAGGGAAAACCCCCTCCTCAGAATGGCTATCCTCCTGCATTGATGTGCCCCCCCCCCCCACCTGCCCAATTGGCTACTCTGGTTATGCACTTTCTTGCAAGAAACATAGTATGATTAAAAGACAATCATTTTGTCTAGAGTTGCCGTAACTTTCAACCAAGAGATACAATCTCAAAGGAAATTCATAGGTGAGCATTTTTTATAGTAATTAAGTAGGACTAGATAAGTCATGTTGTGTTGTCTGAATTCAAAACAATTGTGAAAGTTGATATAGTTTTCAACAGATCAGCTGCTGGTCAATGCAAGCATTTCTGTGCCACCACAGGTGATGTAGGGTTAATACAAAACAGTGCCACCATTGTCTGGAATTTTTATTTTCACTGTGTTTAAAATGGTATAATCCAAAGCTCAATGGCCAAAACAACCTCAGTAGCACCCAAACCATTTCTGTTTACTTACACCTTTCACCTTGATGAAAGTAACCTCTTATATTTAAAGGGAAATAAATTTTTTATATTCCACTATCATGGCCAAGGCAGGAAATATGTTTTGTCATTATTAAGCAATTCAGTCTCTTTAATAACTTCTGCCAGTAGTTTTTCTTCCCAAAATTGCAAGAGTCTTAACTGCTGCATCGTATGAAAATTTGGAAGTCCTGTTAACAAATCATTCATGACTTACAAGGAAGTGAATTTTTTCTGTGAGAACTTTCTCTCTGGGATATATTGTTACATAGCTACTTAATTTTGAATTGCCTGTTATTCTACATTTATTTATAAATCATGATTTTAAAGGCATAGAAATTTTTTTGTACCACAGACACATTATTTCCCTTTGAAGTGAGATTATCATCAACCCCAAATATTTCAAATTCATCCCATCAAAGTTTTCTTTTATTTTCAGCCCTCCTTCAGTATCATTCATTGTCTTTAGTAACTTCCACCTTATAGTTTCTTTGCCTAAGGCCAGTTTTCTATTGTTGAAGACACTACAGTAGCTTTCCAACCCTTTCCAAATAATCTACTGTTTATCCTGTTGTAATTAGAGAATCCTCTCACCTCAAGTTTGCATACTGCTATGCATTGTTCAATGTGCAGTCCTTATCATGGATGATAACGTATCCTTTAACAGTCAGAGTATCTCACAAACATTGGGAAGCACAGTTTAAACAATTCATTTTGACCAGTCACAAATTTGAGGGATGTTATTTTGGGTTGATAAAAATCTGCCTTCCAAGTTCTGATATTTTATTTTCATCGCTAGGCTCAGTGCCTCTCTTTTCTAGTTGCACAGTGAGTATTGTCAGAGTAATACTACCACAAAACCTCTTTGTAAATATTATTTTTATTGAAAGGAATGTCTGTCTTTTATCTAGGGTGGATATATATTGGTGATATTAAATGAGGTAAAAGACATGATAGGAACCAGACAAATGACTGAAAGAAGTGGATAGGGTGGGCATGGGAGGAGTAGGTTAGGGGTGGCTTTCCTCTTTTTGAGATGTAATACCACATTAATATCTGATTGACAAGAGACAGGTTGAGAAACCTGTACAACTAGATCTGCAAAACTTTCATTTCTAGGTTCTAGGCACTTTCCAATATAGTGGGGAAATATATTTTAAGGTTACTAGTGCCCCTTGTTATGTCATTGGTTTTACATTCTGATAGAGGGAGAGGGGATAGTGATAAAATTCCCTTGAGAATTTTGACATGGGGTGTCACTGTCTAGATCAGTCATTTGTCCCCCATGACAGCCTTGGAAGGTTTTGGAGTTGTACTCTTAAGTGATAGGTAAAACAAATTTACAGGGAAATAACTTTTAATAGAACTTACAATTTCCAGCAGACTAAATCTTGCTGTGATCAATGGTTCTGTTTATGCCTCTTTCATTTGTTTTTCCTTTATTTTTAGGAATTCAAATAAAGGATAGTATATACCCTACTTAAGTGTTCTTTTGTGGTTTATCCAAGGTGATTAATAGTTTCCAGTTCAGTTTTCCAGGCTGTGATAATGAAATGATATTGATTCGAATGAAAAGCAAAATTATTTTTTTTTTTTTGTTTTTATCAGGCATGTGGTCATTTTTATATTACTTAATTTGAATAACCTGGGTTATTGGGTAAATTTCTGTAACTTGAACTGTCCAGCCATAGTGGAAGGACTATTATATGCTTTGTTATTGAGGTAAAGTTGATCTGAAAGATAATGACACACATTATCATAGGCATATGGGACTTCTTCCAATTTGGGGAGCTGGGGCACTTCTGCCAGAACTTTGAATGGAATTTTGCCTGAAGACAGCATATATTTTCCCCCAAATAGCAAATGTACTGCCAAAATGGGGGGGTCTGCAGCCCCTACCCCTGCCTTGTACATAGTTCAGTGTACTGGTGTTTGGCAATTTTTGTCTATTTGACCTTCTTCAATACTATTACCACCCTGTCCTGCTATAAACAACTACAAGACAGTTTTGGAATTTGTACTAAACATGCACAGTTGTTTGCAAGAAATTACTTTATGTAACTGTACTTTGCTGTAGGCTTGGGTGACTTCAAATGATGCTTCTTTTCCCTTGAAATCAGTCATACCTACCACAGTTTTCCCCTAAAAACTGCAGTTCCCAAGTAAAGTACCCAACCTGTGGGTTAATTGGTCCAATCAGCTGCTTGAATAAGCAGCAGCTACTAGATAGCAATGAACAGCAAATTCTGCTCTGAAAGTAGTCCTTGTAAAAAAGGTGCCAAATTGCTCACAGTCATATCACCTTGTGTTCTTGTGCATATCACCTTTCAGCATACTCTGAGATTAGTTGCCATTAAATGTCAATTCTGATATATCTTTAGGACACTTTACACATGATCACCTAGTTGGGAGTGTTTACAAGTGTTGACCATTTTCGTCAAAGGAAGATTCAGCTCAATGAATTGTTTCAGAGTTGGATGTCTATGGCCCCGTTAGTGGCGACTCTGAATGAAGTCACGACTAGTATCAAAGATGATGTTGTAACGAATGTAGGTATAGAGGAGTCTCACCACATCATGTGATCGTGTGTCTCTTTGGTTTTGAAGGGCAAGATCATTCATCTCTAGTGGTTTTGAAGGGAACATGTCCATTGTGTCACAGTAGTATCTATGGTTATGCTGTGCGCATGTGCTGTAAATACGCTTAACTGCATGTGTGTTGCTCTTCAGTGCCTGGGAATCCCACTCGTGTGACAAAACATGAAATCCCTGTATATACACCTTAGCAGATATGTATTGTTGGTTACTAGCCAACCAATGAGTATTACTACACCATTTGGCTTACGGTATAGGCTTGCCAACAGATGAGGTGCCTAACTGCCAATGTGGGAGGGTCAAAGTGGCCAACTGGAGAGAAATCTTGCCATATTTGAAAGCAAAAAAAAAAAAATAAAAAAGCTGGTTTGGCTACAATACTCCATGAAAACCCGCAGAACATCCCACATGCAAACTCCAAGCTATGATTTTTGTGCATAATTTTAGCAATTTTCAAACTTTCCCAGGGATTTCAGGGGAAGTTAAGTTATTACTTGACTCGCTGGCAGAACCGTGACTCTGAAGTAGGGTTTTGGTAACCTGTCCAAGCCTACAAACATCTCCCATCCTTTTTCTATATGAAGCTGAAAAACTGTGACAGGCTCACAGAAGAGTTACAAGAAATATCAAAAAAATCTAGCAATTTTTAAAGAAAGTTTTTATGAAGATTTAAACAAAAGCAAAAAAAAAACAGTAAATATAAAAGACAGATTTGCATCACCCCAAGTATTAAAAATTATGCTCATAAAGTGTCTTACAAAAAGCTAAAATTATGAAACCGCCCAGAAATCTTTAAAAGATTGAGAAGACTTTAGTAAAACAGGGACTACTTAAAGGGGAAATCTTCTCATCCCAGACAATTCCAATTCTCCCAACTAAGCTAGTTCTGGCCCTGCCCATAACTGTCTTTAGCATTTCCTTGTGCAGACACAAACACAGTTTATTGCTTAATTCTTATGGATGCTGGCTTTTTAAATGCCACACAATTTGGCCCTAGATGGTGAAAACTCTCCTTGTTTAATTTACTTTTAGCCCCTCCTCCAGTTTGAACAAAAACACCAGTCCAGTACAATTCCATGAGAGAGATAACTATAGTAGCCTGCACTGAATTTAAATTGCTCAAGCCATATCCACACAGAGCAGTGTGTGAGCATATAGAAACACAACTGACTGCACAAGTCATCATTTACCTGCTGGAACAAAACTATTGTATGAAAAAATGTCAATCAAAGTGCAGTCACCAGTTGTATTCAGAGATCCGATTAAAGGCAAGCAGTCATCACCCCAAAGTATATTTTTAGTGTAGGGGTATGAAAATTCTCAGTTGGTGACTGCTCTTTGATTGACATCAGTGTTTGAAAATTTGAAAGATGCAGAGTAGCTCACATTCCACACAAGGCAGAGAGAGTGCTTTCATTACATTTTATAGCCATGTGTGCTCACCAGGACATGGCCTTAAAGACAGACAGTCATCACCCCAAAGTATATTTTAGTGTAGGGGCATCAAAATTCTTAGTTGGTGACTCCTCTTTGATTGACATCAAAGTTTGAAAATTTGAAAGATGCAGAGTAGCTCACATTCCACACAAGGCAGAGAGAGTGCTTTTATTACATTTTACAGCCATGTGTGCTCACCAGGACATGGCCTTAAGCAATAAAACGGTTTTATTCCTGCACAAGGAGTAGCTTCATACAGTTATGGGAGTAGCTAGAAGCTGCATAGTTGGGAGAATTGGAACTGTCTGGGATGATGAAAATTCCCCTTTAATATCATGATATATTCCTAAATATGTTTGGGGTGGGATTGTAGGACCTTGAAATCTGAGGGTTGCATCCCACAGGTGGGACAATGGTGTGACAACCTGCAGCTGTTTCATTATTTGTAACCAGAATGTAAGATGGTGCCTTGTTGTATCCCAGGGTGGTAGAAATCATAATTCACTTGGGAAACCTTGCTTGCTTTCAGACAATAATGTTTGTTTACCATCATAATTCACTTGGGACCTTGACATAGTTTCAGTGAAAAGGTTCCTGGTAAAAATAGTACATTTTAAGACTCAGACATATGTCTACACTATCTTGCTTAGTAGGAAGTCTGTCCATTAAATCCTCATAAACCCTACACAAAAATGTCTATTTCACATTTTAATAGGTTCACTGTCTCTGAATAATACTAAAGATATTACCCCTAGGGTTCCAACTGGTATGGAATGAGTATTGTTTTGTACTCTTATATTGTCCTTCAAATCATGTCCTTTGAAAATGATTTTCAGATTAGATAAGGTACAGTAATAGAAAAAAGTTTGTAACATGAATAAACCATTTGCGCAAACAGGATGATAAAATCTCATGGCTGGCCGGCAGAGTTGATCCCCATTTTCCCACACTTTTTAATTTTAATTTACCAGACTGAGCAACAGTCCCTACATTTCCTCACCATTTTACTCGTGTCAATGAATTGAGTTCTGTTCCCCCTCAACATTGGCTGAAATCCACCAGTACCCATAAAGAAACTTGATGGAATTACCCATGATCTGTTTCAGGGGTTCTTGATTACTTTTGTAATTGGGTCACAGTTATCTTTGGGGAAATATCACTAGCCTAAGAAAGGCATTTGGCAGGAGTTGTCCTTGAAGGGGGGGGGGGTTCATGTTGGAATGTTAAAATGGCCCATCTGGACCACAAGATGCTCCACCCAAGGGCTTGAGGTTTGGAGGAACCCATCCATTGTAGGACCCCTTGTAGTCCAATGTCAATGCTCAACGGAAGGCCATGGGGAACTCCTTGGAAGCTATCATTGCAAACTTGTGGACACTAAAATGAAAAATTTATTTTGAAATGCCCTACTAAAGAGAATAGTACAAATGATAGTGAAATTTGACTATTATTTGTGTAATAGCTAGTGGTATTCATAAGGTAGTAAGTAAGGACTAGGAGGATTCCTCCTTTGTCAACCCACCCTGCTGAAAATTCCAGTCAGTAACGGGTAATTGGTGTCGTGTTTTAACAGGTACCTGACAAAACCACTTAAAACCCCAACAAAACCTGGCACACCAGTAACAAGTAGACTAGAGTTTTCTGTTGGGCATGCAAAGAATTCTGTCCTGCAGTTCTGGTGGGGGAGGATCTAAGGCATATATAACGAAATATAAGAATATACACCTAGACAAACAAACTACGGAAAATACTTCAACTTTATTACGTTTCGATAGGCTCTACCTATCTTCTTCAAGTGCAAAATAGCTCTGAATAATAAAGAAGTACGTAGGTATGTATACCTACCAGGTATGTATAACTACCAGGTATGTATAACTACCAGGTATGTATAACTACCAGGTATGTATAATACCAGGTATGTATAACTACCAGAAAACTAAAAAGCTGTGGCTACCAACCGTAACAAAAGACAAACAGAACAAAAAAGAAGGCTACTTAGGTTTACTTGACTAGTTTCTTTACGTTAATGCCCGTAGGGTGAAAGGTATCTAACTGTAGTATCCATGAGAGCTCTTTTTGTTCCCGTAAATGGCTGCTGTAGGTTGGCATTGTTTGTATTCCAATTAATTCAAAACTAGTGCAAGCCCCATTAAAATGTTTCCCTAAAGGAGTATGACCTTTTTTAAACTCTTGCCTATGCCCACCGTGTCTCTGACGCAATCCCCCTCCCGTTTCTCCCACATACTGTTTCCCACAGGATAAACAATTTATTAGATAAGTAACAGACTTAATAGTACATGTAATAACTAAAAATTGTGAATTTTTCCTTTGTGGAATAACTAACAAAAGTAGACGTTTCTTTTAAGACTGCACAAGTAACACATTTTCGAAAATGAGTTTTAAAACATCCTTTAGGTTGTTCTTTAGGCTTATTAAGTCTGGCTCGAACTAAAAGTTGTTTTAAGTTAAGTTGTTGTCGGAAAATAATTTTGGGAGGGGAAGGCAGTACATTCCGCATAGTCTCCGATAGTTGTAATATGGGGTAGTACTCTTTAATAATAGGATGAAGACTGGGTAATCTGCGGTTTCTTGTAACCACTAAAGGGGCCTTAATTGGTTTTCTACTAAAACGTTTGGAATAAGTCCCTTTTAAGATGGAATCTCTCAAGAGACCATCAGCGCTGGAGAGTGAGGACCATTCTGCATCAGGCTTCTGAAGAGTGAGGACCTACCACACTGGGCCCTTACGAAACAGTGCTGTAAAGCTGCCTTGTAGTACCCTATAGAGGGATTTCATGTGACGTCACGCGCAATGGATTCCCAGGCACAGAAGGGCAAAACACGCACGCAGTAAGCGAAGTTACAGCTCACGCGCACGGCATAACCATAGATACTTCTGTGACACAATGGACGCGTGCCCGTCAAAACCAAAGAGACGCGCTATCTTGCCCTTCAAAATTGCGTCTAGTTGGTTAAAGTCACACGACTGAAATCCCTCTATAGTCACAACCTTCCAATATATGTATGTGTATAAATATATATATATATATATATATATATATATATATATATATATATATATATATATATATATATATATATATATATACATACATACATACATACATACATACATATATATACATACATATAAATATGCATATACATACATTTATATATATACATACATATATATATACATACATATATATACATATATATATATATATATATATATATATATATATATATATATATATATATATATATATTTATATATATATATATATATATTGAAAGGTTGGGACTATAGGATACTACAAGGCAGCTTTACAGCACTGTTTCGTAAGGGCCCAGTGTAGTAGGTCCTCGCTCTTCAGAAGCCTGATGTAGAATGGTGTCAACAAAGGCTTGGCATTGTTTTGTACGTGCCCGTTTTTAACCGTACATTAGGTGTCGTGCTCGTCTTTTAAAGCACAGACTCGACCAATTCGAGTGAACAAAGACACGTTACCTATTTGAATAATTGCACATGCACATGTTTATTTCTGTGTCTGCAGGAGCTTATGAGTTCGTTTCGTTTGTTAAGAGTGGCTAAGCTCCCTTCATAGGATGAACACTCTACCATTGACTGGTTTACTTTAAGTATATATATATATATATATATATATATATATATATATATATATATATATATATATATATATATATATATATATATATATATATATATTTTAAATGTTAGAAAATTTCTCACTTTGTGGTGAATTATTACATTTGGCTGGGTTAAAAAGCCCAAGTTTTTAGTCATTTTGAATTGGGGTGCCTTCCTTTTAAGAAGTGTTTGATTCTGTTTGTTTCTGCAAGGTGGCTCATATGCATAATTTGTCTATAGCTGACAATGCTTCGCTAGAGGATTTGTCAAGCACTTCCCATTATTTAGTGAATGTTTCTGTTTTCAATTTTTTCATAGTACTGCTCGGGGGCTGCCACCCCGGGTGAACTGTCCCCTTCCGTTGTTAGAAGGCCACTTGTAATAATCTTAATCCAGAGCCTTGGACAGGCACATAACCAGACAAGGTACTGAAGGGGGGTGAGATGGCTTCCAGGGTAGCAAAATAGTTATATGGGGAGGGGAGGGGGAACGGGAGAGGTGGAGAGATGGGAAGGGGAGAGATGTGTAAGAATGTGTAAAATCAATGGCAAATCGAAATTTTCTAGAGGGACACAAATTTTTCTCGGGGCTTTGCCCCCCTACCTCTCCCCTGGCTACAGGCTTGTCCTTGGGGACCTGTTAATAGCCCCAAGCCAGAATCAGTTGTGGACGTCCTTAGTGAAAAGTTGTGGAGGGGGCAATAGACGGTCAGCCCAGTCAGTTTAATCACATGAAAAGAGACAAGAGGTTTGATGATCTGATGATGTTAGAATGTGTCTGAAATTGAATCAGTGTTGCTGCCAGGGCCCATCCTGTACGACTGGCCTACATAGCCCAAAAGAGGGGGCTCAAAACTGGTAAAGTTCACATGAAGAGAGACAAGGATGAAAAGTACTCAGAATGATAGAAAATGCACGGGAGAACGCTGAAACACCAATGACAGCAACTTTCTCCCGTACAGGGGTCTAGACAGCAGCTCTAAAGGGCCCACCCAAATAATCATAAAACTCATATGAAGAGAGACAAGGAATTTTCTTTTTTTTTTTTGATCAAACAGTTCCACTCTGGGATTGACAAAAATGCCACTGACAGCAACTTTCACCTGTTTTATTCATATAAAGAGAGACAAGGCAGAAATCAACCTCACATTACAATACTAACATAGTAAAACACCGAAACATTAATGACAGCAACTTTCTCCTGTACATTATTCCAGACAGCAGCCCCAAAGGGCCCAGGGCCCTCATATGGTTTATTCATATGAACAGAGAGACAAGGATGAAAGCAACCTCAAATGACTTTGCCAACATGGCAGAACACTGAAACATAAATGACAGCAACTTTCGCCTGTACAATTTCTCAGACAGCAGCCCCAAGGGGCCCAAGGTCCTCATATGGTTTACGCATATGGACGGAGACAAGAATGAAGAAACCTTCAATGACTCCTCCAATATACCAGAGCACTGAAATAATGATGGCAGCAACTTTATCCCATGCGTTCTCGCAGACGTCATCCTCAAAGGGTCCTAATTTAGTCCCATATAATCAGTGGCGCCGCCAGGATTTGGTGATTAGGTGATTAGGGGGGAGGGCAGAAGAGATGACGTCGTAATGCCACCTCTGTTCCCTCCAATTTGTGTAAATTATACCTTTTTTTGTGCGTCCCTGCGATTGTATACAGCAGTGTGGAATACTTTTTGTCTCGATGCAGAGCATAAATGCAGGTTTTTCATGGTTGTCTTATTTAATGGAAAATTTCGGCGCGCTTCACGCGCATTTGTCACGGTTTACACTCCATCTCATGACCATTATTAAGGTAATAATACATGCAACTATTCTGGTCACAACACTTTTTCGAAAAGCAGAAGTACATTTCCAACCTCTGTAGGGGCCTATGGGATCTTTCAATCTAATTGTAGCATGATGTGGAAGGTTGAAAAGTACGTTGCCGTATAACATTTTTCAAAAATTTTTACAGAGCGCTACGCGCGCAGCCATTACCGGTATAGACGGTGATTGTTAATACACTTACGACGAAAAAATTGAACATTCTAAAACGCGCTTTTTTAGTCCTTAACCCCTTTTGCTTCACCTATCAGCAGGGCCGTCTTAACGCATGGGCCCACTGGGCCCAGGCCCAGGGCCCCGCGATGTCAGGGACCCCGCAAATTGACCTCTGCGCAAAAAATCATATCTCCCCTTGCGTAAAAGATTTTTGTGTGGAAATACTTTTTTTTTACTTCAAATGGAAGATTACTCTTCTATAATGTATTTCAGCTTTTAGATATATCACATATGTTATTCACATAAAAGTTCCAATTTCCATGCTTTATGCGCGACATGGGGGGGGGGGGGGGAATGCAGGCATGTCTATGCTTGAGCGATGGTCAAGGATGTCAATTTTTCACGCAACTTTTTTCGAACACACTTGATTGAGGGGCCCCGCTCCAGTGCCGGGCCCAGGGCCCGGTGATCTCTTAAGACGGCCCTGCCTATCAGGGAGGTCTAATATCACCTCACCGCACCTATACTCTCCCTCCCATTCCCCATTGCTGGAAGCTGTTCGTCTGGATTTTCTTTCAAACAGTTAGTAAAAATACGATAGTTGTAACGTTCCCGGCATCATACTCTATAGCAGGAGTCGATCGCGGTCTACTGGTAGACCGCGGAGTGATCCCGAGTCGACCGCGACGGGTGTAGGCAAAAATGAAAAATTGAAATTTCTCTATGTGTAACTGTAGGACAGTGTATGTTTTGTAGGTCTCGGGAGGGTAGCTACTTGAAAAGTAGATCTTGGGTCAAAAAAGTTGGGCATCCCTGCTCTCTAGCATCATTTGGATGTCAGGTAATAATCTGCATCATATCAGTGCCCCATTTTATATAATTAATCCAGAGCTTCTAGGAGGCACTATACCCGATGTCTGCCAACGTTAGATACCCTTTTATAATGCACAATGAAGCAAAGGAAAATTTTCTTAATAGTCCAAGAATGTGCCTGTGGACTCAACGCATGTATTTTAAGTAAAACCTTTCCCTTAAAAGAAGGCATTAAAGTAGCCAAAGAGGGGGGGGGGGGCTTCAGGAGGTTGGTTGACAACATAGCCTACCCTTCTCTTAGATAACATACTCTCCTCTTTCACCTAACCAAAATAAAAATTCACTAAATTATGGATATTTTCCAGTCATATATGATCAGTTCCAAAAATATCCCAAAGATAGCACCATTTTTCTTCTAAGCAACCTTAAACTAACAAAAATTTTCCAAAGAGAAGGGGGCACTGCCTCCCCTTTGACCCCTCTCCCAGAACGCACCTTTATGTAGTGACAAAGGAAAGATCCTATACACTGCTGTATACGATCGCAGGGACGCGCACTCTTCTCTTTCCCCTAACCAAAAATTAGAATTCACTAAATAAGGATATTTTCCAACCATATATGATCAGTTCCAAAATACCACAAAGATAGCACCATTTTGCATCTAGGCAACCTTAAATTTATAAATATTTCTCAAAGGGGGGACCCTTAGACCCCTCACCCAAGACTGCACCTGAATGTAGTGACAAAAAGGTTTCCACACTGCTCTATACAATGGTAGGGACGCACAGAAAAGGCACAATTTGCACAGACTTGGGAGGGGGGGGGCTGAGGTGGCATTACGACGTCATCTGTTCTGTCCGGCCCAATCACCAAATCCTGGTGGCGCCACTGCGAGCATTACGCGACTCATCGCGCAAAACAACCCCTTTTATGAGTTATTTTGGTCACGCATGTATACAGTAATATATTTGACCCCCTTCCCCGGCTCTGCCCTCGGCCTCTATATGCTCCTTCGCTTAGTTGATCCTTTATGTTTGCCCCCTGTTGAATAATGCTGGCTGCGCCACTGGTCCACACACAAGGTTTTTATTCTTAAAAGCACTTTGCCCTTTCACTATATAATCCGTATCAGCAATTCAATGGCATAGCTGATAAAAAATTGGACATTCTTATAATGCAAACAATGATTGAAAAGCTTTATTAGTAAAACAGTGGCTAGAAATCATCCCTTTACAATAACCGCAAAAATAACCTTTTTCATTATGAATCGAAATGAAATGTTCGCTTTTAATTATAATGTGTGAGATTTTTGTTTAAATTCGGGTCTTATTTTCAAAATATTTGGTATACAGATTTTTCATGTCAAGAGAAAGAATCCTATTGTTTTTGGTAGAGGTCAAAGGTCATCTGAGGTCATCGGAGGTTAAACTGCGAAACCTCGTAAACGGCTTGCAAACACGATATCTCAGTATAGCAATGACCGACACCCTCATATTTGGTTTGCAGATTCGTCATGTAGAGAGAAAGAAGCCTATTGTTTCTGGTGGAGGTCAGAGGTCATTTGAGGTCACCAGAGGTCAAAAATGGAAAACTTTGTAAACACGATATCTCAAGATAGCAATGGCCGACACTTTTCATATTTGGCATACAGATTTGTCATGTCAAGAGAAAGAATCTTATTGTTTTTGGAAGAGGTCAAAGGTAATCTGAGGTCATCGGACGTTAAACTGCGAAAACCTCGTAAACGGCTTGTAAACACGATATCTCAAGGCGCCACTTTTCATATTTGGTTTATAGATTTGTCATGTAAAGAGAAAAACCCTACTGCTTTTGGTGAAGGTCAAAAGTCAATTGAGGTCACCTTAGGTAAAAAGCCGAAAAGCTCGTAATCATGATATCTCAAGGTAGGAATGACCGATACAGACTTTTCATGTTGAGAGAAAGAACTCTATTGTTTTTGGTGGAGGTCAAAGGTCATCTGAGGTCACTGGAGATTGAACTACAAAAACCTTGTAAATGGCTTGTAATCACGATATCTCAAGAAGATAGCACTGACCGACACTTTTCATTTTTGGTATATAGATTTTTCATGTTGAGAGGAAGAACCCTATTTTTTTATGGTGAAAGTCAAAGGTCATTTGAGGTCACCGGAGGTAAAAAACCGAAAAGCTTGTAATCACGCACCACCAGAGGTCAAAAAGTAAAATTTCCCAAGAATTCCCAAGATCATCATCTGGGGTCACCAGGTAATCAAAAAGCAAAATTCCCAAGAATTCCCAAGATTGTCTTATGGGGTCACCAGAGGTCAAAAAGCAAGATTTCCCAAGAATTTTCAAAATTCAAGATCCATTGGAGTTCGAATCCCTTTCAAGACTGCTGTTTTCTGTTTTGTTATGTTTGGTGGGGTTCAAAGGTCATGTGAGGTCAGCAGAGGTCAAATTGTTAAACCATCATAAAATGATATAGTCAAGAAAGATGAATTTGAGCGATAAACCTCAGTGCAACAACGCATCCCTATTCGGCAAGGAATCACTAAGTCTTTGGGCTTTCTGGTTATTTTTGTGATCACATTTTTCTTCATGGGGCCAGTTTGGAGTACCATTTGGTCCGGATGTGGCCTGCAGTTGGCCACTTGATTTAACCTCGCAAAAATTGTACCAAGCTTGAATACCTTGCATGTGGAGATAACACTGAGGTATATATGTAGCAATCTGGAAGGGTGAAGGGGGGACTGACGGTTAGCTCCCCCATTCAAAAATTGGAGTGGCTAAAGTGTGCTTTTAATCCATTTTGCCCAGATCTGTCCCTCTGTAACTCATAATTATAAAAGTTTAAAAATGTGGGTTCAAGTTAAACGTTCATAATAGAAAACCACGTACCCCAGTGTGAAGTACACTGTAGTCCACATGTGGCTTTTCCAACATGCATGGTCCATAAGCATCGTAATGATATCATCAAACTTGTGTTAAATGAGATATTGTGTGTTTACATTGCATCAGTATAGCATAGACAGATTTCTAGTTACATTCGGCTGGACAGATAAAATCTGATAACTTTCTTAACCAGAGGCAGTATGAGGCGGGTGGGGGCAGGCTATAGCTCCCATTCAGGCAGAAATGTTGCTATTTATGGGCAAAATATATGCTATTTTCAGGGCAAAAAATGCAATAAAAAGGCAACAGTGCTCCCCCTCCCCATCCTAACTGGCAGTAGTCCCACATGCTTTACGTTCTTACCTAAACTTTTACATACTACAATTGCCTTATCACCAACTTATTTCTTCAAAGTAAAGTGACCCCAAAAATACCTTATTTTGAATTTTCTGTATAGTTACATCTTCAAATTGTGGTGTTAGCATTATGAAATTTTTCTGTGTCACGTACACAGTTTTTCCCGTATTTAGGCCTGAATTATTATATTCCTGTAAAACAACACATGGCTATCCATCCATCTACTGTATTGTGTTTTATTTTCCTTGTATTAAGTGTCATTTCTCTTTTTTTCACAAACCATTTTACAATTGTATTTTTCATTCTCAACTTTTCTCAAAACTTTTCAGTCAACAACACTATACTGAGAACGTGATCTTGTCATATACCATTCTTGTCACCTGTTATTTTGGTAACTGCTTGGCTGAGCTCCTTCTCCCTGGGGTCAATCACTTTCTCTTTTGATAGACATACTTTTCTATCAAAAACCCAGCACCAATGTACTTTTACACTTGTATTGACCTTTTAAGAATATGTTTGATATTTGAGTAAATTAGATTACATTTTTTACAAGTCACATCGTTGGATGGTGGGTTCAGAAAATTTAATTGGTGATGAAAAGGGACTTGTGTACTAGAAGTGATATTTTTACTGGTTCAGTGTTAACACCAAGTTTAGTAATTTATTTCAGCTTTCATTGCACAATTTTGTTACTTTTGTGTCAAAATGGCAGTATTTACACCAGTTACTTTAAAGTGGGCCACAAACCCCTCTGCCACCCACCCAGCCACCATTTCAATTCTTTTTTACATTGGGAGAATCAAGGGGAATTGATGAGGGGAAGGCTTACTTTACATCATATGTTCTCGACTATATTTACTTAATAAAGAGGTAAACCTGTTTGTGGTTTTGTATTAAATTTGAATAAAAATGTCACAATTATTTCTATATTGCTTGTACTCTGAGACAGTAGTGTAAGAGTAACATTTTGTCTTACTTTAAGGCAGTGAAGGAGAAGGAACGTTACATGATGCCGCAGGGATGTTTTCTGGGTACAAAGGGGATTAGAAGGTAACCAGGAAAAATAGAGGAAAGGAAATTACAAGCAGTTATGAGGAAAAAATATACTTTTCTTGCTTGCACAGTATGCTTCGTCCTGATGTTTTCTCCAGTAGTTTTATTTCACATGCATTTAATAATTGGCTGGGAGAGCAACTTTTTCTCCAAGGAAGCTGCAAGATTGTGAAATTTTCAGACAATCTCTTTCAATTGGTACAGAATGAGGATTGTTTGCATTTATCAGTCACCTGCGTAGCTACGTTTAATTCTGGAATTATTTTAATCGTATCACACCTAGTGTTTTACAAGATAAAAAGAGAGTCTGTAAAACTGCATGTCATCCTTTGAGATAAAAGCTGTCTCACTGCCGTACATGGGCTGTTAGTTAAAGGCATTGTCTGGTGGCATTTTGTAGGGGTCTTATAGGAAAGATAAAAAATTTTCACTACATGTCATCCAAACCCCATACCAAAACTTCATTCCTAACTCAAGATATCCCTTCCAAAAGACCGGTTACTTTTGATAAGAAATACCTCCAGATTTCCTCAAGGTCACAGAACATGAGGCCAAGTGGGCAAATTGTCTCAGATTCCTTTTGTTATTCTTTATAATTGGATACCTTGTTTGTCCTTGAAATTTGATACCGTTGGAATGTTTAGATGCTTTCCCGTGTAGATATAGTGTAAAACTGTGCCATAATTATCGTACAGAAAATAAAGTTATGATATAATCAGTTTAGTGATATCAACATTATAAAGAAATACAAAAGCTACATCTAATCAATTTGCCCAGATGACATTACAGATTTCCCATCATGCCTTGCGGAACATGAAAATAAAGCATTTCTTCAAAAATCCATATCTTCAAAATGCAAGATGCTATTGAGATGGGGTTTTCACTGCCTAACACAGAAAATTTTTCTGCTTTTTTTTAAAACATCAAATTTGGTCACCAGAACATGCTTTTAAAACTGGAACACCATGGCATGATATGGGGGAAATGAAATGGAATAAATAATTATATCATGAAATGGTAAAAAAAAACTGTGTGGAAGATGAATTGTGCTCGACTTATGTTGCAGCAGAGTAATCATGTTCAGATCCATATGTATCACACTGACAAGATTAGTACGCCATGTCACAAAAGAATCTGCAAATCCACCTGATCAAATGAACAGCTCCAACAATCAAAGCTGTGAGTGTGGATTACAAAAATATCCGATATACGGAATGATTCTTTGAGGTACAGCATGACGTGTGCTATTCCTCAGGTTATTCCCTTTTCCCAAGTCACAAATTCAGCATATAGGGTCAGCCATCGACCTGAATTCATTGCTCCTTGTTACCAAAAAAAAAAAAAAAGACCCCCCCCCCAAAAAAAACCAGAACCAGACAGAGTAAACTGCTGCTTGTGTTAGGGGCATTACTAATGGACTTGACCAAATGTATGAGAGGAAGGGGGCAGGGTGGGGCATATAGCAATCAACAATGTGTCTTTTTGGAAATTTAGTATGGCATCTTTTATGCGTTTGTGCAATTTTTGTCGTCTGTGATTTCAAGTCTAAAAATTATATTGTGAGGGATTAAGTGCACCCTTTTGCAGATAAACTCTTCCACGTTCCTTGCTAAAACAAGCATGTGGGGACCTACATAAAAGTATGGGAACACTTTTATTTGGGTCCGGGGGCTGCAGCACCCTTTCCCAAAATTGTACTGAAGTTCATATGCCCAAAAATAGCACATATTTTGCCGGAAAACAACAATTTTCAAGTTCTGCTGGAAAATGGGGAGCTCTGGAGCCCCAGCCCCCTGACGGCCTTGTATATACAATGGCACCTAGGGCTAGGCAAGTACATGGAGCCTCTCAAACGTTAAACCTTCGTAAGGTATGTTTTATTTTAAATCTTAAAGGTGATGTATTGCAAAGGTGGCATAAGATGGAAGGGTTTTTGAAATTGTCAATAATTTTAGGCAGAGGGTTTTTCGAGTGTGTAGTAGCCTAGTTCTGGTTTATATCAGCCAGTGGATACAACTTTGAATTTGAGGATATGCATACCTACTGAGGAACCGGGGAGGGGGGGGGTTGCAGCTATACCACCACCACCCTACCCAACCCCAACATCCCCAACTCCATCCGGTTCTCCAGTCCAGGTATAACATAATTTCTCTGGCAAATTTTTGGAATAATCACACAAGTTTCCTTGAGCAGTACAGGTTTTTTCACTGAGACAAATATGGCCCATCCTCGTGAAAAGGAGTAGCCTCAATGCCATGAGTGGAGGGGTGATGGTGGAAAGGGGAGCTAGCTTGACATACATTATAATATTTTGATGGGTATCCCATTAGGTATGTTGTTTGAAGGAGGCTAGAAGGCTCAGAATTTAGTTAAAATTAAAATAAAATGAAAATAAGGGATGTCTTCTACTAGTAAAAACTTTAGGTCAATTTATTATTAGTTGCATTTTTTAGGGAACCCAGCATTAAATGTGTAATTTTTTAAGTTATGAAACCCACCTTTAAGAATTATTTATTTGAATGACCATACTTTTTGAAACTACCCATTTCTCTCTTGCATTTTACTGTAAAAGTATCACTAATATATTTTGCCGAACCAGATCCGATTTTACAATTTAAAAGCATGCCATAGCCAGCCGAGGTACTGAAGGGGGTCTTGATTGTTCCCATGGGGGAAAATACTTTTCAGGGGGAAAGCTGTATTCTGGAAATAATTTTCTAGGTGAGCAAAAAAATTTCAAGGGGGTGGACAAAATTTTTGAAGAGCTGTACTTAATTTCTAGTAGGGTCTTCCCCTTGCCCCCTTAGCCTGTAACCAAGAGGAGCCAGGGTAAAATGCCCCCTGAACATGTTTTGTTCCCCCTAGGAGATCAGAATTTACTATTGCCACAGAATGTTAGGTACACTGTAGGCATAGGGTTCCGTGAACCATAACATCGTCAAACCTCACTGAAAACCATAGAGTTAGTAGTGTACCTAACATTCTGTGCCATCGTCAATCTCGTAATGAATCCAAGGAGCAGGCAGACTTGTCTAAGTTGGCCTTTAATTTTAAGGGAGCCGATATATTATTATTTGGGCTATGTGGCACAGCTGAAAAAATCCTTCCACACCTGTCTCTAAAAAGATTAAATTGCACAGTTACTTCTATGTGGATGTGTGTTCGTCAGTTGATACGAATAGGTGCTTTTTACGTGCCTGGACACGGACACGAACGGAACACAAAGTACAAAACAAAAACCGGGACCAGACATGAACACAAAGGTAAACCTATTTGCATTAAACTAGCAAAGAGAAGAGTGTTTTATGTAGTAACTGTGTACAATACAAGCCAACCCCAGACCAGAGCTGTTTACATTAAACTAAGAAAGGTGTTAGGTATTTTAATTTACTACATTTAGGTGCATGGAGGTGTGCGGGTGGGTTCTTTCAAAGTAGGCGACTATTTTAGCAGAAAAGGGACTTACAAATGTATAGTGTCAGCCAATTAGATGAGAGCTGCATTGCGAAAGATTTTTAGAAAGTGAAGACAAAGGTTATTGGTAGGTGCCGTTGCTAGTCTCACATAATGCATTGCATTCCAGAACTATCTGAGAGCGCGCCACTGATTACAGTTTCACTGTGCCTTCTGACACTGTTGATGCAACACCAACTAAGCAGCCTCCTCACGTACACGCGGTAACTGTGAAGACAGAGTGGCAGACTGCGTGAGGTTAGCCTATATCAACCTCTGAGAAGTGAGTATATACCTTGAACAGCTACTGTGGAAGTTGAAGTTATCCATACTGAAATTTATGGTAAGTTGAGTAAAAAAAACATTCACAAAAGATTTGTTGGACTGTAAACACAGATAAGTAAAGGGCGCTGGGCTACACAGTATACAGACTTCCGACATGCAGCTACTCAGTGTGGGAAGTTGGAACTTGAATTTATCGATGGCTGAAATTTATGGTATAAGTTGCAGAAAAAAAAAATCTGGAAGTAAGATCTTGTGTTTGTTTTTTATCTCACTGAAGTTATCAGATGGCTATATTAACATTCCACTAAAGAAATCATCTTGGCTTCATTAATACTAGTTGAAGGAATGATCATGGACTAAGGGTGGGGTCTAGAACAGTGTTGTAACGAGTCATGACTCGAGTCACTAATTTACAAAATGGAAATGACTCGAGCAACTGTATTGTAATTTTCCCCATAGAAATAATACAATTACTCGAGTCACCTTGAAAGTACTAAATGACTCGACGCGGCTGCAAAATTGAGTGACTCGTTACAACACTGGTCTAGAGGAAGGGGAACAGGAACAGGATAAAAGAATAGTGGTGGTGATGTTCCTCTTTTTGTGTGCATGACAGTGTTGTATGCCTCGAGGTCCTCGGTAATTCGTGTCTGGGCCTCGGTCTCGGACGGTCTAATGTCTCGATGTCTCAGCTCGAGGCAGGACTACGGGGCATGGAATAAAACTTGATCACCTTCAGACAACGTCGGTGATTTGTTCTCAATATTGGGGTGTGGGGGCATAAGCCCATTTTCAAAAAAAATAATGTGTGAAAAACCAAAGTCAATGAGCTATTTCTCAAATATTGGGGGACATGTCCCCCTGTCCCTCCCCCCGGGAACGCCGCCCTTGCAGTTTCAGGTTACAAGATTTCAAAAATTTAATCGTTCATCGCAATGATAGGAATGAGTCTGGTGCAAGAGTGAAATTAACCGGCTCCAGGCACTGTTTGGCGTTCGTTTCCAGCCAAATACCGCCCGTTGACCCTAAAAAGAATGCTAGAAGGCGCCATTTTTTTACCGAAGGTAGCGCCCGTCATCCTTGAAGTCCGTAAGTATGGAAACGAAACCATAAGTTGGTGAAGCGTCCGTTTTAAATGTTTTCGTAATAGCCGACTTAATGGACAACGTAATCGTACAATTCACAAAAATTATCACAAAAATATGACAAAATGAAAGTTTGTGACCATCTTGAGGAAACAAATGGAATAAACATCGGAAAAGTGTAGCAGATGTCGTTACAAGATTATACTTAAGCTTCCTTGTGAATGAATTACATTTGGACTTCCCAGTCTATACAATCACGTAACATCAACCAGGCGCGGATCCAGGGGGGGGGCCTGGGAGGCCCGCCCCCCCCCCCTCGCCACGAAAAAAAAACGAAAGGAGAAAAAGAGAAGAAAAAGAAAAAAAGAAAAGGAGAAAGAAAAATTAAGAGCAAAAAATTAATAAAAGTGTCTAAGAACGTATTCAAAGTATATATTTCTGTAGGGGTTGGGTGGAGCTATCGCTGCATTATCTCTTTATATGTCTTTCAAAGTGGTTGGCGACGAAAGGAGCGCTACAATGTTCGAAAACAGGTGAATAGCTGAGTAATGATCCTTGACTTAAGATCTAAATAAGTAAAGATCGTGACATATGTAGTATGGGCTCGGCTAGCGGCACTGAAATTTAGTAACAATTTTGTGTTAAAGAGTGAAATATTTTGTAATCTAGAGGGATTGAGAGGCAAAGTTTTCGCCATACAGACCTTGCAGAATGAATACATAAGACAAGCTGTCAGGTGACGTGCTATTGTGCACAGTGGCACCAGCTGTTGCAGGCAAAGTAGCGGCGTGCATACCCTATTCGATTTTAAAACTGTCTGAAAAGTTTTAAAATGAACTCAAAAGGCTTTTAAGCTACAGACAGTGGCGTCGGCGCAGTGGGCAATGGGTGACGTGTGTCCCCCTCGCCCATCGATTCTTGAAAATTTATAAAATGGTCCCAAAAGTCGTTTAAGCTACAGATTTCTGTGGAGGGTGTAGGGTGAGATCTATTTTTGATGACTGGTTTTTTTGTTCTAACCATTTTCTTTCACAAACTGTTCTCAAACTATCATAAGTTTTGGAAATTCTTGACAAATTCCAAATTTTCGCACGCTCGGCTAGCGTCAAGCCTTGTGTCAGAGTTGTCCTTATTATCAATAGGTTTCGGTAACTACTCACGGGGGAACAAAGGAGCAAAAGTGCTTTTTAAGAATTCTCAGTCAGAAGATTCGTTTCTGAATAGCATAGGTTGGTGGGAAAGTGACAGTGTCCGATGCAGGTTCTGAAATGCAGGTTTTTCACATGGACTAATATTTTATTCAAAATTTCGGCGCGCTTCGCGCGCATTCGACAGGGTTTACACCCGATTTTATATACCATTGACAAAGCTTTGACGCAAGAAATTATTCCAATGCAACATTTTTCTAAAAAGTACATCTCCTTCTCTGTAGGGCTCTCATCATTATGGGATCTTTGACTAATCTAGTCTAGCACATGATTTGAAAGATTGAAAGTACGTAATTGCCGTTGCTTATTTTCCAAACATCTTACCGCGACGTTCAATAATGACGAAAATCTTTTCTGAAACGAATTTTGCCTGTCCACCATCCCTCTTGCTATACCTAAAAAGAAAGTGATATATCATATCTCCTCCCATATGGATATCGGGTAGTGAGAATCCCGTTGGTCCCTCTTTTGTATACTGTAACTAATTTAGAGCTCCCGGGAGGCTCTATACTATTCTCTGTCAACCTTGGATATCCTTTTAAAATGTAAAGGAAAAATTTTACTATAGTCCAAGAATGTTTCTGTGGAATCCACGCAGGTATAATTGCGTGTACAATTTTCCCATGGGCGTGGATCATGGGGGACGGGGGACGCGTACCCCTCACTTTTTTAGAAGGGGGGACATCGTCAAAAATGTGGTCAAAAATGGTGGAACAGACTGCAATTGTGCCTAGGAAAACGAAATTTTTAGAAGAAAAATAACTTAAAAATCGTACACTTTTGTTGCACCAAATCGCATCTGAGGGCATTCAGTTGTAGAAAAATTTCCCTCAGACGCCTCCCCCATGCCGAAGATCACAAAACTTATTGCCTCCCCGTGACGCAAATTCTGGCTACCACCAACTGTTTCTTCCACGCCACCAGGACGGTGATTCACAAATGTGAAAAAGCCCCCCCCCCCCCCAACACACACACACACTTTTAGAGATGGATCAACGCCCATGATTTTTCCTGGCACTTAAGGAGGTTTGAAGACAATATGTTAACCGTCTCTTACTCCCCTTTTTCACCCGAACAAAAGTTAGAATTCACTAAATTGTGGACACTTTCTAAACATACAATCACTTTAGAATGACCCAAAGATACCATCATTTTGCACATAGGCCCCCTAAAATTAACAAAAATTTCTCAAAGGGGAGGGTAAACCTCTACCTGGGATTGCACTCTCATGTACTAATAAGAAAAGGCTCTCCCACTCTTGTATATAGCGTATACAAAATCCCACTGCCTAAAAACGCACGGTTTAGCAGTTATCTGCGGTTCCTCCAATCACCAACTCCCGCCGGCACCATCGGTCATAGATTTCTGAAGGGTATACCCTTCAGAAGTCCATAAAGAAGGTGATATATCATCTCTCCTCCCATATGGATGTAAGGTTGTGAGAGTCCTGTTGGTCCCCCTTTTCAGTGTACAATTAATGCAGAGCTCCCGGGAGGCTCTATACCGAAAATTTTCGGCGCGCTTCGTGCGCAATTGTTTACGCTCACGGAGAGAGGTACGTTTTTATTGAGTGATGGATTTATTTTTATCACTTTTTACCAAAAATCATTTGAAATCTTTCACGATTTTTGCAAAGTCTTCTCAATATTTCTTGATTTTTGCTTGATCTGCGCACTGTTAGCCTTGAATTGCTCCTTTTACTATCAACACGATCAATAAGGTCCCAAACGTATTCGCATTACTCATCGGTGGGGTTCTACCATAAGCCAATTATTCGTGTGCATAAACGTGATTTCAGAGTCAGCATTGTAAGGATGTAAAACAACTGATATTCATTTTTTCACCCTCCTCTTCTTATGAGAACTGAAAACTTAGTATCGAACCCACCTTCTAATTGATAGACACACATAAAGGGAATTGACACCGTTAGTCATAGCAATGGCTTTAAATGTAAATTCAAATTTTCGGCGCGCTTCGCTCGCAATTGTTTCACCTGACGTCCTATACCCGAATACCGTATAACGAAAATAAAACACTCATTATGGCAAAAATCATTTCAAGTTACCTACACGGGCTCATAATGTTGGCGTGTAAGTTTTAAGATAACTTAGATTCTCCGTAACTTCTGCAGGTACATATAGTAACTTATACTGAGCCATACACATCAAATTCCATGCAACATGAAAAGGTGTAAAATCTCACTGACATAAGAACTGGAGCCGATTTCTGTGCTCTTAAAATGCAATATTGCGAGAGCTTCCGGGGGCTTCGCCCCCTGGATCCCCACCGGGGCTCCGCCCCTGGAATCCGCCAGGGGCCCTAATGCGGGCCCCTGGACCCCACGCGTAGGGACTCGCGCTTCGCGCTCGTGGTGCACCTTCGGTGCACATGAGGTTTTCCATCTTGCCCCCCCCCCCCCCTCAAAATTTCTGGATCCGCGCCTGACTTCAACTGTGATTGGCTGAAACGTTCGACTTTTCTTACAGTAATGTGTTAGCAATTTGGTTTTGTACGCCCGATCAGAAACTCGATAAAAATGTTCACTTGTAAATTTAAGATGAATGGCAAAGATAAAATAACTTGACCGATGATATTCTAGAGTGATACTTCTTGGCATTAACAAAGATTATCATAAGCGTAGGAAGCTTTTTGAAAGTAGGGCGGAAGTAAATGTTAGTGATCAGTGTCCTGGCGAGGGGACACCCCCTCCCCTTTGGAAATTTTTTTGACTTTTTAAAGTGCCCTAGATGCAAAATGGTGCCATGTTTGACAAACTTTGAAGGAATTTCATCGTAATGCCATATTTTGGCAGCATGTCATCCAAATAAGTGGGAGGGGCGAAACGAGGTTACCGTCCGCACCAAGTAAAGTGCGGGGGCGATCTCCCCCTCCCCCTTTTTCTACACCTATGATTATGTACACAAAGTTTCTAACTCCCCAACGGAAAAAATTCAGCCCGAAATGCATGGTTCGATTGAACAAATGAGCTACGGTGCTGCAGCTCTCTGCATACCCGTTTGTACTAGTAACATTGCCCTTCCTTTAGTAGTAGGATCGATAATTGTGTAGCGTGGTTGCAACAGCGTGGGTGCATACAGTTTACGACGAGACGAACATATAGTGAACAAAATAGCAAACAGGAACAGAGGCTGGACGAAAACGAACTCAACTGTATTCTCTCCAAATCAATTCTCCTCTCAAATCATCGAACACACATCACTGACTGCAACATAGAACTTACTATTACGTAACTTAGATTACATGCAAATAACTCGACAATACAACATCTACATAACATGCAAATAATAAGTGAGCGACCTTTAAACGTATCGTATTGCTGAATATTCAAACAAAATTACTTCCCTTTATTTTGTATCCCGTCTCTTACAATTGAAAAGCGTCGACAATACTCTACGTGGCCAAAGCAAAGTCGACTTCGTCGGCTGGGCAACCGATTTTAGAGGCAAGCCTATGCCAAGTGGGAGGAAAGCCGGAAACTACGTGGCCAAGAACGTCAAAACATTTACGTAGAAACATTTTAAGGCGTGTGCAACAGACCCTAATACCAGGGATGTAGTACTCGAGACCGTTGTATTCCGGTCTCGGTCTCGGTCTTGGTCTCGACACCCTGTGGTCTCGGTCTCAGACCCTTGCGGTCTCGGAAATTTTTTCGGTCTCGCTTCAAAACCGACAAAAAAACTTGTCTTTTTTTTCAATAAACTCATTTATTTCAAACTATTTTTACTTCATTTACTTTCATTACAAAAAATTCATTGAGAAAAAATCATTCATCTAGCGAGTCCATACACTATATCTATTATGGATTGAACTTTCTTCTGTGAGCTAGTGAGTGGGTCTTTAACTTAACTTGGTCAATGGGGATAATAGTGCACAGGTCAGATCACACAGTATAATCAGAACAGTAGCAGTCTGGTACTGCATTGCATGTTCACTGTGTGTGTGCGTGTGCGTGGTTGTGTGCGTGTGCGTGGTTGTGTGCGTGTGTGTGTGTGTTGAAATCCCCTTCTCAGTGTTTGTTCAGTGCTATCCATTCCTAGCTCTTCAGGATTGCCTGTTGGCCTTTTCATGACCATATTTAACCTAATCTGGCTACCAAGGTTGTTGACTTGGATGTGTTGACTTGGAGTCGAGTCTGACTCGAGTCACTATTTTCGTGACTTGTGACTTGACTTGAGATTTTCGTATTGACTTGTGACTTGACTTGGACTTGCAGCAAATGACTTGTCACCAACACAAGTCAGTAACACTATTTAGATGGTCAATTTTGATTTAACTAACTCGCTCCCGATCCCCCCTACCTACTCGCGCTGCCGCGGCATGCCCAGTCGGCAAAAGTGTACACGACATTTGCCTACACAAACGACTAAACAGTTACCCACATTGTTATTGTATACAGCAATGTGGAATCCTTTTTGTCACTACGTAAAGGTGCCGTCCTGGGGGAGGAGTCAAAGGGGAGGTAGTGTCCCCCCTCCCCTTTAAGAAATTTTTGTTAATTTAAGGTTGCCTAGATGCAAAATATGGTGCTATCTTTGGGGCATTTTTTGAACTGACCATATGTGGCTAGAAAATATCCTTATTTAGTGAATTCTAATTTTGGTTAGGTGAAAGAGGAGAGTGTGCGTCCCTGCGATTGTATGCAGCAGTGTGGGATCGTTCTTTTGTCACTACATAACGGTGCCGTCTTAAGGGAGGGGTCTAAGGGGGAGGGACTGTCGCCCTCCCCTTTGAGAAATTTGTTAATTTAAGGCTGCATAGATGCAAAATTGTGCTATCTTTCGGGTGTTTTCGGAACTGATCATAGGCCTATATGGCTAGAAAATATCCATAACTTAGTGAATTCTAATTTTTGGTTAGTTGAAAGAGGAGAGTATGTTGTCTTAGACTGTATGATGTCACTAACCTCCTGAAGCCCGACCCCCCCCCCCCTTTGGCTACTTTAATGCCTTCTATTCGGGGAAAGTTTTTACGTAAAAATATGAGCGTGGAGAACACAGATACATTCTTGGACTATTACGAAAATTTTCCTTTGCTTCATTGTGCATTATAAAAGGGTATCTAAGGCTGGTAGACATAGTGCCTCCTGGGAGCTCTGGCTTAATTACACAAAATGGGGCACGGAAATGAAGCTTATTACGTGACATCAAAATGATTCTATAGAGTACGATGCCGAGCACTTTAAAACTATCGTATGCTTACTAAGTTTGAACGAAAATCTAGACGAACAGCTTCCAGCAGTGGGGAATGGGAGGGAGAGTATAGGTGCAGTGAGGTTATATTAGACCTCCCTGACAGGTAAAGCAAAAGGGCTTAAGGACTAAAAAGCGCATTTCAGAATGTTTGTTCGTCTCAAGTGTATTAACAATCACCATCTATACCAGAAATGGCTGCACGCGAAGCGCTCGGTAAATATTTTTGAAAAATGTATAACGGCAAATAGGTACTTTTAACCTTCCACATCATGCTACAAATTAGATAGAAAGATCCCATAGGCCCCTACAGAGGATGGAGATGTACTTGCTTTTCGGAAATAAGTGTTGTGATCAGAATAGTTGCATGTATTATGACCCTAATACTGGTTATGAGATGGAGTGTAAACCGTGACGAATGCGCGCGTATCGCACCGAAATTTTTCATAAAACAAGATAACCATGACAAAACCTGCATAATCATGCTCTGCATCGAGACACTTTCAATTCCCCAACAAACCTTTTTGCCAATCACAAAGCCAGTAATTTACCTGAGAATTTGTAAACACGCTTTCAACTTTTGTTGCTGTGCTTTAGTGCGGGAGTTGCTACCAGAAATTATAGATAAGGACAATACTGAAACCGGGCTTGAAGCACGCGGAGCGCGCGAAAATTTCGATAGTTTGTGAAGGATTTGCGATAATTCTGACAGTTTGAGAACCATTTGTGATAGAAAATGGTTACAATAAATAAATCACTCAGTCGAAAACACACCTCATCCTACCCCCTACAGAAATCTATAGCTTAAACGCCTTTTGGGATCATTTTAAAATTTTCCAAAAAAAAATCTGAAATCGATGGGGGGAGGCATGTCTCCCCCGTACAGGCGCCACTGAACATATCCAGAGAACTCAATTATTCTGGAACTCTTGCATGTGTGGTACTATATGCCTAATGGTGACTCGTGAGTAAGGTCTCACTGTTACGGTGTCGTATTACTACTACTACACCAAAGAGACCATGGTGACCACTACCACAAGGACGCTTCGATGGGATATAGCCCGCATGCAAGTAACAAGTCCGCCAAGTTGTGTCAACCTATTGAAAGGAAGAAAAATTGACTGTTTTGCTGATTTGTGATTTTGCAAGTTCCCCCAAAATTATGACACCCCCCCCCCCTCAGATTCTGAGACCAAGCGCAAACACTGCAACTAGATTTCATAACTGATGGTGATGTAGATGGTTAATTTGAGTTTAGAGGTTAGGTTTCAGTACGCTGTATCCTTCCCATGATTGACTCGGTTTGCTCTAATGTTGATATTTTTATTTAATTGTTTTTGAGAGTAGAAATTCACCCTGATTGAACTGTTAAGAAATGTTAATGTTATATTTTCTTCGTTTTTTTCTTTATTTTTTCTTCGTTTTTTCAAGTTTTTGATTTTCCAGGGGGGGGGGGGCAAGTGCCCCCCCCCTCCGGACGCCCATGGCTCTAATTCACATGCTTCAGTTTCGTCATCGATTGCAATATCATGTAAATCGTGCCCCGAACTTTTTGCTTGCTTTGGAATGGGATATGACGACAAAGAAGATAATAGCCCTCGAACAGTCCATTCAGTGAGATCCTGCTAGTCAATATTTATGGTGACTTGTGACTTGACTTGTGCTCAAGTCCAAATGACTCGACTTAATTTGACTTGACTTGCTACTCTTTGACTTGCGACTTGACTTGACTTGGAGCTGAGGCATATGACTTGTGACTTACTTGGACTTGCCAACATTGACTTGTGACTTGACTTGGACTTGCAAAAGTTGACTTGTCACCATCTCTCATGGCTACTAATGATCATTTGGCTATCGAAAAAATAGAATGAACTAATGTACTAGTTCCATATATAAATATCTTAAGTTATCGACCAGAATTCTTTCTTAGATGGGAAAAAGTGTAACTGCAAAACATATGGCCATCATGATCAGATATAATACTTCAGCTATCTGGCAACTCTGGAGGCTATGAGTTTAGGCCTAAATATTACACACTACTGTTTACTGTATATTATATGCTAGGCCTACATAGTCATCTGCAATCCTATCCTAGGCTCGAGTGGCGCCGGCACGGCAGGGGCATGAGGGGCCCCAATCGATTTCAGATTTTTTTGAAAATTTTAAAATGATCCCAAAAGGCGTTTAAGCAGTAGATTTCTGTAGGGGTAGATAAGGTGTCTTTTCGACTGAGTGATGGATCTATTGTAACTATTTTCTATCACAAATGGTCCTCAAACTTATTTTGCATTTAAGCAACCTGAAATAAACAAAAGTTTCTCAAAGGGGATTCCCCTTAGACCCTTCCCCAGGACAACACCTTTATGTAGTGACAAAGGACGGATCCCCACTGCTGTATGTAAACGCAGGCGCATATAAAGGTGCAATTTACTCGCCACCACTCCAGTCTGTTGGAAAAAACATCCAGCCAGTCGGAAAAATTAGATTTCACCTAATTATGGACATTTTCTAGCCATATATGGTCAGTTCCAAAAATATCCCATAAGATAGCACCATTTTGAATCTAAACACCCTGAAACTAAAAATTTTTCAAAGGGACCATAGAGTGTCCTCCTCCCCTTAGACCCCTCCCCCAAAACCCACCTTTATGTAGTTACAAAGGGATTCCACACTGCTGTACACAATCGCAGGGGCTCACAAAAATGTACAATTTAAGCAGACTTAGGGGAACTGAGGTTACGACGTCATCTGTTCTACCCCCATCACCAAATCTTGGCGGCGCTACTGCTAGGCTCGAAAACAAAATGTCCGGTTATTGAACTGCGAGTAATACTCCATGGTCACGTGTGGTCCGAAGGAAAAGTTGGCACGAATTATAGTTCTGTGACTCATTTTTCTGTGGGTTTGACAAACTCACTATGATGCATTGATTGTCACCAAGTTCATCGATACTGAATACTTGTAGCACTGACTGACTCCGATTTAAAGAGAAGGGCCACATTAGAAAAATAAATGAATGATTATGTTAAGTTATTCACTATGTTAACTATGTCTGGAATATGATAATAGAAAACAGGTGTATATATCAATGAGCTGATGCACTCTTTGTATAGGTCTTGCTATAGGTAGTTTGTAAAGCATAAGGTAGTAAAGTCAGGTAAAAATATTTTCAGAAAGTTGAATAGTTTGTTTTATTTTCCCGTAAAATTATGTCTCGGTCTCCGTCTCGGACCTTGTTGGTCTCGGTCTCGGTCTCGAATTCTGCTCCTGGTCTCGGTCTCGACACCCACTGGTCTCGGTCTCGGATATGCTGGTCTCGACAACAACACTGTCCCATACAACAATCTGCGATACATATAAACTTTTTCTCAACGATTAATAATCTTTTTCATGGCTGTGTTGCTATTGACTAACTTGTAGCACCTATGTACGCTGAGAACCTTACCTTCACTTGTGTATCTGCAGTAATCTCCGTACTCGGAGAGCTGTTCAGAGGTCAGGTTTTTCTTATTATATTTGTTCTAAGGTGCCTACCAATGTTTTGTTTGTTCTCAAACACATATACTCTTAAGCATGCAGTCTTTTTTGTTGTTGACAGGATGGTATTTGCGGCATGTCAAAACTTGAACTTTGCTTTTTAATTTTCCCTTATATCACTGTCACGAGAACCCAAGTTATGTCATGACTCCTAGTCTCCAAGTTGATCCAAAATCCAATGGAGTTGTTGGAAAATTACACTACTCTCAGTCAAACTTGAGTACGGTACATACCCACGGGGCAGGGGACAGGATTTACATACTCCCTCTTGAATTCCCCAGCCTCTGTGGTCCCTAGTCAAGCTGCCAAGGGATAAATTTAAACTAAGCTACACACCGGCCGCGTCTGTCCCCGGCCATTAAAGTTTCCAGAGATAGAACGACAACGCTATGCTTAGTAGGCTACTATGAGTCTATGTTGTCCACATTGTTTACTAAGATCTCTTGCCTTGACCTCACAGACAATTGGGCCTCAATCCTTCTGTTGTCACTTTCCATGTTTCTTAATTACAGTGAAGCATTCCGGAACAAGCAATTTTTCCACCAGGATTTTATCACTGTGAATTGTTGCAGACTCAGAGAACATTTTAGACCAACGAACATCTACGGAGGATGTCAAAATTTGGGATGGACAACCACATCTTTACAGATCACCATGGTGATTAAGCCTGTACCATATTAACAGGATATACCTATGGGGTCGGTCGGTCATCCGGATCTTTCGATTACCCTAGCAATTTTGGAGTGAAAACAACAACTGACTACAGCAGTGCCTTCACACTCTAAATTTATTTTTCCTGAAATAGAAACCAAAAATTCCTGAAATCGGCTGGGTATTTCCTGAAATTTCCAATGACGATTCTTTTATGTTACATCTTTTAATAAAAAGCTGCTTTACCCAGGAATATAAACTCGATACAAAGTTAATTAATATGAAATCGAAGAACAGAGGGAAACATTCTCTCCAATTTCAAGATAAGGAATTTTTCCCTTCAATTTCCAGATTTCCCGAAATTTCCTGCAATAATCCCCCTTTCGGAAAATTTCCCGAACAGCATACACATTTCCCGAATTTCGGGAAGAAAGGAAACACTGGAATACAGTATGACCATATGGGAACACTTTACGCGCTACACTGCTGGGGAGGCCGCACAGAATCGTTGATAGTGACAGTCTTGATAGCGCTATCAACTCTCTATCAAACCTGCTACTATCAGCAGGTGCAAAACGACCGCACAGAAGGCGCTGATAGAAGTGATCTCTGATAAGGCGCTTATAGGCTTATTAACATATTACAGATCGGGGATTTCCCAGTTGGTTTGGCTTGTAATCGCCATTTGGAGTGTTTTATTCAGGTATGCTACCTCTAATACAGGAAGAAACAGGTAGAATTTTTCCATAGAACGCGTCACTAAGACCTAATTTGATGCACATCCTTCGTGTTGATAAAAGCCAAGTATTTGCATCCTCGGCTCTTTTGAATTTAGACAATGTGTGAGGTTGTGCGTTATGTACAGTGGCGTAGCTAGGAATTCGGTGACGGGGGGGGGGGGGCCACAGGTTGGCGCGGAGCGTACAAGAAAATTTTTGGCTCCCCAAGGCTCTCAGATGGCTGGAGATTGCATCTCCGGGCCGTTTGACCTGCGCTGAAAATATCTCTAAATTGGCATTTCGTGTACTGACATTTTGTATAATGACACATATTTAACAAAAAAAAAAAAGAAAGAAAGAAAGAAAAAAATCACATAACTCCTCGGTAGATATGGATGTTCTTTATGACCACCATGGGCGGCGATCCGTCTTTGAAAGTGGGATATATAGTCAGCGGCAATATCTAAGCGGAGCGCCACCATCAGTTGGCGCGGAGCGTAGAAAATTTTGGCAAAAAATACCCCCAGATCACTGGAAATTGCCCTTCCCAGGCTTTTCAACGTGATACTAAGACAACTGTCTGATGTCTTTCCTAAAAAAATAGGCCTATTGGAAAAAGTCTAGAAATAGGTAAAGTGTTCTGACTTCCGGATATATAGTCAGCGGTAATATCTGAGCGGAGCGCCACCAAACTTGTCAGGCTTGATAGCAGCCATCAAGATGCGCAATTGTTGCGAAAAATTTTTAAAGGTTGATTTGAATTTGTTCTAAAACACATTAAGTTTGTCACAATTTATCCGACTTTATTCAAAATTATCCAGAGTGGAGTTATCCCTATGGATTTCAGTGAATTGATTGGAACGGAGATTTTCCACAGCCAGAGTCTATTATTATTATTGAGTACAGGTAACGCCAAGATTTGCCCGACGGGAGGCCTGCGACCCGAGGCCCCTAGAGCCCCAGTGCTGTTGGGTATAGGTGAGGTGGGATTTGAAAAAAAAACACCCTGTGTACTAGACCATTTCATTCGGGCCACATATTGCATAAAATTTGTATATGCTAGAGAAGCATAATTCGGCGTTCATTAAATGTTTTTCCAGGAATCTAAAATGTAAACTTGCAAAGCGCGCGAAGCGCGCAAAAATTTTTTGGTAGGTTTCACAAAAAAGCAACACATGTAATCATGGAGAACAAAAAGAAGGAAAATCTTTAGGGGTTTTAGACCGTACAAGAGATAAAATATGCATTGTATCGAAACTACCTTGACCATCCGATCAAATAGCCAAGCATTGCTCCGTGAGTCCTTCACCAACTGACCGTGCCGCATGACACACACAAATAGCCTTTGCGATGGGAGGAAATTTCCGACCTCTACATAAACTGTGTACTTTTCCTACATGTTACTTTGTGAGGTGGGAAGGACTTGCGCTATCTAGCAATGTAGAGTGGAACCATAGAAGAAACTGGATTAGCTCTTCTGCGCGCGTAGCGCACCGAAAATTTTGTGTTTTTAGAAGAGAAATTGTCCTCTTGAGAGCAAAAATGGGTAAAACGACACTGTAAATGTTGGATGTTGGGGGGCCAAAATGAGACTGCCCAAGAACTATAAAATATTTATATTTTTTTTTATTTTTTTTTTGCATCAGTGAGGGGGGGCCATGGCCCAATGCCCCCCCCCCTAAATACGCCAGTGGTTATGTACTACTGTGTAAAGGTACTAAATTTAGGACGAACAAATTCCAACTGATGGTCGTAGCCTCTGGGGGCAGAGGAAAGTTGCCCCTTGAGATTTCCAAATCGTAAATAAAAGTTGACCATCTTGGGAAAAAATGCGTAATTTGCTAAAACTTTCGCTGTCCAAATTATGATTTCTAGGACCCTCAAACCTGGGAAATTGTATAATAAAGTTTCCTTTTCCCCAATTTTTCCCGGGGGTCCTCCGCCGTGGATGTGTTCTTAATACGGGTTTCTCTTCACGAATAAACCATAGTGTTCCCCCTACAAGATACACAGCTTGAATACCTTCACCAGCATATACGTTGGCGAGAGATAAAGTAGCATATGGTTACCTTTAATCATTAGCTAAACCTAACGAGCTGGTAAAGAAACTGAATATAAAAGGCATAAGCAGAGGCCGCAAACTTATTTTGAAACACAGCTAAATCTTATAAATGTCCTATTGCGTCACTTCAAGTATCTTTCGTGATGTGTTAGATTAAAAAAATATTGCATATTCAAGGTAAACCAACTAGTTACTCTATACGGGGCTTTTACAACTTTTACAGTCCTACTCTATGGCTACTCGCCAACCGTTGGTGGATCCCCCAGTGACCGCACCAAGAGCGCTAGGGAGAAGCCCGAACCGGGTACCAGTCTTGTAGAGGTGCCATGCCACCGTCGAAAAATTCAGTAAATAATTAAAATTTTAGATCATGTCTTCACTAAATAAAGATAACACCACTTTTTTGATCTAGGAAAACTTAGAACACAAAAACTTTGAAATTCGCAAAGAGTAGAGGTGTCATCTCTGCCCTGAGGCAGCATCCCCTCCAATTACACCCTAACAAAAGAGAAACAAATCACTAAAAATGTTGATTCCTAAACACAATATCAATTCAACGCTTAAAGAAGCTTTACCAAAGATTGCACCACTTTGCATTCAAGCCACCTCACAAAAAGTGGGCATTTTGCAAAACTTAGTCAGTCTGCAGCCACTTCCCCCTACTGCAAATTACTCAGTTCAGTAGGGGACAATTTCCCACTGATGTCCCTTGCTACTAAGCCTTTATCACAGAAACATATTTGTAACTCAAAGTACCGTTTTTCTAATTCAATTCCTACAATATCGATAATATCGATAAGGAGAAGAAAAATTGTTTGAAAAGTCGTGTTATAAGCAACCTTATTCACTAGTTCTGTTTTAGGTTTGCATATCTTTGCCTTTTCGAAACGTTCCGTCATCTACGGAGTCCATGTCGACCGCTGTGCTCTGCATTTTCTTCCATTAGGAATTAAATTTTGTGCTATCAAAGTCACTATCGGTGCCTTGGTCACTGTTAGTGAGTTGATATAACATTACCAGTAGTGATAGTTTCTGTGCGGCCTTTTACTGATAGCCTATCAGCGCTGATAGCTAATCCCCCTATCAGTATGCTTCTGTGCGCCCAAAGTTTTTATCAGCGCTGTTAAGGTGTTGATAGCGCTTTCAACGCTTCTGTGCGGCCACCCCTGGAGTGTAAACAACCTCTGGACTGCACTACGTGCCGAGTGCGCGCAGTACAGTGTTTTCACTCCAACACATTGTTGTCATCGGGAAGTGACGTGCCCCCGACTGACCCCATATAATAAGACACAATAGGCCATAATGTATCAGTGTGCGTGAGGTTTAAACACGACATACAGTGTATGCATACATCATCGCAGTCGCCATTGGTTACTGTCTCCTGGTAAACACAAAGTGTCTCCTGCAGGTTGCGTCAAGAACCAGGACTCGAGACACTTTTGACTGAAAGTGGCTCCTGGTTAAGCTTAATTTTACCCTTGGTCTGGTGCTCTCTCGCGCTAGCGTACAGCGTAGACTTAAAAGAGTTCCTATAGCCTATATCTGTATACAGCCCTGAACTCTACGTTGACTCACGTCGACTGTAACGTACGTACCGGTAAATATACTGTACATACAAGGGACGGACTGCAGCACTACTAGATTACTAACGTTGGTACAAACGGTTAGCAGGTCTCGGTCTCGGATAGTCGTGTCTCGGTCTTGGTCTCGGTCTCGGTTGGTCGTGTCTCGGTCTCAGATAAGACGGAGTGCATGAGATGACCCTTTTAAGGTTGTGTAGCCAAAAAAGTTGTAGGCCTACTGTACCCCAATTAGCTACATCAGGTTTCATTTCGGCTTATTATCTGTCTAAATTTACAGAAAGGGGATATTAAAACAGCGGGGCAAGGGGCGAGGTTGAAGGCCTCTGGTAAAGTCCCATGTAAAACTTGTCAGGCCTTCCGAACTAACTTGTATCTTGATTCCTATACTAACAATTTAATATATCAGGGTTTTTGTTTTGTTTTTATTCAATTCTTTGCCCTTAATGGGATTAATTTGGTTAATGGGGAGAAAGGCAACTCCCAGTAACTTTCTGTTGAAGGATTTTTCTTGTGCTCAAGCTTCAAAAATTACCTAAGAAAATAGCAAAATTCTGTTCTTCAATGGTCCATCCCCCACCTTCCCAATCTAGACCTGGCGGCATTGGTAATTTTTTATCTTCGGGGACAAATTTTTTTCCAGGAGCTAAACCCTCTTGCCCCCTGGCTACGGACTTGGACTTAAAGGTGGCCATGTCCTCTTTTTGAAAATTTTGAAATCTTCACTCTTAAAGGGGAGTTTTCATCATACCAGACAGTTCCAATTCTCCCAACTATGCAACTTCTAGCTCCTCCCACAACTGATTGAAGCTCCTCCGTGCGCAGGAATAAACCTGTTTTATTGCATAAGGCCATGTCCTGGTGAGCATACAAGGCTATAAAATGCAATAAAAGTACTCTCTCTGCCTTGTGTGGAATGTGAGCTACTCTGCATCTTTCAAATTTTCAAACCTTTGATGTCAATCAAAGAGCAGTCACCAACTGAGAATTTTGATACCCCCACACTAAAAATATACTTTGGGGTGATGACTGTCTGTCTTTAATATAAGAAGAAATCTCAGTAACGATGTCATTCTGGTGACCATGGACGTTACTGCTTTATATACAAATATTCCTCATTCAGAAGGCACAGAAGCGTGCAGAGCAGCCCTTGAAAGATCGGGTTGCAATCACACAAGTGAAATATGTGCTTTGACTGAATTTATTTTGTAACTATCCTTATGTATCTGTCCTTGCATCCTTCGCAAAGACGGCACGACGGCATGACATGGGATATACTCTCTTGAGTTGGCATGTCATTTTTTTAAATATTTTATTTGAGTGGAAGAGCTTCCAAACACCTCATCAGTATACACAGTATTAATCAGACATCTTAGCCCAGAACGATGAATGCAAATCTTTATGAAAATTATTATTGTTGGTTTGTTATGTCACTTTAATAGGCCTACGTTCCTTGTTTATTCTCTGGTAGGACTTACTCTGTCGACTTTACAACTTTTGCTGGTTATGGCGTCTAATTAATCAAACGTCGTCGAGATAGGTTATGTAAAGAAGATACTTGTTTTATGTACAATGCAAAAGCTTATACTGTACTGTAAGAAGTCAGTGCATATTCCTTCTGTATAATCATTTCTTGTGAAACTAGTGTACTGTTTATTAGGTGACATGTATATAGACTTTACTCTGCGATGAGTTCCTAAATCTCACGTTCGTTAGTGCTGTTCAGGGGAGGATCTAGGGGGGCGACCCGGCCCCGGCCCCCCTTTTTGAAAATGCCAAAAAAAAAAAAAAAATGAAAGGAAAAAAGGAGAGAAAAAAAAGGGAAAGGAGAGGAGATAGAGAGAAGGACAGAGAGTGGAGTGATAGAGAATGAAGCTGCAATTAGCAACCTTGAAGCATGGGAGTCATAGCGCAAAGCAAATCAGTTTGAACGTCCATTGGGACAGTTCACACGCATGCTATCTTACTACACATGATTGGATACAATCAATACGGTACAATACCATCAGCCAATAGAAAAAATACCTTACGAGACAGTGTGCATCAGTTGAGATGGGCTGTTATCAAGCCTGCGAGTGCCATTTCCGGCCATCTGGGATGTATTAAAACCTCAAATTTTCTTGGAACTCTCCGTGCCAACCTATGGTGGCGCTCCACTTAGACAGTAAACGCAGTGGCGTACACAGGGAGGAGGCCATTGGGCCATGCCCCCCCCCTCACTGATGCCGAATTTTTTTTAGTTCCTAAAAATACGTGAATATTTTAACACAAATTTTACTTCAGAAAGTAGCATATGTGGCACCAGATTGCATGTAAGGACACCTAATTTTTCAAAATTTTCAAAGGGGAGGGGGACACCCCCTCCCCCAGGCCGGAGATCACACAACATACTGCATGCCCCCGTGAGAAAAATCCTGGGTACGCCACTGAGTAAAACGGGATTCAAACTTGGACAAAAAAGTCCCACCAGCTGAGCAAGTCCGTCCTAACAGAAATGTGTAATAAAATAAAATCATTTTGTTCACAAAAATTGCACTTCTTGATGGCTGCTATCAAGCCTGGCAAGTGCTATTTCCGGCGATCTGGGATGTATTAAAATCTCAAATTTTCTTGGTACGCTCCGCGCCAACTCATGGTGGCGCTCCGCTTAGATGGTAAACGGGAGTCCTCACAAAAACCTCCAGCCCCCAGAGCCCCCAAAACAAGAAATCCTAGCTACGCCACTGCAAAAGAGAATTAAGATGGAAAATCATGCGAGTTACAAGGCCTTAGAAGTGTCTTTCCGGCTATCTGGGATGTGCTTTTACCCAAATTTTCTGGTATGATACGCATAGGCGGCGAAAACGGGGAAAGAAGGACACGATTGGCCTACAGTGCAGTTTTGATACTATGTAAGGCCTACAATAATACCATGATTAGACTGCCTGGACGTACCCCCAAGACAATGACAGGGCTGCCAAGTCTCGTGCATTTTGGGTCATTTTCACTTTCTCACTGAGTCCACGCAGAACAAGAAATTAGGCGGAGGGGAACATGCACGTGATAAAACGTACATTTACGTCCACATGTCAATGCAAGGTCACCTGGGTTCTGGCATCAAGTCGAACTGAGATATGGGTCACAAATTTCTCAAGGAAGTCCGTCAATATTCACCAAATTAGAACATGACTACTGTACTAAAGATCTGATTAAAGACGCCTTGAACAGGATGCATTGTAGTAAGGCACTGTACCTATGATAACTGTCTGTTAATAACTTGTGGAAAAATTAATGTGTTGAGAGTTGAGACATGAAATTGTATGAAGCAGAAAATGCAAAAATAAGACATGGGAAGTGCTATTTCCAGCGATATAGGAGGTCTATTTTGTCAAAAATTTTCTTGTACGCTCCGCGCCAACTGATGGTGGCGCTCCGCTTAGATGGTATAGTGCCATCGATCACAGGTCGAACAGCTCCCCCCCCCCTTTTCAGAAATCCTGGATCCGCCCCTGCTGTTACATTTCTTTTGCTTGTCTGTATTACGGCAAACTTATCCCTCAATTACCGCGGGACGGACTCTAATGTTGGTGATAATCAGATTCACTGGCAATATCGAAATCAACTTGATAATCTTTATAACTCAAAACTGAACGAAAACAACATAGGCGTAGGAAGCGGGGGGCTGGGGGTGCTTTAGCCCCCAGTCAAAAATGTGAGGGGACTGAAGTATGCTTCCCCCAAGATCCAATGGCAAAAACCCCTTATTTGTCTCTTCTGTAATAAATGTCAAAAATTTGCAGTAATTTTCCTTAAAGTTTGTCCAAAATGTTGCAAAAATGCATCTGAGGACCCTCAAATACCCAAAGGGGGAGGGGACACCCCCTCCCCTTAGACCCCTCCCCCAGGACGGCGATTGGAAACAAGGTTCAGTCCCCCCCCCCCCCGTCTCGAAAAGCTTCCTACGCCTATGAAAACAAATGTATATAAACAGGCAAACATTCCGTGTATCTGTGATCAATATGTCAGCAGGTCTAAGCTGGATTGGCTTATCGAAGTAATAAATCCTACCCCATCAATTAAGAGACACAGACAAGTTATCAACTCAATTTGAATCTGCTAAGTTGAGATAAACATGCTCAGACTTGCCGTTACGTATATGATGAGGGGGAAAACCCTTACATGCTAGCATTCAGGTAACAACAACACTTCCATAAAAGAGGTGTCTCCGGTCCCTAATACACTACTGACCCTCGAACAACATAAAACTACTGATTTCAGTCCAAATAATGAGTCAAGCATGTTTGGTAAAAATGCGGAGGTGTGAAGCTCCTACTTGGGATGTTTTGTTTTGGGGGACTTTTTGCAGTTTCAGTGACATTTTCCTTTAGTGTATTCTAAAATGTGCAAAAAAATTAAGGAAATTTGGCTTGGGTCCTGGAAAGTAAACATATTCCCAAGTCCTGCCTGTGTAAGCATTACAACAATAGATCCTCTTGCAAACTGCATACAAAGATGGTAATTCATTTGTGTGGTGGTTGATGGGAAAGGGGTCCTTGGTAGTAACACGAGTATTATACCTAGTTCTTGCATTTATTTCTATTCAGACCTTGAGTTTTATGGTTAGTAAAGTGTTTCATACAAGTATGTTACACAATTGCACACCTTTAGAAATTAGAAATTGGATGGATATTCTGTAACTTAGCAGTAAAGTTACAAAAGAGAACAACATATCCTCAACATACCAGGGTAGGCTTCATTTTATGGAAGAAAGTCACTGCCAAACTAATACAGGTGCATAAAACAAATTTTTCCTGCTGTGCTGTTCACAGCGTTCTTACTTCTAAGTATACTTGTACATATATAACCCTTTTTTAAAAAGACCTGTTACATTTGAGAATTTGATTAAGAATGTCATTATACCTGATACCTTTCAAAACTGTTTACAGAACAACTTAATCATAACATTACATGAACTCGGTATTAGGATAGGCCTATACTATTTGGCACTTTTTGGATGTATGGTACATATTTTCTGTGATCTGTTGCAAATTAAAGTCATCCCAACAATATTTTTAAGGCCAGTAGAGCCAGTAAAACATTTTAAAGAAGTGCACTTCATACTAACTGAACAGAGATGGTGACAAGTCAATTTTTGCAAGTCCAAGTCAAGTCACAACTCAAGTCAATGTTGGCAAGTCCAAATAAGTCACAAGTCATTCCCTTCAGCTTCAAGTCAAGGCAAGTCACAAGTCAAGCAGTAACAAATCAAGTCAAGTCATTTGGACAAGTCAAGTCACAAGTCACCATAAATATTGACTAGCAGGATCTCGCTGAATGGACTGTTCGAAGGCTATTATCTACTTTGTCGTCATATTCCATTCCAAAGCAAGCAAAAAGTTTGGGGCACCCGTTACATGATACTGCAATCGATGACGAAACTGAAATATGTGAATCAGAGCACGCTGCGTAAATCATGGGAAGGATAAAGCGCACTGAAACGCAAATTAACTAACCATCTGCATCACGATCAATTATGATCTTCTAGTCGCAATGTTTGCGCTAGGTCTGAGAATCTGGGGGGATTTACAGATTTTGGGGATCTTGGAAAATCACAAAACAGCAAAACGGTCAATTTTTCTTCATTTCAACAGGTTGACACAACTTGGCCGATTTCTTATTTGCATGGCTAATATACTGTGATTTTTGAAGTTATTATCTTTCTTGACAATTACCCGAAGAGCACCAACATCTCCTCAGTTCCGCACTCAGGTAATTTCGAGAAGAGTGGAAACACTTCATGTTCTACGTAGGTCGCAGTACCCTTGTAAATATATCGTTTCCCGATGCGATAGGGCAGATCCGGTTTGGAGAAATAAATCAAATCATTAATGCGTCCCAAACTCAAAGTCAGAGGAATCGGATGCGCATCATAACCATATAATAAAGAGAGGATTTTGACTGGACAGTTGCCATATTGGAGTGGTGAATACACTCTTCGTCTCCTCTCAGTATACCGTGTAACAATGCCTCTTTTATAAACAGATGTTCGGCTGAAGACGAGCAGTTAAAGACAGACTGTCATCACCCCAAAGTATATTTTTAGTGTATGTATATCAAAATTCTCAGTTGGTGACTGCTCTTTGATTGACATCAAAGTTTGAAAATTTGAAAGATGCAGAGTAGCTCACATTCCACACAAGGCAGAGAGAGTACTTTTATTACATTTTATAGCCTTGTATGCTCACCAGGACATGGCCTTAAGCAGTAAAACAAGTTTATTCTTGCACAAGGAAGAGCCTCATACAGTTATGGGAGGAGCTAGAAGATGCATAGTTGGGAGAATTGGAACTGTCTGGGATCATGAAAATTCCCCTTTAAAGTCGAGCTCAGCTCTCCATGTATAAATTGCAAGTATTGCATGCAGGAAAAGGTATTACCACTGGTTGCAATGATGCCTAAACAGCTTGTTTGCGTTATGTAACAATGTGAGTACCGTGTAGTGGTTTGTGTAGGTAAATGTCGCGCACACTTGTGCGGTCTGGTCATGCCGCGGCAGCGCGAGCAGGGGATCGGCAGCGAGTTATTTAAATCAAAATTGGCCATCTAAATAATGCTTCTGACTTACGTTGGCGACAAGTCATTTGTTGCAAGTCCAAGTCAAGTCACAAATAAATGAATGCAAGTCCAAGTCAAGTCACAAGTCAATACAGAAATCGCAAGTCAAGTCACAAGTCACGAAAATAGTGACTCGAGTCCGACTCGAGTCCAAGTCAACAATTCCAAGTCAACAACCCTGTCACTGAATCAAGCAGTTCTGCTCTCTATTTCTAACTTTTACTCTTATATCAAGTAGGCCTATACAAGACATACATGAGTTTAGGCGATCCACTTATGATCTTAAATACAATTGCATCACAGTTTTTCCCTAAGAAAACTGGAAACCATAATCATGGCATTATATTTTTCAAGCAGATGTTTCTTTCAAAGAAATAACCAAGTTTGGTAGCTATTATGAGCAGTCAGCAGTTGGTCTGACTCATCAGGTATGAGGTTTGTCATGTAGGGCTCACAAAATCCCACAAAATCTTACAGAATCAAGATTGGAAATAATAATTTAGGAAAAAACAGGTACATACCTACGGAGCTTTTAAGGTGTCATGCAGATATTGAGATATAACGTGACTATCTCGACTTTTTTACAGTAAGATATTGAAATGTTGACATCCGAGATCTTATTATCTAAATATTTTAGAGTAAAATATTTACATACTTAATTAAAGAATCGCAATGTTCTAATATCTTTACTGAAAATGTTGAGATATTGACATCCGATATCTTGTCATCTCAATATTTTGGGGTAACATTTTTAGGTATGAAATTACAGAATCTCAATATCACTATATTTTCTCTGAAAGATATTGAGATACTGACATCCGACATCTAGGTATCTTAACATTTCAGCGTAAAATATGTGGATATTAAATTACAGGATCTCAATATCCTTACATCTTCACAAGAAGATATCGATATAAATATGACATCCGAGATCTTGTTATCTCACTTTTGTAGTGTAAAGTAATTGAAATATTAAATTACATGATCTCAACATCTTAATATCTTCACTGGAAGATACTGAGATACTAACATCCGAGATCTTGTCGTCTAAATATTGCATATTCAAGATGAACCAAGGATCTCTATGTGTGAACTTCACAACTCAGTAAGAAATATATTGTAACATGATTCTGAAAGCCATTCATGAATAGAATACCAGGTGCACTATTTAAATTGGAGTGAATGCATTTTCCCTTTAAATCAAATCTAATTTTTCTTCTTGAAATATAAATTTGTTTCTAAAGCAGAAAAGAATGTAAACATCCAACTTTAAGGTCTAAAAGATTTTATCCCCCTCCTGGAAGACATTTCATCGAACATTTTCTTGCAAGGCCTACTTTACGATGGTGTCTCCCACATGTCGTACTAAGAGCGTTCGGGAGAATCCCGCACCGGGTACCAGTCTTGTAAAGGCGCCATGTCACAGCACTCATGCACAGGTAAAAAAGGAAGGGTCTGCCGTGATGTCAACTATCTGTAGGCACGCCACTAGAGAGTTTGAACTGCCCCCGAGATTTCGCCCATGCTACTACCCTGCGCAAGCACACAAATATGGACATTCCTTGATGCGGGGGCGATTTTGCTCTTCAGGGGGGATGCTAAGGGCAGCAGGGGTCTTTGAAAATGTAAACTACTTAATAAAAAGCTGGAGCTTAAAAAGATAGTACAAAATAATGTTCCATTGAGTTCTAAAATTAGTGTTTATAAAATGGAGATAAAATGAGGCCAACAAGCATACTACAAAGTTCGTAAACTATTTTGATTGCCAGATACCAGCAGATTGCATCTTGGAAAGTCCCCAAACCCACGCGTGTCATGGCCATTTGACTCAGTCAGTCAGTATTGTTTACCCTAATCCGGAATTGCAAAGGTCGAAGTGCATCATACTACAAGATTTCATAAAATTTTTACGGTTACTAATCTTGATTGTCGGGTACGAGAAAGTTGCGTTAACAGCGTTGATCACTCCTTCGACGATCGCAAGTTTGGGCTTCGCCATCACGTAGTAAATCCCCATGGGTTTGCAATCACCTGGATCCACACATACAAAGACTATATTAAACACCATTTATGTTAACAGTGGTTTCATTTCTTGTCACCCATATTTTATAGACAAAAGGCGTTCTTTTATGGTCATTCATATTTTGTAGACGGTGTTTCCTCAACACCCTTCTGTGCAAGGGGCCATGATAGAGCCGAAAAAGGTTGGAAAGGCCTGTTCTTCAGTATTGCGAAACGTGACGTGTGCTTGTAATTAGGGGTTAGCCTTGCGTTCTGTTCTCCAATACGTTTATGGTAAAAAATCCATGGGACACTCAGAGACAAACATTTTCATTCAATGTCGCCAAGTCAAATATGTTCAAGTCAAGCCGCAAGTCATTTTTCTTCAAGTCAAGTCGCAAGTCATTTTTTCAAGTCAAGTCAAGTCGCAAGCCAAGAAAATGTACGGTACGACTCGAGCCGGACTCGTGTCCAAGTCAGCGACTCGAGTCAACAACTCTGGAGATAGTTGTTCCAAGTTCCAACCATTCCCATCAGATCACGAAACTGTTCCCGGCTCAACATGAATTAATCCTTGAACCATCAAGGGACAATTCGCTCACCAAGCGGTGATATTCTCCCAGATTCTTTCTTCTCTTCTTGTTGATGTCGTGCACCCATTTTCCCTTCCGCTTACGTCTATGGAGAATGAGGGACGCAATGGCAAGGTCGTCGTCACTGCTAGAATCACTCAGTGGCGCCGCCAGGCTTTGGTGATGGGGGGGGGGCACAACAGATGATGTCGTAATGACGCTTCAGTTAACCTCCCAAGTCTACGCAAAATGCGTTTTCTTCGTGTGCTCCCTGCTTTCGTACACACAGTGGGGATCATTCCTTTGTCAGGTGTCACTGCACTAAGGTGCCGTCCTGGGGGAGGGGTCTAAGGGGAGGGGGTAAATTTTTGTTTATTTAAAGTTGCTTAGATGCAAAATGGTGCTATCTTTATGATATTTTTGGAGCTGATCACATACCTGTATGGCTGGAAAATATCCATAGTTTATAGTGAATTCTAATTTTTCCGACTGGCTGGATGTTTTTTCCAACTGAGTGGCGACGCTTAAATATTCCTTTTTTATGCCCCCTGCGTTTTGAATACAGCAGTGAGGATCTTTCCTTTGTCACTATATAAAGGTGCCGTCCTGGGGGAGGGGTTTAAGGGGAGGGGGTGTCCCCTCCCCTTTGAGAAATTTTTTCTTATTTAAGGTTTCTTAGATGCAAAATGGTGCTATCTTTTGGAATATTTTTGAAGCTGATCATATATAGCTGGAAAATGTCCATAATCTAGTGAATTCTAATTTTTGGTTAGGTGAAAAAGGAGAGCATGTTGTCTACGAGAAGAATACGTTGTAAACAAACCTCCTAAAGACTCCCTTTTGGCTACTTTACCGCCTTCTATTGGCAAAGTTTTTACCCAAAAATACGTGCGTGGAGTCCACAGAAACATTGTTGGACTATAACGAAATTTTTCCTCCCCTTCATTGTGCATTATAAAAAGGCATATAAGGCTGGCAGATACCTGTATAGGGCCTTCCGGAAGCTCTGAATAAAGTACATAAAATGGAGCAATGACATGACATCCAAATGATAACATAGAGTAGAGCACTTTTATAACTATCGTATTTTTACTAATTCTGAACGAAAATCCAGATGAACAGCTTCCAGCAATGGGGAACGGGCGGGAGGGAGACTATTGGTGCAGGAAGGTGATATTAGACCTCCCTGATAGGTAAAGCAAAAGGGGTGAAGGACTAACAAAGGCGTTTTCAGAATGCTTGTTTATCGTAAGTGTATTAAAAATCACCATCTATCAAGGGCGTAGACAGGAATTTGTCAAGGGGGCGAAGCCCATAAACAGACTTTCAGCGCTTTGCGCCACCATGGGTTGGCGCAAAGCGCAAGAAAATTTTGGCCCAAAGTGCCTCCCAGATCACTGGAAATGGCACTTCCCAAGCCTATTTTACCGCATATAAATAGGGGGAACACTAGCAATATTGTAAAAAAAAATTAAAAAATACCAAAAATATGCTTAAGGGGGCGGCTGCCCCCTTCACCCCCTTGGCTACGTGTCTACCATCAATACCGATAATGGCTGCGCGCAGAGCGCTCGGTAAAGGTTTTTGGAAAAATATAACGGCAAATACGTAATTTCAACTTTCCAAATCATGCTACAACAACTTAGATTGAAACATCCCATATTGATGCTAGGTCCCTACAGATGTTGTTATTATCGTTCCATGTATTATCACCTTAATAATGGTCATGAGGTTGAGTGCAAACCGTAAAGCATGAGCGCAAAGCGCGCGAAATTTTCCATTATATAAGATTTCCATGACAAAACCTGCATTCAGAATCTGCATCGAGACACTTTCAATTGCCCAACAAAGATACATGCCATTCAAAAGGCCAGTCTTTTACCTGGTAATTCGTGAACAGCTTTCAACTTTTGCTGCAGTGTTTCTTTGGGAGCTGCTATCAGAAGATATTGATAATAAGAACATTGTGGTAAGGGTTGAAGCGCGCGCAGCGCGCGAAGTTTTTGATAGTTTGCAAAGGATTTGCGAAAATTCTGATAGTTTGAGAAACTTTTGTGATAGAAAATGATTAAATAGATCTATCACTCGGTTCAAGCACACCTCACCCTACCCCTACAGAAATCTATAGCTTAATCGCCTTTTGGGATCATTTTAAAATTTTCAAAAAATTTTCATTGGGGGGCACGCGCCCCCCATACCCCCCCCGTGCCGGCGCCACTGGAATCACTCATGGTAGCCATATTGAATGTGGTATCTTTGGCAAATCTTTCAACTAATTACGTGCTTAGACATTATTAATGATAATTTCTCATTCTTTAGTGGCATTTTGGCTTTGTCATTGCACTCGTTATAAAAAAAAGTGCATCGACAAATACACGCTACGAATGCAACCGTATATGCTACTGATGATATTAGATTACTCTAAGACACTCTATTGATGCAGGGATGTACTTTTCGAACAAGTGTTTTGGTCAAAGTAATTTATTATTAACCCAGTAATGGTTTCAAGATATAAAGTATGTGCCGTGACGTGCACGCGAAGCGGGCCAAAGTTTTGCATTAGAAATCATTTCCATAACAAAAGTTGCGTGCAGACTTTGCACTGAGACGTTTTCAGTTCCTAGCAAAATGCACCCGCCAGTTAGAGGGCCGCGAGCCTTCTTCCTAGTAATTCGTATAAACTTTCAATTTCATCAAATGTATCTTCCCCTGAATTTCACTACTCCTCATTCTTGCAATGCTGTGTTCCTCCATAATGACTTCTGAGCACAACAAGAAGCTTTGTTATTGTAGAAACCCAACCATTGAATAATACGAATATGTTCGAGACGGTATTGGTAATAACACAACCATGTGGTGAGGCTGGAAAGGCACGGAGCGTGCGAAAATTGTGGTACTTTGAGAAGGATTTGCGAGAATTATGATAGTTTGAGAACGACTTGTGGATAAAAAAAAAATGATTAAAATAGATTCATCAGTGAGTCAGAAACAGACCTCACCCTACCCTCTACAGAAATCTATAACATAAATGCCTTTGTGGCTCACTTTAAAATTTTCGGGCAAATTTTCGGAAATCAATTAGGGGTGCACGTCCCCCATGCCCCCCCCGGGCCGGCGCCACTGGCAAAAAGCAGTAAAAGGTAACCGGGTTAGGTGAAATCAGAAAGTTGTTGTTTAACACAAATTCCCATCAGGGAGTTTGTATTAGCTGGAGATGCATCGGGAAACTTTGATCCACTTCAGCGCGTGGGGAATATCCTACAAACAGGGACCATTGCATTTAACGTTATTTACCTCTTTGTGTGGTACCTAGGCAACCTCACCCTTGCCGAATGCATCCTAAGAAAGGGACTTGACAGGCGACAAAGCTTTCATGTCTAGTTGCCCTCAGTCAGGAGCAAATTGATGTACTTGAATACAAAACGACTGTTTATTGCCACCAAATTCAGGAACGCGCAGCAGAACACTCCTGCTCTACGCAAATGAGCCAAAAAGGTGTTAAGTCCTTAATTTCAAAAACTCATTTCGATCATGTGACAGTTTCATATTTTTCATTTTTCTCTCTATCCCCCTTTTCTCCTCTTTTCTCGCCCCTCTTTTTCTTTTCTCTTTCATTTTTTCTCCCCTTTTTTTTTGCATTTTTTATTTTTCCTCATTTTTCAATGAGCGGGGCCATGGTGTCCTATTTAAAGACAAGCAGTCAAAACCCCAAAGTCTATTTTTGATGTGGGGTATCAAAATTCTCAGTTGGTTCCTGCTCTTCGATCAACGTTAAAGTTTGAAAATTCAAATGATGCAGAGTAACTCACATTCCACACAATGCAGAGAAAGTGTTTGGATTACACCTTATAGCCTTGTATGCTCGACAGGACATGGCCTGAAGTAATAAAGTGGGTCATTGGTTTCTACACAAGGAGGAGATTTATTCAGCTATGGGAGGAGCTTCAAGTTTCTTAGTTGGGGTTGGAACTGTCTAGGACGACGAAAATTGTCCATTAAATGAGTGACTTTGAGATGTACAATCATCAATTAAGCTATTGCCCTCAAATTCTCCGGCCAGGAAAGCTGTTGAAGGGACGAGCTAGCTTCCAAGGGAAGGGGATTTTTTTCAGAGGTACAAGGTTTTATGATATGTGTTAAGGAATAAGTGTGAGGTTTAGCCTCAATAATGATTTTTGGGGCAAAGTATTTTCTGGAAGTGTCATCCTCCCCCCAGGCCTCCCTTGACCACAGGCTTGTAAAGTCCCCTACCCTGCTCTGTCAAGAAAATTTTGCTCCTCTCTGAATAGAAACTTGTCTGCAATTAGGTATATTATGTTAGCACAAAGCTTTTTCTCACCATTAGCCTATCCCCTTTTGAAAGTTTCCCCAACCAATGGCTGGGGAAATTTCAAATTTTTGAGGTGAACTATAGCCCTCCAAATTTTCAGGTGGATCTAATATATGGATGAGACCTGTAGTTTGAGGACCAAGTGAAAGCACATATTTCAAGAGCACAATTTCTTTCCAACAGATATATTAGAAGATGGATGGGACACTGGTAGAGTCACATGTTGTCGTGGCAACACTCATCTTATCTATTGTGGGACTTTTCTGGCATTGGAGCACCAAGAAACCATCCAAGGATTTTCCTCCTGGACCTAGACCTCTCCCACTTGTTGGGAATCTGCTTGGTGAGTGGTATCTTACTAAATAGAATGTGCCATAGGCTGTGCATCAGAACAGAGCCTGTAGGCCAACAGGGTATTGCAGGGGGCAAGAATATTTTTGGGGTTCAGTATTTTTCAGGGGGAGCTGGGTGAGTTTTGTTAAGCAATGGTGTTATATGTTGCTCTCAAACATTTTTAGGGCGGAGTGAAAAATTTGGGGGGAGTGGGAGAGGGTGCAAATTAGGCACGCCTCACCCTAAGTTGTGCCCCCATACCCCTACAGACGTCAACTTGATGGGCTTGCAACTTCATAAGCTGCAAGTGCATGATAATGCAAGAATTTCTCTACAACTGTTTCCTTAGAAAATTAACTGTAGTGGTATAGCCATATATTAAATACACCATCCTCGTTTTCATGGTTTTGAATTTTGTGACAAAAACAGATCGTAATGATTTCTGCATGATGGCAGATTACATCCATTAAAACTTAGAGGAAAATAACTTTTGAATATTTAACTAAAACAGGCATATGGAAATTATGACATTTTCACAAGAAGGTGTTTTTGGAAATTTTCTAATTAGTAAATAATCATGACAAGCATTTTGCCCCGAAAAATCAATGCTTCTTATCCTGAAATCGTCAATTTTTGATTGGAAGTGGGGTATGCTGTAGCCTCTACAAGTATGTTTCAGAATGTTACTGTTTCACACTTTAAGTACAAAAAGAAGTTCTGAATTAGTTTTACAGTTCAGTGCCGGAAACGTTGCTACGTAATTAAAAAGAGTTCTACGGGAATTAGGATATCCGGATATACTTATTTATATTGAGGTGTCATCTGCATTTTCCCTTAAAACGTAAAAATTGAAAGGTATACATAACAATGGGTACATTTGCGTAGTGCGTTTAAAGTTCAAACATGGTACAACAGACAGGGGTGGCAAATGGATTTGCTGGACAAGGGGGCCAAGCTCCCAGACCGAGAAGGGGGGAGGGGGGACATGCAAACCAAACCTCAGATAAGAGCGAAAGGTTGCTGAAAGGATGTTCTAAGCAGAGAATTTTTGGCCAGTTTCCCCTGCCAAAAATGTTGGGCTTCTATTGAAGAAAATTTGAAAAATCCAAGCAAAGTTAAGAAAGAAAAGCTGAAAAGTTTGGATTTTTAGTAAGAAAATTGAAAAATGTGGGGTTTTCATTGAAGGATTTGCCCAAATTTAGAGCAAATAATCAAGTAAATCATCGGAGGGACCAGGGTTGAACGGTTTACTAACCAGGCAGTTCAAACCACCCCAGTAAAAACTGGTTAAAACCTAGCAAGTTTTGACCACCTAAAAGTGGTCAAAACCTCATTTGGCATAAAAATGAATAAGTTTTGCAGAAGTGATAAATTATAAGATTCAGGTTTCAGATTTACAGTAAGCTGTGATGCTAGCAATATAGTTACTGTCTCTCCAATCCCCTACAGACTTTTTATTGCATCCCACTAGTCTAATGGACCACAATGCAATGTAGTATTTACTGTGCAAACACTGTTCAACTGACACATTTTATGCTGTCTTTGACATTTTGATGACTTAGCTGGAATCTTCTTAAAGGGAGAATGCAGTCACCCCAATAAAGAATTGTATAGTAGACTATCCTATTTCCTGAATGGCTCTTGAGAATCATGTGACAGTATTTTTCTCACTCAATTGTAAAATTTACAAGGAGCAACTGCTTGGTTTACCTTGAATATGCAATATTTATGTCCTAAAATATTATGAAAGATACTTGGAAGAGAAATAAGACGAAATTTATGACGTTTAGGTGTTGTTTCAAAATAGACGAGTTGGGAAATGTTTCCACGCAATGCAATATGGGAATGGGTCAAAGGTTAAGTGTACCACGCTTACAGTGTCCCAGCGCGGTTGTTGCATGCTGAGCACGCAGAGCTAAACACGTTGCCCGTTGTCATGGTACACTTGACCTTGTGACCCGACGGGAAGTAATGAATTTCCCAACCCGTCTATAAGTTTGGGACGACTGCTTTTGACCTTTAACTTACAAATTGACTGTATAGTAAGAGTGAAAAAGTGTGTCAGTTTACTGTCCACTAGTGTGCCTTTATGCAGGGCCGTCAAGTTTTAGTGACTGGTGAGAGTGAGATTCGCTGTGAGACTACTGACGTGGAGCGCGTACATCGGTTCAAGCGGAGCGTCCTGCCAGGGGGACTTAATTTTTGCCAAAAATACGCCTAGACTGCAGGAAATGGCACTCCCCGTGCCTCATTACTGCATGCCCACAATTGCCAGTTTGCATATGTTTCGTTTTCCTGGAAATTTTAAAGGAGACATTCTGTTCTCATTATATAAATAGGCCTACAAAAAATTGGCAATTCTGAGCCCTACCGGTACGTATTGCTGACAGCCCAAAATCGAATATAAATATATCCGGTGGACTTAGACATATTTGTTCACATTTAGGTTGAAAGGAGCTAGATCGATGATGGCAAGATTAATTATACTATAAACTGTAATATTGTCAGCTTACTGCAGACTTTGATCAGTTCAAGGAACTTATGTAGCGTGATAGCTGGCGTTTTACCGACACCCGACGCATTGTTGCGTTATGAGTGGAATTTTTTCACCATATTGAGACATTGCGTGAGAAACTGATGCTTCATCGTAAGAGCTTGAGATTGCTCCGAAATGCGTGACTCTCACGCTGAATGTGTGAGAGTTGACAGCCCTGCTTTTGTAAGAACCTACCACATTGTATCCTTGTATACACAGTAAATAAGCGTATACCTGACTTGATCCCTTCTTACCCTAAGTCGATTCTAAATTTCATATCTCATTTTGATCAGTGGCGTAGCCACGTTTTTTTTTTTTGTCGGGGGGGGGGGGGGGCAAGAGCACTAAGATTTCCCCCAATTAGTGATCTGCTTCCTAATAATCAGTGTTCTCCGCAGATCCCAATTTTGTCCGGGTGCTTTCCTCTAACCTGGCTGATGACGGTGACTGATCCCCGTCAAGGGGGAGGGGTCAAAGGGGAAGGGGGTTCCCCCTCCCCCTTTGGAAAATTTTTGCTCATATAAGGTGGGCTAGATGCAAAATGGTGCCACATCTGGTGATAAATGTAAACTGAATACATCACCAAGGATTCCTATTTTTTTTAGGAAGCTTTTTTTTTATCTTGCTTGTCTTCAGGTCTTGGTGAATTTTTCTTGAGTCCTACTGGTAGATCAGAATCACAATGGGTGAAGTACAGTAATTAAGTGTACCCTGGTACACCTTTCCCTTCATCAGTTCACCACATTCACCACAATCAGTCCAAATTTTACGAGGATCTGCCCTTGTAGCAGAGTATAGCACTTGACCACTGACCCATTCTAACAAACTGCATATACCACAATGCTGCTGCTTTAATTATCAAGGAACATTGGAAGTATACAGTAAAAGGACAGAGTCCCTTGTCAGAGGTCCAGAGATCCCATGCTGTATAAAACAGATAGTAAAACATAACTAGTACAACTATAAGCATGGTGTCATCATTCCATCTCTGAAAACCTTAATGAGGACTGGTTGTACGAGTGTGGCATATACTTTTAAATAAGTAAAGTGTACTGGTTGAGAAATTTAAAATTTTACCAGATTATGCGCAAATTTCACCATATATTCACTTTCAAAATTTACCCCAAGATTTTTCCAGAGGGGGCAACTCGCCCCTACCCCCCCCCCCCGGCTACGTCACTGATTTTGATAGGTTAAAACTATGGTTTGCCTTGTCTTAAGCAGGTTTAAACCGCTTTCTGGTCAAAAAGAGTTTTGGGCAGCCAAAAATCAAACCCTGAGAGGGACTGGCAATCTTTACTGACTTCATATTTATTGTGGCTATTACGGCTTCCCGACGAAATTGAAAAATTCCGTGGTGGGGGTGTGTGGTTCATCTGTGAACTGTTTGATAATTTTCTTCACATGTATACTTAAGTTCAGATGCTTAAGAAATTTCGAGCTTGAACAATGTTCTGCTAAATTAAATGTACTGCAGTTTGTATTTGAAATTACATGCCGATTTTCTAAAATATATTACAGATTTTGCGTTTAAACCTCCTCATATGGTATTTCTTGAACTAAGAAATAAATATGGGGACATCTTTTCTGTCAAGATTGGCCAGCGATGGACGGTTATCCTCAACAGTCTCCATGCTACTAGAGAAGCACTTGTAAAACAGCCAGTCAACTTTGCTGGTCGACCCGACCTATATTCTTGTGAGATACTCAGACTTGTTTTAAGTTGTTTTTGTAGATCGGGAATGGCTAATGAAGCACGGACTGTGACAAATGGGCCTCAGTAAAATGGTCAACTGCTATTTTCCTAGTTTAACATATGGGTGTACAATTCTGTAGAAGCACAGATCTTGAAGACACCATATTGACAAACAAATGAATTTTCAGAGTACCTTGCATATATTCAATGGTATGAGGCTATGAACATTATATACCCCATTAAGACAGTAGGCTGGTGGGGTATGAAAATAGCTCTTTTCTAGAACAGTAGTAGAGAGAAAGAAGGTACATTTTGCAAGCATTACTATCTTCTCTGTAATCAGTAGGCTACTTCCAATTTATCATTATTTAATTATACCTAAACCAATCGCAATATAATTCACTCAGATCCACTTATTTTCCTTATATTTCAGTTAAACTCTTATCAGGAGATGGGAAAAGCATTGCCTTATCAGACTACAGCATCGATTGGGCAAATAATCGCAAGATGATCCATGCTTCCTTAAGGTACAGAATATGTTTTCCCCTGTTGCAACCTGTATTTGGTGTTTTTGAGAAACTCCGACTGTCTGCTATGACAATACTTTGTTGTACAGTAGGAGAAATGGGGGGGGGGGGGAGATACATGCTCACTGGACTGAACATAATACCCTTTGTGCCTGGGTCGGTTAGGAATAGGATTAATGTTAATAGCAGCACATGGGCTGGTGTTAAACAGTAGCAGACCTTGGGTCTTGTGGTTCCTCGGTGAAGCCAGTATACAAAGGTGTGGGGCAAGGGGTCCGGGGGGAGCTTCCCCTGGAAAATTTTTGCCCCCTGTTAGAAAATTTAAAATTGACATTGCCTTAATACATTTTAGAATATACTCCCTAAAACATGTTTTGCTCCCCCCCCCCCCCTTGCCGGAAACTATCATCAGTAGGTCAGCTAGGGGCTTGTCCTTGGTCTTGTGGGCATTCACTTTATATATTCATTGTGTAGAAACGTATGTAGATTCCATAGTCACCGTAAGGTTCATAAGAGCATGCCACGTGGTTTTATAAAATAATTTGATTTTATTTACGATCAAATTACAATCTGTGTTTTTGGAGAGTTCATGCAGCAGATTTAAAACTAATTTATGACAGGAACAAACTGTCAGTACTGGGGTATGATTACCTTCTTTAACATAAAAGTTTTGCTGTAAATTTATCCCTTTTGTTTTCTTACAGAAATTTAGTCACAGGGGATCATACTAAGTTTGAAGCTCTCATCCTTGAGTTTACACCACAGGTTGCTTCTGCTCTGGATTTGACCAAAGGAAAACCTTTTGATCCAAAACAACTCATCTGCCACTTAGTGTACAGCATCTTGGGAAAAATCTGCTTTGGGGAGAGGTGTGAGAATCAGTTTATACCAATCTTAGAGTGATATCACATTCTTGTTTTCCCTATATTAATTTTTTTCTTCACCGTAACAGTTTTAGACACGGTGCAAGATAAAGGGCCTGTACGTATGGACATATACTCTAGCCTGCCCACATTTAGAGCCCTCCAAAGTGAACATATTTTATTTGAATGAAGTAGTCTGCCAAAAATGTTGATTTAAGAGTGCTATCCATGATAAACAATAAACTTCAGATATATTATGAAACTTCAGGAACCATGGGCGTAAATCCCGGGGGGATGGGGGATATATTCCCCCAACATTTGACCAGGGGGGATGGCCCATGTCATCACCCCCCAATGTTTCAGTCTACAGATACGTGTTTGATAGAAAGTATATTTTATTCTTCATTTTCGTAAGAAATTTATTCAATCTCGCTTCACTTTGTATCACAAAAGTTTCTAAAACTATCAGAATTTTAGCAAATCGTTGGCAATCTATTAAAATTTTCGCGCGCTCCGCGCGCTTCCAACCTTACGTCAGTGTCACTCATATTGTCAATATCTTCCGATAGCAACTTTCGGAGAAGAACAGCAGCAAAAAGTTGAAAGTTTACGAATTAATAGGTAAAAGACTGGCCTACGGCAGTGGCATGTAGGTTTGTTGGGCAATTGAAAGTGTCTCGATGTAGAGTCTGAATGCAGGTTTTTTTAATGGAAATATTATTCGTCACTGTTTGCACTCCATGTCATGACCATTATTAAGGTAATAATACACGAAACTGTTCTGATCACGACACTTTCCGAAGAACAGAGATACATCTCCAAACACCTGTGGGAACCTCGCATCAATATGGGATCTTCAAAAATTTTTACCAGAGCTTCGCCAGTTCGCGCTGAACCATATTCGGTATGGATGGTGATTGTTAATACACTTATGACGAAAACAGCACTCTGTAACGCTCTTATTAGTCATTCACCCCTTTTGCTTCACCTATCAGGAAGGTCTAATATCACCTCCCTGCACCTATACTCTCCCTCCCTCTCATTTTCCATTGCTGGCAGCTGTTCGTCCGGATTTTAGTTCAAAAGTAGTAATACGATAGTTGTAAAGTGTTCGACGTCGTACTCTATATTATCATTTGGATGTCAAGTAGTATATGCACTATGTCACCCCCCCCCCCCCACCGCCCCAGTTAATATGATTAATGCAGAGCTTCCAGGAGGCCCTATTCAGGTATCTGCTAGCCTTAGATGCCCTTTCATAATGCACAATGAAGGAAAGGACATATTTCGTAATAACTCAAGAATGTTTCTGTGGATTCCAGGCACATATTTTTGTGTAAAAACTTTCCCGAAATAGAAGGCAGTAAAATTAACGGAAGGGAGGGGGATTCAGGAGATTTGTTGACAATGTATCTGTCTCTTAATAGGCAACATATTCTCCTCTTTTACCTTACCAAAAATTAGCATTCACTAAATTATGGACATTTTCCGGCCATATATGATCCGTTCCAAAACATCCCAAAGATAGCACCATTTCGCATCTAAAAGACCTTAAATTAATAAAAAAAAATCTTAAAGGGGAGGGGGAACCCCTTCCCCAGGACGACACCTTTATGTAGTGACAAACGAAGGATCAAAACTGCTACATGCAAAAGCAGGAACGCATGAAAAATAAAGGTGTAACTTACGCAGACTTGGGGGAACTGAGGTATTACTACGACATCATCTATGGTTCCCCCAATCACGAAAAGCCTTGCGACACCACTGATCTCAAGCCAACTTGCAGGTCTCTGAATTCAAAATCCAGTTGTCTGGGATGACCCTATATGTTGATCCCTGCCTTTTTAAGCTTAACAGGACATTGTTGCTCTTGTATAATTTCAATCCAGTGCAGCTTATCAACGAGTTTTGTGCTCAAAATAGCATTTCCTAAATGTATGAATATACCAATAGCCTACCAAAGAGCACTACCACTAAAATTAACCCCTTAAAACAGTCTTCCTGGCACTTCTGAGACATTAAAACCCAGGAGCTGCTGGGGGCTTCGCCCCCTGGACCCCCACCGGGGCTTTGCCCCTGGACACCACCAGTCATGGGCTCGCGCTTCGCGCTTGCCATGCACGCTTCACGTGCACCTTTTCCACATTTGCTATAGTTCAACCCATCCCCCCCCCCAAAGTTGAAAAGAAATCTACGCCCCTGTCAGGAACATTCTGACTGGGTGGAGTCAGCTACTCCAAAATACTGTCCTTTCAATGCATTATCCACTGCCTGGTAATATGGCAATCAACAAAAGTTATAGGAACATTAATTATTAATTTTCAAACAATTCCCGGATAGGCCCCCATTTGTGGAAAGGTTTGACAGAAAATTATCTTCATTGTCCAGGGTTCTTTTTTTTTTTTTGTTGGACCTACAGCATAAACCACATTGTACTACATGGCTCAGCCATCCTATGATTGGATCTTTTGGTGGGTGCACCATTAGCAGGACTGTATAAAGCCATGCAGATATGCTTGGAGTATCATGTTCCTTTCAAAATTATTTTTATGCATTGTCCAACTGTCTGGATGACTGGAGCATGGTAACAGCTAGCTTCCTGTCTGAGATATATATTGACTAATTGATACATCTTCTGTTTTACCAGCTTTGCCTTTGATGACCCGATGCTTTTGGAGAAAATGGCTGCAGGACAGGAATTCCTAGAGTTAGTTGGTAATGGCCTTCCAATAGATTTCTTTCCAAGCTTAGCATGGATTCCATTTAAACGTGCAGAAAAGTTAAGAAATCTTTGTGAGCTGAACTTTTTAGACATTCATAGGGCTATTGATTGCCACAGGAAGACATTTGTACCAGGTGAGGTTTAGGGCTAGTCTAGGCCCTGCGTGTGTAATATCTAATGTTACTGAAAAAAGTTTCCTTGTTTTCATGCCGTTTATGGTAACAATCCCTTACTGCAGCCCCTGGATATACATACATGTGCTCCCTTGGCTATGCATCGTATACTTATGTGAGTGGAAATTTGCCTCTTAATTAATACAATGTACAATACAATAACAGAAAAGACATTAATGATAACAAAAAAGGCTTTCATAATGGGGGTAATGCGTAGTAACTTTCTGAGGTTTCAACAACTTATGGTGCTTTTGAAAGTGAAGCTTTTGTCAAAAATGGCTCTGTATGGACAAAAGCTTGACATCTTTCACTTCATGCAGAAGTGTCAACGTTTAGCATCGCAAACCATAAGATTTTCATTAAAAGACATGTAGATCAATACTTCAGACCTGGAAGATTTGAAATTTGTCCTATACTGTATTGCAGTGCTGGCATTTGATGTGTGGTTTAGTGTTTGTAAAACTGTTTGAATAATGTTCTCTAACCCTGAGATCTGAAATTTTTGCTACTAGATGATGCCTGAAACTGTGCTACTATACAGTAAAAGTGTGAGAGTTGACTTGTCTGAGTCATGGGACAGCAGTGGCGGATCCAGGGGGGGGGGTCGCCGGCGTCCGGACCCCCCCTCAAATTTTCCAATGTGCCCTTTTTAAAAAAATGTTTTTTTTTTCACACTAGCAAAAAAAAAAAGGAGACAGTTTCACAGGTAATGACAGTGTTGTCCAATTCCGAGGAGATTTTCGTTACCCCCATCCAGTATCGATCAATCCACTCGTAAAAGTCTAGCCATGTATCGCAGAAACTTCCGGCAATATATTTGACTAAGGTAGCCTATATTGGCCGCCCCGAAACCCGAACAGTGCAATCGTTTTACAGAGAATGTGACTACAGTATGTCTGCGTGACAATCAGTCATTCTAATCACTTTTCGCCTGGAACCACGTGTGGCGTGCTTGGGCATTCAGAGTAATACAGAACACACAGATATTACGTCATACTCACCAGCTAGTGCTTTATGCAACGTATTACTACTGGGTTTAATATTGATTCCAAAAGGTCACTGCTAGTCTTTTGGTCTTACAAAATAATGATCTGTTCACACTCCATAAACGCTTCATCTACGAAACCTTCCCTCCACCCTCTAGTATCCATCCTCTAGTGAACAAGAGAGGGTACGTAAATACGTTTCGCTATGATATTTATAGTCTGGAATTACTCTCTTCTTTTATAGTGTTGCCCTAGTGATGGGAATAAAAAGCCAGTCTTAGGTAAAGTCCACAGCCAAGAGTTGACCAGAAGTCACAATAGACGAATCGGTGTTTGTTTCATTTTAAAATTACTATATAAAATCACCACCAGGTCAAATAACGCAATGTCAATCGGTTCAATTTTTTGACGTCTTTGGACCGATGACCGGTCTGCTGTCGCAAATGAAAAGCAAACATTCGACTTCAGTCATCTGTTCTGACAGAGTGTTTTTGACAGTCGCGCCGCAACTACATAGGGAACACAAGTACAGTATTTTAACCTCCTCCCCCAGTCGAGATAGCGGTGGCGCCAGGTGGGGGAGGGTCCATGCCCCCCGTCGGGGAAGACGGGCCCCCTATCGGAGCAGTTTTACTGAGTTTCGTAAGGGAGTCTAAGTCCAAAGTACGCAGTCCCCGACGACAACTAATCGACGGTTTACCTGTTTTTTGCTCTCAAGAGGATAATTTCTGTAATGAGAACCCAAAATTTTCGGCGCGCTACGCGCGCTGTAGAGTCACTCTTTTTTTTTCAATAGTTTCATTCCACATAGCAGGATAGCACAAGTCCTGTCAACCTTACCAAAAAAAATATAGGCAGAATACATAGTTTATGTAACGGTCGTAACTTTTATCCCATATCGCAAAGCCTAGTTGGTGTTCTCTTGTGTGTGTCATGCGGTACAGTCAGTTGGTGAGCGACTTACGGAGCAAAGTTTGGCTATTTCATCGTGTAGTCCAGGTGGTTTCGATACAATGTATGTTGCACCCGATACGGTCTACAAACCCTACACTTCTTTTTTTCGTTTCGTCATATGTTTTATGTGTAAGCCTATCAAAAAATTTCGCCCGCTTCGCGCGCTTTCAATTTCACGATCCAGATTCAAAGAACACTCTCAGTGCGTAACTCGGATCATGAAGTATTAAGTGATATAATGCAAAATATGCCTACAATTGCATGGGATAATGAGGCTCCCACATTTGCCCTTCTCATCATACCCTCGAAATAGGGAATGTCGGAACTTGGGATAGCTGACATTACCTGTGAAACTGTCTCCTTTTTTTTTTTTTTGCTAGTGTGAAAAAAAAAACATTTTTTTTAAAAAGGGCACATTGGAAAATTTGAGGGGGGTCCGGACGCCGGCGACCCCCCCCTGGATCCGCCACTGATAAGGGTAATTTCTGGGATAAAACCCAAAATTTTCGGTACGCTTTGTCCACTCTTCCTCAGTTCAGTTATACTTATAGCTAAATATAGTACAAACCCTTTCCACCTTTTCAAGTTAATAAGTAGAATACATGGATTTATGTAAATGTCGGGAATTGAATCGCATTTCGCTAAACCTGGTTAACGTTCACTTGTGTCTGTCGTACGGTACGACTAGTGACTCGAGGAGGGAAGTACAATAAAGTTACGCCCGATAGGGCCCAACTGTCCGCTCAATTGTTCTATATAAGTTTTAAATTAGTACAAATTCTTATAAGTGTAGGCTTACCCAAAACATTTTCGCGCGCTTCGCGCGCTTTGCAATTTCACCGTTTAGATCCCAGGTTTTGATTCCAGTTTTTTCATGTCTTTTGGTTTATCCTTTCTTTGTCAATATGCGGTAAGTTGTGTAATCGCTGACGTTTATGGTAACCAAAATTAAAAAAAAAATGAATGTGCCCTTTTTATGTTGGACCCCCCCCCTAAGAAAAGACCCTAGATCCGCCTCTGGGACAGTGTACTCATTGAAACCTCATCACTTACTAAAAATGATGTGGTGTAATACATAAAACAAATACTACCTCAACATGAGCTTCCTCATACACATGTTACCTGTCTTCATTGGCAGGGAAACCTCGAGATTTTATCGATCAGATGCTTGATGCACAACTAGCTGCTAAACAAAATGGCGAGGACACCAACATATCTGATGAAGTGATTGCCACTGGTATAGCAGATATTCATGGAGGTAGGTAGTTAGGCTTGTTTAATTAATATACATGCCAGCATGGGCGGCTCTAAGAAATTTTGTTTGGGGGGCAAACTTTAATCCGTATTCAGGGAGGTTCGGAGACCCCCCGACAATATTAATGGTCAGCTCCTGATAGTACAATAGGAGTATGGTTATTATTATTATGTATTACAGCGATGCCCCATGTAGTTTTCAAGAGCTCTTCAAAAACTATTTCAGGCAGTCAGTCATGAGCTGACTACTTTAAAAATAACCAGAAAGCCAAAAGGCTTTGTGATTCCTTGCTGAAAGGGGGGTGCTTTGTTACACTGAGGTTCATCCATCAAATTTATACTTCTCTACTTCATCATTTTTTATGATGTGGTCACAATTTCACCCCTGCTCACATCAGCTCATGCCACATGACCTTTGAACCAAAACTTAAATAACCAAAAAAAAAAAATGAAAAAAAAAAGTTTTTGGACTTCGACCTCTGGTGACCTCGAATGACCTTTGACCTCTGCAAAAAACAATAGGGTTCTCCCCCTGACATGAAAAATCTACATACCAACTATGAAAAGTGTCGGTCATTCCTACTTCAAAATAGCACGATTACAAGGTTTTTGGACTTTGACCTCAGGTGACCTCGAATGACCTTTGACCTCTGCAAAAAACAATAGGGTTCTCCCCCTTGACATGAAAAATCTACATACCAACTATGAAAAGTGTCGGTCATTCCTACTTCAAAATAGCATGATTACAAGGTTTTGGGACTTTGACCTCAGGTGACCTCGAATGACCTTTGACCTCTGCCAAAAACAATAGGGTTCTCCCCCTTGACATGACAAATGTACATACCAACTATGAAGTGTCGGTCATTCCTACCTCGAGATATCACGATTACAAGGTTTTGGGACTTTGACCTCTAGTGACCTCGAATGACCTTTGACCTCTGCCAAAAACAATAGGGTTCTTCCTCTCGACATGCCAAATCTACATACCAATTATGAAGTGTCGGCCATTCCTATCTCGAGATATCACGATTACAAGGTTTTTGGACTTTGACCTCAGGTGACTTCGAATGACCTTTTACCTCTGTCAAAAATAATAGGGTTCTTTCTCTCGACATTAAAAATCTACACACCCAACTATGAAAAGTATTGGTCATTCCTATCTCGAGATATCACGATTACAAGGTTTTTGGACTTTGACCTCTGGTGACCTCGAATGACCTTTGACCTCTGCCAAAAACAATAGGGTTCTTCCTCTCACCACAACGCATCTACATACCAAGCATGAAATCTATCCAAGCTTTTTAACTTGAGATATCGTGTAAACAAGGTTTTCAGGTTTTGACCCCCGGTGACCCCAGATTACCTTTGACCTCCACCAAAAACAATAGGATTCTTCCTCTCACCACAACGCATCTACATACCAAGCATGAAATCTATCCAAGCTTTCTAACTTGAGATATCGTGTAAACAAGGTTTTCAGATTTTGACCCCCGGTGACCCCAGATGACCTTTGACCTCCACCAAAAACAATAGGGTTCTTCCTCTCACCACAACGCATCTACATACCAAGCATGAAATCTATCCAAGCTTTCTAATTTGAGATATCGTGTAAACAAGGTTTTCAGATTTTGACCCCCGGTGACCCCAGATAACCTTTGACCTCCACCAAAAACAATAGGGTTCTTCCTCTTACTACAACGCATCTACATACCAAGCATGAAATCTATCCAAGCTTTCTAACTTGAGATATCGTGTAAACGAGGTTTTCAGATTTTGACCCCCTGTGACCCCAGATGACCTTTGACCTCCACCAAAAACAATAGGGTTCTTCCTCTCAATATGGGCCATCTATGTACCAAGTTTGAGAACTGTCCAACTTTCCCTTCTTGAGATATCGTGTAAACAAGCAAAGCCGTCACATACACACACACACACACACCCATACTGGTATTCATGTTTCAGCTTTGCCAAGAAGCCATAAAATGTTGGTTTTCTGGATTGTTTTCTAAAACCAACGAAAATTTCGAGCACTGAAGACACTTGGAAACGATGTAATGATAGCACTATTTTGGATCTCAGTACCGTTCCGAAACGAAATTTTTAAAGTGGGAGGGGAATTCCCCTCACTCAGAACAAGGTCTCATCCTATGTACTGTACAAGTAGCTAGGCCAAAAAGTATACTACACTGAGCTTAGATTGACATTTTGGTGTGTTTATTTTAATCAACTGAAATGGTATACTTTAGCACAGAGGTGGGGAACCCTTTTGTTTATAACTTGCCATTTGACGGTCATAAGACCGCTCGTGGGCCAATGACGCAGTCGATTTGAACAAGGGAAGGGGAACCTCTCCTTCTATGGGAAACACAATACGTTTAGGCTACATGCTTGTTACAACTTTTAGTAGACAGGTACCTATGCTAATCTGGCCAGGTGACACCGGGGCAAAACTGCTTTTAGTCGTGGATGATAATCAATACGGCTAATGGATTGTGTATCTAATGACCCCGAAAGTTCTAAAGTGTCTGCAAAATTATGGGCATTTAACTCCAGCATTACCGTTACCCTCTGTAAATGACATTATGATGCCTAAGCTAATCAGGTTACACATATCACAGCGCCATCATTAGCTTCGCACTAATGATAGGTCCATTTGTGATGTCTGAAGTACGTGTAGTAGCAAACAAGCAACTAAGAAAACGTGCGCGAAGCGCGCCGAAAAAAAATGTCGTTTTGAAAGCACTTCATTAATGCTTAACCTTTGCATTGCATTGGAAAGTTATTCACTTCTTCAATTTTAAACCAAGTCAAGGAAAAGGGAGGACCTTAACCATCTCGAATTACATGTTTTATTTATTTTTTTTTGAAAATTGAAGACGATACTTTGCAAACTTTTTTTTTTTTGGGGGGGAGGGGGCAAGTGCCTCCCCGTGCCGCTATGGCGAGCCGCTAATGCATGCCAGCATGGCTAGACATTGCCCTTTTATGGCCACTTTACTCTCTTAATACATCCACAAGTTTTTCAATACATTCTCCTCAACAAATTTCTGTTATTCTTGCTATTAAGGTGGAACGGATACAACAATTGTTACACTGTACTGGTCTCTAGCACTTATGGTGCAGTTTCCTCAAGTTCAAGACAAAATTGCTCAGCTTGCAGATGAAGTGATCGGTCGGGAACGGTTGCCAACCCTCGCAGATCGTGAGAAGTTGCCTTACATCGTTGCAGCTGTACATGAAGTATTGAGATATAGCACTAAGCTTCCAATGTCGGTACCTCATAGTACAACTCAAGACTGTAAACTTGGTATGTGCTTCAAAATTTTGATCAGTGGAATAGCCAGACTTTTCTATGGGGGAGCAAGTCAAACCTTAACATTTCACAAGGGGAGTGGGAAGCACTTCTGAAAGGGGGATGCATGCATCCAGCCCCCTTCTGGTTACCGCCTGCCTTTGGTGTATCTGTTGAATTTTGTTTTTCCCATTTTCTGTTTAAAGGCCCAGTTTCCTTGATCGTCAGAGACAGTGAAAGTTTCCCCCCACTATGCTCACTTTCAATGAACAAACACTCCCATTAATGAATAATACTACTACCATAAACACATCCCAGACAACATTCTGTAATTTAATTGCTCAAAGCCATACAGTCTGAAAATATATTTTAAAACGAAAGATTATTAAGACATTTCTCTGTCTGAATAGATTTCACATTTTATTGGGGTATAAAGGCCTATACCCTTTAACTATAGTACCTTCTTTTAGTGATATTATCTGTACACACATACATTGCATATAATGTGTCAATCCTTACACAGGTTAATTTTTCAAAGAGTTTCCTTAATAGCAACCTCCAAAAATATTTACATTGTTTCTAAACTTTTTCCCAGATGGCTATTTCATCCCCAAAGGCACCATGGTAATGACTAATCTTTGGGCTATCCATCGAGATGGAGAGCATTGGGAACAGCCGTATAGTTTCAGACCTGGTAAGATGTTTCTGCCTTCCATGGTCTCTAAAACAGCAAGCTAGGAACCATAATCAAATAACTAACATTCACTGAGTATTCACCAATACAGTTTCAGCCTTAACTAAGCCTTTAAAATAACATGCAAGTAATGATTTACTTATCCGGGATGAACCACTTTTTTTGCAAGCAACATCACTCTGCCATTCATATCAGTCTTTTCATTTGCAGCGCCTTTGTAAGTTAGTTATTGTGTAAGTTCTTCACAAATGTCACCATTGTGCATTTCTGTCATTGCATAGGACATTTTGGCAGTCACCTTAGCGTTCATGTATAAAATCGTATCTGCGGTCATGCTTTATGAGTGTACCATCACACATCTTGTAGCCATGAGTTGTGCCGGGCAGCAGGGAAATGGGAAGCAATCTGATACCACTTGTGAAAAGCCCCTATAGGGATATAACAATGCATTTCATGTAGTTTTATAATGCTGTCAGTTTGCCAAACATTTTTTCTATAATGGTCCTCCAGCTTTTATACCAATGTCATTGAATTGGATGTTTTTTTTTTCTTTTTTTTTATGCTTGTGAAGTGAGCAGGGGCCTGTATCCTCCTCGTAGCATTTTCACTGACCATATGTGACGTGAAAATTTCCCAAGGAATTCTCATGCAGAATAAACTGTTACCCTAATTGGCTTACAATTATCTTCTACAGAACATTTCCTGGATGAAACAGGCACAGTACGCAAGCATCCAGAGGGCTTTGTACCTTTTTCGACCGGTCGCAGAGTCTGCATCGGAGAATCTATGGTTAAAGCCGAGTTGTTCTTACTGTTTACCTGGCTATTCCAACATTTCAAGTTCAGCAAAGTACCAGGGACAGAGGACCAATCGTACATAGAACACGGACAAATATTAGTTGCAAATGAAGTGAATACTTACAAACTAATTGCAAAGCGCAGGTTTTGAACTTCACATGAAATACTGAAATACCATGTGTATATCTTCAAGTGATAAAGTTTTGACCTCTGGACTGTATCCTTGCACCACATACCAACACAACCAGAGGTATTCTGCTGAAATAATTATGCTTAATCACTTCATAAATTCATGTTTGGTTTGTATTCTAGTGAGCAATCATGCCCTTTCTTTTTCGTTACTCTTTTTCAAGATGATAAGTTGGATGCCAAATGGAAGAATTATGCATGTACAAAATCATGGGCAACAACAATATATATATCATAACTTTCCATTTCTCATTCAATTCTATTCTTTTATCAAAGTATATTCGTGCCTGCTGATTGAACTGGCTTACTACAAGCCTGCAATGTATGGAAGCAAATTTTTAAAACCATGTGCCTACTCCAACTTTGCCGTGCCCCTTTTGCATAGAGATCCATTGTCTCTGGCCCCACCACCCACCGTATTTTTGTCTCCAGAGTGGCACCACCTACTCCGAAATTCCATTTCAAAAAAGTTCAGTCAGTCCCACATTTTCATTTATACCATCTCTCTTGTTGGAAAACTTGGATGTCTTTTTTAAAATCAATTTATGGATGAAATAATTTTGCCCATAAATTATGTGGGATTGAGCAGAACATGAATATAATTGATCACAAACTGTCAGAATTTGCATGTACTTATTCCTCTTACTCTTGTATAAAACATGAAAAGATTTAACTTTTCAAAGGTTTTTTTTCTCTTGGCTTTTATTTGCAAGTTATCTGCAACAAATCATGGAGTGATCCAGTCCCAAAAGATCTTCAATTGAATTGAAATTAATGTTTTATCTTAAGTATTTTTTTTTAATTAACAAGTATACAGATCAAATTTACAATAGAACCTTAACACACAATACAGACTTTACTTTTTTGGATGGATATTCATATCAGAAGCCCTTGCTAAAACTTATTTTATTGTTGATATTCATTTGTCTCAAATTTCATTGCAACCATGTTCAATGTTGTTGTAAGGTACTCTAAGACCGAGACAGTTGACCACATGGTTTTATCAGATGTAGTAAGTGACAATGTCACTATTACAGCTGTGACCAAAGCTGACAAATTCTTCTAAATTATTTCACAAGAAGAATATCATCATGCTATTCATGGAAAGGATGCTTTATAAATCAAATTGATAGCTGTAAACACAATAGTCTTTTAATACCATGTAAACTTTACAACATAAGACTAAAATACAGTTGCCTAAGTGCACTTTGTTCCTTTGGAAGGATATTTAAATTACACAGACTTACTTGTTTAACTTCATTCTAACTTTCCAAAGTCATTCCAAAAAGTTGTATCTGGTGAAATTTCCTAATTTCTCATCATGAGAGTTAAGAGCTCTTAATGATATTTAATAGACAATATCATCCTACCAGTAATCTACACACTTCCAAATGTTGTGAGTCACTTTATCATTGGAAATATAACAAGTACCTACACAGCATCTGATAACCCCTCTCCAAAGGAAGCAAGATTTCAATATCATTCAAGAAGTGTGCAGAGAGGGGTGTCATAAATGAGTCCTACCATTCCACTATTTTAGGCAGTCTACCTATCCATCCCTGACCCTTTAGCTAAGCTATGACCCTCTCATTTAATTGAACATGAAAAGTACATAATCTGTCCCCTTTTCCTCTTTTTTCCCAAAGTTTGATTTGTCATGACTTAAACAGATGGCATATAATGTGAATTTAATAGAGTTCCATTGAATATCACTGCTACTTTGGCCACACAATTACCTGGTTTTGATATATAAATACGTAGAATAAAAACACTGGACAGTCACATACAGTCACCCCAGTTTAAATAAGCATAGACCCTAAATACAGTTCTCTTCAGTCATGGCATCATAGGTGAATGAGGCATGGGAGGGGGGGTAGTCCTGCACCCCAATCCAGGCAGAAAATTTGTCAATTTTGGGCTAAATACATGCTATTTTCAAGGAAACATGCATTAAATCTTCCAGCACAAATGCTGCAGTTCCCCCAACCTAAAGCAGTCCAGCTGTATGCCTATGTGTGCCATCCTTTACATTCTAAAACATAAAAGATATTTTTAAGGGAAACAAATTTGAAAAATTGGCTAAAATTGCAAGGAGGTAGGATGTTGCAACTGCTTATGACCTTTAAGAGAAGCAGACAAAGAAAATGTTTAAAGAAAACTTTCTGTACATTGTTCTGGTATTCATGAGATGGCATGTTCATGTTTTAGTAGGAGAGTAAAATAAAACAGAAGCTTACAGTTTGTATCAAGTGGTCTCAGCCCCCCCCCAACCCCTCCCCTCCTTTGGACAAACATTTTGTTTTTTTGCTTATGTGCAGTCTAGCCCTTGACTGTTTATCCTAAATTATCATGGTTACCAAAATACCACAACACACTGTAACTGGATCATTCTGTTATGCTCTCAGTCTTGGTGGGATTTTTAGAAAATTTTTTAAGAGATGCTAGGAATGTGGAAACACCTGGTCTATTCAACTTTGCCAAGAACAGGAATTCCAAGCATCCAGTGGGAACACACTTATATCAACCCCGTGTCAGAAGCAGGAGAAGTCACCATCTCTCTTAATCCAAGCTTCAGTTTCATAGTGTACACTATACACTGGCAACAGCATCCTGACATCACAGTTCCTGAATCAAAAATATTAAAAACAATCTTCTCTCCCCTATCCTTTATAAGTTAGCATTTATTGCGTGAATCATTTGACAGGCTGTCATGACAAAGATACTCCCTTAAACTACTGAACCCACAACACCATGTGGGCTTAAAATGAGTCCTGACTTATCTTTTTTTTGTAAAAGATTTTCTCACAAATATCCACAAACATTTATTGCTCACAAATATCCATTGAACGACGTCAATAGAGTTTCTTGACTTTGTTTACGGCTTCTTGCCAACTGTCAGACCACCGTTTCTCTGCCGTCAGCTGTTCTTGTTTCTGTTTTTCAATTTTGGCCAGTTGCTTATCAAATTCATTAAGGTATTGCTGTGAAAGACAAAAACGGTCAGATACATCACCAGAATGCAAAAATGCATTGAGGTTTCGATGATACATGTTCTATTCCAAATAATGCCATGATGTCCCATATCTTTCAGTCACTGGTCAAGTGCTATCTTAACATGTTGGAAAAATAATTTTAGGTTCATATTTGATCTTGGGAATTCTTGGGAAAATTTGCATTTTGACTTCTGGTGAACCCATGAGACGATCTTGGGAAATCTTAAAATTTTGCTTTTTGACCCCTGTGACCCCAGATGACCTTTGACCTCCACCAAAAATGAAAGCATTCATATTTTCACTACAACACATCCACATACTGGGTATGAAATCTATCCAAGCTTCCTACCTGGCGATATCGTGTTAACAAGGTTTTCACTGTTTGATCCCAGTGACCTCAGATAACCTCTGACCTCCACCAAAAAGTGATAGGGTTCATCTTCTTACCAAAACGCACGTACATACCACGTATGAAATCTATCCAAGTTCCTATCTTGAGATATCATGTTAACAAGGTTTTCAGGGTTTGATCCCCAGTGACCCCAGATGACCTTTGACCTCCACCAAAAACAATAGGGTTCTTCCTCGTACCATAACGCATCTACATACAGAGTATGAAATTCATCCAAGCTTCCTATCTTGAGATATCATGTTAACAAGGTTTTCAGGGTTTGACCCCCAGTGACCCCAGATGACCTTTGACCCCACCAAAAATGATAGCGTTCTTCCTCTTATCATAACACATCTACACACTAAGTATGAAATTCATCCAAGCTTCCTATCTTGAGATATCATGTTAACAAGGTTTTCAGGGTTTGACCCCAGTGACACCAGATGACCTTTGACCTCCATCAAAAACAATAGGGTTCTTCCTCTTACCATAACACATCTACACACTAAGTATGAAATTCATCCAAGCTTCCTACCTTGAGATATTGTGCACACAAGGTTTTCAGGTTTTGACCCCCGGTGACCTCAGATGACCTTTGACCCCCACCAAAAACAATAGGGTTCTTCCTCTTACCATTACACATCTACACGCTAAGTATAAAATTCATCCAAACTTCCTATCTTGAGATATCATGTTAACAAGGTTTTCAGGGTTTGACCCCCAGTGACCCCAGATGACCTTTGACCTCCATCAAAAACAATAGGGTTCTTCCTCTTACCATAACACATCTACACACTAAGTATGAAATTCATCCAAGCTTCCTACCTTGAGATATCATGCACACAAGGTTGTCAGGTTTTGACCCCCAGTGACCCCAGATAACCTTTGACCCCCACCAAAAACGATAGGGTTCTTCCTCTTACCATTACACATCTACACACTAAGTATACAATTCATCCAAACTTCCTATCTTGAGATATCATGTTGACAAGGTTTTCAGGGTTTGACCCCCAGTGACCCCAGATGACCTTTGACCTCCATCAAAAACAATAGGGTTCTTCCTCTTACCATAACACATCTACACACTAAGTATGAAAGTCATTCAAGCTTCCTACCTTGAGATATCGTGCACACAAGGTTTTCAGGTTTTGACCCCCAGTGACCCCAGATGACCTTTGACCCCCACCAAAAACGATAGGGTTCTTCCTCTTACCATAACACATCTACACACTATGTATGAAATTCATCCAAGCTTCCTACCTTGAGATATCGTGCACACAAGGTTTTCAGGTTTTGACCCCCAGTGACCCCAGATGACCTTTGACCCCCACCAAAAACAATAGGGTTCTTCCTCTTAATATGGGGCATCTATGTACCAAGTTTGAAAACTGCCAAAGTTTCTCTTCTTGAGATATCATGCACACAAGCTAAGCATCACAAACACACACATACATACACACATACGCCATCATGACCGCATAGGTTTCTCTTTCATCGAAACCAATAAAGAAGAATTCCACCATGGTATATTGATGATACACAAACTGAATGATTGACACTGGTTCTCAATATCTACAAATGGTATGGATTCTGACAAATATCTCAGTATGCTGCTTACCGAAATAAGAAAAAGCCACAAGAAGCAACCAGCTTTCTCTTCAAAACTGACATCAATTTTATTCTTACCACTAATAAAGGGGTTGTGCACTGATAACTTTCTCACAAAGTGAAAAGTTTTAGGATTATATGCTGTCATGTTATGTGCAAACAACGTAAAGTTTACGGACTGCTCGCCAGGAATCCATTCATGTATAGGGGGTCAAAGGCACTGTAAAGGGTGGGGGTGGGGGGTATTGACAAGACTTTGCAATACTCTACCTAAAGCACTGTGGTAAGCAATTTGCCAGATGGGGGAGGGAATGGCTGGTGGGGGAGATATATTGAAAGAGACATCACTTCCTCTGGCTTAAGTTCTGAACCTCTTTCAAAATGCTCAAAAGTATTCAGCAGAAGAGACTTACCTGGAAAGACTCATCTCTGCAGTCTACAGTTGACTTGTGGGCGAGGGTAGTAGACCGTGTTGTGACCGCTGCTGTAAGAAGGGGTCTGGATGGACGGTCACCGACCACCAACATATTCTTAGGCATGCCTTGCCAGACCTGGCTACCTCTCTGGATCAGCGGTGCCCCCTCATCAGGTGTCAAGGGGAGGCCAGCTTGCTTACGCCTTAGCAGAGCACTTGTTTGTAACTTCTTGGGATCAACACCTGAAATGTTGAAGGAGGAAAAGTTTACTGAGAGGAACAAACAATATGAGCAAAGTATGATTAACTCCCAGTAATGGCTACTCATATGATTTACGGGTCATGATGAGGTGGGGACATGCTCACAAGCCAGTGAGCCACAACGGGAAAAATGGCCGGCCTGACTTAAACCAACTGGTTAGAAACTGAGCCGTAAAACCTCATCTAACTTGTTTTCTTGTTTTGAATCTCAAAGGACAACCCCTGAGAACACAACAAGTCTGTTAGCATATAATTTTTTAATAAAAGTTCAGATGTAGACTCTTCCCTGTGCTTCAACACAATGTGAAGCCACTGACTAGCCACCACCCTTAGTCAGTCTGGAATGTAATCACTGTATTTGAAATTAAATGCTAGCAGTATTTCCATCTCATGAGATCTGGTAATCAGCAGACATTTGAAAACAACAAGGTATTGGACTTGTTTATGCCATAAAATTTGAAATTACTGTTGATATGCTGTAGATATGAACTTCTCATTTGTACTTACGACCAACTTCAACATCATCCACCACAATCTGTGAGTCCATACTCTTGAGCAATTCCTCTGAGACACTAGCTATGGCCTGCACTAGCTCTTCTCCTAGCTGACTGGCCAATCTCTGTAAACCATAGGACAAATATTTGTGATGAAAATTGTCTATACAACAAAGAGCAATCCTTGGAAAGGTTCACTAGCTCACTTTATGAAGGGATAAAAATGAAGTGGGGGAGAGAAGGGTGGATTTTTGAGGAAGGGGTAAAATCCTAGTAAGGGGAAAAAGACCAGAACACATCACAAAGAATATATGTTTCATAGTGATATATGGTAAGCAGGAAACAACATGTCAATGAATGTTGTCATGGTACCCCCACCCCCACCCCACCCCACTCACACACACAATCTCCCATCAACTCCACAACATGTACATAATCCTTTCTCTATAATTTCATCCCTGAGCTACACACATGAAAAATGTTCATAATAGACCATCCCTTAATTTCAAGTTTTCATTTCGTAGAATTCAAGAGGTTACTACACGAAGCAACATTATGCACACATTTAGCAGTATCTCTAACAAATCAAGAATACTATGCACAAAACTGAAACCTTATAAAACACACAAAAGATAATATTCCTTTTTCCAGTAAAATTAACATCAAGTTAGGTCAAGCTGAGCACATTTTAGCAACTCACGTGGCACAGAAATATGATTCTCACTCTCACTTTACACCACTATCCCTGGCTTTTATTCACTATCACTAATACTGGTATATACCTATGTAGTCTGATAACCACTTCAGCCCCTGGCTAAGGGGCCAAACAAGAAAAGTAGGAGCCAAAATACTACAGTAGAAAGTATTGAAAATACTCAAATTGATCATAATAATAATTACTTGACTCAAATATAACACACATGGGAGTAATGACTAAAAATATAAACAATAATTTATGGCCAATCTTGTTCTGTATTGACAAATGTCTACTGCTAATACTCCTTGCATAAAATTGAGAGTTGTCATTAACATTTGTACTAAAATATTTAAAAGGTCAACAGGACTCCTCTCCATTGTACATTTACAAGCTAGGAATATCACCTTTGAAGGCCCCCACATCCCTGCCATATCACTGACTTTCATTTTCATTGTTCTTATGGGAAAGTGAAAGGCCCAAAACAGCACACTTTTAAACTCCTCCAATGTCTGTAAGGTAGAATTCAAGCATTTCACCTGAACACTATTTACTTACATTAAGTTCCTCTGCATTTTCCTGCACACCATTTTCATATTCCTGTCTCCTGGCTTCTTCCTCATCACACAAAGCTTTCATACTAGGATAGTTCTGAGGATGACCTAAGCTGGGCTTTAAAAGGGCCTTATGTTCCGACTGAAAGTTGAAAGAAGGCAAGAGACATGAAGGTTACAATCATCTCTCAGTTCACCAACAACACTTACAGCATTCCCCCCTCCCCCTTCCTCCCGACCTTATTTCAAAGCATCAGCTAAAACTTGCTTTTCTCCCAGGCATCACTTAATATGTTTCCCTTACAAGTGCCTTGACTGACTGCATTTTCAAGTGGTTAGTGCATCCGACTTGCAGCTGGAAGGTCTGGGGTTCAACTCCTGGCCGGTTCATACCGAAGACTTTAAAAATGAAACCCACTGCCATTGTGCTTGGTGCTCAGCATAGGCAATGGAGCAGGAAAAAAAGCCAGTGAGCCACAACTAGAAAAAAGGCCGTGGCCGGCCCTACTTAAACCAATTGGTTAGAAACTGAGCTGTACGACCTCATCTAACTATAACCCCTTACAAGTATCTTTCATGATTTTTCTGAATATAAATAGCACATATTTAAGATATTAATCCAAGGAGTCATTCTGAAGGAATTCAACAAAGTATTCACAAAAATACTGTCACATATTTAAAAGGAATCATCCATTACTTAGGATACAAGCTTGATATGCAAATTCAGTTTAGGGTTACGAAATTTTGCTTTTATAACTTTCAATGGTCTATGAGCCAGACACAGCCAAAGTACTGATACTTAAGTTAAATACACAAAGCATTGACTCTGATTCACAAAGTCTGGAGACGATTATTTACATGATAACAAAGTTCTGCAAAGAACTTCCACTTGCCCCCATTTTCCATAACTTAATTGAGTTCCTACTCTTTACATCGACAGAATTTGTACTTTTTGATGCTTACTCTAAGTTTCTCCAGCTGTCCATACTTGTTGTGAAACTGTCTGGCCTGGTCTGCTATTCGATCCCTCAAAGTTTTCATGTTAGCTTTCAAGACATTTTGGATAACAAGGGGTGGCACCTGGGCCACTAGACACTCCAGCTTCTCTAACTGTTCACGAAATTCTGGTAAGAGAGAGTTAAAAGACTGCCTGTCAAGTATGACCCTTTCAGAATAATTAGCTGAAAATATGTAAACTACTAAACTCCCACTGCAAAATATCAGCTGTGGTGATGAACTACTGAATTGAATCATATGACACAGAACAGTTGCATATATAAGGGTAACAGCTAAACAAGTTAATCACTTAGAATGTTTGAGAAAAGTAAAAAAAAGGCCTCTTTTTTATACTCATAGCAGTTTCTATGTAAGAGATATGTGGATGCTGTTTCAAGACTGACTCTCAAACAAAAAGATCACCGATGAATCTGCAACTATTGGCATCAGGTAACCACATGTCATAACTGAGATGTCACTTCTCCATGTGGTCAACAGTTACAGGGCGTATTCCCACAATGAGCTACAAAGTAAGAAATTTGCTTGCCCCTAATAAAACTCACAGCCACCATAGCTGGCGTGGCTCATGTCTAAAAGAAAGTGTAAACACTTCCAATTTTCATTCCCCACACAAAATTTGCCATGATCATCGGATGTATGGAAAGGGTCCTTTCACTCGGTGCCTTTAATGAAAGGAACCATACCTTACTCCATATTTTGCACCTGATAGGTTTCTATAAAAAAAATGAAAATATGGAATTTTATATCAAATCCACAAAAAAATCTTTTTCTGGAAATGGATCTGAACCCAGATCTTCAGAATTCCTTTTATCTAGATCCTATGTTTCCATAGAACTATTTTTCCACCGTTTTGTATGATCCAGAAAAATTTGGGAAAATCAGTTGCACATGTTACTACAAAACAGTGTAGTAATAAAATTAAACATAAAAAAAATGAACACAAAACAAAAAAAAACAAGAAAAGTATCACAAGCACACACACACATACACATACATGCACACCCATACGCACATTCATTGCGTTACGGGGTACTAGGGCAGGACCCGGTAAGGAATTCACGGGATTTCCCCATCAACCTGGCTGACCTCCAAGTAACCCAGCAGATGTACGTGTCTGGAGGGCGGGCTGCTTGCCAAGGCAGGCACATGCAGCCGCGTGAGACTTCTCATTGCAGTGGCCGAATTTTCGGGCAGCTACGCCAGTTACGAGCCGCGCGTGAGCTAGGAAAGACGTGCGAGAGCGGAGGTCTGGCCGGCTACCCATGTACCCGCTAAGGAGGTGTCTGTGAGTGCACCCTCACATACATACATACACTCACACGCCATCATGACTGCATAGGTTTCTCTTTTCATCGAAACCAAAAAATCAATGACAAAACGATTTATGATTTAAAGGTAACATCAAGAGAGCACAAAAACATTTTGGTACAGGCATTACCTTGCAAACACTGATTGTGATAGTCATCTGCCTGGTTATAGTAAGACTGCAGTTTACTGACGACAACGTCTGCACAGGTCTCAAAGCTATCATGGATTGCTTGTGGACGGGTGACCTGCCTGCCGCCTTTTTGTTTGTAGTAAAGCTGGAAATATAAATGACACAGACAGTTGAACTCAATTTTAATTTTAATATTCTATATTTACAAAGAAATGAACTGTAAGAAAATCACCTGGTCTGATAAAAAAATGTGGATATCATATTCTATTGTGGTTACCTCTAATTGTTACATAAATTTTACACATTATGAAACAACCAATGACATACATTTTTCTTTTGTAGATTTAAAATTCAAAGTGCAAGGCAAAAAGGCATCCCGAAACAGCCTCCAAGGTTAAGATTGTTAACTTTCATAAATTCCTTAAAGTCAGGAAACAAAACTAATGTATCTCCACACACTCACACACATACCTACACACACAAACAAACAAATAAACAAACAAGAAAACAAATCTACATTTAATTACTACATTTAATTAACACTGGATGAAAAAGCCAATGCAAAATAAAAATATATACCACAGCATTTTGTTGCAATATACAGAGTTAGCACCTAAAGTTTGTAACAATAAATATAAACCGCTTCCTAATATCTTATTTTGGGGATAAAAATTCTCCTGTGTGCTCTTCAGTTTAACCCTTCCCCAACAGGCTCTTCCCAAACCAGAAAGGACAAAGCAAAGCATTCACATGAAACATATGTTACAGTTTACTAATGCCAATCTTTGCACCATAACATACTTATCTACTTGATATTGTATTTAAAACAGACTCACATCTGCTGTGGAGAGCAGTCCATCCAGGGAATCTTGTAGAATTCTTTTTGCTAGTGCCATAAAATGTCTGATATGAGGCAAAAAATAAAAAAAAATTAAATGTCTCATAAAAATATATCTATAATTAATAATGTAAGAACAATGGAAGCAGAGATAAATACATGACTTTTCTTTTCCTTTTGGTTACATCTATGACATAGTGATACAAGCACTTCTGCCTAAGCAACATGTCAAATTTTCCAAATTCAAATATGATCCCACACATGAATGTTGCTAGTTGTTTAATTAACTCAGTTATTGAAGGTTTAACTAACAGATTATGGCAATACGGATTTAGAAATAACTTTTCACCAAACAGCCTGTGTTAACTTTCACAGCTTAAATGATCTTTTCTTAAGAACAGTAGGTGACACCAAAAGCAGAGAAGGCCTTTCATGCTCCTTATTAACAATTTTAAAGATATATTTTAGCTGAGAGGCTGACTGCCATCAAGAATGTATTTCAAACTTCCACTCATTTTCAGTCTACAGCACCTGAATGCCAAAAGATCAACTTTAATCTTAAAATGTCTAGGAGGTCCCTCAGACCCTATTTTAACCATGTGACATTTACTGATAACATACTGCCTGAACCTAAATTTGTCCTACATTCATGAACTTCAGATGCCCAATATTTAAAATTTTACAATTGTTATGGAGATTTGAGGTTAATTGCCATGAAGAACATCTTTTCATTACCTCACATTTTCAGTATTGAGCACCTGTATCCCTAAAGTTAATTTTTCTTTTTTTTATCAAGAAGCACAATATGAGTTTGCCCCAGACACGAGTCTAACATGTACCAGTAATATACTACCTATGTAACAATCTGTCCTAAGTTATGAACTACTTCAGCAGTAACCTATCTGTAACTTAAATATGAAATGTATGTTTTTGCACAATTAGTTAATTACTATGAAAGTTTCTAAAATCAGTATCTTCTCTGTAAATGTTACCACAGAGTGGCACATGTCCCACCAAATTATTAGCTAATTTGCAAATGTGATATGGAAAATAGAATTGAGTAAACATGTACAAGAGATAACTTCCACATTCAGCATCACATTTATTCCACCCCCTTCCCTTGAAATTTCAAAAAATACAGAAAACTATAGACTAGACATATCTAAGACCAATTTACTGTTTACAAAAGTAATTAAATCCAGGCTCGTGGCCCCCTAGCTAACACCAAAACATGTGATGGCTCTCTGGGCATCATTTGTGCCCACCCTTGCTGTATACAATACTCACTTGTCTTTTTCTAATTTCTCACCAAAGATGTAATATTTGGGATCAAACTTCAGATTATTGTCCTTCTTGCGTACCATACTGCACATAATGGGAAACAGAGAAAAAAGGTAAAAAAGTCGATTTCTTATAAATTTCAACATTCACAATGCTATTAGCCAAGATCTTAAAGTGTGCAAATCCTTATATACTCATCTCACTCAATTGCAACAGGTACTACTGTGATAAAAACTGCAGGGTTTTAGATGTGACTTGGTGACTTTCTAGAAGACTTTCCCTCCAAGCCAAGTTGAATTTTGGATGATTTCAGGTCTCATGGAAATTATTGCATTACAAAGAACTGCAGTGTGATTGCAGGTCAGATCTAAGACACCGGTGGAAACAGTTGAAAACCCAGGTTTTAGAATTAACTGACTATGCAACATTTTCATTCACCGATTTTTTCTTTGTCACTTTGTAATAAGAATTACACTTGTTAAACACACTTATTGGTTCCACATCATTTCAAAAGCTCAGAAGAAAGACAATCAATGAAAAAATGTAGAGATAGCCAAATCTTCCCACTGCTTTGTGAAAACAGAAAAGTGAAATTAAAATTAAAAATTATAGCAAACAGTTAAACTAACCAGAATGCAAAAATGCATTGAGGTTTCGATGATATATGTTCTATTCCAAATAATGCCATACTATCCCATGTCTTTCAGTCACTGGTCAAGTGCTATCTTAACATGCTGGAAAAATAATTTTAGGTTCATATTTGATCTTGGGAACTCCTGGGAAATTTTGCATTTTGACATCTGATGACTCAAGATGATGATCTTGGGAATTCTTGGGAAAATTTGCTTTTTGCCTTCTGGTGAACTCATGAGACGATCTTGGGAATTCTTAAAATTTTGCTTTTTGACCCCAGATGACCTTTGACCTCCATCAAAAACGATAGCTAGGGTTCTTCCTCTTACCATAATGCATGTACATACTAGGTATGAAATTTATTCAAGCTTCCTATCTTGAGATATCATGTTAAAAACATTTTCAGTGTTTGACCCCGTGACCCTACATGACCTTTGACCTCCACCAAACATGATAGCATTCATCTTCCCACCATAACACATCCACATACTACCTATGAAATCTATCCAAGCTTCCTATCTTGAGATATCGTGTCAACATGGTTTTCAGAGTTTGACCTCCGTTGACCCCAGATGACCTTTGACCGCCACCAAAAATGATTGGGTTCTTCCTCTTACCATAACACATCTACATACTAAGTATGAAATTTATCCAAGCTTCCTAACTTGAGATATCGTGTTAACAAGGTTTTCAGCATTCAACCCCTGGTGACCCCAGATGACCTTTGACCTCCACCCAAAACAATAAGGCTCTTCCTCTTACCATAACGCATCTACATACTAAGTATGAAATTTCTCCAAGCTTCCTATCTTGAGATATTGTGTTAACAAGATTTTCAGAGTTTGACCTCCGGTGACCCCAGATGACCTTTTACCTCCACCAAAAACAACAGAGTTCTTCCTCTTACCATAACGCATCTACATACTAAGTGTGAAATTTATCCAAGCTTCCTAACTTGAGATATCATGTTAATAAAGTTTCAGCATTCGACCCCCGGTGACCCCAGATGACCTTTGACCTCCACTAAAAATGATAGGGTTATTTCTCTTAGCATAACGCATCTACATACTATGTATGAAATTCATCCAAGCTTCCTATCTTGAGATATCGTGTTAACAAGGTTTTCAGAGTTTGACCTCCGGTGACCCCAGATGACCTTAGACCTCCACCACAAACGATAGGGTTCTTCCTCTTACCATAACGCATCTACATACTAAGTATGAAATTTATCCAAGCTTCCTAACTTGAGATATCGTGTTACCAAGGCTTTCAGCATTGGACCCCCTGTGACCCCAGATGACCTTTGACCTCCATCAAAAATGAAAGGGTTCTTCCTCTTACCATATCGCATCTACATACTAAGTATGAAATTTATCCAAGCTTCCTACCTTGAGATATGGTGTTAACAAGGTTTTCAGAGTTTGACCTCCGGTGACCCCAGATGACCTTTGACCTCCACCACAAACGATAGGGTTCTTCCTCTTACCATAACACATCTACATACTAAGTATGAAATTTATCCAAGCTTCCTAACTTGAGATAACGTGTTAACAAGGTTTTCAGCATTCGACCCCCGGTGACCCCAGATGACCTTTGACCTCCATCAAAAACAATAGGGTTCTTCCTCTTACCATAACGCATCTACAGACTAAGTATGAAACTTATCCAACCTTCCTATCTCGAGATATCGTGTTAACAAGGTTTTCGGAGTTTGACCCCCGGTGACCCCAGATGACCTTTGACCCCCACCAAAAACAATAGGGTTCTTCCTCTCAATATGGGGCATCTATGTACCAAGTTTGAGAACTGTCAGAGTTTCCCTTCTTGAGATATCGTGTTAACGAGCAGTGTCACAAACACACATACACACACACATACACACATACACACACACACACACACATACACACACACGCACATACACACATACATACACACATACGCCATCATGAATGCATTGGTTTCTCTTATCATCGAAACCAAAAATAAAAAATATTAACTTTGCAAATATAAAAAAAAACTTAAAGTTTTTCAGGTAAAGAGAACTTTCTCCTGAGTTCAATCTCAAACTTAATTAGAATCGGCTATCACAAAATTTAATGCACACCATTCTTCTAACCACTTGTAAAAGAATGAATGTCTGAGAATAAGTACATAAATGGAGGAGATTTGATTGCCCCAGTCAAAACCTCTAAAATTTGGGTAAATAATCTTGCCAATTTGACATCAGTGAACATGTTCAATGTGAAAAAGAAAACCATAATAAGAGTTAAAACAAAATTTCTTACCCAGATGCACTTCTTCGTGGATTACTGTCAAGACTTATGGAAGTGCTACGTTTGACAAGAGGCCTTCTTTCTTTTTCTCCCACCCTTCCAGGTGTTTTCACAACAGCTTTAGCTCTATTGTCCTCTATTAGCAATGATGCAGGATTGGGTTTACCTGAAATATACCAAAACCACATGAATATGGTATCATCCAGACTGATCAACTTTTTCAAAAGTTCATTAAAGAGAGGGATTTTCCTGAAAACTTTGGTAAATTTCAGTCCAGATAAATGTATATGGGCAAAATCTTTTACACTTACATGCAATGCACATGATAAAGCATACATATACATATAATACTCAAGACCAGCTTACATCAACCAGAGACCCATTTCATAAAGAGTTATGCTCCATCTGAAGTTTGATTTAAATTAGCCTATAGAGGGATTTCACAGACGTCACATGATTGTGCGTCTCTTTGGTATCGAAGAGCAAGATCACACATGTCTTTAGCTTTGAAGGGCAAGCGTCCATTGTGTCACAGTAGTATCTATGGTTATACCCTGCGCGTGTGGTGTAAATATGTTTACAGCATGTGTCTTTTGCCCTTCAATGCCTGGGAATCCCACCCACGTGACATCATGTGTAATTCCTCTATTGCAAGATAAATACATAAGATCAAGCATAACTCTTCATGAAACGGAGCAGAGTCCCATTTTTTATGTTCAAATTGCAATTGCCTTCACTTGCACCCCACCTCCCGCTCTCCACAAAAAGAGACCAACATACCGTTCTTGTCTCCATCTTCCCCATTCTCCTGTCCTGATGTCACTTTTTGAGATCTGAGGAATAAAATGTCAAATATCAAAGAAACTTACCAGTTACAGAAATACAGAATCAAAAAACCTGAACCCTTGGACAAAATGTTGAACTCTTAAGTACAGGAATATGTAATAAAACACTCATGCAATTATTCACAGCTTACATTAAAACATTTTTACTGCTTGTAATATGACAACATAACCTTCCAAAGTCTGCTAAGATGAAAAGATTGCTGGGAACAGAATGGGAATGAGGAGGAATTTACTAGACATAATTACAGCCCCTTTTGACCATTCATAAACAATACTAATAATCTGACATAACATGACAAAACCTCTTCCTTGCGATTTTGTCTGTGTTAAAACCAGACTTTCCTCAAATACTTCAGAAAGTATGAAGGGTTAAAAATAAACTACTGTAACACTCTGCATTAAAACTGAATTACCCAAAATCTTTGAAAATACTGTTTCTACCATTGATTAACAATCATCACAGCTCCTTTTACACACCATTATTATTCAAACCACTTTTAGTGTCATTCAGATTTTGAAGGTCTTGCAAGGGTTACACGATAAGCCGCAAAGAAGTAGGAAAAACCCAAATGGCTCTTGAATATATTCTCGCAAGACAAGTCAATGATTTAGCGTCCTTACATTAGTATGTTCTTTATGAGAGATACAGCAGAGTCCTCTGCCTGTGACTTGCTCTTCTGCCCTGTGGTGATGACCACTGGAAGGGACTGACCAGGTGACCCTTGACCTTTCCCCTCTGCAGCAAATCCAACTTTAGCTGGCGTGGTGGCATGAATTTTTGTTGTCAATTTTCTGCAATTGAGAAACGTTGCTCTATCTTCAAAGGCAGCAAAGATGGATGGTAGGCAGGCCAGGAGCTGATTGGATGTAATTTGCTGCACAAGAAGAAAAGAAAATGCTGAAAGGTACAGCAAAGGAGGGAGTAGGGTGAAAAGGGGGGGGGGGGGAGGGACTGATGAAATATAGGGCAACAGCACTATTTTTTAACTTTATTGAAAGGGGTTTGGGTGGAATGGTTGGGAAGTTTTTTTCTTGTGTTCCAGTTCATCATGCACTTTCATAACAAAAAAAGTTTGCATTACAATAATACGAAATTTGAAAGTTTACTATGAAAACACTGTTCTAAATGGCCAAACAAAATAATTTTGTACTGTAATCATTCAATAGGAAGGATTGTTCTTCTTTAAAATGTTAAATGCTAAGCAGCGGTACTGTGTAATCTCTGTCACTTGAAATTAGAAAATCCCCCTTTTTTTATTTGCCTTTTTTTTGAAATTTTGAAATTGACACTTTTCTAATCAATAATTAAAGTTGAAATGAATCAAAGAGAACTAACAGCCTTGCAAAGCAAAAATTTCACTATAATTTCTTTGGAGAGGGAGGGGTGGTTGGGGAGGGTATTATGGAAATGGTCAGGCCATACACTATAATTTTTAATATTATTTTTGGGGTTACACTGAAGGGGAGGTTGTTTGTATTCACAAAGATATTTGTTTTCTGATGTATTAAATCTAAATATTCTTACCTCCTTATCCATGTTTGGATGCTTACATGCATCCACCCGCCTCTCCAGGGTGTTAAGATGTCTCATCAGATCCTGAGCCTTGGCATTACTGTCGGCTACCTCTCCTTTTATCTTCACTTGTGTGTTGGTCAACCATCGTGTTAGTTTCTCGATGAATGTCAGATCAAAGAGATGATTTTTGAACCTAAATATATGGGAAATGAAATGGTGAAACAGCTGATAAAATAATGACTCTTTAAATCTTTTCAGTTGTCAAGTACACTAGAAAAATACTGATAAGCCCAGGCCTCCCAGCATGTTTGGAGAAAATTTATTTATAAATTTATGCTATTTTTATGTAAATTTTATGCTTATTTATGCTGCTGTTTGTAATTTTTATGGCAATATTATTTATATTTTGCAATATGAATGTCATTACACAACCACAAAGAAATAGAAAACAGTAATTAAACTCATTAACAGAACTGGAGAAACCCACCCAAAGTATGCAATAAATTTTAAGGAAATAAAAATTGCAATTATCACAAAGTATGAAGCATTAGTACTGAACCACAGAACAAATTTGAAACTTGTTTTTGATCTGACATATCACTCAAGTTGAACTTCAGCAACTGAACAGCAGTAAAATACAGCCTACCAGTGTTATAGGTAGGATGCTTTCTCAATGCAATATTTACTGATCTGTGACCTGGGGGACGGGTCTAAGGGGAGGGGGGTGTCCCCCTTCCCTTTGGAAAGTTTTTGGGATTTGAAAGGTACCTAGATGGCAAATGGTGCAATATGTAAGTGTATTTCTGCCCAAATCAGGAACTGGCAAAATTATTCTGGTGAGGCCAGTTCTGTCAAAATTTACACCCGTGCAGAAGTTGCTTGTTTTGTGCGACATTTGTTAATGTTTATGTGACCTTCTCTCACAAATAGGGGCTGGCTAAAACACTCCAGCCTGCTCAGATAACCCTTGATGACTTATACTGACAAGAAACCAGAGTACCAGCAGTGCAGTTCAAACCATTGATTATGTCAGCCATCCTTTAGTCTACCAAGTGACAACTTTTCATGTAAACCAAAACATACAACCAGCAGCTCTGCTGAACACACTAACCAAGTTTAAGTTCACCCTACCTAGTTGAAGTGATGATAAGTTGCTGACACTTGCACCTCAACGCTTGGCCTCAGGTGGCCTTTTACCTCATGCCAAACATAGGGAGCAAGTAGAAACTATGCTAAACACATCAACAATGAGTTTGCCTGATCCAGTAAAGATTAAAACACATGAATAGTGCCCAGCCCAGTAGTGAGGCAACATGATACAGTACTACTGTTTTGCTTTTAAATACACGGCCCCGTACTTCCATTAATATGGCACTTATGAACATGACCAAGTCTCTAGGTTGACAATTATTGATGGTGTGTCAATGTATTTACTGATAAATCATTGCACCAGCATAACCCTGTTTTGAGCTAAATAATGCACAGGGGCCATAGCTGCAGTGATCCAAAAGAGGTGGTATACCTGATACTTCTTTGAGAGGGGTTGTTACACTATAGACGGGGAAGGAGTGTTAATAGACTTTTATAACTAAAATGTACTGCAGGTCATTGGTTCATGTTATGTAACATTCACATACAGCATCAGGGGAATGTTGATTTCATTTAAAATCAGCTTAAGGCCTTTGTACTTTTGCATAAACATTGACAGCATGTATGCATTAATACACATACACAAAGGGCAATTGAAGGCATGTGTTGTAGCCCAACTGTGAGCCATGTGGTGTATACAGGACATTCTAGGGCATTAAAGACGGATTTGCATCACCCCAAGTATGACTTTTACAAAGGGGTAAGCAAAAGTCTAAGTTGGTGACTACTCTTTGATTGACATCAGAGTTACAAAATTCAAAGGATGCAGAGCAGCTCATATTACACAACATGCACAGAGAATGTTTTGATTACACATGGGGTCTTTTATGCTCACCAGGAAGTGGCCTTGAGCAGTGAACTACGTTTGTGTCTGCCCGAGGAGAAGCAGTAAAGACAATTATGGGCAGGGCTTACCACCAAGTAAAAGTCATACTTGGGGTGATGCAAATCCCTCTTTAAGGATGTTTTGACAAGAGATACAAACAATACAACATTTTTATCAAAATATTTTATGATTTTTATGATTTACCCCTCAATTTTATGCTATTTTATGCTACATGCCCATTTTCAACCATATTTAATGAATTTTATGATTTTATGCTACTCTGGGAGGCCTGGATAAGCCATACCCTTTGCCAAACTACTTACACTTCAACACAGCATTCAATGAATGGGATGTATAAAGCAATAAGAATGAGTTGGTGGACCTGAAAATTTCCTAATTTTGTGCACTTCTTGTTAAACCGACTATAACTATACCAGAAAGTACCAATTAATAACAGAGTCATCTGACCAAATATATCTACATTCTGAAGAATATGTGGTATTAACTGTTACCTGTCTTCAAATTTGTTAGCAATCTCTGTTGCCTGTTCTAGGCGTCTTGCTTCCATTCCTTCTAAATCTGCCATCACAAAGCCTTCTGATGAGTCAATCTTATTGGCTAATTTCTCTAGTTTCTTTTTGTGGGTGTCCACTTCCTCTGGTGAAAAGTTACCTCCATCTGAAAACAACCTTAAAGGGACATTGAACAAAAACCAAATAATGATGTTAATGAGGAAATCAAATACTGTAATAAAAATACAGATATTGGAGGCTTTCTTTGTCTAAGTGAAAAACGGAAACAGAAAAAAGTTAAAACAAAGTTACACTTACTTGAAGGACTTAATGAACCTGGCATTAGATTCCCTGAGCATCTGTAGAGTCTGGTCCAAATACTGTCGAAACTTTCGGAGAGATACCCTTATGACCTCCATGTGTGTTTCAGCCTTGCTACTTACTTGTTGTGACAGAGACAGTAACCTAACAATCAAGAAATATTTGCAAAAATGTTAGATATTTCAAAGCTTTAGTGATGGTAGAGCAATGTGGGTATGGAAATGCTGAAGGGGGAAGTGAGGAGGGTAGGGACCAGGAATATGGGTTGTGGAATGGGAGCAGAGCAGTTAATGAAAATGTAGAGATGATATAGATTTCATTCAAATGTAGTGTGAGAGGACTTTGCAGTTAGTAGTTCACTGCAGTAGCACAGACTGGTGTGAGAAGAGGGTTTGGGGTGAGGAAGGGAGTGGGGTGGGGGAAGGGATTAAGAGCTCCTGAAGCAAACTTTATTGTGGGGAAGTGTGAATGTTGATGGGGGCATATGCAAAAAATAAAGGGATAAACCCTCCCTCTCACTTAACCCCTCCCCCTCACTTCCACCTAGTCCACCTATGGTTCATTGCAACATGCCAGGCCTGGATGTATGTACCACACTTGACATAATGTGATTAGGTATGTTAACTCACAAGACATTAATAACAAGCTCCAGGCATAAAAGTAATGTATGACAGAGGCATGATACCTCATCTCATCCTTAAACAATATGTTGTAAACATATATTGATCTCCCCCCAATCAATCTATGATAAGTTATTCCCCACTTACGTAGCAGATTTTGTAGCTGTTTCAAAGGATCCTTCCATAAGATCTACTTCCTTCTGAAATTTGTCCACTAGTTCCTCATGCTCCTGTTGCATCGAAATAAACCTAGTTTTAATCTCATTCAGGGCACTGCTGACTCCTTTGGAATGCTGTGTGACTCGGTCATGGTGGAGTAACAGCTCTGCTGCCCTCACATTGTGGATGTCCTTCTCTATTCGCTGAGATCTTGGGTTGTGGAGGTGCATTCGTAAGTCTAGTTCACTGTTCAGTTCCTCAGACTTTAAGGACAAAAGAAGTACAAATAAATTTCATAGAAGTAGCTTAAGTTATAGCTAAACATGATCTGAGCAATAATTATCTTCATGTAATGAAAAAATTTCCTTCCAACTTTGTGATTGTCTGATGAGAGAATGTGGTTACAAGCACACACTGCCCACTGCCACACCAGGTCCCACACCAAACATATGGCTCTGGACTTTTGTACATGCTAAGACATATCATATCCATGTACTGGGCTGCCAATTCCATTACAGGCCCCATCCCCCTCCTCCCCCTCTTCCCCCTCCTCCCCCTCTTCCCCCTCTTCCCCCTCCTCCCCCTCCTCCCTGTTGCACCCCTTGTCCCCATCCAGTGCATTATCCTGATTACTCTTTGACTAATATACAATTCCTTGAATTAATGTCATCTTCTAGCCATCCCCAGAGGATAAAATCCACATTAATAAACAAGTTAAGATAGCCTCACCTTAGCAGCAACAACACTGTTGGCTCTTACAGCGGCTTGATCTATCCAATCTTCCAAGTGATTCAAGAATTCCATCCTCAAGCTACAAAAATGAAAGGTGCACAGCTAAAATGTAGTGCTTTTTTGATGACAAATGGACAAAAATGCCACTTTACTCCCTTTAAGCATTTAAAATTTAACAAGGTAATCACAAACGTTGGGGTTTTAACTATAAATATGCACCACAGGTCCATGCTTAGTATTTTAAGTATTGTCATACTTATATCATTTCCATTTACCAACACAAAATCTAGTAAAGGTACTTTGCTGTATGTAACAGAAGGCTTACAAGACAATGAGAGAAGGTGGATACCCTTAATTAACCAGCACTACCATGACTAGCAGTGTAACCAGTGTGAAGGGGAGGGGTGGCAGAATGACCTCCTCCCCCATACAAATTTAAAGGGTAAAGCATTGGGACTGTCTCAGCATGAGTATTTTGCAAAGTAACTTCTGCAGACCTTAAAAATGGGAACAAAATTTGAATCCCTTTTCCCTGCTCCTACCCGCACTAAGAAGATAGAATACACACCTGAAAAAATAAATGATTACACTCACATTTTGCGAAGTTCAACAAATAAAGACTCTGGAACAGTGATGTTTTTAATGTACTCTGCTACTTCTGCCTGACTTTCTCCCTCTTCACTCTCTGTCATGAAAGCAGCTTCTCCAGCTCTCTCTGAATCTCCTTCAGCTAGTCCATGTTCCCCAGCCACTGTGAGAACATAGAAGGTAGTCCCCTTGGAAGTAGACAGCACCTCCTTGACTGCCATGGGGACAGGGCTGGGGACGGATGACAAGGAAGACTCCCTTCCATTGACGCTAACATTGACACTCTGAGTAACGAAATATGAAAAGTCAAAATGAAATTGTTACTTGGCAAAAAAGCAAGTATCCTGGTATGTGGAAATTTATGAGAGAAACCAGTTTGTAGTCAGAAACAAAGTACCTAAAAATGCCTAGAAAAAATTTGACTGAGTGCATCCTCTGCTAAAGCACAGTAAACTGAAGAGACAAAATCCATGGCACACATCTACATGTCCACTAAAGTCCAGTCTAAATTGTGAAATTACCATGCTAACCAAACTACCTTTTCAGTGAATCATCGAAAGTAGATGGTTCATACAGCTATCCACATTTCACAATCCATACCTTTTCCATGCTTTGCAAGGATAGAACTAAGGAAACATTGGGGCTAACTGTAATTTGCAAAAAATCCAGGCTGCTAAAATAACAGGAAGATTTTGCCATATTGATACAGCATGCAAACTGTCTTACAGGGTTCCTGCACTTTCTGGGAAATCAATTTTCATGACTTTTCCATGTCTTTCCCAGGACCAAATAAAGAATTTCCATGACTTTTTTCGGCAATTTTCAGCAAGCAGGCAGTATTAAATATGAGGTGAAGAGAATAAATTTTGATATTACGAGTGAGAGTACATTTTGATATTACAAAAGAGAATGGAACTATGTCATTTTGTTAAAAATTCCGTGACTTTTGAAGGACTTCAGTCTATTTCGATGAATTTCAAGACTTTTCTAGGCCTTGAAATAATTTTCCAAATTTTCATGACTTTTCCAAGCTTTCCATGACCGCAGGAACCCTGTGTCTACTTATAAGGGCTTGTTGATTGTGGGTGTCAAGTGGCTGCAGAAAGCTATGAAAGCCAGTTGCAAATGTTTAAAATTATTGCTTTTACAGTTCTGTGAATCTAAGTCATTGAAAAAATGCTGTTTGCAAAAGTATGTCTTCAAAGTAGACTCAAAAGGCTGAGAGAAATGTCAAGAGCTGGATGTAGCACCTGAGGTCATTGCAAAGATATAGGGCAGCGGATGCAAAAGGAAGATTGCTCCTGATTCTGTTTGCTTTTGTGTCTAAAAGCAATTTTGTTCACAGAACATAATCTCCAGGCCAATTTTGTTCAATTTTAGGATTTTTAGGGGTTTGCAGGTTTTCTAAACCCTGCAAAACACATTGCACTCAACCCAGCAAAATCTTGAGTTGATACTGACTTTTAGAAAAGAGCAAAATGTTTTTATAGACTAAGCATGACAGTATAAAGGAGAGTTTCAATCTTCTAAGCAAGCATGAACACACTGATCTTTTTGTGCTCATAGAATACTTACTCTGACAAAATTATGACAGAGATTCATACTAATGAACACATAGACATGCACACAGAATTTGAAAAAGCTACAACCTACTTTAAATACTGTGCTAAAGTATGACAGAGATGCCTACAAATGAATACACAGACAAGTACATAGGACTTGATGAAAGTAAAGCATACTTACCCTTCTGAAAGCTGTTTTCCACTTATGTTTCATTTGAATGGTGCTCTAAGAGGATTGGTGCAATATGAAAGGATGAGGATGGATGGAAAGATTGGTAGGATGATAAAGCATGAGAGAGGAATAGAAAATATCAAAGAAAAGTGTTATAAGAAAAGACAGATATGGCAAGATGGAAATGAGGGCGACATTTTCACTACAGGTAGGAGATGAGTTTCAAATATTAAATGAAAGTATCCTACTTGTTAAGAAATCATGGAATTAGGTGCAGACCAGAGCAGTTAAAGGAGACGGTGCAAATGCACTGTGAATGACTTATGTGCCATGATGCATGAAGAGGGCAGGTTACAGGTAAAAAGTATTTCTCTTTGTTAGCCTTCAGAAGTCATGAAATTTCTACTGATTGAAAAAAATTTACAGGAAAAACAAAGGTAGAATATCACAGAAGAGATGGAGTAAACCAGAGTATTACCGATTTAGTTGAATGCACACTAGGTGGTCTGTCAGGGTCTGTTGGATGGGGAGAGGACTGGGGAAGAGGCGTCCTCCTCTTGATTTTTTTAGGTTTCCTCTCACTAGCAGTTAGTTTATCTTGCTTCTGCCTCTCCTGCAGGGTAGAAAACAAGACAATGAGAATCTGAATCAGATGGGATAAGGAGGAAAGTGGAATATTACTTGAATTTGCCAACTACCTTTAACACAACTATCTTTAAAGGGAAAATATTGCATTTATGGCACGGAAATTTTATATCTTTTAAACCAAGATTTACAGATGCAAAATGATATTTAATTCATGATAAAACAGCATAAAAGCTTCATTTTCAAGAAGTAAGGTTCCACAGAAAGATAATCAATTGTTTATAGCCCAAGAACAATTTGTTGGCCCAATATTTCAAAATTTTAATGATGCAATGTCCTTAACTCTTATCATGCATAATATTTTGAGGAGATAAAGCTATTGCTTGAGTTTACTGGTGAGACTTAATGGTTTAATAATGATTATGGCTACTTTTTTGTATGGTATATTGGTGCCTTGGAAATGCAATACTTCCCTTTAAGATCTGAGGAAATCAATAGTATATTTCAAAGAGACACATAAATACTCACCAATGTAAAATACTTGAATTCAGTTGTAAAAACACAAGGTTAAGTCACTACAAATTTTCTCCCAACATTTTTGCTGGAAGAGGCAGCAGTTAACCCCACCACCAACCCTGCTGAGCATTTTATCATTTTTCGATTTGCTGGTAGCATAGGTAATATAAGAATACACAAGTTTTTAGAGCAATATGTGCAAAAGCTGCATTGGTGCAACATATGAAAAGCAATACAGTGCCAAATTATGGACTTGTAAGTATATAGAACCAGAAGGAATCAAAAAAAAAAAAAAAAAGAAAGGGTGAGGTAAGGAGTCTTTAAGATTTCGCTGGCTAGATGACTTCTAGAAACTAAATAATTACACCAAAAGTTTTCCTTTCTTTTCATGCCATAAAGAAGTAATACAGTTAAATGTGAGACTCATTTTGAACTTGAATTTGAGGCTGTTCTGTTTTCCCAGTTCTGTCTAATAAATTCATTACATGCATAAAACCTTTAAAGGAAAAATGCAGTCACCCCACTTTGAATTAAGATTACCTGGGGATCCTATTTCATGAATGGCTCTTTTTAATCATGTGACAACATTTTTGTTAACAAATTGTTAATTTCATGCAGAACAACTCCTTCTTATACCTTGGTTTTATTCAATGTTTGTATTTGGAAACATCATTAAAGTTACTTGAAAGTGAAATATGATGAGATATGAAAGATTCAGCTGACGTTTCAAAATATATTCCGGGGGTCAGCTAGTATATTCCCTCTACTGTTACTTTCAATCAAAATTATAGAATTCATCAATCAGGGTTGTTGCAAGACTTCCAGGACTGATGAGAGGGGGAGTAGCAGAACCTTTTGGCTTCTCTATTTTGGCACTTAAAGATAACATTTAATACACATAAAACACATTTAATAGAAGTTTTGGAAGAAATATTTAGCACTGAAAATTACTGGGGGGGGGGGGGGCTGCAGCCCTTGGACCCCCACCCCCAATCTGTTCTGAAGACCCTGGTTACATGCTGTTTGACCACATTGTACTGAACTGAAAGAACAGATTTACCTTTGGATGGATTCGGTCCACTTCAAAAAATTTACAGACAGCATTGTCATAGCGTCCCACTTCTGTCTTGATACTCTCTGGGTAAGCCTTAATGATGTCTTCTTGATCAACATGAAACTGATGATAACTGTATTATAAAAAATTACAAAAAATTTCTTTTGAATTTGTGTCCTGTAAATAACTTTATTAACATAATAATTTAAGAACATAATACATCATACGTCATAAATTTTGCAAAACTCATCCTTTCAAACCTTTACATAACACCTAAGTTGTAAAAAGACATTTTTTCTTGTGACTTCTAAAATTTTTGTAGACTTGGTTATCTCTGGCTCATGGTTCCTCTAGGAAATAATGGAATATTTAAAATTTACATAGCAGTTTTGAAGTTTATTGATATCTTTATCATGAGATCAGTTATGGGTTTCATTAGCAAAACCTTTTTACTACATTTTACATTTACACAGTAACTGAACCAGTTTATCAAGCAGTGACACTTGATACATTTTCCTTAATACCCCATAATGCCACATTGTAAAAGAAGGAGTGGTCAATTCCATCTCTTGGGACAAATATAAAAGTTGATTTCAGGGCATTAACACTTTATTTCTGGTAAACTTTGTCAGGAATATTGGCAAGTCAGGGAAAATTGTTCCAATCACATTTCAACTCCCTTTAATGTGTCTTCTTGTACCATTATGACATTCATAAGGTCCACTAAATAACATACCTCTCCTTGATACTTGCAAGAAGGTCTTCTGCCTTGCCCAGTGTTTTCTGTAGGGCTTCCTTACTACTCTCCTGTCTCAGTCTATCCAAGATAATATCCAGATTGGCCTCCATTTGCTGAAAAGAGACCCCCAGACATACTATATCAAATGAAAGTTTACTCTCAAGATGACCAGGGGAGGGGGAATCCACTCTGGGGTGTTCCCTTAATTTTTATGGTGTCACCCCCCCCCCCCCCACCACCACCACTACCAAATTCTTTCACCACTATGACTTCATATGCAGATGCTAACGATGGATCAAAGTCCTCTACCAAACAAAAACTTTGCTCCTCATAAATCTCTGACCAGTGGACTATGAACCTTTGATGAAGATCATGTCAGGGTCAAAAGTCTAGGCCCTGGGTTCTTAAGGGACAGCCAGGTTATTTGTGACCTGTAAAAACCTCTCACATGGGCCCCAGAAGATTCAAGACATGTACAATCTTATAATGAGGAAGCAAACTGTGGGAAATTGGTAAATCAATTCTGGTTACTACCATTGTTACATTGTAAAAATTCAAGCAAAAGTAGCCCTCAGTTCAAAATACTTGACTGACATGGTTTTTAAAAGATACTAATATTGGGAACAGCCTTTGTCCTTTTGATGGAATGTTATTAGTCTACTACATGTGATGATAATGGACTTCATACCTGGTTGATGTTGTCATGGTTATGCCGACACTCCTCCAACCTTTCCTGCAATTCTCGCTCCCTCTTGGCAAGGTTTATCTCATGAACATCCCAGAGGTGAGCCGCACCCTGAGCATACTTGAAGAGGGATCGAAGCTTGTGAGCTGTCATCTCAGCTAAGTTTTCCAAAGATTTCTGTAAAATAAAAATTCCACAAATATAGTAATGGATGAAAGGATGATGTAAATTTAACAAATGTTTGTTTCATCATGAGGTTACTCTGAAGGAACTACAACTGGTTTTAGGAAGAGAAAGAAATCTTGAAGGCACTGATACTTGTCGCAAACAACAAACCTGAAAATACACTATGAATTACAGAACACTACATCAGTGGCAGTGAGGGTTGGTACAGGCAACATACAGTTAAAAAGAACATTAATCCCCACCACAATAACTTATAATAACATCACAACTTACGCATTCAGTACAGTTGAACCAACTGTGGGCATTTTCACCACAATATTCACCTCAAGCAGTGAACACATAAACAACAAAATTAAAAAAATTTTATTACTACTGTCAAAATTATTTAAATGTCTCAATGAGAAAAACTACTTGAAGCACTGCTGCTTGTAGCAAACATATCATTTTGGTTTACCAACAAAGCTGAAGATACAGATATTAAAACTTACACAAACTATGTCAAAGTGGGTTGGGAATTGAATACTGAGTCATGCACTCAATACAGCTGGGTCGAACAGTGGGAATTATGACAATAAATAACAGCATCTTATTCAACACGACTATAACAAACACGTATTCACCCAACAACTGGACAAGCTACATTGGGCAAAACTAAACTGTTCAACCTCCAGGACTGAACACATGTAGTATACAGCTGATAAAGGACATTGACTATCAACACAATAAAACTTCACAACCTCCGAATTATTTAGCATTTAACCTTCTGTTCAAGACACAAAAATGACCTACACATTAAGAAGAAAGTTTTGACACATTTCAAGGCTATTATAAGTTTGCTAAAAAGGATATACATTTGTTTTACTTTATAACACTGAGAGTAAACTAGGAAATAGGGTTCTTCTTGGAGCCTTCAAGGGGTTTAGCTCTGCTCATGCCACACAGTGTTGCCTCTTACTTTTTACTTACACTCTTAATTTTTGCAAATTATAGGAGGTGTAATAACAGAAAGAAGCAGATGAAATAAGATGAAAAGTTTTTTCATATTAAATTACTTACATCTATTTCTTCCAGATGGTTTTCAAATACTTTTTGTCTGTCTCCAAGCTGAGGCAAGAAAAAATGCTCCACAACTTCCTGAACCCTTTCATCACTGCATACACCAGTCTGCAATAACTCTAGCTGTAGAATGTAATGTTGAACAAAAAAAAAATAATAAACCACCTTAAATTTAACAATGTTTCTTATGAATAAAAATACTTAACGATTTTTCCTATGAATATATTTTAAGATCTTGCAACACACTGAAACCATTAACATGCACACTATTACATATTTATATTTCCACTTCTAGATGTTTATGCTACATTGGAAGCAAAACGTTCCCTATAGTAATAAATTTGATTTTATTTTTATACAAATTTTTGTTCCTCCTTGTTGTTGGTCTAGGAACCTTAAGAGCTATTTGATAATTACAAAGACAAAGTGCAAAGTATGTGAAAATAAATGAAAAAATGAATACTTATAGTTTGAACAAAGGCAGCATTCTATTACGGTTTCAAATCGCTGAGGATGATATCATAAAGTAATGAAGACATTATCAAGAAAACATTAACAGAAGGAGAGGAAGTTTCAAAAAGAAGCATTAGCAGGAGTCACTTGAAAGCCTGAAGAAGGAAAAACTGCAGACAATTCTTGGAAGAAAAATCCATGTAACTATGGCCAAGCAAGGGATCAAGCTCTAGACTTCCTGACTGCTAAGCCTGAGTGCCTCAGATGCCACTGTCTCTATCCACTAGAGCAATAGCACCACTTCAGATAGAATTTCAAGTAAGCCAGGTTAAACATGCTAACCATTTCAACTGGGCTGTTGTTCATGAATTAAAGTTACTTAATATTAGCAACAGAAGGATCTGCTCCTTTCCAGTTCACTTCAAGGACAAGGCACTAGCCCCATATAGTACCATTGCATCTTCATACTTTCCCACTCTGTTTCTTTTTAACAAAGTTATGCCTCACCCTCCATTTTTCAACTTGATCCAAGCATTCCTTACAAATCCACTCGTACTCTTTGTGCAACCTTGACAGGAAATGTGTGTGAAGTCTTTCTATCTCTTGACATATTGTTGCAATTTCTTTGTTCCATCGGTAAACAGCTGATTTTGTTGAACTTGGTGGTTTCATTGATCTAAACAATAAAACAAACCAATGTAACTTAAGATGTAAAGTGTATCTTTTGCCAGAAATATTACACAAGAAAGGTTAAGCCATCAAACAATTGATTCATATGAAAGGCAAATACCGTATGACTTTTTAGAAATGTACATACTTCTAAAGCCACAATCTATAAATGCAGAATGATTGGCAATTCAATATAAGGTGGAAATAAGGCAAAACATAAGTTTCTTATATAAAAATTCACTGCTTTCTAGATCACAAACAGTTAATGTGATATGCACCCAAATTTCTAAACTAAAATGATGCAAAATTTCTAATTTTTGTAATGCATAATATTTTTGGGAGATAAAATTACTGCCAGCTTTGGCTGGTGATACTGAAGGGTTTAATAATGATAAAAGCTCTTTTCTGCCAGTTCCATTTGATGGCCATGTAAACACAATATTTCCCTCAAAATAATGTGTAAAATTTGTTCTTTTGTACTATTTCTTCCCTGATTGGTGACTTTAGTCAGCAGGCTGGGGACAATGGTCTTTTACATACATTTGCATTCAATTAAATTTGTCTAGCATTTTTTATTATAGAAAAAAAGGACTAGTCTTAAACTAAAACATGTCAAAATGTTGTAATCTGTTTTATCTAAGGTGCTGTGCTCTCTTTCAAAATGTCAGTTTCATTTTTATGTTCAGCAGCAAGCTATCATCCTATGTATTACACCCTTTGTCACTTCAACTTATCTGCAAATTATTGAAGAGACACCAGTGGAGTATCTGGGGGGGGGGGTGGGGCTTGGACCTCCACAAGTCTCTTGCCCCCCACTGGAAAATCCAAGAGTGAAAAAAATTGATGTACCTATTTAAGGAGTCCATATTTGAAGCCTCTCCCTGCCCCTGTCCCTCCCCAGGAGGCAGACCCCAATACTACAAACTTTTCCAATGACATCACTAAGAGACACCCTCATTGGATGAACAAAAATACTATCAGAGTATAAGCCACACAACTGGACTGGGGGCATGTGCATCACATTGAAATTTTCCTATGTACCTCATTGAATAAGGATATTTTTTCTTGGTCCACAGAACTTTGAAGAAGCTCCTCACAAGTTCTGCCAAGACTATGAAACCAGAGTTACTTACCTGAGTGCATTTAGCAGATCAATTCTCTTAAGACTGATTGCTTTTTGTTCCTGGTACAACTCAGCCAAGATGTCAGATATGACAGGAGGATTGGTAATAGAAGGATCATTCATGAAATTCCTAGAAGAAGCCAAAAATTGCAGGAAATTCAGTTCAAAAGACAAGATTCAACATAGCAAAATCAGTCACTTACATTGAATATTTTCTCATCATGTTTAAGATTCACTGATGTTGCTCAATTGGGTGCTTTGTTCATCCCACACAAGGCCTGAGTTTGTTCACATATTACACACACACACACAGTTTCACAGTATTTCATAAACTGCTAAAGAAATTTTCTAAGAGATGGCTAAAGAACACTGTTTGACCAAGAATAAACCACGTTGAGTAACACAATAGGGTTATGAAATCATTATAAGGTTAGAGCATCCGACTTGCAGCCGAAAGGTCTGGGGTTCGACTCCTGGCCGGGTCATACCAAAGACTTTAAAAATGGAACCTACTGCAATTGTGCTTGGTGCTCAGCATAAGCAATGGAGTAGGGAAAACAAGCCAGTGAGCCACAACTGGAAAAAAGGCCGTGGCCGGCCCGACTTAAACCAATTGGTTAGAAACTGAGCCAAAAAACCTCATCTAACTAACTAACCAACTAACTATAAGGAAGGCAGTAACTATATGCACAGACACGACTGACCTGTAATAACTTGTGATCAAATTTCCCTCTTTAATCCTGTGCAAAACCAATCCGTATGTCGTGTATGACACACAAGCATTGCATTCAAATACATAAAGTTACATTCAAACAGCTGTTTCAAACAAAACTAAAGCATTCAAAAAAGAAAAAAGATCACAAAAAGAATGCCTTCACTTAAATAACTGGTGAAAGTTTCTCTTTATTTGGTAAAGCAAATATATGCCTCAGCTCTTACGTGAATTTTTGAATGATTATATCTGTATTGAGTTTCTTCCAGTCTTCCACTCGACTTTCCCACAGAGCACGATGGTTTTTGTCCCTCTCAATGTCTGTCTTCATTAATCGTGCAAAGAGATCGGCGTAGGATCTTTGGTTGCTCAAGAGGGTCTGGTTAATTATCTGAGATTCTCTTTCGATCAACCTCTGTACGTCAGGCGCCATCAAAAATGCAATCAGCTCTAGTTTCTTGGCATATGTTTTGACCAGATGTTTAATCTGAGATTAACATAGAAAAGGGAGACAGTAATTAGTTCAAAAAGATGCCTGTGCAGCCATGAGCCATAGTAAAAGTGTAGAAATATTAAAGAGTAGAAATATTAATTAATGATCACCAGAAATCAAAGGCCAACTCAAAAATAACTCAGGCTAAACTTAACCGTCACAGTAGTTCTAGCACAGAGGTAAGGTCCCACAGAGTATTTTAATTATCTCACTATAAAGCTCTTTGACCAACATGACTGCATTATTTGTTTGCATCTCTTTGTCAAACATAACTGTCAAACATTCACTTATCACAACTGTGTTTACTTCAGGACCTTACTGTACACACATGGAAACAAATCTTTTGTACAAGAGCTGTGACCAGCAACAGTACACTTGAAAATACCATGATATCACATAAAAAACCTCTATAAAGAGCCATGCATATGTGGAAATCCCAGTAGGATGGGGGAATGTATATTCCTCGCTTCTGTGAAGCTGTTCAGACCCACTGACTTTCAGCTTTTCTATCAGTTTATTTTGCTTCAAGGGCCTTTTACCCCTCCCCCCCCCACACACACACACACACTATACACTGTTCACATAAAATCTCTGCTACTGCAACTAGGAATGGATCACATCTCCTTACCTTAACACAAAGTTAATAACAAAATACCTCTCTTCAAGACAGAGAGTGACCCCCATTTAAGATTAGGAAAATAAATTTCTTAAAAGTGCCACCACAAACTTGTGCCCATATGCTTTGAAGGCTTCCAACCCCACTCTGACTCGTATGTAATATCTTCCTCTTATGCTTTACTGAACAAAAGGACAAATAATAACTGGCCAGTAGTCAAGAATTTGTTGGAAAACATGTCTGGGCATACACTTTTTGAAGACAAAAATATTTATTCAAGCACATAAAATGATTCCATAGCAATTTAAAATAATTATTACACCTTTAGGAGATGGCAACAGATGCTAAAAACCAGAACATGACAAATATCTACATTTTTACATAACACTGAAATTCAAGCGCTTTGAAGGCTGTGCATAGACAGGTTAGCACTGACTGCAAATACCTGAATACTAACAAACTGATCTGAAAAATGCATGACAGATGCTGTCAGCTTCTTTACTGTGCACCACACTACACTTTTCAATTTAAACATTAAAATAAAATGTTAAACATATGAAAGTATGACTCTCAGCATCTAACAAAGAAAGGTTTCATTTCTTTTAAATGTTTAAAAATGTATGGTTACCCTTTTCAGTCTGTTGTCTTCAATAGTTTCTATCCGTTGACTCATGTCCGTGATCCACTGCCTACGAATTGATGACTGCTGTTCCACCTCTGACCATAGTTCTTTTAACTGTTGCAAGGTGTAACCCTTTAATGCCTTTAGAGTAAAGATCAAGGAGGGATTATTCCATATAATGCAATCTTACATCAATATATCAATGGTTACAGCAATATGTTTCCATTTTCATTTCACCTTAACATAAGAAAAATGAACACTGCCACAATGTCACCCAAGAAAAATGATATTATTGTCTATGACATTATTTCTTGATTAAAAGCATTTTCAAATATAGTTTGGTTAAATGATGAAACAATCATCATTCGAGTTATTCTTTCAGAACAATCAGGTCACTGGTTACTTAGCAACAGAATACACCTCTCTTAAAAATATTAAACAAATGTTAAAAAGAGGCTCTTTCCCAACAAAAATAATGTTTGCAGAAACAGCATAATGGTGGCTGGACTCAAGGTTACTTTTACCAATTTTCCTGAATAAATATGTAATTACAAAGAAGTTCTTGCAATCTGTAAGTACTAAACAATTTTTTAATTTGCATATTTTGTTTTCTTTTCTTTTCTTTTGGCAGGAAAATTACATATAAACATGAAACCTTTCTTCTGGTGAATGCACTTAAGCAAGAAAAAAAGAGATGACAATAGTACTGAAATGACAAGTAATCAAGTGCTTTGGGTGACTGCTGATACCTGAAAAGTGGCTATAGATTTAAAGTAGCTGCTTATAACAACTCACACAATGTAAGCCAATCCATTTCAGGATAAATTTCATTTCTTGGAATTAAATACAAAACACAGAACAAAAAAACAACAACAAAACAAAGCTTGACTTACATTGTCATCTCTGATTCTTCCAAGAATTTCGTCAATGACTAATTGAGCAGAGAAAAGTAGAATTTGTTAAATACCACAAAGAAATGAACGATAAGCATCTCCTGCTTTTACATGAGCAGGTATTTTAGTTCAAGTTAAGAGAAAACTGAAACTGTGCAATATCTTCAATTACTAGAAACTATTTTTACTTTTATTTTTTGCCAATTATTTCGAAAGGGCGGAGCTTGATTTTTATTTTTCGTTACTTTTGGCATTTAATTCTGTGCCTTCTTATCACCTTTTTGGGCACTATTTGGGCTGATGTGAGGTCAAATCACCAATGGACCCTGTGTATGTTGTACACTGCCTAACTAAGTTTTGGGTTACGATCTCTAAGCTCTAAACTAGGTTTGCTTTTCAGAAAACTTATCATGATGTAATTTGACCAAAGACTTTAAACAAACAGACAATCAGATCCTGCAACAAATTACAAGAGTTTTTCCTATAACTTTAACAGTTTGAAGTAAACCTTCATTCTAAAAATTTGAACAATTCTTTTAGTTATAGAAACTTGCACAAAAAATGCAAATTTAAATGTCACATCGAAGTAAATATTAGCTACCTTTGTCATTTTCAGCTAGTTTTCCTAAAAGGTCAGATCCAGCCTCGGTGATTTGTGGTTCCAATTCCTAAGTGGGAAAAAAGTATTTGAGTTTCAATCTTTGGAATTAAAATCTCTCAACAAGAGCATCAATGATGCTGTAGCTCAACTACAATTTCCCTCACACACAGTTACTTTTATGTAGTTTCAATGAGATCCAAATCAAGGAGTCATGATCTAACAACTTCAGTGCTATAGATGTAAATGGTCACAGCAGTGGCATATCAGCTAGTTGCCCGGCTTGCGACTTTTTTTTAAGTGTTTGTAGGCACAATACTACAGGTAATGCTGCTGACAAAAATGAAGTGCTACATATACCCCAATTTGTCAGGTCCGTCAAAAAATGAGTCCTATGGCAATATACATCATACAAAACATAAACACTTATGGAAAAGCACTGGCATGGATTTCACCATCAGACTTTTTGAGACCCCAAATGTCATTTAACATCAATACAAAGTGGACCTTTGCATCATCCACTGAACACCCTGGCCAACTTTGATAGATTTTGACACAACCATGAATATTTCAAGGCTTTTGCTTGATTATACTGTTTGCCCTCTCTTTGACCCCAAACAACCTTTGAACTTCTTCAAAAGTACAACTCTCATGACCCATCAATTCATCTACTGGATACTCTTGCCAACTTTGATAAGATTCACACACAACCCCTAGGAGCTGAAGGCATTTGCACAATTCCAGTATTTGACCTCTCCTTGACCCCAACTGACCTTTGACCTACTTCAAAAGTACAACTTTGATGACTTGTTATCTACTGAACACTCTGGCCAACTTTGATAAGATTTGGATATAACCCCTAGGAGTTGAAGGATTTTGAGTGATTTCACTGTTTGACCTCTCTTTGACCCCAAATGACCATTGACCTACTTCAAAAGTACAAGTTTGATGACCTGTCATCATTTGAACCCTCTGGCTAGCTTTGATATTTGGATATAACCTCTAGGAATTGAAGACATTTATAACATTTCACTGTTTGACCTTTCTTTGACCCCAAATGATCTTTGACCTACTTCAAAAGCACAACTCAGATGACTTGTCATCTACTGAACACTCTGGCCAACTTTGATAAGATTTGAATATAACCCCTAGGAGTTAAAGGATTTTGAGTGATTTCACTGTTTGACCTCTCTTTGACCCCAAATGACCTTTGACCTACTTCAAAAGTACAACTTTGCTGACCTGTCATCTACTGAACACTCTTGCCAACATTGATAAGATTTGAATATAACCCCTAGGAGATGAAGGATTTTGAGTGATTTCACTGTTTGACCTCTCTTTGACCCCAAATGACCTTTGACCTACTTCAAAAGTACAACATTGATGACCCATTATGTTCTAAACACTCTTGCCAACATTGATAAAATTTGAATATAACCTCTAGGAGATGAAGGATTTTGAGTGATTTCACTGTTTGACCTCTCTTTGACCCCAAATGACCTTTGACCTACTTCAAAAGTACAACATTGATGACCCATTATGTTCTAAACACTCTTGCCAAATTTGATAAAATTCAGACATAACCCATAGGAGTTGAAGGCTTTTGCATGATTACACTGTTTGACCTTCTTTTGCTTGACCTCTCTTTGACCCCAAATGACCTTTGATCTACTTCAAAAGTACAACTTTGATGACCCATCATTTACTAAACACTCCTGTGAAATTTGAAATGATTCCAACATAACCACAAGGAGTTGAAGGCTTTTGTGTGATTTCACTCTTTGACCTCTCACGACCCCAAATGACCTTTGACCTACTTCCTGTTACCATAATTATCAAGCCCTTGATATGTGTTATAGCCTCACCAACTTTGACAAGGAACGATCAAAGCACCTGCAGACAGCAGCTTTTTTTCCAATGTTGACGGACAGACAGACAGACGGACACACAGACAGACAGACGCATTGCCATGACAATAGCTCAACTTGTTGAGCTAACAAGTATCAGGTGCAGTGTTGGCAATAGGTCTCAGAATTTGGGGTGGGGGTGGTTTGGGGTGGGGGTTTGCCCCTCCAAAAATTTTCATGAAGAAAGTTTGGCTCAGAGGGGGTCTCAAAAAATTGCAACATACAAATTGAACTTTTTACCAACAGGCTTTCCCAACAGATGCAGGATATTTCTGATATTAAAACTTTCAGGATTGCTGACAAAAGTGTGGAAATTACATGATCCCACCGCCTAATGCGAACACTAAACAGGTGTATGTATTGCAGGTGTATGTCACTTCCTGTCTTTAACCAGAGAGTCATCAAAGTATGGGACTACTGCCAAGTGGGAGGTTGTTGCACCTTTTGTCTGAAATTTTCATGAATGTTTGAACCAAATAGCATATCTTCTTCCCCAAAATAACAAACCTGCCCAAATGGAGACTGTGGTCCCCCCCCCCCCCCGGCTCTCCTCCTCGTATGCAAATGATTAGAGTTATAAACAAGCAGCTCATTTACTTGAAATGGTACAACTCGTATTCCACTTATAGTTGACCATTGCATCTACGCAACAGTAATCATTTCCAAATGCACTTCATATCTGATGAAATAACACATTCAATTCTGGAACTGCCCAAGTAATTTTCTCATGGCATTACATTTACAGTGAGTAGCAAATCCCTGAAAGAAGGTACTCCAAATGTACTCTAGCATGGTGCGACCGGAATTCGGTCACCTTCACGAATGCGCTATGCTGTACATTTGGTATGGAGTGAATGAATTCCAGTCCCTGCCGAACTGCGGTCCCTTTAGTATACATTTAGACATTTATAGCACGATTTAGAGAAACAACAATGGCAAAAATATATCATAATAAATTTCAAAAAATGAGAATGTAACTAAATATTGCAAAATTAACTGTTTTTTTTTATAATTTTGTAAGCCCTTTCAGATGTTGTCAATACTCACATTTGCTAGCAAAGTCAGTTCCTGGTGAAGATCTTCTACAGTAGTTTCATGTCGTAGTCGTCTACTCTCAGCAATTCTCTCAATGATATCAGATCCTTGCTTCTCAACATCTATGCGGAACAAAGAAATAACAAGAAGACTCGTAAAAACTAAAAAGCTGTTTTAGTGGTACAGGCTAAATTCTTTTAAGGTCCCTGCAGTTCTATGTACTCTACAGTAGCTAAACAGAATAAAGTCCTGCGTTTGTCACACATAAAATTTTCATACCTTCACCTATTAGTACAGAATGATAGGAATTTAAGATAAGGTAGCTGGGTATCTTTATTTTCAAGAAACAAGAAACAAGGTTCTCAAAGAAAGAAATCCACTGTTTTGTAGATCCTGAACAATTTGTTCACCCAAACATTGAATACCTTACAGAGGTTTTTATAACATACAGGCATCTCAAAATTTGGTGTATACTGTAGGTATTTTGAGACTTTTTCAATCTGGTAGGCAACTGGTCTGTGCCAAGATAGCACAACACTTTGTACAATTTGCATCTAGTAAAGTCTTAAAATCACAGTCTGCTCAATAGCAATACTTCAAAAATTGGACGTTGTGCTATACACTTCATATTCTCATTTCATGCTCCCAGTCACAATGAAAATGACTCTCATGTTGAAATGCGCTGAACGAACACCTGAAGTAGGCTTGTTACTATATGGGCACAATGTACAGGTGAGTCTGTACTGCACTTTATGTAATGACATCCTGAACATGACCCTTAAGAGTAGGGAAAGGGAGGGGGGCGGATTTGTCCCCACTTTTCCAGATGGAAGGTAAAATTCCCACTTTTCATTTCCATAAAAATATAAAAAGTTGTCAATATCTTCATTTCTTACTTATGAAAAGGACACTTTTGCAGAAACGTTTGAACTTACATAAATACATGGCCTGTAAAACCCTTCAAATGCACCTTATATGGGCCTTGAAGCAAGCTTTTGTCCCCCAAGCCCATTTGTGACTTTGCCCAAGGACAGCACCAATTTAGACTCAGGGTTTAGCAGTAATAAACCCCCCGCCCCCCTCCTTTTTTTGAGTTCCTGGCGGAATCCCTGTGCATTGCCACTGTGACCTTTGAAACGCACGACATGCACTTTCATGTAACTTAATGAACACAGCCCTAAAATGTCCTTGATTGTGTAAGGGCACACTAACCCTCACAAGATACGATACTCTTGTACGGCACTTTCATGCAACGGCCTGAGTGACACTAAGAGTACTCATTAATGTACTGAAACAGTGACTTTCAATACACAGGACAGAATTTTCTTATCAGTGACAGGGCTGACTTCTAGTTCTGGCACCAACAAACTTCATGATGAAAAGTACATAGCACCTAAACATTGCTTCAACTTTTATCTGTCAGGTTTATTGAAGTTGATTCATTCATACTTCACATGGCTTTCATTATGATTTTAATCCTCTGAGTTCTGACAGGTATGAAACTATTCAAATATTTAGTTTTTGGAAATTCATGCTATGCATGGATGTGAGTAACAGAAATGATGCCAAACAGTACTCATTCTAGCAGGTACAGTATTATAACTCACCTACTGTATCAGCTAAACTTCTCACTTCTCTTGCTGCTTTTGTAGAGGAAGACTCTGTAGCTTCTTTCAAAGCTCTTTCCAAGGAATGCCTAAAAAAAGTAATAATAATTATGTAACATATCATCAACCATTTATATTTTGGACAAGTTTATGTAAAGTCTTGTGCAATTATTTCCATTGCTTCATGGCATTATCAAGGATAAAATGCTTCTTCATAGAAAAGGTGGTTGTGTTTTTCTAAAAAGTGGACGGGGGAGTAAATTATCCCTGGAAGAAAAAAATTTACTGTGTGAAAAAGTAAAAGTCAATTGTAGCGCCTCCAATCAAGTGTGTGTGGGGGGTGAGGGGATATATCCCCTCTCCCTCTGGTATTTCCATCTATGATTCCTAGGTAATGTGGAATACCCTCTCACAGTGCCAAACACAGGTCTTAGGCAGAGGTAATACACTATAATAGAATAGAGTCTTTCTAAGTGAAACAAACATTTTGCAAGTTTACAAATCATGAAAAGAAATCTACACTCTTATACTGACCTTAAGAAGACTGGGTTTTCTGTCTTGCTGTCATTTGGTAAACTTTCCAGCCAGTTTATTTGTCGGCTTTGCAAGAGACTTTTGCCCATAGCATCTCGACTCTCAAGAACCAGTGGGACATTCTGGCTTTTGGGAACTTTCTGTGAACCACTTTTGTCAGTCCTTTCCAAACTTTTTCCAAGCTGGGCCTGTACATGGAGTTTATAATAAATTGTAAAATTTGTTGGTAATAGCAATGACTTTCACATACAACACAAACCAACTTTGTTTCTGTGTATCTCCGCACAGAGGGCATAAGAGCAAATTGTGAGTGTATGAAAGCCTCTCCCGTTCATGTGAGGTTTAGGATAGTGTCCCAGACCTCAGTAAAGTTTGAAGAGTAATCACCCTAAATGCCTGTAACATTCATGAAACACAACATTTTTAGAAAAATTGAAATTCAAAGATCATCAGTTTGAATGATGACATTTTGGAAGAAAAGGCAAGGGGTATTGGAAATACAAATCCAAGAGGTTTTACAAAGTCTTGAAAATAATAGGTTCATGTTCATTACAGCACAGTGTCAGACTCAGTTGTTCCTACTGTATATATACTGTAGTTATCCATGCATGGGGTTGGGGTTGAGGGAAGATGATCCACTAAAAGTCATGCTAGACATGCAAATCTACAGGTAGTTGTAAAGAAACTTTACACCTTTGTTACTTTGATGTAAAATCTTGTGCAAAATAAACAAACAAAACTATCAGAAACACACAATACATTAAATGGACTTGTAGTGGTAAGTGGACAATGTGCCGTGACCGCTCAATTCAGATCCCCCAGACAAACTGACAATCCCCACCCAGAATATTCCCCACCCTGAAAAATACATGATATGGACAACTCCCCCTGGACAAATTGGACAACAGATAATTAGTCCACAGACATGGACATATAGGGCATCTTTTTTGTGGGGAGGGGGGAGATGATCCAATTTTTGCTGTAGAAAAATCTTTGTTACTTGAGAAGATAATAACCCAATTTTTCCAAAAATCTGCCAGAGAAATAGGTTTCTGATCTGCCAACTCTGGGGGACCACGGTCCCCTCTGACCCCCCCCCCACCAGCTTGTATGTCTATGCCCATAGACAACTGGCCTACAGACAGTAAGCTAGTTTGATTGTCCAATTTTCAGGGGAGAACTGTAATGTTTGGCAATTATCAAGGTTAGAATTACTTACTAAGAGTCTGTTATTGTTATCATTACTGATTTTGTTGTTGTTGTTGTTGATAACCATGTCATGTGGACCCTTTATTCAAGCAGACAAACAAAAAAATTCACAGAGATACTGAAGTCTACCTTTTCGCTACAGGATGTTCATCTTAGAACTTCTGTACTGCTTAAAACTGGAAGTAAGCCTTGTTTATCAGCATCTTTATTCTCTAGCATACTGTACCCAATCATTAGCACATTTCAAAAAGATCAAGTTTACAGTATCTAGTCTGTAACTTGACACCACTAAAGTACATAAGAGCTGTACTTGCACAGTTCTTACAAGGTGTGTTATAATAAACATCTCAAACTCACTTTGAAAACAGCCCACCAAAGCACAATTCAAACTATATATGCATGGGACTTGCTAAACAAGCTCTAATGGAAGGGTGCTTTTCACCAATTCATGTCACATTCTTGATAAATTTTGTGGTATGGAGGAAGTAATTAGTAGGGTACTTTTGCAGCTACACTTGCATAGTGATGCACATTTACCATAATGTTCTGTGTGACTGTGACTATAGGTATTCAAGTTAACAAAACTGAACAGGACTTTTTTCTATCGTAGTCAATTTGAAACAACCATTTTTTCTTTCTGCATTCATACAATAGTTTTCTGTTTTTCATTTATCTGAAATTTACAAAAACACAACTTTTCTGAAATGAATGGATATGCCACAATTTGTCTCAAATGTCTTCTCACATGGGCTGTGTGCATCTTTTATGCAAGCAATGATGAGACACAGGTTTACTTGTGTACCTTTGTAGGCATGTATTTATGGAGCTTTATCATTGCAAAGTGCACATCCAACGATTACCTTCACAATTTGATATCCAGTACATGTTGACACAAAGAAATTGTAAGGCAATCTCCTTAGGTAAAGGCACTTTGCATTATAGACGAATCCGATCAGCACTTGTGTTTGGTGACTGTAGGCAGCCATTAATGGGGTCCACCAGCCTTAAATCGTCTTCATTTATTTTCTACATGAATTTCAAACCCACATATTCAGTGAAATTGAACGAATCAAGATACAATTTAATGTCCAACCATCCATCATACAGGTAAGCAAGGAAATTGAAAGATTAAAGGTGATAGACCCCAGGTATGGCCGACTGAAATCAGACCATCACTTGCTCTCCGGATTCGTCTATAGGCCGTTAGTAAATACTGTATATGTGATTAGGTGATCCTGATTTGCAGGAGCAATTTTGCTGGCTCCTTTCAGGTGATTGTTTCTTGTAGTTTGTGAACCTAAGTCAATGGTATGACTGCAATATGCATATCTGAAGAATACTGAATCATACTGCCCCTCACACTGTTAAAAAACATTGTTGGAACAGTTGCAAGTATTTGAAAGCTGTAAAATTTAAGAAAAGCAAACATAAAGATTTTGCCTTGAAGTTTTAAATACATCTTAAGCCAATCACATACACAATAACTCACCACCTGAACAAATATGTTGCTGTAATTTTAACAGAGTTGATCTGTGGGAAAATGTAAATTGCCGTCCATTTACAGCATTTCTCCCTTGTAATACTAAATAGTTCCCCGCCTGAACAGGAATATTACTGTAATTATACAAAAGTTGGTCTGTAGAAAAATGGATATTGTCGTTCATTTACATCATTTCTCCTTTGTAGAACACAATAATTCCCCACCTGAACAAAAGTAGTGATGTAATTTTACGAAAGTTTATCTGTCAGAAAATGGATATGGTCATGCATGGACATCACATGTTCTAAAAGAACAAAATAGTTATGGAAACAAATCGACAGAACTTACTTTGTAAATTTACAGTACAATTTTTAACAGTGCAGGCTATGTCTATGTAGGCCTACTAGGGTACGGTTGAGCAAATTTGTATCCCAATTAATCAGTGTGCATTCTAAATGCTACTTTAGCATGTGGGCTGGATTTGATTCAAACATACTGCACCACCTCCATCATGTATTCTTCAAATATCATAAAAAGCAAGCATTTTATTTTTGTTATTACTACAGTATCCTTACTATTGTAACAAAAAATTTGGACTCATAACCAGCCATGTGTTCTAGTTGGAAGGTTAAACTTAAACTAGTTTTTTGGAAAATTCAGAAAACTAATAAAATAAGGGCCAAAATGTTGTGGGCTACATAATTTTGTTACAAAAGACAATATTTTAATCCTAGATGTTGGTGAATAGCAGCCTTTAAACTGCTCTCTATTCCACAGTGATCAACTTAAGTCCAAAGGCAAAAATCCCAGAGAGGGTGTATTCCCCTCCCCCCCCCCCCACACTTTTTGGAAATGCTTCCATTTACTGCTACTATTTCGCAGTAACTTCAAGGGCCCATTATCCCTTCCATTTTTCATTCAAGTCTCCGCTACTGCACAAGTCATGGTTCCATGCATCAGAAACATTGTGCTCTGTACAGTCAGGGTATAAATCTTGAGTCAATCAATATCTAGAGACACTGAGACAGAGTCAATCACTGCATTCTCAACACTAGTCTATATAGCATGTACGTGGGCAAAATATGACTCCACCATAAGCCTGACCTGAAATGCGAATTCTTCAAACAAAATAAAAAACAAGTACTGTATTTGACAGTTTTGATTACTTATTTTCATTTTCAAAGGAAAAATTTGGGCATTTTGCTTCTTTCTGAACACAGCTAAAATTTTACGGAATGACAAAGACACAATTAGGACTAGGCCGAGTGATTATTCCTACACGTAGTTTCATTCGTTTTACTTTAAGTTTTCTACTATTGTGAGTTCTCTTCACATATAGCAGGATATAGGAACTAGAGGGCAGACTTCCCGAAGTGGCTGTGATCGCATGGGACTCGGCCGCCATTTTGGAAAGGGGCAAAAGTCACCTGTGTGCTGTTGAACTTACACTGAAACACGTACAAATTACACCAATCTTTCATGTTCAGAAACATGCCGCAATCTTTACTTGTAAGTTATCTACATCAACCAGAGACGAGGAGGTAGTAGCATCTGACATGAATAGCAAGATTCTTGTGATAGTTTTGTATTTTAGTCACAATCAAGTTAAAATAAACACATTTTTCTTCACTGAATTTGCACATTGGCCAGTCACATTGAACCAGCAAAGGGCTGCAGTTGTACAAACTTTGTGCAGGGAGCTTTTTCGCGACAGGTCAAAGTTAGTCTACCTGTGACCTCCGTTAAAGTGTTTCTTCCAACATTAAAATTAAATGACCAAATTGCAGGAGCTCAAGTGTCCAGACCAGACCCATATCTTATGAACATCACTTTGTATTTTTAAAGGTACATATAGGCCTAGGCCAGGGCCTACTTTGTAAATAACTAGCCTACTATTGACTTGATGCAGTAAGGTTTGGCTTACTATAACTAAAACACATTGACTGCAGGTGTCATTCTTTTTTGTACTGCATGCACCATACTACCTGTATACTGGGGGTTGCATTGGGTTTTATGTCACCGTCAGTGTTTAGGATACATGTTATATTAGGATGGGGACAGCTGCAGGGTATAAGCAAGGGTAAAATAATCACATGAATTAGCAGGATTCACAGCATTACTCACACATCTGTGGTATTAAGACTAAGAGCTGTGTACAGCTGCAGGTACATACTTGCCAACATTGTCATCTCAGAAAACGGAACATATGTAGCATATGATCAATGCTTGGCGAGCACACAAGCGCTAACCTCAACGGGTGGGGTCCAGGGGGCAAAACTCCTCTTTTCCTCTCTAAATGTTCACAATATACTGTACGTTGAAATCACTAAAGTGTATGCAAAGATTGACTTTATTTTTGCCAAGCTGTTGCTTCGAGATTTTTCTGATTATTTACATTTTAATACTAAAAGTTAGAAAAACAGAACGTTCTGATTTTTATGGGTTTTAAAGGTCATAAAACGGAACAGTTCCACCAAAAACGGAACGGTTGGCAAGTATGCAGGTATTTTGGGATACATATATGAGGTGCTGAGGTCATCCTCCTGTCCTGTTGTGTACTGCAGAACACAGTCATATTTCAGGAGATCACTACTGTAGACTACTACCCTTTATAGTATACTGGTCTAAGTTGCATAATGTTATGTAGCCAAGGCTTGCACAACAATAACTTTCCATTTCCATAAGGCGTAGTCTAGATTCTGAAAGCATTCATTAGAATTTTTTAACCATTGCTTGTAAAGTAAACAAAATGTATAGCAACCTGACTATGATACGAACTATAGCCTTAACCAGAGGCACACTTGTTACTTTTTAAAAGGGACTTGATGACATTCTTGCTTCTCATAAGGATGCTCAATTCTGGATTTTGATAGGATTCCCCAGTAAAAAGGTAGAGATCTTTTGTGCTTCTTTTTATCATGATGAGTCTGGTTACAGCACTGTATATCTTGGCAGTTTAATTGTTTTGCCTGCACAGTAATGCATGTATTGTTTCTATGCATTTTATGTTTTAATGGTGATACACCCAAGCGACCATTTTTGTGCTGCTGAGCACGAAGCCTTTTTTTATGCAGTATCTACTTTGCCACCAGTTGTTTGTGGTTATCCACCACATGAGCAGGAAAAGCAAAGCGTGAAATGACCACCATCAAACTCCAGACTCACTTCAGCTCCGAACTTCCATTAGACTGTCAATATTTAAGTCTTCATAAAACTGTGATATTTTGAAAGAACATGATTATTTGCATCACCTTGGTGAATATTGCAAATTCAAAGGGCCAAAGCAGTTGGTAACTATAGGGAGCAATAACTGTCAGCAGTGGGGCATGCCAGGGCCCCCATATGGGGGAGGGGGGGCACCACAGATGACATCATAATGACACCTCAGTTGCCCTCCCCCAAGCCTGCATAAATTGTACTTTTTTATGCACCCCTGGTATTGTATACAGCAGTGGGAGATCCTTCCTTTGTCACTACATAGGGGAATCGTCCTGGGGGAGGGGTCTAAGGGGAGAGGGTGAGGGGGTGAGAAATTTTTGTCAATTTAAGGTTGCATAGATGCAAAATGGTGCTATCTTTGGGATATTTTTGGAACTGATCACACATGGCTGGAAAATGTCTATAATTTCATGAATTCTAATTTTTGGTTAGGTGACAGAGGAGACTATGTTTTCTAAGAGAAGGGTAGATTATCAACAAACCTCCTGAAGCCCCCATTTTGGCTACTTTACTGCCTTCTATTCCAGGAAAGTTTTTATGCAAAAATACATGTGTGGAGTCTATAGAAACATTCTTGGACTACTACAAAATTTTCCTTTGCTTCATTGTGCATAAACAGGCATCTAAGGCTGGCAGACAGCAGTATAGGGCTTCATGGAAGCTCTGGATTAATTATATAGAATGGGGCACTGACATGATGCTTATTACCTGACATCCAAACAGTACTTAAGAGTATGATGCCAAGCACTTTACAACTATCATATTTTTACTAAGTTTGAACGTAAATCCAGACAGCTTCCAGCAATGGGGAATGAGAGGGAGGGAGAGTATAGGTGCAGGGAGGTGATATTAGACCTTCCTGATTGGTACAGTATCACAAAAGTGGGGAAGGACTAACAAGTGCATGCTCAGTAAAATTTTTTCAAAAACGTATAACAGCCAATACGTACTTTCAATCTTCCACAACAGGCCACAAATTATGTAGACTGAAAGATCCCATATCAATGCAAGGCCCCTACAGAGGTAGGATATGGGCTTCTGTTTTCGGAAAAGTGTTGTGATCAGAATAGTTGCATATTAATCATGGTCATGAGATTGCGTGCAAACTGTGACAAATGCGCACAAAGCGTGCCGAAATTTTTCATTAAATAAGGTTTTCATGACAAAACCTGCATTCATGCTTTACATCGAGAAAATTTCAATTCCCCATCAAACCTATATGCCAATCACAAAGCCAGTCTTTTACCGGAGAATTTGTAAACAGCTTTCAACTGTTGCTGTTGTGCTTCTCCGGGAGTTGCTACCAGAAGATATTGATAATAAGCAAAACACTGAGGTAAGGTTTAAAGTGCGCACAGCACATGAAAACTTTGAAGTTTGCAAAAGATTTGCAAAATTCTGATAGTATGAGAACCATTTGAGATTGAAAATGATTACAATAGATCCATCACTCAGTCGAAAACACACCTCACCCTACCCCGTACAGAAATCAATAGCTTAAACGCCTTTGGAATCATTTTGAAATTTTCAAAAATTTTCTGGAATCGATTGGGAGTGCACGCACCCCCCCTGCTCCCCTCCCATGCTGGCGTCACTGACTGTCAGTCACTGTTACGGACCCCATGATCTTACTTTATCATACTCGTTAGCGATGCCTTCCTATCAAGATTGGGAAATTACCCCAGGGGGGGGGGCGGTGCACAAGGAAATGGGGGCAAGTAGTGGCAACCTTTCTCTGAGGGGTAGGGGATAGCTGCTGTACAGTAGCTGTTGCTTTCAGTGTTTGAAGGTGCAGCATCAGCATTGTCAACATACAAGAGACTTTCTTGGTTACATATCATGTTCATTTTTTGTTGCTTGTTTTGTACTTTATATTTTGTCAAGCATTAATGTTGCCCTATTTTCTCCATGGAGAAATTTCATGCAAGAAACAATCACTTTTGCAACATGATGGCACAATGACTATGTGCATTTGGGATATGAGCTGCTATGATAAATTCTGACATTCTTTCCAAAAAGAATTAAAGAAATGGTATCTTCACTGGGCCTCCTTTCCTAAGTTTCCTTTCACTGTAGCCTGTAGGTAATATCAAAACTGGATACATACTATTTTACAGACTGCAGACTACAGCTGGGATTTTGCAGAAAAGATGTTACAAACTGCAGAATATAGTAATAAATAAAACATACAAATTTCATTAAGGGACCTTTCTGAATTAGATTCATGAATAAAACCTGATCAGAATCTTGAAAAGAAACTTAAACTTGAGTGGTGAGTGTCTTTTATTGTCCATACAGACTTAAGCAATTTTCAAGTTGAACCCAATTTTTCTCTACAGTGGGTTCACAGTTAAATGCATTTTGGATTTTTGAATAAGCAAAAACACTCGATTAGTATGATACATGAATCGCGACAGGTGAAGTTCTCCCAAGAGTCCCGTGGCAACTCTCTGTACCCACTAGAGCCAAATACAGTAGCCTGGTACAATGTTTTGGTCACCACGTGAACAATATTGTAGCAATGACAAACTGATCCTTCATTTCTGTAGAGCTGCCATAAATACCCTAGTCTGACCAGGGGCAACTGCACAGTAGGCCTACTTACACATAACTGTGGTGTTTCATTAACAATGGATTTGAATTCATTTTACATTGCCGGTGGAAGGATCATCCCCAATTTTCCCTCCAAAACTCAATGTCATAATTTTTCGCAATTTCATACACTCAGCATGCTCATAATTTATTCTCTCAAAATCAAACACTATAGCCTAGTATGCTTCACATTTCCTGATGAAAATCACCCGCATAAAAATACCTCGCTGCTAAATCAAACAAGCTTTCTGCCAGCTCCCCCCAGCTATGGCCTGCTGGAACTGGCACTACTCAACTCGCCTTCTGCAACTCCAGTGATACTGATTGCTGGTCATATATCTCTTTTTCAAAGTGTTGAAAAAAATTTCACTGCTGACTTGATGCATTCAGACGTGGATGAGAATCCCTTCTTAATAATTGGTCATAATCTGAAATTCCCACTCCCGAATGGGTCAATTTAAAAATACTGTATTCAGACTGGCCCTGCAAGCACTGAGCTGCAAACTGAATAGGCCTATTGTTTTTAATATATATTAAACCTCAATCCATTGTTTTGATGTCGTAATTTATTCTTATCATAGATTCCCACACATCTTCTTCTTTCTGAATGTGGTAACACATCCAAAGGGACATTACTTCACCATGCATGCATCAAGAGGTGCCTAAGCCCTAATGCTATTTGCAATAAACTGAGCGGGGTCTTTATGATGCATGGAATTTTCGACTAAAGAGGCAGGGAGACTATTCCAATCCTTGACTGTATTATGTACTTATCAATGGAATGATGAACCCCACTACCCCTGGACATGGTCGGTCATTGTGCACAACTTCATTGACAAAACATACATTGATGTACCCCTCAGTCACTTCTGTGATGGTCAATTTGTGTAAAATGACACACCCCTCAGCAGGGTTGTTCCCGTTACGCTTTGAAAGTAACTCGTTATAGTTACAGTTAATTCCGTAAAATTGTAACTCGTTACAGTTACTAGTTACAATGTTGAAAAAGTAACTAGTTACAGTTACTTTTGACTAAAAAGTAACTAGCTACATTTCAAAAGTAACTCGTTACTTCAAGGTGAATATACGGTACCTCGGTACCTGAAATGGAGGGGGGGGGGGGCATAATTAGATAGTAAGACGGGGGCACATGAGACGACCGACACCTCATTTGTGCCGGTTATCCTTAGGTGTTCCCCAAAGAAAGTCAATGAAGCTAGCTGATCTTCAATGGGCATTGTCGCAGAGGCTCCTAATGCTCAACATGAAGCAGCGAATCATGATACTGTGTCGGAGCTTACGCAAACTATTTGTTAGAGGAATATGGTTATAACCAAAACTTTTCCAGTTACCAAAGTACTTCTTTGAGGGTTGAAATCTTTATACTCCCATCACACAGTCGGCTAATTTAGAGAGGTTAGCGGCTATGCCGGAAAGGGGAAGAGCGTTGTTTCAGCAGTAAAGTCTTCACCCCTCAAGAGCATAAATATGGTATAATAAGAGGATGAATACATTTGTTAGCAGTAAAATTTTAAAACCTCACCGCTAAGGTTGGGCTAAGTGATATTTCCCCATAAATTTCAAGTTTCACATTGTGTCGATATAAAACAGTGCATAGAAATGGTGATACTATGCAGTTTATACATGCAGATCATGTGCACATAATTCACTTTCCCTTTACAATAGGTAAAGCTTTAAGTCGGACACTTCTCTTTCCAATTAGCTTTGTTAGGATACTTTTAACGCCATTGACCATTTCAATATTCTGCTGTTCTTTTATATTAACCGTACTATTATTCCAGTGTAAGGAGTTACGGACATTGAAAAGAATATGATATAGCCTAAATTCATACGTTTGATTCATCAAATAAAGATACCATACATGTTAAATTAGATGCATAAATGGATGCACGGTGTTTACCAATGCTTGGCACCGTATAGATTTACTGGGCTCCAACGCAAGAGTCCAGATTCGGTTAGCTTAATGCCGGTCTCAAGAGCGTTTTTCTAGATTAGGAATTTGCCCGGGATAGAAGGTTCCGGAATCGAAATTTTTACGGAATGTGATGTAACTGGACTCGGACTCGGAGTTCATTCCAGCCAAGTTCTCAAATATGAAAGTTACATTAAAAGTGTTTAAAGTTCCATTTGTGCACAATGTACAGATCTAAGGTATTGTCACATACAATCAACTAAATTACTCAGGAGGCCAGGCTATGGAAGTGAGTACAAACGATGACTTTGTTAATGGTGGACATGTACGACAGAATTAAAACATCTGTATGTGTGATATGATATACATTGGCAAAAAGACTGGTCTCGGAATTGGTGCCATTGGAATCAAAACTGGCAGAAATTTGAGGATCCTGAGTAGTACCATGCTCGGAAAGATTCGGGAATCTAGAATCGCAGTTAGCTCCGACTCGGATAGGGTGAACACGGGTCCAGCCCTAACGTCTCAAGAGGCAATGATTAAACTTTCAAAGTAAGCTGGTATTTGAATGCCCATGGGCCAACCCGTTTCTCACGGTACACTGTCTCCACTGTGTCCTCTAAAGGACAATATGAGTAAACCAAGGCCCAGCTGACTTTACTTAGAATACATAAAGTCAGCTGAGCCTTAGAGGACCGTTCAGTATTTTTCAAATAATCGCACAAATCGGTCTCATGGATAATAAGCATTGATCTGTCTAATAAGTATTTTGACATACAGATCAATTTTAAACTTATTTCAATCAGGGAGTTGCTATTTGACAACTCCCTGGTTCAATAGACAATCAAGTGGCCCGGCCTGTAAGCCTGCAGCGTGTGCATCTAATATCAACTTCTGATTCTAATCGTGAATAAAATTTGATGTCGGTGAGGGCGACGTCGATAATAGCGATGAATGATAAATAGCCTATATCGAAAATAATTTTACATTTTACTACCAAAGTGTCATCAATTTGAAAATTTTCTGTTATATTCTGTTATTAGCTCAAAGAAAATGCAATTTGTGGTCATTTTGACTATTTGTAACGGGAAAGTAACGGGACCCAAATGTAACGCCGTTACAGTTACTTTTACACAGAATTGTAACTAGTTACTTGCTCCGTTACTGAAATGCAAATGTAACTCGTTACAGGGTTCCGTTACACAAAATGTAACTCGTTACAGTAACGGCGTTACTTGTAACTCGTTACTTCCCAACCCTGCCCCTCAGTCACCAAATTGATGAACAGTTTGCAATTTTGGCGGACATGTGCGTCACCAAACTGACGACAAAAGTAATGATGTACATGAGGAGCAATGCTGAAGGTTGTCATCTTTGAACAATGGATAACACATGACCCACAATGACTCACCCCTTGGTCAGTAAAGCACCTGACAGCTGAGGTAAAATGACTCACCCCTTTGTCACTCTAGTGGTGGACAATACTGGTACACTGACAGACATGTGAGTCACTGTCACTGGTCAATGACCCACATTTGACTGACTATGCCCAGGGGGAGTGGGGTGCATCATTCAATTGATAAGTGCATTAGGCAGAAAACTATATTTGTAGCAGTTTGTCCTAGTGTAAAGATGGCAAAAGTGTAGGTTATGCATCCCACTAGTTTTGCGAGTGGGATGCCAAAGTCTATCAACAGGGATCTGAGCCTTACCAAAAACAAAAGAATTAGGCATAGTCTATTTTGCCTACTACATTCCAATAACAAAGGGAGGTCGAGGTATTTCAGTACAGAAGTCATAGACCCAGGCTCTCGTGGAGAGGTCGGACTGATAAAATGAGCCGATCTCCTTTGAATACTCTCCAGCTTATCCTGGAGGTAAATCTGGTGTGGATCTCACACACTGCTGGCATATTCCAAAACAGGCTGAAGAAGGCCTTTATGATCAGTTAGCTTCACATGGCTAGGGCAAAAAGACAGATTTCTTTGAAGTACCTCTAAGATTGTTACCTTTATTACAAATAAATTGGACATGTTTATCCCAACTAAGGTCACTTGTGATAAAAACCCCTAGGCCTAAGTACTTAATTGAGTCAACCTTAATTAACTTTTCACCGTTTCAAGAAGTCTTTTGAGCATCAAAATCATTCAACTGATGTTGAGGGGTGACAATGAGAATATGAAAAAACATTGAGATCCAAAAATAAGGGATTAGGCCTAGGCCTATGGTCAATCAAAATTCAACTAAGAACGAACAATTTGTCACACCTGAAGTTTAAGACTTTCAACAACCCAGACTTTCTAGGCTACTGTATAGCGGGAAATTTCCGCAAGGCCAATTTTTGGTGAATATGTACCTTGTTCACATATTTGCGGAGTGAAGAATTTGCTGCTGCTGACAACAAACATAGTCTTGTACATACTAACGAAAGTACTTTTGCCGGTCATAAATTCACGATTAGATACTTTGGTAGCGCAAAGAGCAAAAATTTAACACCCGTGAAAACTTCCCACTATACAGTAGTCCCAAAATTTGACTTATCGAAGCTTAAAGAATTCGATTGCAATGTTTTGTCTAGTAGGCTAGTAGCATGGTGGGACCCGAATTCGGTCACCTTTACGAATGCGCGACGCTGTACAATTGGTATGGAGTGAACGAATTCCCTGCCAAATTGCAGTCCTTCAGGAGCCTCTTTAGGCTTTCAGCTAGGCCTAGTATACTAGTAGCATGGAGGGTTGGAATGTTGCGCACTTAGGCAAAATATTGGGGATTGCGGAGACAAAAAAGGAAAAAAAATCGAAAATGTCACCGAAATCGACTCGTGTAATTCTTTCCTGTAACCTAACTTGTGAATTTCTGGTGATCAGCACGATTTGCTGAAAATATTGCCACGTTTTTCACAAGTACCGTTGAGCGATTTCGAATCATGAGAGAGTCGTAATGTTGCGCACTAGGGTAAAAAATGCTGCTTATTACCTCACGACGACCCCGCCTACTGTCAGAAAAATATGGATTGCAGATAAAAGATGACAAATATTTGTTCCCTACACAAATGCGTCAGAAATTAGCAGTTTGTGCCATGAGGATCTCGATTTTTTGGCCTGATCGGTTTGACCATGCCCATTTTTAAGCACATGAAAAGCACTGCAGCCTAAAATCATAATCAAGGTGATAATTTAGCCACATTTAGGCTAGGCATTATCCGTTGTTGATTCATATTACGTTACTATTAACTGCATATTATACCTTGTGTGTAGGTTTGTGGAATTGTCTTTACAATTGAGTAGCAGTGAAAAAATTGAGGAAATTGAAGGGGTGCGCAGCAATATGTACTGCGCAACATTGTGTATCGCGACTTAGTCCTTGAACAGGACTCTATGCTACGTACACTTTGTTTTACTCCGCACTAGAGTCCTTGTCCTGCCTACACAAAAAACCCCGCAGTTAAGGTTTGGGAGGAAAATTTATCAGAACTTGATCGTTCCTACACTAATTGTTAGGGATGTACCGGATCTGGAATTTTAAGATCCGGCCGGACCGGATTTTACCGGACAGTACAAACTATCCGGCCGGATAAAATCCGGCCGGACCGGGTTTTTTCATTAGGAATCTTGTAACTGAAATCAGGGTCCAAGTAAAATAGAAGTAGGCCTACCAATGGTACATAATGGCAAAGGGGTCGGGCTTAGAGATCACCCATTAGGCTTTACTTTATAAGCAATTGCAATATATGTATTAAGAGTAAATTTTAATGATCAATACACATACCTCTTCTACAAATACTGGAATGGTACAGGACCTCTCCTTTATGGCTTCATGTGTTGGAGGGGGTGGGGGCTGCAATAATTTTACAGCCTGGTATTACAGTACTAGTCTAGCGTATAGCTATACCCTTTGGCTAATTGAACTAAACATTTTGGGTGAAATTTTCTTTAACTTACATATATTGTGAGAGTGAGTTGTTGGTTATAAAGGAATTGTTAACAGTTGTTATGTGGCCTGTTCTTCAGAGAAATCCTCATATTTGATTTAATATAGCTTCAGTCATCTTATAATATCATGTTTCTGAGTTAAGCTTTGCAAGACCATGTTTTTCATTGGAGTCTGGTTGTTACTTGTTTAATAAAGTACTTTTTAAATATATTCTTTAGTTTGATATACTAAACAAATCTATGAAGTCATATCTTTCACATTTTGGTCAAAAAGATCAACTGAGTTTAAACTTTCTGCTGAGTTTGCCACACCCAGTGGGACCAAATGCAAAAGATATCTTTCATACTGTACAATTTTTTTTTTATTTGCAAGCAAAAGAATCACTGAAATGTTTGTATTTTTAGTTTTGACCACAGTTGGTACTAGGTTTTAAACTTTGTGGGAAGCCCCCTCAATGAAATATTGATCCATTTCTCAGATAGCATTCTAGTCACAGTAAAGTACAACTTTTTATGGATGGGATGTCCTCCCTTCCTTGAGAGGGACTCAGTTTGAGAGAGAATTCCTTGTATCCTCCTCCCACCAACTACAGTAGGTGACAGCACTGGTTTAAACAACCTATTTTCATCATGCATGATATTATTTAAATGTACTTGTTGAGCCTTTTACGAATGATTCACAAAAAAATCCGGTTCCGGCCGGATTTTTAAAAATGTCCGGCCGGAACCGGAACCGGATAATTTTTCATTATCCGGCCGGATAGTCCGGCCGGACCGGATATCCGGTACACCCCTACTAATTGTCATTTCTCCGATCTTAAAACAATGCAATTCAGTTTATTATCATTATACTGTATAAAAATATGCATTCACACAGCTCACAGGTGTGTTCTAAGGCCAAAACTCACAGAACTCGCTTCGTTGTTCTTCAAAGAACGGCAGCCATATTGTCAGAATGGCTCATAGTAGCGCTTCCACATTTTTATGTCCAATTTCCTAAAATTAATTGCAGGATTTCCTTAAATTTTGTTACGTTATCTTGGTTTCAGATTTTGAAGTCAATATATACCGGTTTGAGGTGAATGTCCATTTCTAATATACGAATATTTTCTCCAAAGTCGAAAATTGTGCATCTATACGACATACTGTATGATACTGTATCCTTTTGCATATGGTTACAACTTTTACAGGGAAGTCAGTCATGTGACTGCACGGGCACTCTAAAATCTTGTAACTGACTTACTGTTAAGGTCAGTTGTTACCTCCAAATTTCACCTTCTTGCTCCTCTCTATTCCAAGAAAAACTGGTCAAGAAGCATAGATGCAATGACAAAGAATGTTCATGGAAAGTATGGTAATCATAGGTGAATATTTGAAGCTGTGAGGAATGCCAGTCTGCTGGCAGACCGGCTAACCACCGGAAATTTTGTGTAGGCAGGACAAGGACCGTGGTACGGAGTAGGTTCTACCGTTAACGCAGTACACGGTCCTGTTCAAGGACTAATTGCGACTAGCCTATAGGCCTAGTCCTATAGGGCCTAGGCTAGTACATTGTGGTATTGATTTTAATTATCAATCATAGAAGACCCTTATGTTAACATTCCAACACAAGTACGTTTCATATAGGCTATTTGCAAATTTATTATGATAAATTTTCCTAGCCTATAGAGGTTATGCACGTGACGTCAGTGCGTTTTGCTGGATGGAACTGATCATGCGCAGTAAGTGCGTTACCGATACGCCCGCACGATAGCACCAAGTAACAATTGTTGCACAATGTACGCCTGGATGGAAAAATAGAGAAACGCGCGACACAGTGACGTCGGTGCATAACCTCTATAGCCTGCCTGTGGCCCTTGCTTTTGTTGAAAGCAAGGTTATTAACGAATTTCGCGAAACTAGCGTTAACGATGTAAGTTATGTATGATCAGTTACAACGCAGCGGGCTAGCCTACGTACACCCGAGCGATGCGCTCTACGTTACCTGTGCTTCGAAGAGTTGACGATAAATTTTTCCCGAAGGAACGACTCGTACGGCAGCTTGAGTTTCGGCCATCCCTGACACGAAGAAAATACAGGAGGTGGTTTCATACGCTCAAATCATATTCATAACTATTGTGTTATAGCAGTCAACGGTTCATCTTCACTTCACTGCGTTCGATCACGTACGTACACGTACCGAAGGATCTTGTCGCTTGGCAACCAATCCGTGCCAGCCAGGGAGCATGGTAGTATATGACAAGCTGTATTCCTAACCCTGCACCGTACCGGAAGCATTTTTTCCCTAGACGAACGTGGGCAAATCGAGTTTTCAAAAAAATTTAAATTTGTTTCAAAATGAAGATTAGGGATCAAATTAAGGTTAGGATTATGTGGAATGGAGTTATTTGGCCCGTTCTTTCACAATCCGGCGTCAGAATTTCGAAAAAAATAGAGGTGTGGCGACTGTGGCTTATTTCCAAGAAGCTGATTGGCCCATTGGACAGATTTGGCCTGACTGGTCCTGGGAAAATAAACTACGCGTACCGGAAGCTACACAAAATACTCCATCATCACGTACTTAGTATGAGTGTGTACAGTACATAGAAATAATGGTACTATACTCTATGATCTGAATGCATATTTGCAGTGCATAATTATGCAGAACGCAAAAGCCTAAGCCATTTGACTGTCGCAGCTAAATTGGGATACGTTTTTCACCAAAATGAATCCATTCAGGGTTAGATTTCCTCTTGAAATCGTTAAGAAAATTGAAATACATTACCATAATTTTTTTTTTCAAATACTTTTTAGGAGTAACTGTGGAAATTTGTCAGTAGGTCTACAGCACGGACTTCTTATATACATGGACAGAGCATATTGCACTAACGTCCTATGCGTAAATTGTCTCCACCGTACGTACACGAATAGGCTTACCAATATGGCTGCCTGCTATAGTCTTGTGTGTAAAAGTTTGGACTTGCTCAAGTGGCTTAGCATCGACAAATTATGTGAGAAACTTGTAATATTTTCGTAAGAATGCAAGCTCAGGTCAAATTTAACAAATAGAATGGAGGACTGTGATATCGTTCTTCCATTCATACTGATATTTTGTCTGAAATGTTGCAGATTTATCGTCAAATTGGGCAAATGGTAGTAGCCCGGCGGCCATCTTGGTTAGCCAAAATTTGTTCGAACGGTGGCGACCGTATTGATTGCGTAATCCTCTGTCCATGTATTGAAGTCCGTGGTCTACAGTTATTAACAGTAAGTCAACTAAAGCTCCATTGACATTTGTCGTTCGAACCAGCGTGATAATCAGGACTTGTTTTAGTCGTTTTTCGTTGAATATTTATAATTCTGTTTGTTGGGACATGTGATGGTATATGAATAGTTAATAGCGTAGAGTTTTTACTCAGTTTGACGAAGAATTCTTGCGAAAGTTCGCGGAAGTTGGTATTACGAGTGCAGCCAATATAGGTGCAGGAGTAATGTACGTCCCCCGGCGTGGGCAATTATGCAGCGGGACGTGGGAGGGTAGGGGGCCTAAAGATATTGGAAAGAAAACCCAAAACAAACGAGGTACCAGTGAATTTTGTCAAATTGCGTTTTCAAGTTCAACCGACATGCCGTGGTCCCACAGAACTGATGGTTGTAAGAGTTGGCAATGAATAGGGAAAGTCTGGCAACGAATTGGGAGGATAACCCCTTCACTGCCACATTATTTTATGGACTTTTTCAAGGTTGACTGGTACTGGGTATATTATGACATAATGATTTCTTCAAAAGAACACCTTTGTCAATAATATTGTTTAAAAATGAAGATTTAGCCTTCAAAATATTTGACCTTCCTCGATCTAAATTTTGTCAAATTCAAGCCTCCGAACGTTATAAATGATAAACGAAAAGTAATCAATAAATCACAATAACTTGACACCTGTTTGACACTTATTAACTAGCTCCCTGCCGTCAAGAGAGTCGGCACCACAGAATTCTGTGGTTAGCAACCACTTGGTAAATAAAATGGAATATGTGTAAAATGATCTGCTAGGTCAATAAAACTCAAGTGAGGGAGTAGGCAGTGGCGTAGCTAGGATTTTTCCCGGGGGGGGGAGGGGTAATTAGACCTAAAAATTTTCGAATTTTCATCTGAAAATATCCGAATTTTTTCTTCTTCTATACTGCAACTCAAGTTGAATGGTTTACATTTCCCAAAGCTTATTACACCTACACAGTATTATACATATGGATATGCATTTATGCAATACGTACTTCACATACAATTGTGAATGTAGGCCCAAGCTCATTTTACCACTAGGGCTTTGTAGGGACGTATAAGTTTGTAATAACCGCCGAGCGAAGCAATTTTTTTGTTTTTGTCTTCTATTTGAAATTGATGCCTCCAAATCCATTTATTTACCCAATTGTGTTGTATTAACTTAATGTCTTATTTTTTATGTGGAGAAGATAATTATCTTTAAAGTGTTTTCCAAGTCAGTAATGAAAGATATTTGTCAAGTCTAGTATCAAGAAATTCTTGACAATTTATTAGGATCCGTAAAGTGCAGGTCATGGTATAAATTATTTAGGCCTAATACAGTGACCAAACTCTTAAAAATTGTATTCACCCATTATCTTCACGGAGTAGGAAAAGAAAACGATATTTATAAATAATAACCATATAATGTCTTATGGAAATGAATTCTATTGAACAGTTAAATTTTATTAGATGCCGAGCATAGCGAGGCTTAGAAAAAATTGATATATTTTATTACATTTTGCTATAGTTTCCTAAATATAAGGTTTATTAGATGCCAAGCGCAGCGAGGCAAAGAAAAATTTGATATATTTCACTAAATTTGCGATTTTTTCGGAACTTTTTACCCTTTTTCGAAAATTGTATAATGTTTAGCTATGTTTGGGATATTTGAAATTTTCCGAGCCGGGGGGCGACGGCCCCCTCTGTCCCCCCTCCCCCCTCCCCCGCCCCTCCCCCCCCCCCCCCGTAGCTACGCCACTGGGAGTAGGTGCAGCTTAGGAGAACACCTCGTTTATGAACTCTGCTTTACATTTTAGGCTGACGGGTATTTCATTGGTTTGTATGACTGTGGCTTCTGTGGGATCAACTCTCATGGATCTGGCAGTCAAGAGCTATGGCATTCTGGTTAAAACGGCAGGACCATGTGTAAACTTCGGCCATCTACCGCCGAAAACGTTTCATTCGCTCCGGTAGCACATGGACAGGGAGGACAGAACAATAGGAAAGATGCCAGGTAATAGCTTATAGTAGGTCGTGTAGGCCAGCTTTGCAAGCCTATGTGTTGTCTGCAAAAGAAGGATATATTGAGTGTACATCATGTATTACAACAACCATCACCATAAAGATTCCATCAAGTAATATAGGCCAGGTAGTTTTGTTCTGAATAGATGCTCAATTACTTGCATGTGTTGCAAAAATACCACGTTTGTGTAAGGAATGGGCATCCATCGAAATTGTAGGCCTGCCGTAGGCCTTCATCGATAAGCGTACGAGGCGGGGGTGCAGGGGGCACATGTCCTCTCAATTCGGGCAAAAATTGTGGATCCATACGGGCAAATGAGACAGCCAAGAAACTATGCCCTATGACAACAGATTCAGCCGTATCAAAATTCCAGCAACTTGGTCCAAAATTCTAAACTCGGGCAAAAATTATCCCTGACCCCCCAGAAATATTGACCCCGTACGCCTATGCCTTTATCATAATTGGCAAAAGAGGACAGAAATTTGCCAACCATAAATACTGAAATAAGGGGCGTCGTATTCCACAAGACGGGAGATTGAGCCTTCAAGTGTTTACACCACGAAGACTCCATATATCAGGGTGTCGGGAGGGGGATGGATTAGCAAGGCGATGCAAGGTGCTGTGATATTACCCCACAAGGCCGTAGCCTGCGGGGGACAGGGGGGCTACTGCCCCTGAGATTTCGGTACCATAAATGACAGTTGGTCTACTTGACAAAAATGCTGAAAATTCCACTGTCCAAATTATGATTTCAAGGACCCCAAACTTAGGAAATCGCATTAATTAATGGTTCCTTCCTCCCAAATTTTCCCGGTCCCCGTACCTCTGCCATGGACGCGTTCTTACGTAGGTTTCCCGACGAATAAACTATCTTCCTCCTACCAGAAACACTGCTTGAATACACCACTATATACACTGGCTAAATATGAAATAGACAAGGATTACATTTAATTATTAGCTAAACTCAAAGAGCTTATCAAGTAACTTTCAATGTAAAGGGCATAAGCAGTCGCCGCAAACTTATTTTGAACAACCGTACAGCTAAATCTCACAAACATCCCCTTATTTCACTTCAAGTATCTTTCATGATTTGTTAGGACGTAAAATATGGCACATTCAAGGTAAACCATGGAGTAAGTTTGTATGTAAATTTCTCAACTCATGCAGTGAGAAACATATTGCAGCATGATTTTTAGGAGCCATTCATAAAATAGGATGCCTGGGTACATAAATTCAAATATGGGTGACTGCATTTCCCCCTTTAAATCAAATCTAGTTTTCCTTCTTGAATTCTAGATTTGTTTCTAAGGCATAAAATTTTAAAGTAAAATAATGCTTAGACAGCCCCGTAGCTAGCCTGGGCACTGGGGCCGTGCCTCCTGTGGACCACTGTGCCCTATATGAAAAAGCGATCAAAAATAAAATTTTACTACCTATAAATGGTGACCCGGTATGACTCCGGGATATTTTTTGGACCAATAATGATCCCAAAAGTCCTTAAATAATGAATGTATTTCGTTTTCTGTGACATTTTTGTTCTAAAAATTACAAAAATTTTGGCGCCCTACCGTACGCCCGCTTTCTCACTCAGTTAAATTTACTTTGACACCCGTTTCAGATATGTTGGTTATAAATATAAGGTGTAAAGATTTTACCATAGGGCTTATGTTCTATAAACAGCTTAGATGCAACATCTGAGGTCTAAAATATGTCATTTCCCCCATTTTAAACATTGACACTATGGCTACGCACCAATGGTGACTCTCCCGGTGTTTTACCAAGAGCACAAGGGAGAAGCCTGCACCGGGTACCAGCCTTGCAATTGTACCATGCATGCCACAGCCGACGAATGCAGTAAATAATTAAAAGATTAGATTATTTTATGAGTCTAAACTTCATCAAAGATTACACCATTTTGGATCTAGGAAAACTTAAAACAAGAAAATTTTCTCAAAGAGTAGAGAGACTAGAGGTGTAATCCCTAGCTCCTCAATACAATCTTTCATCCTAACAGGACAGAAAGAATCACTAAATAATGAGGATTCCTAAACATATAATCAATTCAACGCTTCACATAGCTTTAGAAAGATAGCACCATTTTGCACCCAAGCCACCTCACATAGATGTAAATTTGTCAAAGAGTACAGGATGTAGTTCCCTACTCTTAGACAGCACCTCTAGCCTTCTGGGCAGCCACAAAATATGGAGAATATCACTAAATAATGACAATTTCTCAAAATATAATCAATTCAAAGCTTTGCCAACGACAGTAAAATTTTGAATCTAAGCCATGTCTTACATGTACTCCTCCCCTAACCACCAACCTTCGCGTTGGTACCCAGAATATAAGAAAAATGAAGGGTCCGCTCAGGGGTTAACTATGTAGGCATCAGGGACGTCGCCAGATCATTTATCATGCAGGGTGTGGTGCCGTATTTGCCGACTGAGAAGAAAAATGCTGACCTGGAGGGAGGGGTGTAAGGGGAGGAAGACACCCCTCCCCTTTGATGACTTTGGAAAAATTAGGTGTCCTTACATGTAATCTGGTGCCACATATGCCACCTTTGGAAGCAAGATTTGTGTTAAAACATTTACTTTTTTAGGACCTGAAAAAAATTGGCATCCGTGAGGGGGACATGGCCCAATGGCCTACCCCCTGTGTACGCCACTGAGGTCAACTGTCCAGGCAGTTGGACCCTATCGGGCACAACTTACATTGTACTTCCCTCTTCGAGTCACTAGCTGTACCGAAAGACAGACTCAAGAGAATATTAACTTAGTTTAGCGAAATGAGATGAGATTCCCGGTATTTACATAAAACGTTAAATTCTACTTAAGTTATTTGAAAAGATGGAAAGGATTTGTTCTATATTCAGCTATCAGTAACGAAACTGAGGAAGAGTGGGCAAAGCATAGCAAAAATTTGGGGGATTATCGCAGAAATGGCCCTTTTGAAAGCTGAAATAAGTAAACCGACCATGGGTGGAGACAGAATTTTCCCGACATGGGGCCGGGTCATGCCAGCTACCCCAAGTGCCTACAACATGTCGAGGGGGTGAGAAAAGGATATGAAGGAGCCTAACTATCCCATGCCATTACAGAGTAAGGTATATTTAGCATTATATCGCTTCATATGTCAAGAGCCGAGTTACGCATGATACTGTTCTTTTGAGTCTGATCGTGAAATTGCAAAGGGCGCTAAAATTTTTGATAGGCTGACACAAAAACATCAGTGCTGTAGTCGAGACCGGAGGGTCCGAGACCGAGACCGGCCTCTCAAAGGGCTTTACACACTGTTTGCATAGGGACTCGAGACCGGTCTCGGAGACGAGATCGACAATTTCCGGTCTCGAGACCGGTCTCGCTGCAGCACTGAAAAAATGTTATCATTAAGAACAAAGAGAAAAACAAAAACTGTAAGGGTTGTAGACTGCATCGGGTCTAACATACATTGTATCGAAACCACCTGGACTACCCGATGAAATAGCCAAACTTTGCTGCGTGAGTCCCTCACCAACTGACCGTATACCGCATGACACACACTAGAAAACGGCAACTAGGCTTTGCGATATGGGATGAAATTTACGACCTCTACATAACCTGCGTACCCTGCCTACATGTTACTTGGTAAGGTTGATAGGACTTGTGCTATCTAGCTATGTGGAATGGAACTACTGAAGAAACTGGAGTGACATTACAGCTCGTAGTGCGTCGAAAATTTTGGATTCTGATTACAGAAATTGTCCTCTTTGTTTCACTTCTTTTCCTTTTTCTTTTCCTCATGTTTCCTTCATTTTGCCGACTGGTGCAGAATTTACCGACTCAATGCCAGAAACTACATGAACGATGAACTCCTTTAGTATACAATGATACTGAAAAGCCCTATGTAGCTTTTTTGTCGACAGAATATGTTTTAAGTTTCAAAAAGTGTTGCTTACGGGCTTTGAAAATATTGTAATAAACGTTGCCTACAAATGCATTCCAATCTCCTGTCTTCCATCTGCACCAGCCCCTTTCTCTTGCCCTGCTTTGTCCCTCCCTCCCCTGTCCTTTTCTCTGTTCGCTCGGTCTTTCTATCTCCCTCTTCTCTCTCCTATTTTTTCTCTTTTCCCCCTCATCTTTCCTCTAACTTTCCTTTGTTTGCACTTCCACTTTTCCTTCATTTTGCTGACTAGTGCAGGATTTTGCCGACTGCATGGACCTAGGGTGTCACACCCCCACAACCCTTCTAGCGTCATCCCTGGTAGGTATACCACGCCCTGCCCCAGTAGGCGTCCACAGAACGCTTTTATCTCACACTGTTCCATACGATATAATACAAGGCTAGAAAACCGGTAAATTTTCTCGATGTGGGGTGGGAGTGGTAGGGCACTGGAGTTCGGCTACTAGCGTTACACTTGAAACTAAAGTTCATTTGCATGGAAGGAAACATTGGCAATTTAGGGGTCGGAATGACTGATCGATATAACACAGTAACGTACAGAGGATGGGAAGGTCAGTGAGCCATGCCCCCTCATGTTGCCTCCCCCAAAATGGAAGTGCAAAAATGAACATTGGAACACAAATTCATTATTTTATTTTAATACATCTGATGGAAACACGTGAGAGAACGAGAACAATAACCCACTCCATGTATGACATTTCATTTGATTGTTGATTAATTAGAGAGGTTATACAGTTAGGGCAGTGGTTCTGAAAGTGGTCCCTACCGTCCCCTGTGGGGCATTGGGAAGTCTCAGTGGGCGCTACAGACTACGTGGAGAATAGGGGACATAGGTACTGATATGGGGGTCCCTGGTGATTAAGACACATCACTGCAGCAATTTAGGGCACAATAAGGCATCCAGGAGGATCTGTTCCCCTTCGTTTCTCACTAAAATGAAACCTGACATCTGTAACCTCGCAGAGTTAGACAAAGCTCATCCTTCACACTGACTTAGCTAAATCTGGAATCTCTATACCAGTTTCACAGCATGCCCGGCCTTCTGCAGGTTTTAGTTGATCTTGCAAATAGAAAAGGTAACTGAGAAAATACATTCTTGAGCTTCTGACTACGAATGTTAGGACGAGGGTGGGGGTTGGGGTAGGGGGCATTGGGACAGTTCAAGATAATGGAGGGGGCAGTAGTCTAAAAAAGTTTGACAACCACTGGTTTAGTGAATATTTTCTCCATGTCAGCCGGGTCAATTCAACCATGATTATTCTACTAGGAATGACACACTGTACGGTGCATTAAGTATCAAACTGAGAAAATGGCAATGCTGGATTATGCAAATTTTATATATATATATATATATATATATATATATATATATATATATATATATATATATATATATATATTATATATACATACATATATATATACATATATATATATACATATATATTTATATATATATATATATATATATATATATATATATATATATATATATATATATATATATATATATATATATATATATACCGGTATATATATATAATGCAAAGGAGCACTGGGTATGGTCAAAAAGCGAGCAACAGAAAACCAACATAACAGAAACAGAATTACAAGGAAGCAATAGACTTAAAGTTACTTAGCGGTCCCAAATCTCTGTTTGACCCGATCACATTAGATTTAAATTTGAGAATCCAGGGGATTTCAGATTGTTTCCAGGCTTTCCCGTGGCCCAACACTTTAATCTTCCAAATCACTCTATAGATAATTTACAATGCACCTTGACAGCTTCCAACTTAATTCCCGCAGACAACAGAAAATTTCGTTTAGATATTAAATCATTGTACTCCTCTTGTCAACCATGACATGTTTCTTGCACAGAACATTTCAGAAGTTGGAAATTGCTAATTTCTTACTGCTTAGACCGTACAGATTTCGGGACGGTACCGGATTTAAGCACAGGCCAGCAGACATGTTCCCAGGGGCTCGTACCACAAAGGCTCCCACAAATTAGGATATGGAATTTTAGGGCTATAAGGAGACGCGGAATAGCCCTAATCCAGAGGATCATACACAGAGGGGTCCTATATATTATTACAGGCTATCATTACAGGCTATCATATTTTGGCGATTGGGATACTTGGTGTAGCTTTAATAGGATTCATTGTCTTTTTTTTTTGTTTTTTTCTTGTTTGTTTGTTTGTTTGTTTGTTTTTTTTTGGCTCAATACAGTTTCTTTGTCGGTCACAGTTAAACAAAAACTCTTTACAGTACAGTGGAAAACAGTAAGACCACTTAATACCGTGTTACTGCAACTATACGGTAGGCAATTATAACAATGTTTTTGTATTCCTAGGCTTATTTGATAAGGAAGGTGTACGAGTATATCTATACTGTATCAGTATCTATCTGAAGAGCCGAATGGATGTTGAAAGGCCCCACATTTGAAAATCTGGCCCTGTTTCGGGAGAGATCATACACCCAACTTTTCAGGCTAACATACAGCAGTCCTTGGACTTAACTGTGAGAGATACCTCAAACATGGGCGTCCGGAAGGGGGGCAAGGGGGGCACTTGCCCCCTGGTAAATCAAAAACTTGAAGAAAAAACAACATAAACATCTTTGTTATGATATTGCTAGAAATTTTCCAGAACACGAGCTTTCAAAGTAGAAAATGATTAGATATGCAACTCACAAAGCCTGGGAAGTGCCATTGTCAGCGATCCGGCAAAAATTTTCTTGACACTTCGCGCCAAACTATGGTGGCGCTACGCTTAGATAGTTTGCCTACAGGTTTCACCCCCTGGCAAATTCCTGGCTATAACCCTGTAAGTGGCGCCAACATTTAGCAATTAAGCTCTTTTCTGGGGGTAAAGATTTCCCCTGATTTGATCAATTAAAAGTTTTCCCCTCCCTCTAATTTTTTTTCTGCGGACGCCCATGACCTACAATCAAAGTTTTGATTGCAAATGAAGACAATCAGCAGAAATGATTGTAAGGTAACCCCTCCCCCCTTTAAGTATTTTATGTTACATTTTAACATAAAAAGATGAGGTGCACGAACGGGAGAACACCTGGGGCATATGACCCACATGTTAAACAAACTGTGTACCTTCCCAGCAAAAGTTATTCAAGATTTAAACTGAGCGACGTTAACAGAAACTCAAAAACTATGAAGAGCTGGTCAATGGGTCCGATTAGAACATGCTACCAACACTTTCAGTACGTGAACCTTGAAGGGAAATTTTAGCCTACGTTCACAACCAACATGACAAAGGACGAACATCTTTCAGTCTCACAGGAAAACTCCCTCGACAGCTTCCTTACCAAAGGTATAACGAATTACAAGAGTAAACAAAGTTGCATCACTTGAGAGTTTTGGTGAACAAAATTTCTTATGAGCTCCAAATCAATGAATTTCTTTCTGTCAGAACTTTGTTTCTTAAAAATGTTACCTGTCAAACTTACTTTGAGCTGTCTATCATTCTATATTCTTTAACCATGGTTTTAAAGATGGTCATATTTTCTCTACTCCACGATCAACATTTCCTTTTAAACTTGTGGCTGATCACCTTCTGGTGTAGAAATTTACACAGTTAACAGCTTTTTCCTATATGACATTGCATCAGGGTCCTTTGTGGAAAAGAAGATTTTGGCATTGCTTATCCTGCAAAACTCATACCAATAATTTATTTGCAACTCAGGATACCCAGGCCTAAACTTGTTACAGATTGTACTTTTCTTCATGCCTCTAACTATCCTCAAGGTCTACTCTCGGGATGTAAAGTGGGCAAATGAACGGAGAGTCTTTTCATTACTCTTCATAGCTGGCCAGTGGCTACTTTTCCCCTTGAAAATTGATACTATTGCCTATTGGAGTATTGAGATATTCTTATGTGCATTGATCTTGTGTAAAACATTGTGAGATACCGGGTAAACGAAGTTGCAGAATTCTTCACATACTATAGTTATTCATTACAACTAAAGGACCTTAAAGCTTTGTCTGATCAATTTGCTTGATGAAATATAAGATTTCCCATCAAACAATGCCTCTTTACAGTTCTTACAATGCATTTTTGCAGGACGGCTCCTCGTAGGTTACAGAGGAAGAGTCCAGTCCCGGGTGCAAAGCATCGTAGATACGAATATACATACTTAACACCGACTTTCTGAAATCAACTGGAATGGAATTATGACACCATCTCCTGTGGTGCTACCCAATTATGAAATCCTAGTGGCACCGTTGGACAGATGGCTATGTCGAATTCCTGTAAAGAAAGCCTAGTTTCCGATTTTGTCGAGTAAACTTAGGGAATGCGATAAAGTATGTCATACCCAACGGACGTCTTTAACTTTTTTAATCGGATGAAGTGGATTCTTCTATAAGACTTTACAAAATTTTGGTGGGCTACTCGCCCTTTTGGGATTCGCAGTTCAATTTCTTTTATAGTACAATTCCATATGACTAAGCAGTGCAGTGCAGAGATCCTATACCCTAGATCAGGTGGTCTTAATTATTTTCGTCGGCTGGCTACATTTTTCATCATGAAAATTTCGCGGGCCACAAACAGGCAAGTAAGTTTGTCCGAGAGGGGGAAGTCCCATTTTCAAATGACTAAATGACGCAACGGGAAGGCGAAGCCTCCCACCAAACAGAGTGGTGTCTAGAAGCTCCACTTCGAAGGGCCCCTATAGTAGGGTCCAGGGCAACGCTCCTGTGGAACCCCAGAAGCTCAAATATATGAGCGAAACATTGTATGACTGAAACAAATACGTACATTTCTGTCAAGTTAATTTGAGACACAATGAACATATGGTCAAAAGAACATTACTGCGATATCGAAAATCCTATGTTATGCAGAGCAGATAATAAACTCATGCCAGATTCGATGGTGAACATTCACATCGAAATGATTGTTTGGGTGGGGATGAGGGGGTTAATCATGACACTCTGAGCGTCACCATCGGTTGGTACGTAGCGTGCCAAGAATTTAGGTGCTAAAATAGCTTCCAGATCGTTGGAAATGGCTTGTAAGTCTTGTAAGATGTAAATATTCATTCATTTCGAGATCACATGATTAGAAAAAGAGACACTTCAAGGAAGGCAAATAGGAGGCAACGTTTTAGGCCTATATATTCTTCTACCAAGAGGTATACTTCCCTCAGAATTCGTAAGCCCGTACAACTTGGTTTAAGTGGCTTTCCCCTTACTTAACCATCACTGATCTGGTCATCCCATGTCGGAAAAACCGCCCATCGTTTTGTTTATGCAGTGGGTGTGTGGATAAGTTAGTCGAATTATTTTTACTTCTAGATTGAACTTAAATGGAAAAGCGTACGGAGCGAGTGAACATTTGGTAGTTTGGGACGATTTTGGGAGAAATAAAAAGAACAAACTCATAGAAATACATGCGGGCCACCTTAACACTACAGTTCTCCCCTCTACTTTGATTTTCCAATTTTGACTATTCGTCAACTTCTTTTTATCCGAAAGTACAGAAATTGTTCGAAAGCAGTACAGCTTCACCGATTCAGGCACACTGCAGAACTCCTTTTTTCTAATTATTGTGAATTTTACTAAGATGGGTGGGTGCCCCTGGCCACGTTACTGGCTTAGAACAATCACTGCACAGAAGCTGTCCTTTATGAAGTAATAGTGAAGTAACTGCTAATGACAGGCCTAGGTGCGCCCAAAGCCCGCCGAAAGATAGCGTTTTCAACACATTTTAGTTATGGTTTACTTCATTTAAAGTAATATGATTTTCTGTCCGCACCAAAATACCTCAGAAAGAAACCTCATATTTTGCTTTGGACCTTAATTTGTTCCCGGGCCGGATAGGATCGCCTCGCGGGCCGGATGTGGCCCCCTGGCCGCCATTTAATTACCCAGGGTTTACATAGTTTAGAACGGGAACATAAACCCCAACCGTGTATATACCGGTAGTTGTTCGCAGAGTACGGTAAGCTTCGACGGCGGTTTTGACCATCATCAGGCAGAAGGTACCATCGTCAGGCAGGAGGCACAAAGTGTGCTATGACCAATTTGGACCACCTGACCGACCGTGATAGCCGATGTATTTTTCTCTGAATGTGAACCGAGAGTGTTTTAGATGCCAAATTTTGCCATGCTGGCCCCGCACCTGAGAGAGATTAATAAATATAGTGACAAGTTTTCTGACGTAAAACCCAAGCCCATATAACGGTGGTGAGGCTGAGGTCGACATTGGTCCCGCATGTACAACATGAGTAGCTTTCCAATGAAAATTCCTGAAACCACTATAGTGTCAATATGATTTCATCCAGTTGCTTTCAAAGTGGTCTGCGAACAGTTGTGGCGTATACGGTGGCATTTCCCAGTATATATTGCCCCCTCTCCTACTGTCCTCAATTAAATCTGGCACTTCATAATATAGGCTAACCGTTTGTGAAAAAACAGGCTTGCTATGCAACGTACTAGACTCTGTACCTTGAACTGCCCTTGAAAATGCAATGCTTTTTTTCGGCGCGATTCGCGCTCATCCATCACCGCTACTTCCTATTGTTAGGCCCACTTCTTGTAGGGCAACGTGAGTGATAACACTGTTTCAAAGCCAGATGCCAGATACAACCCCTTCAATTATCAATTCTCCACAATCACTATTCTCTGCATCAACAACTCGACCGCCTTTTAGTCGAGTAACAATACCATAAAAAAGTGTCCCAGTCGCAATTTCAGTGGTCTATTCATTGTACATTAAACGCTTTGAAAGTAGTTAAATGCTTCATTTTCATATACATAATTTTGAACATATTTGAATATTTCCGAGGCTTCGTCCCTTAGCCCCCGTCTTGGCTTTACTTCGCGCTACCCGCGTCATTTTTTCTGTCGGTACTTTCTTCCCTTTAGTCCACCAAACTTTTCACCCCCCCCCCCCCCCGTTTAGAATGCTTTGGCGACGTCTCTGTTTACACTCTGCTGCGTCATTTGGGAAAATTTTTAAAAATGGAGCAAGTTCAAAGGGGATTTGGCATCCTTTAAAACCAGGGAGCTGCCAGCAACTCCCTGCCCTAACCTAAAAGCTCATTTAGGAATAGCTCTAATACTGCACTTTAATTGATATTTATTCACGTATTTATTTTTATTGTATAATTAATATGTTTTGAATTAATATTTTTCAGGTTTCGCCTGAACAAACTTTATTTGCACACCAATAACACCGGCATTCCTGACGTCGAACAAACGTTAATTTCGTACAATACTAGTACAACTTTGATTGGCCATCTTAAATGGGAAGCATTGTGCGGTCGTTACAAAAACGCTCAGGATGTTGTCTAGCAGTTAAGATCATCCTTTTGCTTGTAAGAACGTTCCCCGATCATCCTCTCAAAGATTGTGAATTATCCCCAGGTGAATCTTCATCTTGATTACTTCAGCATTTTAAGTGTACTGTACAGAACAAGCAAAATGTTAAGGACAATAACAAGTCCCCGAGTTTAAGAACATAGCTTTAACGGAAATAGTAATTTTGTTTTGCTAGCTTAATGTAAGATAAGTTTATAAATAGTTGTAAATAGTTCATGGTTGTGTTTTTGCCGGTCCGGTTTTGGGTCCTTCTGTTTGACAGTGTACGTTTCTATGCACTTAAAAAGCACCGCTTTAACGGAAATAGATCGAAATATTTTTCTGTCCCATGCCTTTAAAACTTCTTTCGTTATACAAATACAACAGAGTTACAACTGAAAGATTCGAATAGTGACAACAGATTATCCTACACCTGCAGCTCGCAGCCACGAAAGAATCACGATATTTAAGAAGCCCTACATTTTAGTGTCACATATGTGATCTAAGCGACCAACGCTGTTAGTCCATCCCATTCAAGGGCCCTTTCAGACATAAGTTCGTGTCCCTTCAATCTGAGCACTATGGGCTACTTCCGACTTGAAAGCGAGAAAAGATTTAACACGGGATCCGCTCTTTATGCCAACTATTTTAGCCTATATACAAAGAGGTAGAATTTAAAGAAGGTCTACAATTAATAATAACATGTCAGTAAAATGAAATGAAAGATGTGACGATTTAATGGTTTTCCCAAATCTTACGTAAAGGCTTTAAGTTAAGTGACGTCTTCACTTGGGCATAAATTATGGGAGGAATGAGTTTCTCCGGATCGCATTTTAAGTCTAGGAGGTAATTTATTCCTTAGGATAGAGGGGACAATCTACTCAACTGGAGTTATAACAATGTAGATCATCCCTCATGAGAAGGTCAGTGGGGTGGTAGTAGGGATGGGGGAATGGCGCACCAGGGGTGGCGCCAGGATTAGCCCGACAGGGGGCCAAGCTCCCCGACGGGGCCAGGAATTCCATGACCCTACAAAGGTGATGAGTTGCCAAAAGGACGACAAACGTAATATTGTCGGTGAGCCAAGCGCCCCGAAAAATTGCGACTTTTTTTTGCAAAATTTGAAAATTTAGGGTGTTGTTGAAGAAAATTTGAAAAAATTGGCTTTTTTCCAAGGAAAAGTGGAAAATTTTGGGTCTTCACTGAAGAATCTTCACTTCCTATGAGCAAAATCAAGCGGGCGACTGAAGGTCATTGGGATTACATATTATATCGTGTACGGATTAAGCTCCCCGACGAAAGTGGAAAATTTCTCCGACGGGGGGCCAGCCTTCCCCAACGGGGGGCATGCTATTCCCCCGCTGGTACCACCCCCTGGGGCGCACACGGGGGGGGGGACTGCACACATCAGGCCTGTAGTCAGTCAGGTACAGGTGCGAATCATGATTAAGGGGAGGGGCACCATATACAAAATTCATATTTTTTACTTTTCTAGGGGGAAAACATTTCCCCTGAATGCCCTTATCTATGGGTTTAGCATACATGTGGGGTGACCTAACCTTTAACACACCAGATTGCCAAATGAATAAGGTAAGTATTGTGCCTAGAATTGGACAGAAAGGGGTGAAGAAGTTGGTAGTCTTCCAAAATAGTGCTAAACCCAGCGCTCGGGACTTACGAAACACTTAATCAGGTCTCAGGTAGGAACTCTGCAACAGTGGACCACACACCTCAGACAAACAATAGCTAAATAGGGGTTGTCTTTCATGTGCAATCATGTGTGGATCTCCTTTCAGTGGGAACCTTATAAACTTTTTCTTTCTTTTCTTCATTCAATCAAAGACCTCAAACAACAAGTGATGAAGAAACAGTTCGTTGCCTAGCAACCGAGACTGGCGAAGCTTTTTAACTCACTGAATTGCAACAGGGAGCTGTCTACAGATACGAAAGCAACGTTCGACTTCGTATATAAAGTACACAGTGCTAGAATGCTAGTACAAGTTGGAAGCCTAGATAGCTTGTACAAGAGTGCCGACAAAATGTTGCCGTGGAGGGTTTTTCATATCACACCACCCCATTAACTCAAGTGACACAGATGGATTGAAAAGCTCCTTGTATTGGCGTATGGTCCAAGGACCTTCCACAGTAACCTTGGTGGGTTTGATAGAGGGACAATGGCTATGTGGGGACAGAGTAAAACCTCGTAGTAATTTGTAGGCTCTATCCCTTTGTCACTATGAGCCACAGGAGGGCGCTTGAATCCCAGCCCCCCCCCCAACCTTGTACTGGCACCTTGGCTACCAGTCTGAGCATGTATCTTTTGACAACAGAGCAAAAGCCAGTGCCTAACGTTATATTGGTGATGACTAGTACAGTACTTCTACAACTTTTAAGAAAAGTCTTTATTACAGGCTAAGATCTGAAACCACTCCCAAACGCGGACTTACAACCCCGAAGGTACACGACCTTTAATGAAAATCCCCAGAAAGCTTTAACGATGTTCTGAATTTGCATGAACTAGCTGCATTGAAAGGAAATGTGGCTATTGTAACACCAACAATAGGGCCCCAAAGGATTATTACTCGTACTGACACAACTGAATGGAAACTTATACAAAAAGTTGCCCCTGATGTTAGACCTTTATGTTTGTAAACAATGGTACACCAACAAAGTAACAAACAAGCAGAAAAGCATACTGATTGGCTAGCACTTGATGAAAAGGATATGACGTTTTGGTTTTACTCTTCCATCAACTAAATTAAGTGCTGAAAATGTAGAAAATTATATAAAACATCATTTATTTGGTTGCATTTGCGAGAATCGCCACAAAGATATTGTCACAAAGTTGATTTACAAGTAAAGATGATAGCCACAGACACCCCAATCCCTTCATGATGTATGGGATTTTGATTAAAATAGTCAGTAATAACATTAATATGGTTCTGTGAGTGACCCTATATAATCAATTCCAATTCTTCTCTCTAGTAGTGGGTAGATAGCATATGCCGTCACGAGGCCTCTGTGTGTGGTGTGACACTTCATGGTTTAGGGGCCGTGTCATTTCCTCCCTCCCTGTCTGCTTGCTAAAGACCGGGGTCGTTCACGATGACGACAGGGATCGTTCATCTATTTACAGGGGACGTCCTTTTCAGATGTGGGCAGAAGCGAACTAAATAGCCTGCGCTCATTGGCTTACTCAGGCACTTGACTCAGTGGGGTATGTTTGATGACCAGCGTCTATGAAAGCGTGACCCTTGTCTTTTGGCTACTTTTCGCATTAATTAAGCAGATTGGTGGCGCTCTCTCTTTTAAATGGATATTACTTACGGTGATGAAAGGTAGTTGAACCCTAAAAAGAAAGTAGCGCCCCCTTTAGTATTACCCTTCCCCTGTGCAACAGAGGAATCATACCGCCAAAGCGAGGGCGCCTTTAGTTTATAACTGGTTGTAATGAATCCTGGGCGAATCCTGTACTGAATCCTGTGCTAGCTTCAGACTGGTTGAAATAGATGGGGCTCTTCGCATTTACTAAATTTAACAGATTGTGATGCTGGAAGTGAGAGTAGGATCGCGAAAATGCGTGTCATATTGTTGACGGTTTTGTTCATTCATGAAGTTTATGGAAGGAATAGAAGTCTAAGTATAAATGGAAAGGTATTTTTCAAACATCTTACCAACTTTTTATTAAATGGAATTGACCAAACTAATTATTCGACGGGACTATAAAAACGTTAGCGCACTAGGGCCTAGGCCCACATACTGTGTCTGTGTAACTGTTAGTTAGGCTCAGTTGAGTGCACTGTACGCAACCTAACGTTAGGCTTGGGCAGTATTATTTTAGGCTTTAGCCTTAGGCCTAGCTTAGGCCCATACTGGAAAGTTCCAACAGTTTTCACGCAGATTTGTGGCGTAAAAAACTGTACGCCAGACATTTTGGTGTATAGACCTTATGCCAAATAGAAAGAGGGCGCTTCAAAACTGCATTCTGGGAATGATTATTCCATGTTCAGACAGCAATTTGAGCAAAAGTAGATCGTTACCATGGAGAAGGTCTGGATCTGGATAAATACTGCACAACACTCCTGGTGGAGTCAAACGTGCAGGGTTGGTTGTGCGCATGAAGTTAGTCGTCCCGTCTGAGAATCCTCAAGGCTTCGCTCTTGAACTGTTTGGGGTCCTCGAGATCTGTTATGTTCTGGGGGAGAAGGTTCCAGTCCCTGACGGTCCGAGGAAAGAAACTGTATTTGTAGCAGTCCTTATTGGTTGGTATATGTAAAAAGCTATTTGAATGATGATGCCTAGAAGGCTGCCGGACCGGTTGAAGGTTGTTCATTGGCAAGGCTAGGAGACCCAATCTGGCTTTGTGAAAAATTGCTAGCCTGTTGACAGTACGCCTGACTTTAAGGCTATCCCACCCTAGATCTTTTAACATTTCAGTCACGCTACTATGGGGGGAAATAGTCATTACAGACAAACCTAGCCAGGGTTTCCGCCAAAGGGGGAAAGGGGGGATTTGTCCCCCCCTTTCCAGAAGAAGGTGGGTAAAATCCCCCCCTTTTCATTTCCATAAAAATTCAAAAAATTGTCCATATCTTGGTTTCTTACTTAAGAGAGGGCACCTTTGCAGCAATGTTTGGACTTTCATAAGTAAATGGCCTTTAAAACCCTTCAAAATGCACCTTACAGGGGTCTTGAAGCAAGCTTTTGTCCCCCTGAACCCACTTGTAACTTTAGCCAGAGACAGCATCAATTTGGACTAGGGGTTTAGGAGCAATGAATCCCCCCCTTTTTTGAATTTCTGGCGGAATCCCTGCTAGCAGCCTACGTTGAATTTGCTCAACCTTATTGGATAGGGAAACAGTGTAGGGATCCCAAACGGAAGATGAATACTCCAATAAAGGCCTGACAAGAGTAAGGTAGGCATTAGCTTTAACACTCCTGGGACAGGAGTATAGATTCCTTCTGATAAACGCCAGAGACCTATTTGCAGACAAAGTGATATGGTTAATATGTCTATTCCAGGTAAGATTGTTTGAAATGTCAACACCTAGGTAAGTATGAGAGGCAGTGGACTCAAGAATATCTTTGTTTAAAGTATAATAAAAAAGTTTGGGATTCCTTGAGTGAGTGATCCTCATAGAAAAACACTTTTTGGTGTTAAAGTGCATTTGCCACTTATTTTGCCACTCAGAAAGGGTGTTTAAATCCTTTTGGAGTTGAACCTGGTCAAGATTATTCTTTATCTGTCTATAAATAACACAATCATCTGCAAAAAGTCTGACTTCAGAAGAGATATTACCAGGCAGGTCATTAATATAGACTAAAAATAAGAGAGGACCTAAAACAGTACCTTGGGGGACACCAGAGATGACATCCACCCAATCCGAGAAATCACCACCCACCACAACCCTCTGCTTGGTTGATCGTCACAATGCTCAAGCTCGCCATTTTGAATTATCCTTCCCATGGTGCTTCACGATCTGCTATTTGGCATAAGGTCTTTGGTGTGATCGTCAAATTCTATAAACTTTGCCGTACTGGCGTGGCGCACCGCATAATGACAATATTATTGTGGCATAGGCTAATACTAATGATAGCCTAAGCCTACACTCTAAACCAATAGGCTACACAGTATGCTAGGCCTACACTAGTCTGCAGTCTGCTGACCTATTATTTAGGTCGCTTTGGGGCTTCCCAGGATCTTGTCCCAGATCTTGCCGGTTTGCATTTAAGAGCCTAGGCCTAACAGTTAGTTCATTACATACTAAGGAATAGCCTAACTTACTTTTTACTATTTTTTGTAAGAATAGAGAGAGAGTTGTTCTCAAAATGTTGTTATCTACTTGTTTTACAAGTGTTGATAAATAATTCTAAAAGAATTATTTTGAGAACGACACATCATTCACAATGAAAATAATCATAATTAAAATAACCACCCCTACTGATATAATAGTTGAGGCCAATTTGTACAAACTGGCAAGATCTGGGACAAGGCCCGCTTCCCAAACTAGGTCAGCAATATACCCATTGTCAAAATTGGGCTAGCCTACCGCTACTTCAAAGATTTTCAATGGTCTCGATCTTTCTCAAATTCACATAGGCCTATACTCCTTAGTAATTGACTTGTATGGGTCATTTATATGTTTAAGACCCTTCATTCTAAGAATACTTGCACTTAGTGTCTAAAAAGAGACCAAAAATTTTGATTGACACAAACGATCCAGTTTTGTTTTTAAACATTCTGTAAAGGTGCGAAATCTTGTTACTAGGACCTTCACGCTATTGTACGCTAAATAGCACTCATTACTGTTCAATTATGACATAGTCTATAGCTATGGTTACGTTCATACACGCGCATACGCGTATATCACTGCAGCAATGTACGCAGACGATGTTACTCTCACAGTAACATGCGGTCAAAAGTTTGTGTTGCAATAGCCTAGGCCCCAGATTGGAAAGCTTGTGATGGTGCGCGGGGGACTTTAATAACTGCTAGGAGAATTGCGCGGCCGATTCTATCTAAGTGGAGCGCCACCATCGGTTGGTGTAGAGCGTACTGAGAAAATTTTGGCCCAAACCACCTCCTACATTGCAGGAAATCGCCTTTCCCAGCCTCCCAGGCAACTTGTGTGCTTGTTGCCAACAAGTTTGCACGGTTGCAGTTGTCAGTTGTTAAATTTGCGCAGCTGGCAACTTTGATATTCATATTGTTGCGCAGGGGATAAATACCCCGCGCAGGGCAGACTTTTTCAATCTGGCTTAGGCCTAGTTCAGGGAACAAAGTGTATGTGAGAACTAGGCCTAGGTACCCTAGGCTAGGCCTACACCTGCAGTAATGAACAGTAATGCATTGTAGGACCGATTCTGTCTGAAACTTGGCTGTAATTAAGTTGGCATGGGGAAGTCCCTCATTGCAAGACATAATTTGGTGCAATTTTGTGGCGTACAGCTGTACAAACTTTCCAGTATGGGCCTAGGCCAGCTGATATAATGCCAGGGGGAAACATGGGCGATGTTGAAGAAGGCCCCCAGGTAAAACCTAACGTTAGTGTAAAGCATACATGGGTACCCATGCCAGGTACCCGTATCACGGTGTAGGCTAAGCCTCAATAGGCTACTAGTGCTTTATTACTCTTTTAACCTCAAGGAATTATAACTGTCTAGTGTTGGGCAATAGGCCTATATTGAAAATTACTGTTATCGCGATAATTTCTTTTTATAGCAATATGATAAAAAGAATAAAAAAATGACGATGAAATCTTGAAAAAAAAAATACTTGCCATGTAATGCTTTATTTCTTCTCATTACTGTCTCCAAAATGTTTTTTTATTGAAGACATTCTTTCTTTACATTGAATTGATGAATAATTGATGAAAATTCATCATTTAATATTCTAACATGTATGTGCATGGAGGCAAACTTCAGGGGAAATTGTCTTTATGAAAATTATGGTGGATATCGAATTATCCCGATAAATTTTGTTCTGTTATCGCAATGGTAACAAAGTCAGTATTGCCCATCACTATAACTGTCCCTAGTAAATCTTGTTTTAACCAAAGTTCATGGAATTCAGATAACTTGTAATTAAATATTTCCAGTCTTAGCATTAGCCTATTTAAGTTATTAAACAAAATCTCTTTGTAGTGTGTATCCACAGTATGTGACCTCAGACAGTCAGGACCAAACGCTCAGTCGAGCATCACACTCCATGAAGGATCTCGCTCAGTGCAGCTATGGATCAAGCGTAGTTGCTACTCATCACTCCACAACAGGAAGTACGAAAAGTAAACACAAAGTCTGCTTTCACAAGATCCAGGGTTCGAAATAACACATGCACACATGCACCAATGCATGTAACTTTTTATCAGTGCATGCACCTTTGAGTTGCTTACCTGCAGGAGTGCATGTAAGCCTAGGCCTAATGGTAGTTTAAAGAGAAATGTATTAAAGGTAGAGCCACGGACTTTCCGCTTGAAAAATCACAAAAGTTCATTTTTAAGTTTTAAAATTCTGTAAAATTCCATTTCAAGCATAGCCAAATTCCGGAATTTTCATTTGAAGCCTACTGTGTATGAGCAACCTATGCTAACACACTATTGGGTAGGCAAATTGCAGACTATACCGAGAAAATTTTGACAATTTTCAATAAGTTGCTTCTCTTTTTTGGATCGTATTTTTGATGGATTTTGATAATTTAAGGGGGTGAATTGTCATCATTATAGATAGTAAAATGTTTGTGTATCTCTTTCATAAATGCAGACGTTCATTTGATATGGTTTTGTAGAATAATAGCTCATCTTTTCTGTAAAAAAGTTACATGTAATTTGAACTGGATAATATTTTGCTAAATTCCACGGAAAATTGTCAAAGTTCCGTGTTTTTTTTTTTTTTGGGGGTGGGGGGTGGGGGGGGCCCTAGATATAATGATGGTATCAACATGCATGCATAGCCATAGCTAGGTGGCATGCATCATCTCAATGATTGTTCCTACTAAGGCCATGCAATCTTTCATTTTCATACTTCAATGATGCATGTAAGAATTTATTTGTGCAGGTAAAATTTTAAAGTTACATGCACAGGTGCATGTAACTTTTTTTTCTAATTCAAACTCTGACCAGATCATATACCAAAGTGCATGATTTCGTGACTGCAGACTTTGTTTACTTTTCCTACTTCATGTTGCGGAGTGAAGAGTAGCAACCACACTTGATACAGCGTTACACCATAGCTGCATGGAGCGAGATCACTTCATGGAGCGTGATGCTTGATTGAGTGTATGGTCCTGACTGACAGACCTAGCATCTGGTCAACTTCACATGTCAGAACAACATTAGGCCTATGCCTAGGCCTACTTGGAAATATGACTGAGTCAGTAGTGTAGGCTTTGCTTTTTCTCATCATAGGTGCACTCTGTAGACTCGGCACCAGTGAGAATAGTTTTATTTTTAAGGACACCTCCACTCTGGCACCATGGGTGTAGACCCATGTGACAAAGAAATTTAGGATTTTAGACAGTCAGCTAAGCCTAAAGGCAGTAGGCAGTGGGCCCCAACATTTTCTTTGAAAAATCAGTAAACTTGCAAATCTCTTCTTGTTGCATTTCAGGCAACTGTGAAGACGTTTTGAATGTAACTATTACAAACAATAGGTAAAGCAAGGAGAAATTCGCCTTAAATTTCACAATTCACCAACAAAAATATTGTCACATGATCAAAATAGGCCATTCATGAACTAGGGTGACCGAACATACTCTGATTGGGTGACTGCCTTTTCCCTTTAAGAGTAGAGAGTTGATTTTGAGATTGAATTTTGAAATGAGAGAAGTAAGAGAGAGAGAGTTATGAAAGACAACTTAGAACTCAATGGGGTGGTGCTAGATAACTTAAGTCCCTTTACAATGGAGTAGACTTTAAAGGAAAATATTGTGTTTGTCTTCTGTTTTATTGAATATATCCTTGTTTACTTGTGATCGGGTCCCGTTCGATGAAAGGGAAGTACTAATTACCGAGTAATTAACCTTTCTGTAACAACTAATAGATTTGTTCACCCAAACAATTATGCATGCAAAACCACACCTTCATCACCCCTGATTTGAAATCCACCAATCAAATCATTTCTATCACATTACATCAGACAATAACAAACGCCTTCTACAGCATGTACAAAAAGTTCGGAAAATACGAACTAAGTACAGTACAGTACATTAGTGGAAATTATTACTACATTTTGTCTGTATTACTGAACCAGGGAGTTTCTATTTGACAACCTAACGGAACTACTGTTATATTGCAGTAGGTGGTCTTGTCACCTCCCTGGTATACTATACACAAAGTTACAGTTATTCCGTAATTCAAATTGCAGCCCTTGGGCCTTAGTAGGTTTGACTTACTTTCGAAACAGCCAGATGTAAAAGAGACTGTTGGTGCTTCGACAATGGTACAAAATGAAAATTTTACGAACCTGTGATGCCAGTGGTTGCTACTTGTCCAAAACAAGAAATATGCAGGGCCTACAAGTCTTTTGCAGATAAATTAACACTTTAGTAGTGACTCTCCTGTAACGACTAATAATGCACTCTCACAGTGAACCAGAGAGATGACGCTGCATCTCCATGCGTGCATTTGAATTCCAGTATCCTGTACAGCATGGGGTGGTACAGGTAGTGGTAGTTGGTTGTCAGCAGGGTCGTTGGAATTACGGTAAGCAAGGTCAACACGTATTGCGTAATGGGTGCAAATATGCAGGGCTGGTCATGAGAATTTTTTAGGAGGGCAAGCAACTGCCCGCCTTGCTTTAGCTGTCACACTTCAAGGCGGGCAATTAGTTGCCCACCCAAGATTTTAGGAGGGCAGTTGTGTAATTTTAATATTTACATCTAAATTCATCTTAGCTAAAAGCATAACAGTATTGTACAAACTGAACTGCAAAGAAACCTTGTTGCATAATAAAAACAAGAATGAGGATGAACACTTTCATGTTTAATTGCAATAACTGCGCAAAACGATCAGGCTTGGCTCTACTGCCCCATCTAACCAATGGGGAGGTTTTGACATGAGCAATGGGCAGTACGTACCGCAAATCACCTGTAGCACAGATTGTGGGGGTCATGGGGCAATTATCCTCTCTGAAAATAAATGTTAGGGGGAAGCACCCCCAGGTCCCCTCCCCCTCCCCACCCCCACCCCAGCCAGATCCAAACTTAGATGCGACACTGCTAACAAAAACAGTGGTGCCATGTTTTCTAAAATCTTGTTATAAATCAGTCAAAAAAGAAAAAAATTGTATCTCAACTTGCCACAAATATCCACATTAGCAACATCATGGCACCCTTCAGGGTAGAGTTGGTGCTCTATTCCCTTCTACCATATGCACCACTGTGGACACTGGGCAGACCAAGTCCGGGGTAATGTATGGCGGAGCCACTCAATGAATGATGCCAATAAGGGTCCAAGGATTAACTGACATCCATATAGTAGGGCCTACCAATTTCCTTCTTCGTTGGTACATACTGTAGTCGGGTGCAGGCCTACAGTCCGGAAAATGGCAGTGACAAGTTAGCTCAAATCTCAAAGCTTTGTGTCCTTCTTATGAGTAATTAAGTGTAGAATGCACAAAAATCATACTTATTCCCCTTTAATGTAATGGGTATATACTTTGATCATTATTCAGTATGTACACATATCTTCCGACAGGAGTGGGGGAGCAAGGTTGGGGCCATGGGCCACAATGTTTTGTCTGGTGGTAACTGATGAATCCCCCACACTCACATAGCAACAGAATGAGGATTTAGAGTGGTGTTATGTTCATGTCACTTTAAGGACTTCAAGAGACTAAAACTATTTGCTTCTCGTAACAGTAATATGTATGGCAAAAGGCTTAAAAAATATTCAAGTTGGTTTGACAAGCAAAGACCTATTCTGGCCAAAAATATGTCTGAACACTCATGCCAACATCTCAGACAACATTTGATAACACTTTGGAACAAAAATGATTGGTAAATTTTAGACCCTGTAGCTTTACGAGTAAGCAGACAACTTCTGCATATTGCAGCATCTTAGCAGGCCATGTATTTTACACATTAGGCAACGGCAAAATCGCAAAGCCCCTCTAGAGAAATGTGCCTCGTGGTGAAAAACCTTCCAATTAAAAATTGTCAGTATTATGTAGATACTTGTTTGAGAGTCTTTTGAACATGTCAGGACAATGGTTTTGTCATTTTTGTCAAATTTGGTTATGTTTGACACTCAGAAACAATGTATTTTGAAAAAGTTTTCTCTGCAGTATAAGATGCATGCAGCAAGTTGTAGCTTACTTATGCAATCGAACCATGTAAAATGAAGCTGTGCGGCATTGTCAGATCGTACGGCTGGCTGTGTTTGCTACGAAGTTGCCAAATATTTTGTGGGTCTTTTAAATGTACTAATCTGCATATATTCTGATGTTTTTAGCATTGTATTTTCACACAGGCGATCATATTTTCTGAAGGTGGGGTATTTGTTGCCCAGCACACAATTTAAGGAGGGCATTTTGATGCACACTTTGGCAAGTGTTTTTGCTTCCAAGGCGGGCGTTTAGGCGGGCATGGGCGATCGCCCTGGTCATATGACCAGCCCTGCATATATAACCTGACATGACCACTCTTCCTAAATGAATATGCAGCAGTACAAACATTGCATAGTGTGGGTGAGGCTTATCGCTCTATAATGATTAATGAGCCCATTAGATACAAAAATTGCTGCTTCTTTCTTTGCATATTTCGTGAGATTAGTGTTAATCTGCTGCAAGTTATTTGTGATCCATGTTTAGAAAGGGTAAAAGATCACAATGGGATTAAACTAGAGTCACGTTGTGGTATTTTTTCAAACGCAATATTTCCCATTAATGTAGTTGTTTCATCTTTTCACTTGTATATAATTTCATTGATCATCTTTATTCCTGAACAAAAGGCAGTTAACTAATACACATAGCATGTCAACTTGTAAATTTTGTTCATGTCCTTTCATCTGGAAAGCTCAAAGGGACATGCAGCTGGAGAGAGAATGTCATCCTATTGTTTAATAAGGCTTTGCCCCAGAAGGCAAGTCATTTTTCCCCCAGTGCCTTACCAGTTCCCTCCCTTGATTTTACTAGTTAATTTTACGAAAGTTTTCTAGTGCAGTTTTGATTGTTCATATTTGTTGTTATTAATATGAAGAAAAACTTCCAAAGAAGAGATTTGCTGGAACAAAAATAAAAGGTAGGGATTTTGAAAAAAAAAAAAGGAAAGATATGCTGAAATTGAAAAAAAAAATACGGAATTGAATGGCATTCTAGAACAGAAACTTGTGTTGCAAGCTTGAAGAAAGATTACATTTTTGGTGGGTATTTCTTAAAACAAAAAGAGGTATCCAACAAATTCATCACGTATAAAATTTTAGTAGAGTGAATAAGAAACCCTTCATATTCTCAACAAATTTCATTGTATGAAAAAGCTAAGAATTATGGCAGCTGAATAGTACAGACCTGTGCTAAGTTAGTGTGGGCATACACAACAGTGAGAAAGCAGCCTTTTGCAACCAGCAGCATCAGTGCAAGTGAAGTACGAGATGAGTGGTAAAATTAAATTTTCCAACATTGACTGTCATCCAGAATCAGTTGTAGCCTGTAATCAATTTTCAATGCATTTTCAAGTTGACATAATTAACAACTCATTCTAGTCTATTGAATCTATTTTGGGGCGAACTGGTCAGCACTTGGGGCAAACTGGTAGGGGGTAGACTGGTCAACACTAGGGGGTGAACTGGCTTATTGGGGAGTGAACTGGTAGTGGGGCAAAATGATGGTGAACCTATATATATATATATATATCTATATATATATATATATATATATATATATATATATATATATATATATAATATATATATATATATTATATATATATATATATATATTATATATCTATATATCTATATATCTATATATATATATATATATATATATATATATATATATATATATATATATATATATATATATAAAATATACAAACAAGGTAGGACACTTCTACAGAGGCAACACAAAACGGCCTATTTTTTCCACTCTTACTCTAAATGTGAACCTCTTCCCATACAACTTTGTTCATAAGATCACTTCTAAACGGTAAAAAATCCTAAAAATTTGTTTTTTTGTGAACAAGATCGCCCTCTTGCATTTCACAGCCAGTGATTACAGATGATAGTAGCCTGCAGCTATCCAAGCTGTCTTTCTCACAAAAACTTGCAGTGTAAAGTGAAGCGAAGCAATAAAATGAAAGTTTGGGATGCAGGTTAATGCTGGTGTTTGTCATTTGCTAATCCCACATAACGTACATTGTGATTGCCTAAGAATATTGAACCTAAGACTGTGTACCTTTCTGTTTTGTTTTTGAAACTTTTAGTTATTACTTACAGAAGTGGACAAACTAAAGAGTATGTAAGCTATGCTGGCTGTTTCCAGACCTGTTGCCCCCACCCCCCAAATTTTACTTTCCTTTCCAAAAAATGAGTTTTCTCTAAATCAGTATGAGAGGAAATTAATGCTTTTACATTTTGTGTTGCCTTTGTTATGAAGTGCCAAATACCTTTTAAGATTTGAATGATTTCATGCATCTTTGGTTGATATTTCTTAAAAGTGTTTCAGACTTTGAAGAAAGTTCGTTGACATTGGCAAGTGTTTTCATTCATAGATCTAGGGCTTACCATTCAAAATGCCCCAATACCAAAATATAACACCGCAGTCGTATTTTAAATGTCCTGGTGTACATCCAGCAAAATGACCTGTGGGGCATTTTGTCTGCATGTGATATTTTACAATTGAGTTTACAAACATTTTCCAATAAATTCAAGGAAAGGATGGCTATTATGAAAAGGAAATGTTTCTTTTAAAGCAAGTTCAGAGGAGGGCCACTCATCTTATACCTGATGTAAGGAATCAACCTTATATTATTAGACTGTAGCATCTTGGGCTTACAACCCTGGAGTTAAGAAGGATTAGGGGGGACATGCTCCAGGTTTACAAATTTCTCCCTGAAAGGAATCCTTTGTCATCTTTTAGCTACTTATTAAAGGTTAAAGTCATTCTCAGGTCTGAAGCCATTGTAAGTGAAGCTTTTTGCAAGGCTTGATATTGGGAAGTTCAGCTTCTCTCATAGAGTTGTCAATGAGTAGGATAGCCTGCCTGAGTAGGTAGAGAAGTCAACTACACTTGAGTGCACCACAGTTAAGTTAACATGACAAGTTCTTCCATGACTGTGGTAGAATCTAATTGTACTTGGCTCGCATGGTTTTGGCCTGGTTGTTATTTAGAGTCAAGGGTTTGGACTTCGGGGCATCTTATGAGGCCTTGTCCCTCCTTGCCCTTTAACCTGTCACGTTGTTATCACAAAAGTGAAATTTTTTAGCACTATTTGCAAACGTGAATGCTACTTTCTCAGTAATTGTAGACCTGTCCTAAGTAAAGCCTACAATGTCATACTGTACATTGCAACTCTTGTTTTCTTCACAATAGCAATCAAGAATGGATTCCCATCAAGGGTTGTACAAATCTCCAATGCCTTATGCTGTCAAGTATTTACAGTCCAATTACCCAAGTTTCCTAGAACATATTTTAAATTAGAACTCATCTACTTTGACAGTAAATATCATTTAACAATCTTTCGTAGGGTCCATGATGGGCCCACCGCCCAAGTGGCTTTCTGACCCTGAATAAAATTGATTAATTACACTAAACAAAGAACACTTTGAATAGGATCTTTAACGAATGGCTATGAAAATAAGGGAACAGTACTGAAGTATGTTAAAAGGAAATCAGCAAGGTACTTTGGGGAACAGGTCGAGGAGGGTGGAGAGTGATATTTCAAATTGACAGGTGGTAATTTTTTAATTGTTTTTGATTTTTTTTTTTGAAGTGTTTTATTTCCTCACAAGTAACTAAGTGTTTAATACTAGTTAAAGAAGAATCAGTTAAAGATGTGCAAAGTGATGATTTTCCACAGAAAACTCAGTTATAACACTGACAAAAGTGTCAATGGGTCTCTGACCCCTTCCCCAGTAATGTGTAAATTTTGAATGCTTGTGACAATGATGAAAAAAATGGATAGTTGCCAAGAGGAAAAAGATGAGATTTTGCAGTCTTATTCACTGTAGCTGATTTTTAAATAGGACCAAGACTTTAGCCAAAGAGCAGTCCCAGGAGTCATTTGGACTCCCGAATCTTTAGATTGCCTCATATGTATAGTACATTTTAATGCAAGAATTTCACTAGTATTACTTGTTTGAACTCCTAGGAGCTCACCATCCTGGCTAAAGCCCTGGTTAGGACAACTGCTTGTTCCCTCATTTGGTGTTTGTTTTTGTTTGAAATGTTTGCATGGTATCTTTATTACAGTACGAGTGAACTCATGTGCCAGTTTTTTTCACCTAATTAATCTCAAGTACAACTCTGTTTTTTGTTTTACTAGTTTCAAAATGACATAAGCTCAGAAGATCCTCTGTCAAAATTTGGTTACTTGAAAGAAGGCCAGTTGTTTGTGAATGTGACAGACTTGTCAATCTCGCCACCTTCAAAAAGCCGATTTGGGTTTGTTTTAGAAAAGTATGGATGGTTTATAGTTGGACATGAAAGGACAAAACAAATGGTAAGTTTTTATAGATTGAGTTCAACTGACATGACATTTACAGTACTTCTTACAGCAGTGCATTTCATTGTCAACAGTCAAACAGTTATGTGAGGAATAAAAGTGCAGTAGTACTGTACACTTTGGAAGCGTTTGGTATTGTGATCATATTTATACTGGTATTATTTGGTATAACACTGACATAATTACTTACATAATTCAGACTTAATACTGATAAAACCAGTAAAGACTTATTAAATGTTGTGTCATGTTTTGTTTAAGTTGTGCCATGTTTGTTTATAAATGCATCCATGTTGGAGGCAGAGGTGGGGAGCTTGTGTGTTTTATTGTTGCACCTATAGACATGTATTTGGCAAACTTACCTGGTTTGTTGTACAGGCACCGGTGCCACCACTGCCTAACTACAATCGGTCGGTCCCTTCGTAATTGGATTTCACTTATTTCTTCAAAATGGTGTCTTCCTTGCATTGCCATCAGAAGTGTGACATAGGTGAAATGGAGCTATACTGAAGTAGTGGTGAGATAGTATGAACATTTTACATACACACAGGTTTGGAGTTCCCATGTGAGCCAATGACTGTACTCACATATACACCAAGACTCAGTTTTGAGGATATTCTATAGTTGTCTATTGGAGAACCTGTTTGCTCTTTGTGGTCGTCAGAAAGAAAATTCAATTGTCCAAAAAGAAATTTTAAAGTTACACTTGCTGCCATCTGTTTTCTTCTTTTTGTGAAATTTGTCTGTCTGTGGGATAAGGTTGTGCCAGAAACTGGTTTTACGGAAAATAACAATTAAAACTGATTTCTTACATCAGTTCGGTTAGTGAAGAAATATAATACTGAAAAATCGAGCTTACGTAATTAACCTAAAAGGATGTAAACTTTTCACAGGGTTGGCTGGGAAATACCAGTGCGGGAAATACCACACAGTATTAACTGGTATTTCCTGTTCGGGAAATATCTATGGCTGGGAAATAGTGGGAAATAGACAATGTCTCAATTACACAAGTATGTTCTGTTATCATCAGTATTGAAAATAATTTATCAAATTGGTTAAAAACTCCCAAAACATGAACCTGGCAAGTGCAAACAACCCTCAAACAAAAACCTGAAATGTATTCGCAAGTTTCAGCTGGAAGGTCTTGTATGTTGTGATATTCTCCAGAGAAGTATGGCACTTTTGACATTGCCTAACATGTAATGTATATGTACATCATGAACCTTAGCTACACATGTGCCTCTGCAGCCTAGCTACTTCTAGAGCTGCAGGGCTTAGTAGAACCTTTCAATAATATTTGCTGGGAAATTTAAGTGTTGTACTTATTCTGTGACATAAATTGTGTTAAGTATGCATTGAATGTCTTATTTATAGTATTTCTATAGGATGACATGGTTACTTGCCTTAACTTCTTACATCATTTTAACATTTTTAGCTACAGTACATTGTCCACATATATCACTGTTATGAGAGGATTAAAAAAACTGTTTATTGTCCATTTCAGTAAAACGGAAAATAATATTCCGTCGTCAGTGTGTGTATAAGATACAAAACAGTAAAAACATAAACGCAAAAATACACACAAATAGGATAAACAGTAAAAAACATAAAAGCAAAGATGTTTGGTAACAAATAAGATACAAAACAGTAAAAAAAAAACATAAAAGCATTTAACTAATAGTGGTAAATAGAAATAAATGTAAAATAAAAACGAAAGTAGAATGATCAAAGATTTACACTGCGGACAGATCGCTTCACATAAGAATTCAATAGATGTAATACCTCGGGTAGGAAAGAATTCCAAAACCTTGATGTTTTGGTAAGAAGCACCTGTAATCTAATACTGGATCTGTTAGTCAGCAGGTTTAGGGCCTAGGCCATTGTAGCGTAACTGGTACAGTGCAGTTGGTGAATACACGATAGGCCTAGTAGTGAGATCGTCACTACCGGCACATCCATAGATTAGTAGAAACAACAAAAGAACGCAAAATATGGACATAGAGCGACAATTGGCATGATTTAACTGAAACATGGCGTACCTTTACAACAAGACAGATACCCAAACAGAAAAGTCGGAGACAGCAAAACAGGACAAACTGTCAAACGGTTGTCACCACTGAGCAGCGCCATTAAGGATCAAAATCTGACTTATCCCATGAGCGCATGCTTGGACAAATTTTAGTGAAACTTGGACTCAGTGATACAAGTATAAAGGGTTAACAGTGGTGGGCAGGGTTGGACTTAAAGGTCATCTACGGGTCAGTTTGGGGTCGTAAATAAACAGAAGTTACTTGTGTGTCTGATTTATGCAGTGACAGTGTTGGTTACAGTCATGATGTAACTTTTGTATAATTGCTTCTTTACTGGTGTTAAGAAGTTTAAGGTCAGTGGTCGTCAAGTGATCATTTTCATGCATGATGTATGACCTGTGAAGCCTTGACTATGTACAGTACCTACTTGTGTAGCAGGAACTGTGCTCTTTTAGCTTTCCATGTTTCAAAGGTATGGTTTTTGAACACTTCAGCTTTCACTGACTCATCAGTCCCACATACCCCTTAAAGTTTTGTCCACATGTGTATAATATGAAAGTGCATCACAGCCTAGCAATGATCTGTTATTAAAATGTATGGCCCTCTCTTCTTCAGAGAAATCCCTCCCCAAAATTATTCTCAGTAAGGGACATTTCTTCCCAAATTTGAAAAGTTAGTACAAACCCTGATAACATTGTTTCATCTTTTGAATGAGAGTATCATTTCTGGTGAAAATTGTGAAACCTCATACTGTATTGTTACTTTGAAATTTCGGCGAGCTGATATTTTGTTTTTTCCTCCCATAGGAAGCACACATTTGCAGGTTGAATCTAAAACTAATTGGAGATGAAAAGTCCAGTGTGTCAGTCATATTTTGGTTCTCAGAATCACAGTAAGTTTTTTTTTTAATAATGTGCATTCAGTGTTTTCAAACAAAAAGATTAAAAAAAATTGTAAATATATCTGTTACTTACTCCTTTGATGTTGAAATTAAAAATATTGTGCATAATGTATTTTAACAAGCAAAGAAAGAGCCTGTACAAGATTATTGTGATGCTGGACAGCCTGTGGCAAGCCCCACTGCATTACAAAAGAGTAGTTTATACTTAATTTATCCAAGCAAAGATAGATATAAGCGGAAGTGTAAATTTAAAATCCTTTGCCCAAACATGATGAATTATGTAGACTTGTATGGATTCCTGAGCAAAATAGTGGCTAAGCAAAATTATTCACCAGTGGTCAAGTTTTGTATGTTATAGCAAACCTGTAGGCTTACTAGGATGTGTGTTTTAAGGTTAATTTTCATATCATTTCAGTTTATACTTCCCATTTGAAGGAAGTAAGCAGTCATAACTTTATTATTAAACTGCAACTTTAATTCTTAAAAATGTTGAAATCCACTCTTATTTTCCTGGCAAGCATCTTTTGTGATGTGTCAGAACTTAAATATTGTTTTGAACAAGAGCTGGCCAAGGAGTAACTCTGCACAGATTTAACAGTGCGAAAGATTGCCACATGACTTAAAGGAGTCGCATGAGTTAGGGTAGAATTAATTAAACTTAGGGTTTGTGCACTTGCACATTAATGTGACTCAGCTTGTGTCTGTAACATGGGCTCTACTATCACTCTAAAAGGGAAATGTTTTATTTGTGGTGTGAAAAAAGTTTCATGAAGTCATGAATTTTAGGTCATGAATTATCGATGAAACAATGGACAATTCAAAATAAGGTAAACTGGGTAACTTCATTTTCAAAAGAAAAGGTTCTCACTGAAAGAAGCATATTCCTTCCTACCTCATGAATTATTTTTTCACCTAAATTGTCCCATTTTCAAATGATGCCAACACCCAAAATTCTTGGGAAGAAAGTTTTTGCCAAAGTTTACTGATGTGAGAAAATGGTTCAATATTGATAGAAGCTGCTTTGTTTGTGGCATGGCATTGCAGTTTAGGCAGTTACGCCTAAATACAATATTTTGATTGTAAGCTTTTAACTTTGTAAACAGGAACCCTTTTTCACTTGTCTCTGAAATTGTCTTGCCAATCTTTCTGCTCACCATAATATATTTACACAAACCTCCATTAATAAGTTCTGTTTGGAGTGTATTTCCGTTTGACTTATTCATTTAAAGGTTCATTTCTTCAAGTATGAATGATTCTTTGAGAATAATTAATGGGGATGAAGACTGCCAGCTTATGCCCTCTGGTAAGTTTTATGTGGTTTTGCTTGGAATTGCTTAATCAGTGCAATTGTTTGAATTGAAATAAGTGTCCTGTTACAGTTTGTAACCCTTTCACCAACTGTTATCCTCCCCCCCTCACAAAACCATATTTTATTCTACAAAACTATATTTTATTCTCTACTCTCACATGTGGTTTGGTCAAGAAACCATGGAACATGTAAGGCTCTTAAAAGTCTTTGCAAAGGGTGACCATGTATGCTGTTGTGTTCTGGGAATAGTAAAGCTTGTTGGTGACTGTTTCACATGTCAAGACTTAGTGAGAAGGATTTATTTGTACTAATAGTATTATGCATTATGGCATTTGAATCAACATTATGAAACAGGTACTGACACAAGGGTAGGCTCCTATTGCAGTATTGAAAGAAGCTAAGTATGCAGAAGAGATGCTGAAAAGATGATCAAACTCCCAAATTAAAACTTCTCTAAATTCCATATTAAGACCAACTCTTCATGTGAGGCAGGATTGCATATCATGTAAATATTGCTATCATTCCCTCAGTATGTTACAGTAGGGGGCATTGGTCCCTTGCCATGGTGAAAAGTTTAAAATGATTGTTTGCTTTGTCACATTACAGTGTGTGAAGGCCGGTTCATACTTCATTATAGCGCTATAAAGCTGTGTTTAAGGATAGCTGGGTCTCGATATGCCGATGTAAAATTGATTCATACTTCAGTTTTCTCGCATACAGTAGCTCAACTTTCGCAGTACTGCCATGCAATGCACAGTTTCCCAATACCTGCCTATGCAAAGGCCAAGTACAGTACATATGTGTATGCGGTTTGATCGGCTCTACGACAAAGTACAGTATTGATTACCGTGATAATTTTAGGGAATACAAGAAAATCCTGCCTTACTAACCTTTATGTCTTAATTCGTGGAAAGCAATAACTGTTTCCCTCCATTCCGACAACTCTCACTGTCACAATCAGGCCGCCGATAGTCGCACAGAACCCGAATACATGTAATGAGCCGGTATCTGAAAAGGTCCGCCATTGTTGTCGAGTAGGATGGTGAGCTCGTTTCAAAAGGTCGTTCACCTACCAAGCAGCCAATCAGAAGCCGTTTCCTTTGCGATATCTCGAGAGCTTGCGAGAAAAGTTGAACAATGTTCAACTCCAAGCGATGACCGTGAATCAAACTGGCGGCAGAGATATTTTGACCATATATGGTTATTGATCCCTTTATCGCGTGAGAAATTTGGAAGTATGAACCGGCCTTGAGGTTACGGAGTTGTGCTTGGCTTCAGCCTTCTCAAAAGTTTTCAGCTCCTTTGCCTTTTACTTTTCCAATTTGAAAATTTGGGTAGCATGATTTTGGGAATTCAAGAATGTCTGTGTTCGTGGCAAGGTTGTAAACTGATGAGAAAATATCGTTTCCAACCCTCTCTCCCTGCTCCCCCACCCAAACAAAATATCTTACAGCTACTTATGGATCACATGTCCCCAGTCTTTTTCACTATCACACAGAAAGTGATTTAAATTTGCAGGTGTGACCCTTTTTCCACTGAGTTTGCATGCACCCAGTAAAAGCGAAGGATAATGATTGGACAAATTGCATGAAATGGGAATATAAATGTAGAAGGGTATTAATACCACTATAGCTTTCAGTGTAGGTTACCTTTGATGTGCTCCAATGCAAAATGAACAAGTTAAAAAACCAAGGAGGCTTTTGAGTCTGGTATTTCAAATCTTGGTTGAGCTGTTCCTTTGGGAAAGTACAAAAATGATGGTTTGCATGTACATAGTAAAAGAATGCAGTTTGTTAATGCTGATTACCAAATTGACTGACTTGCATTGTGTGCAATTCCTTTCATGCTAGAAACCATAATAAACTTATGAAACTTAAAAATATGCAATTTGTTTGCATGCTTAAGTCCTGAATTGCACTTAGCCATAATGCTTGAGTCTTGAATTACACTTAACTACACTTAAGCTTATCTTTTGCTTATCCAAATGTCAAAAAAAAAGTTAGAAATGAATATTTGTGTGAAACTGACGAACATTGTCTGCAATAACTATGACATTAGAATAACCAGTTTTTGAAATTTTTAGATGTATTGATTGGACTTTTCAGCATTTTCCTTGGATGACTTTTTTTTTATTTTTTTATTGCAGAAAAAGTGGAAAGTGGCAATGCTACTCTTGTTAACAAGACACTTGCCAGCAGCTCAACCAGTCTTAGTGTAAGTCCTGACTTAGAATATTAGCAGGTTTTAAGAGAAATCTTCACCAGCTTCTGTGTAGTACTTGAACAGAAGTAGTGGAAAAATAACATTCTAGAAGTGATAAAAGTAAATGATATGTGATCATTAAATGCTGAACCATTTGTGTAGAAATATTCAAAATAATAGTCAGTAACTTGCAAATGTTCACACCTGTGTCCCTTTCTTTTTTCTTGTTATACATGGAAACTGTATAGTAAATTTGTAATAATCCTGATGGTAACCACAGTTTCATTTCAGAGCTTTGAAGCAAACTCTCGTTGTCGTTTAAAAATCTCTTGTAAATAACATTCCTTAAATTTGTGATTGGGAAGTTCTTCGACATAAAAATGGCCACAGTCAAAGCTGTGCCTCTTAATACAGGTACTGTGATTGGGCAGTGAAATGATGTGTAGATCAGTGTGATGTAGATAACTTTAGTGGCTGAACAGAGAGAATTTGTATGGATGATACAAAGTAGATTGTTTGGAAAGGGCTGGAAAGCTTTTGTAGTGTCTTTAGAAGTAGAAGATCATTGGTAGATTGGTGTTAGGCAATAGAAATGACCAACAGAAGTTACCACAACAGGTGTGAGTTAGGAGGGGGAGTTTAAAGTAAACTTTGCCAAATTTTGACGTGTTGCAGGCAAGAAAATTGGTCCTTTAAATAGCCTATAATTTACCGTAGATTTTTTTCTTAAATATGTAGTACAGCAGGTTTCAGCTGTAATAGTAAGATTACAGTCCTGCTATTTGAAAATTGAACAAATGCACTGTAGTGTAGTTGACAAGTTGTAACCATATTTTTGATTCCTTGCCGGAGGCCAAAGGAATCTATGCGATTGTGATGTCGTGTGTGTGTATGTGTGTGTGTATGTGTGTGTGGGTATGTATGTGTGTGTGACGCTGCTTGTAAACACTCTATCTCAAGAGCGGTGACCCCGGGTAATCTCATACTTGGCATGTAGATTGCCCATATTGAGTAGATGAACCCTATTGTTTTTGGTGGAGGTCAAAGGTCATTTGGGGTCACCAGAGGCAATTTAGTGAATTTCTGTTAGTAGCCGTAACTCGGTGTCCGTTGTTCAAATTGAGTCATAATTTCATGATAAGATAGATTTGTAGGAGGTGGAAATGCTGTAGTATGAACTGCATTAATCTGAAAGGGTCAAAAGGTCAGAAAGGGATGTTTTGTTGATATCTCGCCAATGAAGCATTTTAGGGGGATGGCATAATGGAAAGTTGTGTTCGTCTATGCAAAGTACACATGATGACCTACTTTGACCTCAGTTGACCTCATTTGACCTTTTGACCTTTGTGGCTTTTTTGTGACCCTTGGATTTGTCTTGTTGAGACAAACCAAAAAGGCAATTATAGTACCCTCCTACGATGTTCCTAACTCTAGTTATTGACATTTAGGTGAAATGTTAGGAGTGTACAGTGTTACAGTATATGCATTGGAATGCAAGGTATGGGTTGCGATAACTCAATAACTAAGTGACATAGGGGGATGACATAATGGAAAGTTTTGTTTGTCTATGTGAAATGCATGTAATGACCTACTTTGACCTCATTTGACCTATTGACCTTTGTGGCATTTTTACGACCCTTGGATTCGTCTTGTTGAGGCAAACCAAAAAGGCAATTATAGTACCCTCCTACAATGTTCCTAACTCTAGTTATTGACATTTAAGTGAAATGTTAGGAGTATATATGTGTTATGCATTGGAATGTGAGGTATACGGTGCAATAACTCAGTAACTGAGTGACGTAGGGGGATGGCATAATGGAAAGTTTTGTTTGTCTATGTGAAATACACGTAATGACCTACTTTGACCTCAGTTGACCCCTTTTGACCTTTGTGGCAGTTTTGTGACACCTGGATTCGTCTTGTTGAGACAAACCAAAAAGGCAATTATACTACCCTTCTATGATGTTCCTAACTCAAGTTATTGACATTTAAGTGAAATGTTAGGAGTGTACAGTGTTATATGCATTGGAATGCAAGGTATGCAGTGAGATAACTCAGTAACAAAGTGACATAGGGGGATGGCATAGTGGAAAGTTTTGATCGTCTATGTGAAGCGCACCTGTTGACCTACTTTGACCTCATTTGACCTTTTCACCTCTGTGGCTCTTCGGTGATGTCTGGGTTTGTCTTGTTTAGACAAACCAAACAGGCAATTATACTTCCCTCCTAGATGCTCCTAGCTCAAGTTATTGACATTTTAGTGGAAGCTAGGTCATGACTGTGTGTACATGTTGCTCATTGGAATGTGACGTATGAGGGTGCGATTTCTATAACTGAGTAATCAGTTTTTGTTTTGAGTCACAAGATTTCAAAAGGTTGACTTTATTGACATGATATTTAAGTATGATGACTGTGGGTCATCTCTTGCTTGTCATGTAGGTGATTCATGTTTGTAACAATATATCATATGGCAAGGAATCACTAAGCCTTTTGGCTTTCTGGTTTAAAAGGATGTTAGTTACTTTATAAAAGACTGTTCCTAAGTTCTTAAGTGGACTTGGTATTTATAGACTTTAAAAAAGCTGCACCTGGAAGAGTTTGCACAAAATGATTGTAATTTTACAAAAACTGAGTATCTTGTTGAAATTAGTAATAAGATTGATTGTTCTATCTCAATTTTTCTTTTATTCTAGTTCAAAATTTGCTTTGATAGACCAAATGATGAGGGGGAATACAGTCTGAAGTTTGTCATGTGCAACAACTCAGCCACATCCCAGGACAAAACAAACCCACCAGAGGGCGTTGACTACTCGTTTAAGGTACATTAGCACTTAGCACTCATAACTTTGAAAGCTGGTCAGAACTCACAGAAACAGTGTATCAGGAAAAAGGTGTGTGTGGGGGGCTCCTGGGGGCTCCACCAGTTCATGGGGGTTATTACATGAGGGATCATCATATGCTTATATACATTTTGTCACCTATGGATTTTCCAGCTGGGGTGAGAGATGTGGAAGGGCTCAGGCCACCCCCCCCATGCCCCTCCCCCATTTAGCTACGCCACTGCACAGAACCCGTATAGTAGTTGGATGTACTGTTTAAGGCAAGTCACTGATCTAAAATACTGCATAAGAAATAAGGGAAATTTGGAAAATCCTGGAAAAAAGCAGAAATATTACTATTGTCTTGATAGTCCTTGAATTTGGGGTGATTTGTCTGGAAAAGTTGCACATGGTCCTGAAAAATTAAAAATCCTTTAACTTACTGCTCTGAAGATTATGTCACTACATTCATGTATGGTGTGTACATGTTTATAACTGTGAATGTGGGGAACAGTTAATTTTACAAATGGGATTTATTAATTGAATAAATGCGCTATGTGTACATTGGGTGATAGTGAGTGCTTCAGTGGTTAAGTGTACTGGTTACTTTGTTTGCACAATTATGAGAAATGAATCCCACACAAGTAAGGTTGCTAACATATTTCTTTTCCATTTTGAACAAGGCTGTTTTGTCTTTAGAAAGTCTTTATTTTTATATTCTAACATCCCAGTTCACTTTCACTTCAGACAAACAACAGGTGTGCATGTACTTGGTTTTTTTTTGGGGGGGGGGGAGGGGTTGAAGGAGGGGTATATCAATATACAAGTTTCTGTTGGAGTGTGTGTGAGGGAAGGGGAAATATATGGAAGGGGTATGCATTGAGTCATACAAGCAACATACTATTTTCTTGCACATGAACCTTTTTTGGCATGATTTTCTTTGCACGTTATTGCATTTTGTTTTGGTTGAATACATTTTTGATGTTTCTCGTTTCCAAATGAAATAGCTGTGGAAGTGTATGAAATAAAATTTATTTTATAATTTGGATGATGACACTGCTGTGTAAGGTGACTTATATTCATAAACATCCACTTTGACATACTATCTTCACAGTTAGTATTGTTTTAATGCATTTAGGGTTTATTTACAATAATCATAATTTTTGCTTTTCTGTGGTACTTGTTATCTTCTTCCATCCCCTGAAAAATAAAATTGTTTGGAATGACTTAAAAAGTCTTGCCCTTAAGAACACATGTTGTCAGTGCTTGAAAAGTGTTATAATTGTCTTCTAGAAAATGATTGAACCCTGCTCCTAACAATTCATGTACAAATTCAGAAAGCAGACATGTAATAAGCTGCTCTCTTCCTTTCCAGGTAAACTTTGTAGAACAGAACAAGGGGCCCAACTACCTTCCAGCTGGTGAGATGGCTCTTCCAGGGTTCTATGCCTGCATGTCAATAATATTTGGGGGTGCTGGTCTGTTCTGGATTGTCTTCTTGTGTCGTCATGAAGAGACTGTCTTTAAAATACATTATCTCATGTTTCTCTTGATGGTGCTGAAGACATTATCATTAATGTTTCATTCGGTAAGATTCTGTCTTTTCTGTGTTGTGCTGGATTTTTTTTCCTTTGTAATGAAGGTTTCTTAAAAGCCAACATTTTATTTGAGAAATTTTTTAAGATTAAACATAATTTGCCATGGAACAGTGCCACTTGAAAATAAACAGAAATGCAACAAAAAGTGGATACCTGGAGACTCTTTATCAAAGTAAGTGTTGGGGATTATCTATTTCTTCATCATTGTTACAAGAGTTGGAAGCATACTCTTTCCTTTGCCCCACCCCCCTTCAGAGCAATTTTTTGGAATATGATGATTGTTTGGCAAAAAATCATCATCATTTATCACAATCTGAAAAAATGCAAGTAGATTTTTGAAACTCATCAACTCTCCCTCCTTCCTGTTTTGTACTCTTGTGAAAATTATGCTGTAACTCCCTTTAATGGTTAGAAAAATACAAATGAGATGAGCCTGTACTTAGTGATGCAGTATGATTTTGCTGCATTCTACGTTGATAAAAGAGTTTGGAGCATTCTAAATTTTCTAAAACTAACAAAGTATCATCTGCATTTAAGGGTAATATACATGGGATTTAGGAATACTTTTCTGATGATCATCTTTTCAGACATTTTGCTTTCCATGCAGGGATTACACTGTGATTTGTGGTACATAAATTTCAATCAAATTTGATGAAGAGTAATAAAATAACATAAAAGGGGTGGGGGTGTAGAATCATTAAAATCATAGTTTTGAAACTAACATGATATGAGCAAAACTGCCAAGTTTGTGACAAATACTCATATTCTGTGAGGTTGAATATTTCTGTCAAGGCATGCCTTGTTTTACAATACTACAAAGTGTGTTCAAAACAAAGGCAGTATGGAAAGGGATAAATTTTGTTGTTACAAATATGAAATAATCAGAAAATTTTATAAAACTTTATAGCAATGAACTATTTTAAAATGTATGTGTGTGTGTGTGTGTGGCTGTGTGTGTGTGTGGGTGTGTGTGTATGGGGGGTGGAGCTGTGTGTACCTCAACCTACTTATCAAGAAGTAGGATAAGGTCTTTTTACTCTTTTGAGTATTTTAATGCAGGATCTCTATAAATTTGTTTTTAGCAATGTTGGTCGATTATTTATTTGTGATATTGTTATGAATATAAATTTTTATACTTTCAGGTGGATTATCACTTCATTGCTGTAGAAGGATCTCCTATGCAAGCCTTTGCAGTTCTGTTTTACATAACTTATTTGTGAGTATTGTCTTTCTTTTTTGTTAAAGGATGTAGTCATTCTTCATGATGCTGTTGGGAACCACCGACTTTTTGATTAACTGAAACGGAAACCTTGTGAGTCAATTGCAGAGGATCTGTATAAATAAATGGGAATGTATGTAAGGAATAAATCATATCTGGCAGACTACTATTGGTGAATAAACTGTCATGACCCCAAATTTGGCAAAATAATGGACGAGCCAAAGCCGAGTCTGTTATTTCACCAAGTTTGGAGCCGAGACGGTTTATGAGACAAAAATAGTCCGACAGATGAGGTTAATTCCTATTCTACCACCGAAAGTGTATGGAAAACTTCATTTTTATCAGTTTTTATGTTTAGTGACTGTGTGTTTTGGAATAACACATCAGTGTTCAACCAATCAGAATGCAGGATTCTCAATAATGGATAACTAGAGGTGGTAGAAAAAGTTTTAATACCCTCAGGCATTATGGTTAGCATGCTCTCTGGCATGGCATGCCATGGCATTACAATACATTACATGAAGCTGAAGACACTTAACCTACAAGAGCTCCCTCTGTAGAGTTGTGCTGTTGAGGTCTTTTGTTGTTTTGTTGCAATTTCAGCAAGCTATCATTGATATACAATGTATTATCACAACAGGTATGTACCCTACTCTTTATGAGAGGATCGACAGTGCTCTTGTGGCACACAGTGTAGTAAGGCAATTGGTGCTTAGTACATACTGTATCACTTCCTAGGGGAGGATTGATATAAACTTGTAGTAACGCAACAGGTTCATACAGTATCACCTAATATGGGGGGAATAACATTGTACTTGTACACCCAGTGTAGTACTGTAATGCAACAGGTGCATACTGTGTCACAGATCATAGGAGGAATGACACTGCATCTGTAATGACACTCATTTTAGTAACTCAAAAGGGACATACCCTATTACGGATTATGGGAGGAATGATGTTGCACTTGCAATAAGACACAATGAAGTAATGCAACAGGTACAAACCATATTACCAGTTAATAGAGGAATGATGTTGGACTTGTAATATATTACAGTAATGCAACAGGTACATACACATACAGTATCACCAGTTAGGGGAGGAGTGGCGTTGGACTTGTAAACACAATGTAATAATGCAACAGGTACTTACTATATCACCTTGTATGGGAGGAATGACATTGTACTCGTAATAAAACACAATGTAATAATGCAACAGCCGTATACCATATCACCTTTTATGGGAGAAATGACATTGTACTTGAAATAACACACAATATCGCAATGCAACAGGTGTATACTGCACCACCTGTTATGGTAACTTCTTACAGTAGGATTGACATTGCCCTTGTTATGGCTTGAAGCTTAAGTTTGCTGTATTGGCATAAAATTTTGTTGATCTATTTTGATAAAAAAAAAGCACTCTAAAGATATGGCGTATGGGTTTAAATGGTTATCTGTTGAAATACGTTCTTTCTAAATATTCTTTAGATTTGGTATGAACAGAATAACATTCAGACGGTTAAAAAGTCTGTATTTTCTACATGAAATAAATTTATGGCTGATAATTGAATCTTTGTGGATTTCATCAACTTTTTTTCCATGTTTAGGAATTGTTTAACCTATTTGGTGAAAGTATCATTCTGGAAAAATGTTAAAATTAAAATTGACCAGCGTGTCATATCTTCTCTGCAGAACAAAAGGAGCGTTACTGTTCAGTGTCCTGGCCCTGATTGGCTCCGGCTGGGCCTTCATCAAACCAGTCCTATCAGATAAAGAGAAGAAGATATTTGTCCTTGTGATTCCTATGCAGGTAAGGTCTGGATCACGGAGCTGAATAATAAGTCATAAAACTAAATAAAAGTACACTCTAGGAACAAAGTAGCTTGTTATGTTAAATATGCCTTATGGCCAAGACTCAATAGCAAAATCCACGCCTTTACCCCCCTGGGGAGTTATGTCCCAGAATGGCCACTTCGCTACATGTAACCAACTGCTTAGCCCTCATGAAGTTTTATTGCTTTGTTTTAAACTTTCCGAATTCCAACTGCTGAGGTGGAGAGGCTGAAAAACAAGTACTACTCATGATCTTAGCAATTTACTAGAAATACTTATATTGTTGTGCTGACCTTGATTTAAAAAATTCAATGTATGCAACCTCGAAGCATACCCTATTTGCCATACCTGTAGCTGTTATGCAGTTTGTTGTTTCTGGTATTAGATGCCTATTTCAATTTCTCTGCTTTGTTCAAGATATGTGGGGTACTATGGCTGACCAGATATTATGTTAGCCCGAGGCCATATTGAGTCTTCAGTACCAGTGAAAAGAGCAGAATTTAAAGTTTCTTTTGATAAGTTGGGGGAAAATGGCACAATTTGAATGAATTAACACAGAATCTAATTTTCTGTAGCTCATATCCATACAGTCTAATGTAGTAACTGCTCTGTTGTGGTACATTTTGACGCTTGTGATAGGAGAAAAATGTAGAAAGTAAGCTTTTGATAAAGCTGAATTGATGAGTTAATGCGCCTCAAGGGCTGTGAACGTTTAGCAAAATTACTAAACCTTTAATCGCAAAATTTTGCGATGGTTTAGCGATTAATCGCAAGTACCTATGATCAGCATAGAGACTTTAAACGTGCTCTTGAACATGATGAATATGTAAAATGTGTTAGTGACGTCCAGGGGACATGGTTTCTATGGACCTCAGACACAGATCCTCATAGAAGCTCAACTTTGATGTCGTATGTTTACGTGCGTGCCAATTGTATAATTATGTATTTCACTTTTTCAAAAAGAGTTATGGTGAACACCTAATTTTCTGTAATACTGCAGATTGTTTTTTATTTTGTGCTGAAAAATGGGTTTTGCGATTAATCGCTAGTAGCCTTGTACTAAATGTTTATTACACATGCGATCATTTAGCGATTAATTGCTAAACGGTCACAGCCTTAGGAGCCTCTTGTAATGCCAACATTTATATGAATCCTTCCTCTCAAATTTCAGATTTTGGCAAATGTGGCTTACATCATCACAGAGACCACAGAGGAAGGGGGTACCCAGTACCAGCACTGGAGGAAAATCTTCCTGGTGGTAGATCTGCTTTGCTGTGTTGCCATCTTGTACCCAGTGGTTTGGTCTGTCAGACATTTACAGATTGCAGCATTGACTGATGGTAAAGGTAAGTGAACCAAGACCTTTATATTCCAGGAGGGGGCTTAGCCCATGTCAGAGATTGATTTAGATGATGATCCAGAGATGTGAGGCCAGTAAGTTTCACCCTGGGCCAGTAAAACTTCTAAGAAATAGACCTGGTGGGCCTGTTGATATTTAATATAAGCTCCGTAACATTAAGAAAGTCAAACCAGTAGGATTGATGCTTGGCTAGTAGCTTTGCAACCTTTCTTGCTATGGTGGTCAGTAGATACACCACTTTAAATTAAACCTTGCATGTCCCCTTCAAAAGCATTTACCCCTACAGTCCCCTTGAAAATTTCTAGTTATAAAAAATTACACCTTTCTTAATCTAAGGACACTTTAGCTCTGGTCAAGCCATCACTTTACTGCCCCCCCGCCCCCTTGGTTCCATGTTGAATTTAGGTGTTCTTTTTCACGATACATGTGATATGACACCATAAAATTGAGTTGAAATAATTTTAACTTTTCACCCAGTTGTCGCTGAGCAATATTTTGTGTGACCAATCATCAGATAGATTTTCAATTTTTTTTAGATCACATGACTAATCTGTCATTGTAATATTTCTGAGAGATGAAGAAAAAGTCACCTGTAGTGTGAAAGGGCTGGTGACATTTTTATGTCATATTGTATCTCTTACAGTGTGAAAAGGGTGTAAGGGGTAAAGTTAATATGTGAGATGGTGATTGCCTGGTAATAGTTACTAGCAGTAGTTCCACTATGTCTGCAGGAAAATGCAAGGCTAATACAAAAGTCTGTTGTGTTTTTGAGTTGTGTTCATAAAGTAATTGTCTACATCTTGTTGTGCCTTTAACTGACCTACAGGTGCTGTAGGTGTTAAATATGACAATAAGTGAGATTAAATTTTGTCTTATTGTTTTACTGTCAAGATAATAAACAATTGAACTTTTCAGCTTTTGGTTCTCATTTTGCAGCGGCTATTGGTTTACGAAAACTCAAACTTTTTAGACAGTTTTACACTATGGTAAGTGTTTCTTCTAGTCATCATGTGACTGTATTTTTGATGTTAGTGTGGTCTTTTTATGTCTCTTTGTACCCTTCAGAGAAGTTCTCGTTATTTGCATACTCATTTAGACTAGGCTTGGAGGCTCTTTCGTCTTCCATAATAAGCACCCCTCAGAGCATGTATGTGATAGTCAAAGGTTTTCTTCAGAAAACCACAAAGGTGCATGTAATATTAATGAACTCCACTTCAATTTTCAACCTGTGGTCTATTTCTGCTTTACAGTGGTATACTGTACATTGGCATAAAAGTGAGTGGACTGCACCAGGTAGTTCTAGAGAGCTATCAGATTACACTGATCCCCAGGCTGTGAGTAGAGCTGTGCGACAGTAGTAATTGCCCTTGTATTAAATACTTAATTGCCTTTATCAAACCATATACCTTGTAGCTATGTAAATGGCATTTCCTTCCACTCTCTGATGCCAATGAAATGTTTTTGGATCAGACACCTACAGATCGTGCTCTTTGACACTCTTAAACAAAAAACCTTTGTCTGCTCTGCAGAATAAGTCATTCATAGCTTCACAAACCATCTTTGCAGAATTTGGAGACAAAATTATTTTCAACTTCTTCAAAATTTAAAACAAATTGAATTAGCTTGTGATACTCAACTATATAGACATTGCAGTTCATTTGTGATGTTCGTAATGAGGAGACACCCTGTTCTTATCTCTTTCCCATTCTCTCCCTCACTGGAATTCATATGAAGGTAGACACAGTTACATGTTCAGTTTTGTAGTTTTCAGTAGTTTCTTTCCAAGTTGTATTGTTGTTGTCATAATTATGTCATCATCAGTCTATATGTTTTAAAGTAAAATATCACTGATGAATTAAGATAAAGAAAAAAAAAGATTTTCACATTGTGCAAATAGGTTGCACTAGTACCCTTTTAAAATTTAAGAGGCAGTTAAATCTTTTTTAAGTTGGAAAGATTATGAAGCTCCACAGTGTTTGTTTGTTTTATTTTCATCTTATTGTTTATGTAATTAACAGTCTATGTGTCCTTAAAGGAAAGTGTTGCAGATGGAGAAATACTTTAAGAATGTGAGTGTGATATTAAAAGGAGATATTGTGTTTATGATACATCAACATGGGACAGATTGACCAGCTTTTTGATTCCTTGACGTAGTCAGAGGAATCTATGCGATGGTGATGTCGTGTGTGTGTGTATGTGTGTGTGTGTGCGTCTGTAATGGGCGCCTATTGGGGACACACACCGGTCCTTGAGACGTGAACTGGGGACATGATGAAAATCGGGGATATCCCCGATTTAGTATCACTTCAAATGTGCCTTTGGGAGTCAAAGTAGTACACCCTCTGCTTATCATACAGTTTCAAGCAAGTTCCACAGTTCACCTGCTCACCGCACGTTCGTGTGTAAAATCTGTGTAATTTCAGCTTTGATTAAATGCCATACACTCTCTTGTGAAGTTATCCCCGGTTTCTGTGTGTGGAAAACACGCCCCTTTTTCACACACGACCATGCGCTGAGCAGGTGAACTGGGGATATTTCAATAGAGAGTAATTATCCCCGGTTCCCTAACTTTCGCAGTGTGTGAAATATGCTCCCCATTTCCATAGCTGGCGGTCCAAGTAGATAGAAACATAAATTGAGTTATTTCAACACGGGATATCTACAGCTATGACGTAGCCATTGTAATTCCAATGACGTTTTTGCTCTAGCGCCCCCAGAAAGTATCCCCACTTCACGTCTCAAAATCCAGTATCCCCAGTAGGCGCCCTGAACGGGTATGTGTGTGTATGTGACGCTTTGCTTGTAAACACTCTATCTCAAGAAGGGTAACCTGTAGGGATCTCATACTTGGGTTGTTGATACCCCTTATTGAGTAGATGATCCTTATTGTTTTTGGTGAAGGCCAAAGGTCATTTGGGGTCACCAGAGGTCATATGGTAAACACCTTGGAAATTGCTTGTAAACACTCTATCTCAAGATGTGTAACATCAAGGAATCTCAAACTTGGCATGTGCATGGCCCATATTAGGAAGATGATCCCTATCCTTTTTGGTGGAGGTCAAAGGTCATTTGGGGTCACCAGAGGTGAAAAGGGTCAAAATCGTCCAAGCACAATATCTTTGAATGTAGAAGTTGGTTTAACTTGAAACTTGCTGTGTGATTTGCTTTTATGTATTACATACTTGTCCTAAAATTTCATGAAGATTAGAGGTCATTTGAGGTCAAAATTGGCATTTTCTTTCATGGTCTTCATTCTAGCTCTGATGGACCATTCATATCAATGATGTCGTAACGTTCTACGTATACTTACTACACGCTCTGTAAAACTTAACCATACCCCATGGGCATCCGTATCCAGAAGATCATAGTAAGCTGTGAGCAGTGGTATTCGGCTCTCCCGTTGGATAGTTGTCATGACGTAGTGACTCTCTCATGACGATAGGCCGAACTATCCAATGGGAGGACCGGATTTCGAAGGTGGGAAATTGTTGTAATCTATGTGACGTCACCATCGCAACGACTAAATGTGATGTCTGGAAACCAAATTTTCGCGGAGAAATGTTTCTTAAGACATTTTTGGTCCAAATGAATCAACAAACGATGCAAGTGATTGGAACATTCATGTGTATTGAAAACCTTCAAGGTACGCTGTAAATAAAGTGTATAAAATGATTAAAATTGTGATTCAATTGGGCGAAGTTGGTATCGAAAGGCCGTGAAGTGCGCTACCTTTCCACTATTATATAGCCTATATAGGGTATTTACTGTATAACGCTAGAACTGCCTGTGCTTGCAAGTTGCATGTAGGCTAATGATTAGGCCTAGCCTACAATTAGACCTACCTACGAGTGTAGCCTTAGTCTGGAAAGTTCGCATCTGCTACATCGAATTTTTATTTTACGCCAGTCACGTTATTTCCTCATCTTTTATGCCACGCCAAATTGTTGTACTGTCTTTTAAGTACAGTGTGTAGGCTTATGTAAAAGACAAGAAAATCACGCCATCCAATTGGTGTATAGCCTAGGCCTAAGGTCTTTACTGCACACCGAAAGTCTTCGGCGTAACATACATGTTTTCCGACGGGGTCTAGCCAAGGCCCATACTGGAAAGTTCAACAGTTTTCATGCAGATCTGTGGCAAATGAAGTTGTATGCCATACTGGCTTTGGTGCACAATGGCGATGTCATTGTGGCATAACAAACAATAATGTTTGCCTAGGCCTAGCCTGCATCGTAAGCCAAATACACAGTATGCCTAGGCCTGAGCCTATGTCTGCAGTAACAAACAGTAATGCACTGTAGTGTCAGGATTATTCTCTCTGAGACAGGGGTGCTAGTAAGTTGGCGTGGCATAGTCCCCTAAACGTTTCATGGTACCGCTGAAATTTGGTAGACAACTGTCAGTACCACCACATACGGTACCGGTATAGGCCTACCGCAATACTGGTACCATAAGAGAAAAAAGTCAAAATTTTAACACAAGAAAATACCTGCAAAATGTAAAGTGATAATGGAGTCAACCAGGGTTGTAGCTACGCTGGTCCGCGCCAGGTCAGTGAACCACAACAAATATAGGCCTATGGCACTAATTAGTAGCGGGTAGGCTACAACCCTAACATTATGAACACATTTCATGCAGCAAATTTTTCATGACTTTTGCAGCAAATCACATAGACAGTAGGCCACATTCGATCTGTCGACTCGTATGTATTTAGTCAGGTACAGTCCATTGACTTGCGAACAAAATCGAACAGATATTTATGTAGTAATAAAGTGCATGCATGCATTACTTACCACTCTATATGATACTATAACACTTAAAAACAAACAGGTGTGAGCCTACACCCTGTGTTATGCAATACATGGTAGGATGGTGTGAAATAGCCAGGTAGTTGCATGACAGTACTGTAGGCTTCAAAGTATTTCCTTTTATAGTTCGTTCTGTGAGAGACTTTGGTTACGATTACGGCCGGGATGTGGCTAGGGATGTGGCAGCAATATTTTTACTCTTGATATTTAAGAGAAGTGAAGACTTGACTCACAATAAGAACAAAATGATGTGAGCATCGTTAGATAGCATTATTTGTCACTGCCATTCTCCTGACTGTTGGCTTCGGCCCTACTATGTACTATTGAAAATGGAATATTGGTACATAGATGTCAGTTAATGGTTCCTTGGACCCTTATTGGCAACATTCATGGAGTGGCTCCACCATATGTTACCCTGGACTTGGCCTGAACTGTGTCCACTGTGGTGCTATGGTAGAAGGGATTAGAGCAGCCACTCTTCCCTTAAGGGTGCCATGATATTGCTAATGGGGTTTGTGGCAAATTGTACTCACCTGATTACGTTTCGTTCAGTCGCACTTCCAGCGAGCAGTCACTTCGTGCTGTGCTTCCAGTATGTTAGTAAATTTATATCTGCACACTGTATACTATGCATAGTAGTGTGTAGGCCTATACAATGCTGACCAAATGCTGTAAGCTCATTTTGACAAAGCTGTATGTTTACATACATAATTTTTCATATTTTTGAAATCCTTTATGGGTTAATGATATAATTTTCTATGATAGTTTTAAACTTAGATGAGTCAAAAATACAGCACAAAGCTGTTTTTGCAACTTTATTCTCCTTCAAGTTAAAACAAACATCACAAGCATGGGTGGAAAAAGCTGGGAGGCCCCTTCCCGGGAAATTTTTGCATTTCGAGTGAAATGTTAGCAACTGAAGGGAAATTTTCCTTTTTATACATCAGAATATGGACAGAACTGAGGGAAATTTTACTCCCTTTCCGGCAGTGTTTCCTCTAAGAAATTATCCATTGGGTCAATATACCCAATATGAGAACATTTGACTCACTAGGAATTTCAGTGCCATGCGTCTACACTGCATCAACTTTAGGAACAAATGAAACCCTATTTTTTATTTTTTGCCATGAACATCAGTGCGTCAAATCTAGTCATTGCATAAAATCGCGTCATAGCAGCTTAGCAGAAACACTGCTTCCCAGGAAATAAACATTTTTTCCAGCACTGATCACAAGGGTACTCATTAGCAACTGGGATAACATTAAAATTAACATTTCCGAGGTGAAATTTGTGATTGGTACAGTACAGTATGGTGAAAATGATGAACGTTTCATGTTTATATTTTAATATAAAAACTCTAGGCAGTTATCCAATGGATATGGTATTTATATTTCAGTAGTATTTCATTCAGTTGTATTTTTAAAAAAATATTTTCGCAGTACCGTCGGGTATGGTTCTCAGCGATACTTCGGTACCTTATGATGGGTGGTAACGTGTCGGTACCAGTGCGTACAAAAATACTGGTATACCGTGAAATATAAGTCGCGTTGCATGATAAATTTGTGGCTTACAGCATACAAACTTTTCAGCATGGGTATAGGGGGTAGGCCTACTATGTGAATTTGAGAAAGATCGAGACCAGACAAAGTTTTTGATTCCCTGACGTAGTTAGAGGAATCTATGCGACGGTGATGCCATGTGTGTGTGTATGTCACACGTAGAGCTATCTTAAGAAGGGTAACCTCGAAACATGAGTTTAGGGAAAGAACGTCATTGGCAAATGCTAAAATATGTTTAAATAGTGCTCACTCTTATCATATCCTTGCAATTAGTGCTTTGAAGATTGCTTTTTAAATTTCATTGTCAAGGAATCACTAAGCCTTTTGGCTTTCTGGTTTTTTGATTCCTTGCCGAAGGCAGGCAAGGAATCTATGCGATGGTGATGGCATGTGTGTGTGCGTGTGTGTATGAGTGTGTGTGTATGTGACGCCTTGCTTGTAAACATGATATCTCCAGTTAGCAATGACCGACACTTTTCATATTTGGTATATAGATTTGTCATGTTGAGAGGAAGAACGCTATTGTTTTTGGTAGAGGTCAAAGGTCATCTGAGGTCACCAGAGGTCAAAAAGCGAAAACTTTGTAAACATGATATCTCAAGATAGCAATGACCGACACTTTTCATATTTGGTAAACAGATTTAACATGTCAAGAGGAAGAAGCCTGTTGTTTTTGGTAGAGGTCAAAGGTCATCTGAGGTCACCGGAGGTTAAACTGCGAAAACCTCATAAACGGCTTGTAAACACGATCTCTTGAGTTAGCAATGACCGACACTTTTCATATTTGGTATATAGATTTGTCATGTTGAGAGGAAGAACCCTATTGTTTTTGGTAAAGGTCAAAGGTCATTTGAGGTCACCGGAAGTAAAAGACTGACAACCTTGTAATCACAATTTCTCAAGATAGTAGTGAAGGACACTTTTCATATTTGGTAAACTGATTTGTCATGTCAAGAGGAAGAGAGCTATTGTTTTGGTAGAGGTCAAAGGTTATCTGAGGTCACCGGAGGTTAAACTGCGAAAACCTCATAAACGGCTTGTAAACACGGTATCTCAAGATGGCAGTGACCGACACTTTTCATATTTGGTATATAGATTTATCATGTTGAGAGGAAGGACCCTATTGTTTTTGGTAGAGGTCAAAGGTCATCTGAGGTCACCGGAGGTAAAACTGCAAAAACCTTGTAAATCACTTGTAATCATGATATCTCAAGATAGCATTGACAGACACTTTTCATATTTGGTATATAGATTTGTCATGTTGAGAGGAAGAACCTGTTGTTTTTGGTAAAGGTTAAAGGTCATTTGAGGTCACTGGAAGTAAAAGACTGAAAACCTTGTAATCACGATTTCTCAAGATAGTAGTGAAGGACTCTTTTCATATTTGGTATACAGATTTGTCATGTCAAGAGAAAGAAGCCTATTGTTTTTGGTAGAGGTCAAAGGTCATCTGAGGTCACCAGAGGTTAAACTGCGAAAACTTCATAAACAGCTTGTAAACGCAATATCTCAAGTTGCCAGTGACCTACACTTTTCATATATGGTATATAGATTTATCATGTTGAGAGGAAGGACCCTATTGTTTGTGGTAGAGTTCAAAAGTCATCTGAGGTCACCAGAGGTCAAAAACCAAAATTTCCCAAGAATTCCCAATATCGTCATATGGGGTCACCAGAGGTCAAAAACCAAAATTTCCCAAGAATTGCCAAGATTATCATATGGGGTCACAGAGGTCAAAATGCAAAATTTCCCAAGAATTCCAAACATTGTTACTGGGGTCACGAGAGCCCAAAAAGCAGAATTTCCCAAGAATTCCCAAGATCGTCATCTGGGGTCACCAGCGGTCAAAAAGCAAAATTTCTCAACAATTCCCAAGATTGTCATGGGGTCACCAGATGTAAAAAAGCAAGAATTCCCAAGAGTGTCATCTGGGGTCACAAAAGGTCAGAAAGCAAAATTTCTCAAGAATTCCCAAGATCATCATCTGGGGTCACCAGAGGTCAAAAAGCAAAATTTCCCAAGAATTTTCAAGATCCAAGATCCATTGGAGGTCAGAGGTCATTAGAGGTCATCAGAGGTCAAAGACCAAATGCATTTAAAAACATGATATTTCAAGACAGGGATGTTGAATACTTGTGATACTTGTAAATTTGAGGGATAAACCTCAGTGCAACAAAGCATCCCCATTCGGCAAGGAATCACTAAGCCTTTGGGCTTTCTGGTTACTAAACCATTCAGGCTCACTAATATTAACTCCTGCAAAAACTTATCTTGCCAGTAATATTACCCTTACAAAAGTTATAAATGTTGCATCTTTTTTAAAATTTTGCAGCTTTGAGAGAACAAATTGTTCACTGGTCACAAAGAAGTGAATTTCTTTATGTTAATCTTTTGTTTCATGAAATAAAATTACCCAGCTACCTTCTTTTGAATTGCCTATTATCCTTTGTCTTTAAATTATGGTTGTAATCATATGAACATATGCTGTACCACATATGCGGTATTTCTCTTTCGGTAATTTGTTTTTTTAACTTTTTCTTTGGAATATAAAGTGGTAGGATCTAATTGCAGTTCAAGGAAGGTTTCACTTCATTTTTGCATTTTTATTTTACCTAAAGCATTTATGTCATTATCATGGCTCATAGATGAAGTCAAGCCTCTTATTAAATTTTATTGTTGCTTACCCACCCACACACCCACTACCCCTTCTTTGCTTACCCACTCTTAAAGTAACTTTCCCACAACATTCATTTCCAGCGTTACCCATTTTAGTGTCTTTTCCCAAGAGCAAAGATTATGTTTGAACTTAAAGTTGACAGAATTTGAAGACTGTACTGTTCTTAGCAGAGAGTTGCCTCTAGTGGCAACTCCTTTACTAATTACATAGTTGGCAATCATCCTGTAACTTCATAATGAAATGGCATTGACTCCTGCATTACACGATCTTTTCAGTTTGCATTTTTCCCCTTTTTGATCAGTATAAAAAGCATTTGGACACAATTTTAAGGTCAACACTGTGTGCATCAAACCATGTGTGTTTCACTTACCCAAGGACTTACCTGCACTAGCAATGCCACTTGCCACAAGAAAAATTCGTTAACCACCGGTAAGTGGGTGAGCGTTAAATGCAAGCCTTGGATGAAATGATTCCAGCTTTGAAGAAAACAATAGGATCAAGCCTTCATTATTCAGTGGTTGTTAACATCTTCTCTTGTCATTGTTGTGAGCTTTATTCTACAGTTCTTTTGTTTGTTCCTTCAGATTGTGTGTTATTTCTACTCTACAAGAATCATTTCTTTGGTGTTAAAGGTAAGTTTCTTTCAAATATTTGAAATTTAAATGGGAAAACTTGTCGCTACGAAATTTTGTGTAACTGATCTGATCCTACCCCCATCAATCATAATGTACCATTCCTTTTTGAGGGGATAGAGGGGAGGGGGGAGGGGTGGCTAATGGTTTTCAGTCTAACGAGTCACAAGCAATTATTAGTTTAGAATTTTATGTTAGCTCCTTCCCAGATACTATGAATCATGCTGCAAATCATGGTTTTGTATGTTTTAGACTTATTAGCTATGTCATACTTATCTAATCTGCCTTAAAATAACTCATAAAGGGTGCATTCAAGTCTTAAAAGGGAACTTTAGTGTTAACATGGCATCAACACAGCACATGCAGAAAGATGGCTTTTATCATTATTAATTATTTAATCTTTCCAACAAAATCTGGCTATAGGTTTTTCCTTCCTGAAACCTCCTGGATATAATAGCTATAAATGTTGCATTATTTGAAAATTTGACAGTTTGTGTGGAAGAATTTACTCATGAGCCAGGAAGCAGGAAATTTATTTTCCTTAAACCACCAAATTCCTTCATGGCTTGGGTCTGTCTGTTAGCTGTCAAGGAGACCTTACGAAGGTTTATGCTGGAGAGGTGGCTTGATTGCCGTACAAGAATGGTCTCTTTCTGAGATCCTCACACATGCTGAACAAATTGTGCACACCTCCCCACCATTACCCTCCCTTAATTAGTAGGACATTGATCCAGCTGGAATATTTGTATTAAATGGCCATTGCTTGACAAGGAAGAACAAAGAAGAAGAACAATAAGAAAAAGAAAGTGAAGAACAAAACACTATTTTGACAGGCCCACTTCAAAGTAAATAAGAGCTGGGAATGAAGCGTGTGTTCTTTATACAGTGTGGAGGTGTCAAGGGTGATGAAAGGGGGTGATAAAAGGGACCCTGGCAGTTTTGAGTGTTGTGACCAAAACTTAGATGTAACATCATTGTGGGTATTTTCAGTACCAGGGGGGTTGGTATGTTAGTATGTGTACAAATTCTGTAGGAATACCTAAAATACCCTCATTTTGAGGTGCTGCTGCCTATTTTAGGGAATCGCTAGTATGGTATTAGCATTTCGCTATACAGCTTTTCAAAATGCTACACTTACAGAAAAATGTGTAGCAGTTTAAGTACTGTGACAAATTGCTATTGGTTTCAAGATAAGAATGTGAAACCGTAATTGCATGCAAAATTTGAAGACTTACTTAAAGGGGCTATTCCATCACCCCAGACAAACATTTAGTAACATCAGTACATCTTTTAATACTCCTGGTGACTGCACTTTAATTGACATTAATTTAAACAATGACTTATGCAGATAGCTCTATTCCTAAAAAAGTTCAGACACTGAAGTTTATGGATATGACCTTGAGCAAGTTACAGCCATTGCAAGCTACCGTAGCTTTGTCTGGGAGATGAAATAGACACTTTTTGTTTAAACTGGAGGAGAAGCTAGAAGGAAACTTAGTAGGGAGAGTTTTACTCAAGGGAGGGGTATGACTAGGGTACACTGATGTGACCATACAGTCATATACTGGCAGACCAAATCAGTACTGGAACGTTTGCAAGTGTCATGTTTGACCGCTTGGGTGGAAAAAGGCCTCATTGGTGGAAAAAGTTGGGAAACTGGGAAGTTCCCCCTAAAAATGTTGGTACTTGGAGGGAACTTTTGGCAAATGAAGGGAAATAAAGCTTTATTGTATTAGAAAATAATTAAGAACTTGTGAAAATTTTACTTCCTTTCTGGAAGAGTACAGTTTTCCAGCCTGTTTGACTCATAGTAACCATGGTAATTACTTACCTTTAACAGTGTATATGTTTAAAATTGGACTGTTTTGATTTCTATAGAGGACAGATTTTTGTAGAAGACAGAAAACCAGTATGAATGTTTTTACATGGTATGTGGGTGCCCCATATTGAGTGCATCATAATGTCTAGTTGTTGGAGGAGGTCACCAGAGGTCAAAATTAATACCTTAAAAATGACATCTCAAGGAGGAAAACATGAATTTCATAATACTTAGCATATAGGTGTCCCTTATTGAGGTACGATCTACATTGTTTGTGGTAAAAGTCCAAGGTCATTTGAAGTCACCAGAGGTCATGCTGTGTAACCCTGTAAACATGATATGTCAACTATGTAACATGTTTGGATGTTATATCTGGTATTTAAGGCCCAAAATTGAAAGCAAGAAGCTGAGTTATGACCAAGTCTACATGATATCCATCTGTTTCATCTAGATGAGCTGCATTTTTAACTTAGAACATACATTTGTACCTAAATTTAAGCACAATAACATCACTATTTATTTGCCGACTTGAAACCACAGTATTAATCTTTTGTCCAAGTGGCAAGGCATAATAAAGCCTTTTGACTTTCTGCTTAATTTGAAACATTGAAAAAGGGGCTTCCCCTCTTTGTTTACTTTACAGGCAGCACTTTCCTTCAGGTATGCTTGGATACATGAAGTCTTTTTCGAAGGTGTAACATTGTTATTTTTTGTGGTTACTGCCCATAAGTTCAGGCCAGGCTCAGATAACCCTTACCTACAGTTACAGAGTGAGGATGAGTACGAAGACGAGGAAGAAGAAACGGAACTTGAAGAAGTGTAAGTTGAAAGCAGACGTTAAGGACCTAGGGAATTGTTCCTTCTTGATTGGTATTTTTCCTTCTTGATTTGTTGTATGCAGTCGCTTAGCAGTGTTACCACATGCAATTTTCTAACTTATTAATTGGGGGCAATTCACATTTGTTGTGTGTTTTTTTAAACTGTGAACAAAAAGACCCTATAAGCCTGAAGACCTATCGACCTATACTACTTTGAAGTTGAATTATTTTGTGTGTCTAGTCAGGGCTTTAGCCAGCATGGTGAGATCAGGGAGTCCAAACAGTTAATTCTAGTGAAGTTTGTGTATTAAAATGTATTATACATATGAGGCAATGCAAAATTTTGGGAGTCCAAATGACTCCTGGACTGCTCTCTGGCTTAAGCCTTGTGTCTAGTCATCATGTTAAGCTGCATTTGGTTGAGTTTCTGAGCTTTCTTTTGAAGGGGGAAGCTATGGGTAACTTGAAAATGACATTTGCAGGAGGTAGAAGCTCAATGAATGACAGTGTTGTTGGGAGTTCCAGTAAGCACACTCCCCATTGTGTTGTGATAATAATGCAGAATACATGAAGCCAAGGACTGTATGCCAACATGAGATTACTCAACTACAGTTTTTTTTTCTTTTATTTACACAGCTCAAGTAAAGTAAAACAGTCTTATCCCTTTTAAAAGGATAGACAATATCTGCTACTCATAACATTAGGTAGATAACAGTGATATCAGCCTACATTGGCTGTGTGGCATCACAGAAGTATCCATGGCTTGCTCACACCTTCCTGACCTCACATAGGAACCTCACTGATAGGGAAAGACAATATGTCTAGCTTTGCAGGATGTTATGATGCAACACTTGGCCAAAATTTCAGGGCATCTGCCAAACTGTATTTTTGATTTCAGGATTTAAAAAGATGCTGACATTGATTTTTATGTTTTTTCTTTCAGCACAATGCAGAGTGGTGTAAGCAATGGTCTCATAAGGAAATCACACAACTCTAATCACATGACCAATCATGTGACTTGAGAAGGTTAGGATATTGAAGTAGCCAGTGTCTTTTCTTGCCTTTCAACTTATTGTGGACCTCTTCACTGTACCTTTGATTACCACACTCTGCTGTGATCTGGAGCATGGCCTAACCACTGTCATTGGTAACACAATTTATTTATGGAGGAATGATTTCTTTTTATGGAAACTTGGAAATGGAGAGTAGAGTGGGTGTACGAAAAAAGTTCATGAGTGTTATCAAAATGAAGAGACTCTCAGTTTGCAAAAAAAGTGAAGCCGACGTAAACATTGGGAAGCTGCTGGTGTTGAGTTGGTCTGAAGAAATGGGTGAAATATGCTTTGTAAGTGACCATGAAATCTTGAAAGCTTTATCTTAAGTTGACTTTTGGGTCATGACATTTGTCATTATTTATTTATTATATTTTACAAAGTGGAGAAGGCAGGAAAACAAGTGAACTGATATGGTTATGTGTGTTTTAAATGATGCTAACTTTGGAGAAGAGGAAGTTAAGTTACCTTAAATGGAGGAGGAGGCAATGAAGAGGGAATTAGAACAAAGGTAGTCTGCTTTGGCTTCCCTCGTGCTGATGGTTGCAGTTTGGAATGAAAGTTGCGAGTTGATGCACTGTTTTAAAGGGGAGGAGACAATTTTTGTAGAAGATCCCACAACTTCCACCCCTCTTCCTTAACACATTTATGATTCCAGCTTGTGGCGTTGATTTGCCTGAAGTGTTGGGATTTTTGTGGTATCGTTTAATAACCAGTTGTAATTTATAGAAACGTTAAGTTAGTTAGTTAGATGAGGTTTAATGGCCCAGTTTCCATCCAACTGGTTCAAGTCGAGCTGGCCACTGCCTTTTTTCCAGTTGTGGCTCACTGGCTTGTTTTCCCTTACTCCATTGCTTATGCAGAGCATCATTCACAACAGCAGAAGGTTCCATTTTTAAAGTCTTCGGTATGACTCGACCTTTGAATCGAACCCGGGACTCCTGTGTGAGAGGCGGATGCTCTACCGCTAGACCAAACACGCGGTCTTATAGAAACGTTAAGAGTAAGTTACCACAACATAGTGAAGCTCTCTTCTTTTATAAGGAGCTCTGTTAACTAGACCACATTTAAAGCTTTTGAATAATATGCTACCCTTGGGTTGTACCCATTTGCCATTTCACTCCTCCTTCTACTTCCAGCCCTCTTCTTTGTATAACTTGTTATTGCTGTTATGGTCAAAGATATTATAAGCATAGATTCCAAACTCCTATACCTACACTGTTACGCTCAGTGACTCCTTATGGAGACGCATATATATCGGGGCGGAAGTGTAAATTTGACATGCGCGTTGTGCTATTCCGCGATCTGCGTACAAAAATAAGAATGCGTTACAGAAAATTCCACTGTTCAAAGAGGTTAGCGTGCGTGCACTTTTACAACGCGTTCTATACGCGCAGAGTACGTTTCTCTGTGTTTTATCCGGAATACACAGTTCTGCGCGCTCTGGAAACAAACGCGCTAGTTGCTTTCCCGTTGTGAGCGCGTAAGTAATTGAACGCGCATATAAAAGTGCGTCACTTGAGCATACCATAGAAACTGACCAATGAATGTCCATGAACTTGCAAAACCAGTCATTCTGCGTTCATGTTCAAGTGTAAATACGTGGAATGCCGCGTTGAAGAAATAAGTTATTCTTGTTCAAGTGGAATTTATTGAGGCGTAGTACTTCTTCAGTCAACAGCATTCCGAAATAGCAAGTATTAATACTTTTGTAAGACATTCATTAGCCTGTTTGTTTTCAAAACGACTGAGCAGTGATCAGCACTTCCGCCCCGATATATTGGCCTCCAGGGGGAGTCAACGCGCCATTTTAAGTTTGGAATCTATGCTTGTAATATCTTCGGTTATGGTAGTGTTTCATTTGGTCTGTCACACTTTGGTATTGATGTCTTTAGTAAAAGCAATACGTTTCATTTTCCATGAACAGTATATTTTCACTGCCCTTCATTTGTAGATTGCAGGGCAGAATCAATCTGTTTTGGACAGACTTGTAGTGTGAGTATAATATCATGAGTATTAGTACTTGTACAGTGTCTGTAGTGATAAGTACAAGCACACTTTGCCCCTTTTGTGCCAGCTCAGGAAGAAAAATTTTCCAGCAGCATGGACATTTAACTCTGAAAATTTGTGATCATGAGTACGAGTACAACACCATTCTCACAAGTACAAATGCATCCCCACAAGAAAGAGTACAAATCTTTTCCCAGACATATGAGTACAACTCTGTTCTCAAAGGTATGTGTACAAATGCATTGCCACAAGTAGGAGTACAAACGCATTCTCACATGTGTGAGAAATCCCACAAGAAAATAAAAATATGTTCTCACAAGTATGATTACAATTCCATTTTCACGAGTATAGGTTCAAATACATTCTCACAGCTACTAGTACAGTTAAATGTCCCAAAGTGGTAGTACAAGTACATACTTTGAGTCTGATTTTAGAGAATACCAGTGGGATAGTGTAGACCTGAGGTTAAATATGGGTGTGACAACTTTTTTGGCTGATTTGTGGGAAAATGCACTTTAACTAAAAAGTTAAAAAGCTCACTTCATACAGACACATTTGTGCAGCCTTTATTTTGTTCACTATTAAAATGCACCCAATGAAACCAGAACTTGTGAATTATTGTAGGAGACACCTGTTTTGCATTTGCAGCATGTCATGTGTAAGTATCAGGTGCTTGTGGCAGTTGCAGTTCTGCCATGTGGATTATCCATGAATTAAATGTCTTATTAATTAAAATTATGAAACATTGCAGGGTTCAAAAATAGACTGGCGCTCTGGCGCAAAAGCACCAGAGACTGCAGCAACTGCACCAGAAAAACAGAAAAGTGGGTATTTGTCTGGTGCTAAAAATAGTACCAGATGCATGGGGCAATAGAATTTATGAACTCCTGTGCCCACCCCCCACCTCCACATTCAAGGTGTCATTGAGGCCAATCTAAACCTGCCATACTGTAGGCTAGCATGCACCCAGCCCCTCTGGCCCCTTCCAAGTTTTTCAGAGATGGAGTGACCACACCGTGCTTAGCATTGCCTGTTGTTACACTAAATAAATGCTCTTTGTCTTATTTCCTGTCTGTTATTTTGAATTTCTTTTACTAAATGCACAAGTAAAATTCGGGAGGCGATCAGAGAATGTTACATGCAGGGAACAGTGGTTTCTTTGAAAAATTGAAAACGGCTCCAGACAATAGGAAAACAGCTCCAGAAAAGCTTCAAAATGAAGGTGGTCAGAAGCTGTTTTTAGCTGTAGAGAGGAAAAGATAATTTTTGAGCCCTGAACATGTTACTGGAACCTTTGGTGTCATAAAACAAAGAACAGGAAGTATTATTTCTTTAGGGCAGGATTGCTTGCTGCACCATGTTTGTGAAAGGATTTAGACTCCAAATTACTCTTGTAAGAGGGTACTAACTGTTAAGCTAGCTGCACACTGTAGACTCTATGTGGCACATCTGGACTCAACCTCACTTCACCAATAGGTGTGTAGTATGCATGGTTCCATGACTGCGACTAGCTGTTTTCAGACCAAGTCACATTGTGTTCAGTGGCGGAAAAGGAACAATGTCCATATTTCCACAATGGAGTCGGAAACAGTCACAAGGTTGAAGTAGTTAACAAGGCAGGTACCAGCAACTGTGTGGGAAGCTGAAAAAGGGGTGTCATATACAAGATAATAAAATTATCAAATCCTGCAAGCCAGTTGTGTAGCGTGCATTGGTAATTGTGACAGTGGAAGTGGGGCCAACTGTAGCAAAGTCGGTCATGATGGTTGAGTCGATTTTAGGCAAAATTTGTGTTATGCATTACTAGCTTTTGCGTTCATGTGAAACTTGCATTCAGTTCCTTTTTGGGGTTCGTAATTAAGCTCATGGACGAGGGAGAGGGCAGGTGCCAATCCCCAGAGATTGGGCTAAACTTATTTTTCAGGCAGATTTTTGGGAAGTATTGGGCAATTTTTCTCAGGTTTTTCACAAGCAAAATCTGCTAAGCCATCCTAGGACTAAATATCCCATAAGCCTTTGTAAGATATTGTAACCTCACATTAATCAACACTGTTTTATTTTTGTGTGTCATTAATATCCAGTTTTCTTCTCTACAATATCCTGGGTTTGCAATGCGAATGCATGAGAGGCATGTGAAGTTTAAAACTTAACATTCCTCGGTGGAAACTCTGATCCATTTCAATTTCAAGGTCAAAGCAATAATAGACTGGAAAAAGGAAGCTAAAAGACTAAAAGGAAGCATTGCTTGTCAGTATGAGATGACATCACTCCTGCTTGCAAAGTACTGTATTTACTCTAATAAATGCCCTGGGAGCATGAAATTTTCGTGAAGTGGGCATTTATTAGAGTCAAATTTACTGGTAAGGAATCTTGAGTACCTTAATATCAGCATTACAGAAGGTGTATTAAAGATTATGAGACAGAGAATGTCAGTTCACAGGGGACTTCTAATCTGCCAGCAGTCTTGCTTGTAACAGAGATTCTTTCCAATGCTTCGCAAAATACCACCAGAAGATTTCTCTTGGCAAGTGCCCCACAACAGGAACTCACAATTTCACTACATGCAATGTGACGAAAATATCAAGGGGGGGGGGGGGGGTTTCTAAGAGAGGGGCATTTATTAGAGTAAATAGGACAGTAACTTAATCTTCTAATATCTTGACAACCATTGACAGGGGTGGAATGAAAATTTCACCAGAATAATTAGATTTAGTTCCTATTTGTCACATTAAATTAATCAGTTTTTGCTTTATCCCTTGTTTTAAGTTTAGTAAGAGGACATAAGTGACCATCAGTTTTCCAGACTCTTCGAGGGAGGTCAGCAGAGTTTTCCCCATCCTTTAAGCAAAGCTATGAATTTACTTCACATGCAACAAAACTACCAAAATGTTTTTATGCCTTTTACATTTATTTATTTGTAAACAATGAAATGCAAAAGAAGCATAGGTCCATATTACTGGGGAGATATACTGTGGTAGCATAAAGTTAAAACCCATTTTATTTTTTTAAAATACATGCCATCGCTATTCTAGAGGGATTCTGTGGACTTGGACTGGTGGAGAAGAGTTTCTTGTATGAATAGCTCATGAAGCACAGATAGAGAACTGTAAATAGGTTATAGTAAAGATGATTTTCTGTATGTTTGGTGAAATTTGAGGCAAACATGCTCAGCCCCCCCCACCCCAACCCCAACCCCAACCCCAACCCCAACCCCAACTCAAATGAAAGTGGTTCTGTATGGTTATGAAAAGAGGGATGTTGTTGGATACATAAGCGTAATGATTATTATACTAGTCAATTCATTGTATGCTTCCATTGTCCTTACTGCAGTTTTTTAGCTTACGATAGTATCGTAAGCTTATGCAGCCGTATGAGCTTTTGGAGCTCTATTACGTCATCAAACAATAAAATACAAAAGATATCGCGGATTTTCCCTTCACACCCTGTCGAAGAATGTTACTACGACAAAAGAAAAAGTAGCACCAAATGTGTGTCCCAATTGACAGTGCCCATAATGGAACTTGCAGTGCCCTTTTGCAAGAAAGAATTGATCATTTAAAAGGAAGGTAGGAAGAAATTGTTAAAATCTTTCACAATTTCGCTGAAAACACAACTTAGGACGCCTTAAAAAGGACATTTAATGTATTATTCCGCTAACGATCTGCAGTTGTTTCACTAGGGCACTACGTATAAAACATGTTAGTAACAGTCTGCAGCAGGTATATGGTATATTATTCTCAGCACGCGTGAAGTTGTGTCACATGACTTGTACGTAGCTTCTGTTTGACGCGACCGACGACCACCAGGAGCAAAAAATTTAGAGTCCAAATCTATTAAAATTGAAGCCATCTCTGCAACATTCTGACAAATTTATGGTTGCAATGTTCAATTACGTCTAAAAGAGCAATATAATGATAAAAATATTAGCACCTGACCTTTATTGTGTATGTTATGGGATGTTTTGGTTTCGAATTTTGAGATCGTAGCGAGAATGTTTACATACTGAAGGCACTGCAGATATTGCAGTGCTTCCACACTCTAAATTCATTTTTCCTAAAATGGTATCTAAAATTTCCTGAAATCGGCTTGGTATTTCCTGATATTTTCAATAACGCTTCTTTTATGCTACTTTAATGGCTGATCCAGGATTTCAACCTGTCAAGCCATACGCCATTTCCAGATTTCCCGAAATTTCCCCAAATTATCCACCTTCCCGAAAAGTACCCAGATTTCCCGAATTTCGGGTAATTTCGGGAAGACTGGAAACACTGAGATATTGTGTGCTACAATGCCGCAAGTTTCCCGCGGCCGATTTCTGTACAGCATATTCCTTGTTCAGTCACATCCCAGTTTTGGAGGTCTTAATTTAAAGGGTCCAAACATAGTCCGCTCCGGGAGGAAACTATTCTTTGTTACCGAACTGTATCATAATATCTGAATATGGTAACTTTACTCCTTTGTATTTTTGTGCTTTTTTCAAAATACAAATGCCTCCACAAATTACAAGCTGTTCCTATAATCAGGGAGATGGATTACCAGCTCCTTGCCGCTAGGAACTTCTTGAACTTTGCGGCGTGCGAGTTCTCATACTGTCATATAGTGACTATCGTAAGCCTGGAAGCCAATGGCTTTTGATTGTGTTGTACAGATGTATTGACCTCAAAACTTTGCTGTTCCTATGGGTTTATCCATGTTGAATTGAAATAGGTAAAAAATCCATTAATCTACTCAGGAGTAGTCTTCCACCATGACACCATCAGTGTAGTCATTTCCCTTCCCTGCCTTCTCCCTTCCCTTTGTGCAAAGAGAGAAAAGTGTACCCATGTGTAAATAGGTAGAAAAATACATTAACTCATGTGCCCCCTTTCACCTTGATGCCATCAGTGTAGTCATTCCCCTTCTGTGCCTTCTCCCCCTTCCCTTTTTTTGCAAAGAGGGTGTAAGCTTGCCCCCATTAAATTGGCTACTTCAATAAACTGGTTTCAACCAACTGATAATTACGTAACAGTTGGGGTCACTCCCTTTCCTTTCCTTCCTCTGTAGAGTAGTTATGGTTATGGCTTGTAAAAGACACCAGGATAACATTATGCAAGGACTTAAAATACCTTTCCTGTGTTGTATATATGGCCAGTATTGTGAGAGTGAGTTTGTAAGCTGGGAAGATGGATTAGAGGAAAGTGTTCAGAGCTATTATCAATGTGTTTGCATATAAAAACATTGTAAAAGAACTGCAGGCAAAATATTAATGTGCTTTATTGCCTTGTGTGGTGTAAATTCCCCCATTCCATTCCCACCTATTCCCATGTCAGTGCATGTGCAGTATCAGGGAGACATGATGTGAAGGGGCTGGGGGTAACTTTAAAAGTGAGTGATTTTGAGCTGTTAAGTACATAGATGCTACATTTAGATCCACTTTTGCTGCTTTTAAAAATATTGAAGTAAAAGAAGGTTATGGTGAATGTAATAGGATACATTGAAGTGAAATGAAATTTCCAAATTAATGAAGTCTCTCATAAACATGAACCTAGTCAGGACTGTTGGCTGGGTGTCTCCGATAAGTGAGATTTTATACCTCACTTTAGAAGATCCTTGTGAAAGAATTGGACATGTAAAATATGTGTTATTTGCCTGTTGCTTTTATCAGTGCAATTCTCATACTGTACTCAGTGGCATCAGATTAGGAGGAGGGGGATAGATGTTGCACCCCTCCCCACCCTTCAGAGTTGTGCAAAACCCATTTGTAAGGCAGAAATGGCTCAGCACACTACGGAATTACGTCCCATACCCATATGCACAGAGGGAAGAGTAATCTTAGCCGTAGTGGTCATAAATATTGTTGCTTAGGTGGAGTCACTTATCTGATTTGGAATCTTCTGACTCCATTTTTTTTAATATTTCATGTAAGTTAAGGAAGTAAAGAAATATAGTGCACAAAGTATTATTGAATGGTATAAATTCTTTCCTTCTTTTGCATAAAAATGGCCTCTTTTGCTTTGTACCAAAACCTATAGCAATCAGCTTTTGTCCAAACTGCACTTTTGCATGCAGTGGCTGCTGCTGAGATATTAAAGTGACTGTGAGTCTGTCCCAACCATGCATGAAAGAGGCGTTAGGAAGAGTACTCATAGCCACAAGGGTTCTTATAGGCATAGGCGGTGTTATTTAACACACATGTATTCAAGTCGCGGCTCAAGTCACATGCAGCAAACACTACCTGAATTGAAAAATTCTGGGCAATATTCCCTTGTTGAAATAACACAGAGACTTTAGTCAATGACTTTGACTTGAAACCCTAAAACAGTTCCAGTTGACTTGACTTGCTGAGAAATGAGTGACTTGAATACATCTCTGTTATTTACTTGATATGGAAGAATGAGCCTTCTTTGTATGAGACAAACCTGTGAGGAAATTGCCAAATGTTCAGCAATAATTTCCCGAAGAAGTTGCTTTTTGCCAAACTGTGGGGGGAGGGGGAAGGAGGGAGTGGGCTGCAGTTCTCCTGGCAGACACACCTATGATTTCAGTTTGATACTTGTCATGGATCCTTGCAAGTGGCCCAAGGCTAAAGGCTTAAATGATAACCTTTTTGCCCCTTCAGACATGATAACAGCTGGCTATACCACCAACTGGGAGGGAGGGATATCCCTGGTAAACCTTTGCCCTGTCAAACAAGATGATCAGCTGGCTTTACCATCCACTGAGGTGGAAGGGGTCTGTCTGGTATGAGATGAAATTCAAACCCTCATGTTGGATGCAAGCAAGTGCTACTCTTCATGTAAACCCCCTTGAAGCAAGAGGGCTAAGCAGCTGCATGGGGATGGCCTGGAGAAGGGAAGTTCAGGGAATGGAGGAATAACCACCAAAGCTATGCCATCCAGTGACACACCTCAAAAAGTAAAGCAGGTGACAATTAGGCCTGTGGAGTCTTTCTGTGTTACCCTTGCAATGTTGGAATGAAAAGAAAAACTGACCGTATGGACATATGCAGTCAGTGAGGAAAGTTATCTCTTTATCAATCGTGGAAACCCATTACATGCACCCTGGAGCAAAAATTATCAATGGACTTTACTAAATACGCAGGCAGTACGTTCTTTACATTGTTTCCACTCTGACGCATTGTCATGGGGAAGTAACATTTCACCATTGCTGCTTGTGGTATGTCATAGTCGTAAGAAGCGGGTGGGGGCGCTAAATCCCCAATGGAAAATGTGGGGTGGAAATATGCTTCTACCCCTCCTCCACTATTCAAGGACGAAATGTCCTTATTTGCTCCCTCCGTAAAATATCAAAAATTTCGCTGTTTTTACTTAAAAATTTGCACAATATGTACCACCAAATTGCATCAAAGTACCCTCAAATATTCGAGAATTTCCCCAAAGGGGATGGGACACGTACACCCTTCCCCTCCCCCCCCCCAGACGAAAACAACGTTCACCCCCTCCTTGAACAGCTTTCTGTGCCATTGTAGTATAAATAAACCTTTCACCGTTTTGTCTTTTGATGATCTTAAAAAAATATAAACCATCTGTGTATGAAACATATCTTCAAACATATCTGCATTTACGTTCATCTAAAGTAATTCAACGCCGACAGTGTCCAAACATGATTTCAATATTTTTGCTCAGGAATAAGCCATCGAGGCTAACAAGTAATTCTGAATAATTCATTTCTTCACAAGAAGTAACTACTTTCACTGGTTTAGATAGATTCCTCACTTGAATTCGAAAACTGAAAGTAACTAAAGACAAAAAGTTCGGTTTACAATTAAACTTTAAGCGGTTGTCTGCGAATTTACTAAAAATTGTGAAAGCTAATGGAATTGGAGGCATATCTTTTTTGCCTTTGTTTGAAAGAGACTCAAACATTTCAATGAAACTTCCCCTTAGACACCACCAGAACGGCGTTCACCAGTGTTGTAACGAGTCATTACTCGAGTCACTAATTTTCAAAATGGAAATGACTCGAGCAACTATTTTAATTTTCCTCATAGAAATAATACAATGACTCGAGTCACTGACTCGACTCGAGTCACATTGAAAGTACTAAATGACTCGACTCGACTGCAAAATTGAGTGACTCTTTACAACACTGGCGTACACGTCTACAAATTTATTCAAATGTTATTTCGGGTTATCATCCAGTGGGAAAAACGACCCTCGCTGAGAGGCAACATGTTGACAGTAGGCTAATGCAAAATTCTACCGTGACATTGTAAATCGCACTCTCTGGTAATGTACCTCGCTGCTGACACGAAACAGCGGGTCGATAATAGCTGAATCGATCGAACTGCCTCTAGTGACTTCCCCCTGAATCGCCGTGGGTCCCTCCCTCTACCCCTGGTGCTACCACCCCTGGAACATCATGACAGTTCTGTACAAAGTGTGAGATATCTCAAGTCCATGGCCTTACGCAGGAATTTCTCAGCCACGGAGAGGGGGGGGGGGGTTACAACATCCAAGGAGAGCGCCATCATACCTTGGTGCAAGGTATGAAAAAAATTGCCAAAATTGATTCCCCATGTTTTTTGTTCCAAGAAATGGCACGTTCCGTGCCCTACAAGTTAGGCCAACATCTAAACGATACTGAAAACATCGTAACTTTGCACAGATCGATGTGATCTGTGATCATATGGCACGGCCGAAGAGTGCAGGGGATAGGGTAAGAAGAAGAATACCATCATAAACAACGACAAATTTCTGAATTTTGTCTTTCAACAAAAGTGGGCTATACTTAATCATAGCATGTGGTATGAGGACAAACAAAAAATCAGAAAAAACAATACATGCACTGAGGCACGTGAATGGTTGGAACATGCGTGTTTGATTAATCGCAGGGATGGCGATAGAATTTGCCCAGGGGCTGTGGACAAACTCCCCGTCCGGGACACCAATTCGAAAGCCCGGACAGAAACGACGGTTTGTGGGGGAGGGGGATAGCGAACCCAAATTACACCCCCAAAAATTGTGGTCTTCACTGAAGAATCTGTCCTCTTGAGAGCAATAGCATGTACACATACATACATACATGTACACATAAGCCATGTACACATACATAAGCCTTTGAAATGTGCCAAGTTTATAAGGAAAGCCCTTAAAGTCCCGAAGTATCCCTAAGTAATGACCTTTTTGTTGCAGCAAGCATTTATGTTGTTATAAGGAGTCACACCTGTTATGGCCCTGTTTTAGTGAGTATCTACTTTATTGATTCAAATTTATTTTATATTGCATTTTCTCGCCTTTCGTACCCATCAGAAGTAGATAATTGATTGGGACATTTGAAGCGATAAGGGTTTTTAAAGTGGAAGTGTTATTCGTCTATGCAACGTTAACGTTACTTGTCTCACTGGATCTTTCTGGCCGTCCTGTTTTTTCTTAAGTTCCAAAATCTCCACCTAATTTCCTCCGACTAGCTTTCTTAGAAACTTACATTATTGCTCGAAGTTTTGCTATCTTGAACTAATTCACGCGACGTAAAAGAATAGAAATTGTAGCTTCGTGGTGCAGAAAATCAACGGACCACTTAATTGGTGTCACCAAGAGAATCTGTACGTAAATTATGTAAATAAACAAACACAATTTTCCATATACATTATGAGGACCTTGGTATTTTCACAAAGTCGGTATTCATGGCAAAACGTTTCTTCGAAATCACATTTTTGCATGCTTCGTGGGCGTAGCAACCTTAAATTTGTTCCACTGCAATAGTATGCTAATGCAATGTCGTATAATTTCCAGGACCTTATCAGGAATTCCCGCTCTACCAGTCGTTCTTTAAATGTTCTGTAACTCCCAGTTATTCATCCTTCCTATCCGCCACTGAAATCGACTAGCTGTTAGTTCGAAATAATGATTCAAAACCTCGCAAAGTGTGGCTGAAAAGCTGAATCAAGCTCGACTTTATTTGCGGACAGATGCAAACCTCAAACTTGGTGACGACATGGCATCTCCAAAAAGTGAAGGCATATATCCTCCCCTTCCAGAGGCAGATCCAGGATTTGCCCGACGGCGGGGGGGGGGGGGGGACCAGCAACTCCGAAGCTCTGACAAAAGCGACGGGATGCAAAACTTTCTGCGCACGAAGGGGCGAAAATTGACATTAAAACTTCGCAGGGATTGCTATTGGAGAAAATTTGAAGGTTTGAAATTTCAATTGACGAAAGTTTGAGTTTAAGTCTTCATGGAACAATATTTGCAAAATTTGAGTTATTATTGAAGAAAATTTTAAAATTTGGGTTTTTTATTGAAGAATCTGCCCTCCTCGAGAGAAAAACGAAAATCTTTGAGAGACTGCTCTCCGTCGGGGATGATATACTTTATCATATCCATTAAGACTCCCCGACGAAATTGGAAAGTTTCCCCGACGAAACTGGAAAGTTTGCCCAACTGTGGTGACAACCTTCCCTGACGGGGAATTTGTCCCCCTGCGGCATAGGCGGGATTATGGGAGAAGGGGGCACTCCCCCACTTTTTCCAGAGCTTAAAAAATAATAAAAGTAATAAAACAAAATGAGCGAAAGGAGGCGAGACCAGAGAAACTGTAAGAGAATTTTCAACAGCCTATTACCATTAAATTTTGCAATATTATTTTAAATGAAGGAGAATATTAGTAAATACCATGAAATTCTAGGAAGACTTTTCTCTGCGCGCTTCTCGCTCAAATACAAAAGAAAATTTTGTCTGTCACCGTAAAATTTCTTTCAAAGCATGGGCGTCTCCTACTCTCCACACTATTGTGACTTGAAGCTCTGAAATAAGGGTCACTGAAAGTACTAAATGCACCATGGTCCTTGCAAATTAAGTCCCAATCCCTACCCATGTATAGGGAATCGCAATTCTCGATAAATTTTTCGGCGTGCTTCGCAGGAGCCTAATTTAAATTGATGTCTCATTGGTACTGTTGTACTGCTGTGCGTAGGAAACTTTGGTGGAATTGCCTCGATATTACCTCCTATAGGAAAACTTGAGTAAATTACTGTTTCCAAAACCCTCGCAGCACCTCTCGCTGTTTACTTTCCCCACGAACTACCTTCCTTAGCAAATTGATTAACGGTTACCTGTACTATCTTTAATTTGCATCATCATAAGAAAAATATTTCATTGGCATTTCATATTACACTTGGAGAATGCAGGATTTTCTAAACAAATTGTCCGTATTTACCGCAAAAGCCTCCAAATATAAGAACAACTACTCGGGGGGGGGGGGACCATCAGTCCCCGTTTAAGGACTTCGCCGGCCCCAACTTCCCAAGATGAGGCCTCCAACGAAAATTACTTCCCTGGCATTTTAGCTGCCGATGCCCATGGTCATGTCCATGTAAAATTTACCCATGAAACATTTCAATTATATCTTAAAGTGTCATATACTCTATAACCTTCAAAATCCACTCTAACTTATTTTCACACTAATAAAAAAGTGTGTGTGTGTGTGGGGGGGGGGGGGAGGATTGTTCCAGACCATCGACAAAAATGAAGCATGAAAGGAAGAACTATAGGGGGCAGGATATAGGTTCCTATATTCTGCTCTATGGAAAAACAGGTACCTGGGGAAAGTAGGATTTTTTTTAAATGAACACTACTGCGTTTAGAACTATAGAAAGACAATAGGCTACATAATTAAATGTCTCAAGCGCTGTCTCAACGCTGTTTTCTTCTGTGCGCTTCGTCCGCACCCATTTTTAATATTGTTTCGGGATCCAGGGTTACTTCCTGTAGAACATCTCGCTTTTCATAGCTTCGTACAAACTCTTCCATTATCATTGAAACCACCAATTTCCCATGGCCTTACGCAGCGAAGTGGAAAGTTCCCCCTCCCCAGAAATTTGATCCGTGTAAATTTACCATTTTTTTAAAAATTGATTAGATGCAAGTTATGAAGCATGGTAAGTTCCATTTCCGTCACCGTAATATGGGGCAAGCAGTTATCCAAGGGAGGGGGAGAGCCGTCTACTTGAGAATACTTCTCTTAGCTTTCCTATTACTCATACCGCTAAAAAATCTAAAAATGCGATTTTTCAGGGGGGCTCCGAGCGCCCCTACTCTAAGTTATTGATTTCACATTTTTAAAATTATTTTTCCAAAGCCCCGGGACACCCTCAAACTAATCCATACCCCACTCCATCCTCAAGCCCTATGCATTATCGATCCGGCCGACTGTTAGTCATGCTAAGTAAGAATATAATTGAAAAAGGTCAAATTGTGACTTTTCTGGTCTGTTAAGTGCCCAACTTATATCATTTGAAGTTGAAGCTAAACTGCATCATTTTAATACCTACAATTTCGTAAATACCCCACAGCTTCCGGGGCTTCGCCCCCTGGACCCCTACCGGGCAGTGGCGGCCGAACGGGGGGCTTGGGGCTCAACCCCAATGGAAAAGGAAGGGGGCTAAAGGTATGTTCAGCCCCCCACCCCGATATTTGCCAAGTTGAGCAGTACATGCAGCTTAGAACTCTATAAAAGCGCTGTTTCTGGCCGTCTGGAAGGTTTGAAAACCAAAAATTTTCTGTCCTCTCCGCGCCAATTCATGGTGGCGCCCAGCTATAGATAGTCTTGGCACTCAGCCCCCCATCTTTTTTCCGTTACGCTGTGCCTGCTTCCGGGACTTCCCCTGAAATCATCAGGGGCCCTGAGTCGGACCCCTGGATACCACGTCGTTCGGGGAGCGCTTGATGGATTCCAAACGATTCGTGATGGAAAATGATAAAATAAACCCATTATTGAGTCGAACACACACCTCACCCTACCCCCTGAAGAAATCTATAGCTTAAAGGGATTTGCCAGAGACAAAATTCATTGAGTTCAAAAAATGCAGAAAAGTTTTTTTCTTTTAGGAGGTGAAAACTGCATCTCAATAGCTTGTAGCATTTGGAAGATACTAGTTTTCAAAGAAATATAATTTTTTCTCAAGATGATGTGCATTATGGGAAATCTGTGATGTCATCGTGGCACATTAATGTGACATAGAATTGAATTTCGTTATGATATTGATACTGCTGTAGGGAGTATTTAGCAACTTTGTTTGTTATGCCCTACATATGGTGTAGATTTGTTCTAAATCTACATGGAAACATATTCAAACATTCCAACAGTATCAAATTTCAAGGACACAAAGGACATTCAATTATAAAGAAAAACAAAAGGAAGGAATCTGAGATGATGTGCCCACTTTACATAACAATCTGTGACGCCTTTGGGGTTCATTTACAATAAATAAACAAACAAACAAACAAATAAATAAAAAAAAAATCGAAAATCGATGGGGGCACGCGCCCCATGCTCCCCGCGCCAGTTCGCACGATAGCAAGTCCCCTTGCCAGCCTCGCTTCTTTAATCATCCTAGATGGCATGTAGGCCTATGAAGAAAATTTGGCTTCTCAGTCAAGTACCCCCTAGATTGCAGGAGTTTTAACTCCTTAGCACAAATTTGTTACTATAGTTCAATGCAGCAGGTCGTACAACTAGCATCATTGTTCAGTCATTCACCTGTTTTCCCAAACTGTGTCCCTCCTCCCTTCGCCTACCACTTTCAAAGAGTTTTAAGAAAGATGATATCAAATAGGAGCTCCACCCAACCCCTGCAGAAAGATGTATTTTGAATAAGTTTTAAGAAAATTTTGTTAATTTCATGCTCTTTCCTTTTCTCCTTTCTTTTTTTCTTTGTTTATCTCTCATTTTCTTCCATTTTGTCGCACCGAGGAGGTGGGGGTGGGGAGGAAAACTTCCACGCCCATCAATTCTGCGTTTGAATCAAGTTTTCATAATTATCAATTTTGGAAAATTTGCATCAGTTTCGTTGGTAGCTACTTTTTGGCACCAGTTTCATTAAGCATAAAGATTGTGCCGGTTTTTCTTTCGAACGACGTCTCCATATCAGCCAGGTATAAGGGCAATATGGAGTTTTTAAAGAGCTCTGCATGTAACGCAGTTGCTGTGTTGTAAATTACCAGTGTTTGCTAAGGCTTGCATGCATATTTTAAGTTACCATTCGGGCGGGTGAGCCTCAATTACAAGTAAGAAGCGTTTTATTGCTACTCACAACTTGTGAGCTGGTGCGATGCTCTGGGAATTTCGAAAGCACCTCGAGTTGTCCACAGCAGCGCCGGCACGGTGGGGGGGGGGGGGGAGGCATGCCCCCAATCGATTTCCGAAAATTTTCCCCCAAATTTTAAAATGAGCCACAAAGGCGTTTAGCTATTGATTTCTGTAGCAGATATACCATGTATTGGTCGTTACACATGCTTTTTTATAACACGTGTCATGCCACAGCCAAAATATCAGTAAATAACGATCATTTCTAGGTATGTAAGTAATTGAAAGATTTGCCAAAGATACCACCATTGTGCACCTAAGCCACCTTACCTGAACAAGAATTTTTAAGAGGAAGACTTTACCCCAAGACAACACGTCTTTCTTTTACAGTCAACCAAATGTAAGAAGTCACTTATTTGTAAAAGTTTTCCAATAAAGACCTATGATCAGTCGAAAATTTGTCAAAGATAGCACCATTTTGCATCTAAGCCATCCTGAATGAGCAAAAATTTCTCAAAGGGACATCACCTGCACAAGGTGACAAAGGAAGGATTCACTCCGGGTGCAAACTACCAACGATGCAAATATGTGCAATTGACATCGACTTTTTGGGTCTATCTAGGGTGGGATAAGGCATCATCTGCAGGCCCGTAGCCAGGCCGGGGCACGGGGGGGGGCGTGCCCCCCCCCGTGCGGACCACTGTGCCCCACCATATGGAAAATCGATCGAAAATAAAATTTTAATACCGTGTAAACGATGGCTCTGGTATTACACCAGGCGATTTTTGACTAAAAATGATCCCAAAAGTCGTTAAATAATGAACGTATTTTGCTTTCTGTAACATTTTTGTTACACAATTACAAAAATTTTCGCGCGCCGCGCTTTCATCTTCAGTGGGTTCAGATATGTTGGCTTTATATAAAGGTAAAGGTTCCACAATCAAGCTGTTGTTCTTTCGTGTAGGTGTGATTCCCGGAAAAACACAAAATTGAATCCAAGAGAAGTTCTATCCTCTTTCTCTTATGATCAGGAAGATTCTTAATTCAGACTGAACATCATGATAAACACATTTTGTAAGAAACGTAAAGTGTCTCAATGTCCAGGGGTGGTGGAAGGTCGCCCCGCGAACAGTCGCCCGGAGTCTTGGTTTTGCTCTTAAAGACAGACACACATCACCCCACATACATTTTGGTTGAGAGAAAGCAAAATTCTCAATTGGTCAGTGGTGAATACTCTTTGATTGACATCAAAGTCAAAAGATGCAGAGTAGCTCACATTACACAGCATGTGCAAAGAATGTTGTGATTACATAATTATGGCCTTGTATGCCCATCAGGATATGACCTTAAGCAATAAACAAGGTTTGTGTCTGCACAAGAAGGGGCTCAATACAGTTTTGGAAGGAGTAACTTAGTCGGGAGAACTGGAATTGTCTAGGACGAGCAGGGCAGATTCTTCCAAAGAAACCCAAAGTTTCTAATTTTCCTTAATAAGAACTAAATGTTTTTAATTTTCCGTCAACAGAATCCCAAATTTTTCGTCGCGCGCCAAAAATTTCGCGTTCGGCATCCTTTCTTTAACCCATTACTTCCAGCCGGGCTTCGGGTTGATGGACCCCTAAGGGGAGCTTCGTCCCGTCGTCGGGCTTATCTTTTCACCAGCTTTTGCTGAGTCTGTATGCAGGTTTTACCGTGGTAACAATTTTCCTGCAAAATTTCGGCGCGCTTCGCGCGCAATTCTCACAAGCGAAGTTATATCGCCTATGAACATTATTAGCATGAAAATTCCAGTGAATTATTCTAGCCAAATCTAGGTGAAGGCTCAAACTTAGATGCTGGGTATCACAGGTTTTTCATGTAGTAATCTAGTAACTTGAGCAACATTGATAACGCGATGACTATGTGGTTTGAAGCTAAATTTAATCGTACTCAAGTTTATTCCAAAATTTATTTTTTTTCTGTTCATGCAAAATTTCGTTCAAGTAGAAATACGATAATGACCATCTGAATTTTGAACTGTGAAGAGACTGGTGTGCTCTCCCTGTCATTCAAAGTCCTGCTCAAAGCTCCATGTTAGTGTACCCATTTTTCTATTTCCTCAGACATTTGGGGAATTTCCCTCTGGATTCCTAACAAAATCATACTGGACCACACCAAGACTGCCTAATGGCAGCTGCTGGTCCCCTCGCCGTTCGCAAAGTACTCAACTCTTCACCTGCGCTTGCGGAGCTGAAGAAGCATCATCGTGATCATAGTCTTGTTCCCTTCACTTGTGGAGACTTTCCACGTCTTTGTATTGCAAAAGGAGGCAAAAATGTCCATCACAAGAGTGAAATTTTCGCTCGCTTCGCGCGTATGTGCACACGGAAAACCGATACCTTTAAGCTGGCTGTGGTAAGCTTGAGATATCACCCCCTGTAGTTCCCGCAAACTGTAATCATATGGTGGCTCTAATCAAATTTCACTTAGGACAAAGTATAAGGAACTGATTTGTAGGCTAAAGTCGACACGTACGAAAGTGGTTGTTTGTGGTATTCTCCCACGGTTTGATAGGAAGGTCTCTTGGGGCAAAATTTTGGGATTTAATAAGTGGTTGAAAAACGAGTGTGCTCTTAAGGGTTTTCTCTTTGTTGATACCTGGGCTGGTTTTGTAAATAGGAGGGATCTTTTTGCTAAAGATGGGTTGCACTTGTCGAGCATAGGGGCTAACGAGTTGGGTAAGCGGGTTTCTCGGGCTGTTGATTCTCAGGTGTCAAACTAGAGTCAGGGGTGAGGTCAGCCAGGAATGGGGGGTTTCTGAGTTCTATTATGCTCAGAATGATTGTGTTAGTAACAAGGGGAAGCACGTATCTAGGGCTGTTTGTGGAATGAAGGTCATGTTTGCCAATGTTTGCAGCCTTTTCAATAAGTTCAGTGAGTTCCTTGATCATATTTCCATAGACAATCCAGACATAGTTGGGGTTACTGAAACTTGGCTCCATAGTGATATCAGCAACTCTGAAATTCAGGTTCCTGGGTACAAAATTTTCAGGCAAGATAGGGCTGATACTGTCTGCGGTAGAGGCGGAGGGGTCTTACTGTATGTTAAGGATAGCATAAATTGTGTTGATGTCACCAACAAGTTTTCTTCTGGATTTTCTAACTGCTTGTGGTGTGAAGTTTTGTCAATGAGTCTGGCACTCCTTTTGTTGTTGGTATTATTTATCGTTCACCAAATTCTTGTACTGATAATAATCAGAGTTTGTTCGAAAGTTTTAGGAAAGTCTCTTCAAAAAGGGCAGTTGTGTTTGGGGATTTCAATTTTCCTGATATTGATTGGCATTCATGTACTAGTGGGTCACATGGGAGGGATTTTCTTGAGGCAGTGTCTGATGGTTTCTTTACCCAGCATGTTCTGTTTCCCACCCGTGGGGATAATTGTCTGGATTTAGTGCCTAGTACTGATGAAAACATGGTTAGAAATGTAGCTAGTGGTGGTTAGATAGGATCTAGTGACCATGACCTCATTAGCTTTGAGTTACTTTGTTTCAGCAAACTTCAAGGTAGTGACAAAACTGTTTTAGGTTTCAGCAAGGCTAACTTTTCTCATGCTAAAGAGCTTCTTACCATAGACTGGGTTGAACGTTTGTCTCACTTAGGCCCTGCTGAAGCATGGAGTGTTTTTCGTAATATAGTTACTGACACTACAAAGTTGTGTATCCCACTCAAGAAAGCTGTGGTTAGAAATAGGCCAATTTGGATTTCTAGAGAGGCACTTAGAGCAGCCAGGAAGAAACGTAAATGTTGGCGTCGGTATAGGGTCAGTAAGAATTCTGATGACTTTGCAGTCTACAAGAATCAGGAACTCTTAGTTAAAAATTTGGTTATTGACACTAAAGCTAAGTTTGAAAAGCAGTTGGCCAAGGAGGTTAAGGTAAATCCAAAATCTTTTCATGCCTATGTTAGGTCTAAGCAGAAGGTTAAGGAGGGCGTTGGGCCTCTCCAAGGTAATGAAGGCACACTATAGTTAGTGATAATCAGGATATGGCTAATTTGTTAAATGATTATTTCGTTTCTGTTTTTACCAAGGAATCATCTATTTTGGGGACTTGTAGGGGTTCTGATAATTCTTCTTTAGTAAGTGATGTTGTCTTCTCTGAAGAGTTGGTTTGTAATAAGTTGAAGAGTTTAAAAGCTAGTAAGGCCCCTGGGCCTGATGGGATCCATCCTGCCATTCTCCATGAATGCTCTGAGATTTTGTCAGTTCCTCTTTGCATTATTTTTCAGAAGTTTCTGGATTCAAACTTTGTACCAGCTGACTGGCGGATTGCTAATGTTACTCCAATTTTCAAAAAAAAAAGGGGATCAGAGCTTGCCTTGCAATTATAGGCCGGTCAGTTTAACCAGTGTTGTGTGCAAAGTTACGGAATCTGTAATCAAGGATTGCTTGCTTAAATATCTTTTAGATAATGGGTTACTCAATCTGTCACAGCATGGTTTCTTATACCTAGTAGATCTTGTGTTACTATTTACTAAGCTTTCTTGAGGATGTGTCTTTATCTCTTGATTCTGGTCACAGTGTTGATGTCATTTACCTTGATTTTCAAAAAGCTTTTGATAAAGTTCCATTAGGTAGACTTATGGTTAAACTGCATAGGTTAGGCATCAAGGGCAGTTGTGCTGACTGGATAAATTCATGGCTCAATGGTAGATCTCAGAGAGTTGTTGTTAATGGTAATTTCTCTTCTTGGAAAGAAGTTACAAGTGGAGTTACACAGGGTTCTGTTCTTGGCCCGCTTCTTTTCTTGATTTTCATCAATGATATTGATAGCTCTCTCACCTCTAGTATTAGTAAGTTCGCTGATGATACGAAGCTCTATAGGAAGGTTAGTGATAAGGATGATGCCTCCTTACTGCAAAAAGACTTGGATAGGTTATATTCTTGGTCTCAGTCTTGGCAGATGTCTTTTAATACAGATAAGTGCAAAGTCCTTCACTTTGGTCCTAAAATTTTCAGCTATGATTATAACAAGAATGGTAGTATTCTGAGTGATGTGACTTTTGAGAAGGATCTGGGTGTAGTTATTACAGGCGATTTAAAGCCATCTAGACAGTGTGCAGCTGCTGCTGCTAGGGCTAACAGGGTGCTTGGATTTATCAAGAGGAATTTCAGTAGTTTCAGTAAAGAAATTGTACTAAATCTGCATAAGCAGTTGGTAAGACCCCACCTCGACTATGCAGCCCAGGCTTGGAGTCCCTTCTATGAAAAGGACAAGTTTCTTTTAGAGCAGGTTCAGAGGAGAGCCACTCGCCTTATACCAGAGGTGAAACACCTAACTTATCATGTTAGACTTAAGCATCTTGAGCTTACCACCCTGGAGTTGAGAAGGAGGGGGGACATGCTTCAGGTGAACAAATTTCTCTCTGAAAGGAATCCTTTGTCATCTTGCAATTATTTAAGGGTTCAAAGTAATTCTCGGGTTCGAGGTCATTGTAAGAAGCTAGTTAAGTGTTTTCCAAGGCTCGACATTAGGAAGTTCAGCTTCTCTCATAGAGTTGTTAACGAGTGGAATAGTCTGCCTGAGTGGGTAGTAAACTCTACATCTGTGCACTGCTTTAAGGTTAACATTGACAAGTTCTTCCATAACTGTGGTAGGATCTAATTTGTGCTGGGCTCGTTTGGTGTTGGTTGGTTGGTTGTTTTCAAGGTTGTATGGACTTCAGGGCATCTTATGGGGCCTTAGCCTTCCTTTTGCCCTTTAACCTGTTATGTTATGTTATGTTATGTTATGTTATGTTATGTTATGTTATGTTATGTTATGTTATGTTTTGTTATGTTATGTTATGTTATGTTATGTTATGTTATGTTACTGTCTACAAACATATTATCTTCTTCGGTGCCCCCCTATGTAAGAATTCCTGGCTACGGGCCTGATCATCTGCAGTCTTCCCCCCCCCCCCCCCCCAATCACCAACCTCCGGCGGAGGCACTGGTTGTCCACTTTAGTAGGACAAAATGGCGGAAGTTGCAAAGGCGGATAAACAACCAAATTGCCTTCCTGTTCGATATTTCAGCCTGCAAAATTGATACATAAGTAGTAAGCTTTCTGCCTCGGTCGTCTGATATCGTCTCATTTACGTATACGTCAAACGTACAGGCTACGGATCGATGTTACTGTTGGATAGTGTATAGCCATCCGTTTCACCACTTTACTCCCCAATAAATTCACGCTTTTCACAAGTGGAGTTAGTGGTACGGACGACGGTGAGCACCATGCATACCGAAGCAATGGAATTAATTGAAGGCGGGATTTATATCGCATGATACTGTATTGCCAACTAGAACTTGCAGAGTTGCTGCGTGAATGTATAGGGGACAGTTTTAACTATTACCATGTTTACTTAAAATAGCTTTGAGCTGGCTCTTGGATGAAAAATAGCCGACAGACACACGGTGATTGCTGGGTAACCTATGCACTTTCGCTGTTGATTCTGGTAAAAGTTCTGTGGAACATTGCCAACGCCAACTAAGTTAGTGTCATAGGCTAGTAGCAGTAATTTTCATAGTGAGCAGAGCGGCTACATCGTTCCAAAATTAATCCCAAGGAAAGACGAAAATGGCGCCGAAAGTTAAAACTTGTAAAAGGATCAATTGCTTTTTCATTAGTGTTTCTTGCATCATGTTAATGATGTATTTCTATCAACAAAGTCAACAATATACACCAGGGTAAGATCACTTTGTTTTGATTTCTAGCCGATGAAACGATACCGTTAAAACTTTCGAAAGTCAGTTGGCTGCATGCATTTTGGATTGACGAACGTATCATCAATATCGATAGCCTTCTTGAGACTGAATATTACTAGGCCCTAAGTTAATAAAATCATGGCTGACAGTATAATATGATTAAGGCCAAGGCCTAGGCTGCAGACTGAATATTCTTTTTTGGAACAATGAAATGCCGATGGCATTGTCTGGCTAGGCCTACATCGAAGTTGATTGGTATACGTGATGGGCCGAATAAGCCTATCATGGCCGGAACTGAGGTCTCCGGTCCCTTAATTTTCATTGCATCATAGCCTCCTCTAAGTCATAGTTACTAAATTACTGGCTGGTTATTGGTTAGTCTATTAAGCTACATTTCCGTGCGTCAAAGTTGGACATAGGCCTAGGCCTAAGTTTAGACTAGTTTCTAGGCCTAGCCTAGGTCAAAAATACACAATTAAGTTGAACATAGACAAGACAAGAGCACCGGTAAATTCTAAAGGCTCTAAATTATTCATGACATGAAAGTCCTTTTAGCCCAAATTCTTGTAGAAGCTGACCACAGTTAATCATGCTTGCATCAAAACAAGGTAACAAAACTCCAACTCTAGCCTATCAGCACAATGTGCACTCAAGCGAATAATGACTTCTGGTGCTTAATAAGTGTTCCAGTGGCTACCACTGGACTTGGCCGGATCATATGTCCTGATTGAGCACGGTTGTGAAGATACAACTTGCTGGACTAAAACCGCAGAATGTGAAAGTTGCTGACCATCACTAATAAGGCTTTCCCGGGCTGTGGGACTACTCGGGATTGTAGGCTTATGGGCATTTTCATGGCATGTTCAAAATTCTGAAGGCTATAGTCTAGGCATAATGTAAAGAAGGATTTGCATCACCCCAAGTATGACTTTTACTTAGTACAGTAAGCCCCGCCTATAATTGTCTTTACTGCTTCCAATTTACTTGTGCAGACACAAACATAATTCACTGCTCAAGGCCACATCCTGGTGAGCATAAAAGATGTAGCCTACCCCATGTGTAATTAAACCATTTTGTGTGCATGCTGTGTAATATGAGCTGCTCTGCATCTTTTGAATTTTGTAAATATGATGTCAATCAAAAAGTAGTCACCAACTGAGACTTTTGCTTACCCCCAACTAAAAGTCATAGGCCTACTTGGGGTGATGCAAATCCATCTGTAAGTTTTACTAAATGTGTAACTTAGTGTTAGGCCTATAACTTTACTAAGCTAGGACCTAACTTTAAGCCCTAGCCTAGCCTAGGGCCTTTGCTAGTCTATAGAAAACAGGAATCATATGCTAGCCTAGGCCTACATCTCCTTCACAATTCCATATAGGCCTAGGCCTAGACAAGGCCTATTTCTTGTAAAATTTAGCTAGCCTATATGTAAGGCCAAAAAATAAATGAATAAAACTTAGGCCTCATCCACAATTTGAGATTAGGAGATGTTGCAAACACTTTTCTTTTACTTTTTAGTGGCACATTCCAAACAACAGAATAACAGTTTTACTTTTACTTACATCACATAGGCAAGACCTAAAGTTAGGCGAGCATATATTATTGGAAGTAAGAAGCATTATGACACTGTAGGCCTAATGTAATTTAAGAAATGCTACTAGAGCCACCAGTTTACACATCCAACCTAGACACATGTATACACACTCCAGTAGCCTATAACTTACAGACGAACCACATCAGGGTTTCTCAGTCATTTCTAACCCAAGGCCTTGGCCTGACTTTGATTGCCGAACTCCCCTAAGGAGCACCTTTTACCATTAACTGCATGAAAAATGTAGTTTCTTTAATATTGATAACTTATGTAGGCTATGAGACTTTTAAAAGATAGGCCTACTTGAAGCAATGTTAAGTACTAAAAAGCTGTCTGTAGGCTATCAGGAAATCATTCATATCACTAATTAACAAAATTACAACATAATTATATTCTCTTTTAATTTTTGCGGTATGTAAATTTAAATCCATCATGATTAATTATTTTCATTTTTTTTTCTTTATTGTTTGTTAAATGGGTCAGACGACCAGGTCAAATGCTTGGTGTGCAACTAAAACTTAGTCTGTTTCAATCTAAAGTGTTCTAAACAGGCAGTTCTGTGTTTTGTAACAGTGTGCATCTTAAACCAGTGTTCACAGAAGGCAGCAAGATATTGCACCATTTCTGCACTTTTTCCAACAATCCCACAATTTTTAAGTCGTGTGGGGGACTATCCTGCACTGGTTGGGGACACATGTTTAGAAAAAAAGTTGACCATTTAAATTTGCAATTTATCCCCCTCATTGAACAGAAAATCGGAAAGGGGTATCCCCCTCCAAATTCTGAGTCGTAGTGCCAACACTGTCTCACCCATTGAGAATTTTGGAAAATATTTAATTTTCTTATAATAAAATTTTTAAAAAATACAAATACATATATCTACTACAAAGAATGCTGTATTGTTGTAAACATTTCCAAGGAAGGTCAGTAATGGCTGTATTAGATCCTGATGAAAACCATATGCAAAAATTTCTGTTGAAGTAACTATCATTTTTATTAACAACTTCAGTTGATACTACCCATGTAGTATAATACTCCATTATCTCATAAAGCTATAAATACATTTTTTTATTGTTTTTGTGATGTCCAAGCTGTATTCAAGTATGGTAGCCTACTGTAAAAAAGTTTGGTGCTGATTTGACACCATCACCCTTAAGATGATTTCATGTGCTCATAATTTTTGTTTAATTTGCAGGAAACGTTAGTTCTGATGTTAACTTCTGAAAACAGATTGCAAAAAAAGTCAATTTGTTTGAACGTGAATGTAAATTTACAGAAGATTCTGAGATTAAGGCTAAAACTTACCAAAACTTATTTGTTAAAATGTAGAATTGACTCTATTGTCACTCTGTTGTCTGAAAAACAAACCATTGTTCATTTTTACTCCCACATTTTCAACATTTAACAAACAAGTAGAGTCAAACAGAACATTTAACATGTGGTTGGAAGTGAACTTAAAGAAAGAAGACCACTCCTGACAAAGAAGGCCATTCTTGTTAATTAGAGTAAAGTTCTGTTTTTTTTTTTTGAGTTGAAAGAATGAACATTTTTAAATCACAGAATGTATTAGTTTGTAAAACAATGATTGCACAAAAGGATTGTAAAATGGGTCTGTATTTTATTTTTAGTACAGTTTACACAATCTGTTCCTAATTGAGGGAAATCCAAAGTTGTTAGCAAATCAGAGAGCTCCTGCTATGTCAATCGACTTTAGTGTTTCTCATTTGAGTACGAGCAGGAGATCAGATGCAGATCTGACCCAGAGCAGGGAATCAGTTTACACGAGGGAATTCTCTTATTCCCCGCATCAGATCTCGAGCTTGCACTATTATAGCACAGCTTGCCCGTAGTGTCATATCCTGCACCACACAACCTTGGGTATGTATGACCTGCAGATGTAATTTCAATGACACAACTTCCTGTCACTTGAACCAGAGGAGGTGATCAGATCTCCCACAGGAGTTCAAATGGGAACACTCATTGCGGTTGGCCACGAAATTTTCCAGTTGACTGAGCTGGGGAGGGGGGGGGGGGATCAGTATCGGGAGATCAAGTGGGAACAGGGCCCTTGTGCTTCACCACAAAGGATTATCAAGTTTAGGTTTACATTTCATACTCAAATGAACAACCACTTTAGGTATAGTAACCTACAAGCTGATCATAAAGTGATGTCATATATGGGCTACGTGTGTTCTGTGGATAGTATTACTTTGTGTGCAATACTTTTTCCCATTTTAAACTTAGGTACGGGTAGTGATTATGACTGCTGCGTGCTGACATGGGAAAGTTACCTACACCTTTTTATGACAAATTATATAGCGGCATTGCTGTAAGAATTGTTTTGTTTTCTTTGTGCTGTGTTAAAATGATGGTAAAGAAAAACTACTGGGTACTAACTCTTGCAAGGTCATAGCAGGGGATGAGGGTTGGGCAAGTTTATAGCCAAGGGGGGTCAGGGAGTGGTGCCCCCTCCCCCAGAAAAAATTATGCCCAAGGAAAAATTAAAAATAACTGTTGCCTAATAATGCATTTTATGCCTTCTAAAAAATTTTGTCTGCTGGAAGCTATCTCACCCCCTTCCCTATCTTCAGTGTCTTGTCTGGAAACAGGCCTAGGACTGGGCCTGGTGGGTCTCCAAAAGTTTCCCTTTTAGGAATTATTTGAAAGAAACTAGTCATTGAATGGATTACAGGCCATCTTACTTTTGAATATGAGATAGCCCCAAACCATCTAGACCTAATTTGTATAGGCTATCTGTGCTATGGCAGGGGGACTGTATTTCATTCAGTTGAACATGTAAGCACCCTCCAAGCTTGCAAAAATTGAAACATTGTCAGGATTTTGTGCTGGTTACAAGTAAAATTTTGTTGGACTTCCCCTGAGAAAATAAAGTCTTTTCACTACCATTCTTACTGATACAAATTGGAATTAAGTTTACAGTTAAGCTCTGGTCACCACTTTTGCAAGTAGTGTGCAATTGGTTCACTGTTAATGCACTTTGGAAGAATGGAACTTTGTTACTTGAAAAAATGTCAAAATGGATTTTAAAACCTACAGTAGCATCAGCTTCCAGTTTCTCACCTCAAACACAGAAAAGTGTCACAAATACTCTGTCAGGTCTACCAGTCAGTGAACTACTAACCAAAAAATTTTCTAGCTGGGGTTGAAAGGCTATCAAAGAAACTGAAAAAGGGATATTTACCTATGTCCTCCTCATTGGGCCCTTCTATGTACTCTGTTGCATATTTTTGAATGCTAATACAGTGGTGAATTACTGTTTTGCCCCATGGGAGTCTAACTGGGCTGTATGTGGGGTGAGATTTGTCACTGTGATTATTGAGATCCCACTCAGCTGATTCAAGTTCAAGTTCAATTTATTTCTTTTTGTCCTCCAAAGAGGTATCAGAACTGAATACATACATGTACATAAATGTCAAAAATTATAGCACAACAACAACAACAACAAAAAATGAGAAAGAAAGGAAAAAAAAATGTCAAAAATTATAGCACAACAACAACAACAACAAAAAAATGAGAAAGAAAGGAAAAAAACATTTAAATACAATAACGTAAATAGCTGTCGAGTGACTAAAATACTGGCACCAGACTTTGGAAAGAAAGAAAATAAGCATTTGGAATGTTCTCAACTAATGAAACTTTTCCATAATTTTCCAACAGAAATTACTCAAATTCCTAAGGACGACTTTATTTCTAGACTGAAAAAGGGATTCCATTTTGATCGCACTTGCCCTAGTTCTAAAAAAAAAAAAAAAAACAGATGCATTTGAATCTGGCCATCTGCTGTAGATGAATACAGACAAACCTATGTTGAAAGGGAAGAAATCATTGTAGTTTGGCAAATATGATTTGCAGGCTGAGAAAGGTTGTATAGGTATTAAACTAGCTAGGTAAAATATTATCTACAGAGAAGCTTTTGTCTACTGTAAAGATAATAGTAGTAATAAATGTATTTATACATGACCAATATCTACAAAATCAAAGGCAAAAAAGGAGAGAAAAAAGATACAAGTCATACATGGATATTTAAAAAAAAATGATGTGAGGATTAAGAATGCATTCGGGATGAAGAATAGGCTTAGCCTTTGGCAGGTAGCCTGACTCGACTTCAGATTAAGCATAGCTACTGGCCAGGAGTTGAGTTGCAACTCCACTTTCCTTAGAATCATGACTTATGGAAACTTTTTAATATATGTGCAATCAAAAACCTGCACAAAAAATAATATTTTGGAGTTTCATTTCTATTTTTTTTCAGGTTTAAATGAAGTATATACACACAACTGACTCTTTTGGTCTTTTTCTTTATTTGATGATTTGCTGTCTCTACAAATGTCACTGGGATTCTCTGATATAGACAGTATGGCACCTTGGCCATTGAGAAACCAGTAGTGTTAAGAACACTGGCGTTTTTACACACATTGATAAGCTTGTCGACAGTTTATACTGTGGCTGATGAGGAGTACAGTATGTTCCTGAGTCAGTAATGAGGCCATTATAGGAGATGCAACTTCTTCAGAGTCACAACTAATTGGGCTGCAAGTACCGCACAGTACTGGTACTCCAAATATATTGGAGTCGCCCAAGTGCAAGTAAGCATCAAAAATATAATCTAAGAATCAAACATACAATAAAATGAACAAAGACACAAGCAAAATAAGTGTAAATCAGAGATTAAAAGCAGACTAAAATAGATTTAAGACAAGTTTAAAGAGAAAATTTTAAATCATCTACACATCAGGCATATAGCCACATGAGGTCTGTGGGGGACCCTGTCCTCAATCCCCCATGACCCACCTAATAGATGGCCTCAAATAGTGTGTCTTATAAGATTTTTCAGAGTTCTCCTATAGAAGGCCCACCTACCCCTGCAGGCACTCGCTTTCAAGGCACTTTGCATGCCAAGTCATACAGTTTTGATTCTGAAGGCCTCTTAGAATTGGTTGTTGGCCCCCCCCCCCCCCAAAAAAAAATATTGTAGTCTGGCTATGTGCCTGCTATTGATGAAGTAGAACTTGCAAAAGTGGAAGTAGATTGAAAAGTTTAGGACCAAGATTCTCAAGAGTTCTTAAAATTTCCCTTGTTTGCTGCTAGTATGTGATTCCTTGACTGATTCTGTCCTGTGATGTAATGGAGACCAGTTTTAAAATTTGATGGTGATTTTGTTATTGAACAAGTTTGAAAAAGCTATTCCAGGCATTCATCAGTCTGCAAGGTAGTGGCAATTGAGAAAAGGATAATTAGTTTTAGAAATTTAGAAAAATGTGCAGTGTGTGACCACCAACATCATATTTTTTGCACAGCTAATGCAGAAAATGGCAAGAGTTATCAAAAGAATTGCAATGGAATTGTTCTTTGGGAGCAGTTTTGGTTAGTAAATGTCAGATACAAGTTAAGGCAGTTTGTTGCTAGATGATGGATTTTAAGTGTGAACATTACACATAGTAACACTGTAGATCTGTCCATCTTATAGCAGGTCCACTGTTTATATTAGGGATGAAGGAATCACTAAAATGATAATCTCAAGTTAAAATTTTGGGTCCGTTTTGTCAGTTAACAGTTTCAGTGTCATAGTGTCCCATTACAGTTTTGGGAGTTCATTTGGGGGAGCAGAACCCTTTGGAGTAATGTTGCTTTGGTTTTAGCACACTGACATCCAGCTGAAGGGTTGTTTTTATTAATAAACCAGTAGTTTTATTTAAATAAAGTTTTCTTGTGAGTATGAAAAGCTATTTAGGCAAAGTCTTAACTTTCATGCCAAGATGATTCCGCAGAACTGATGGTCGTAAGAGTTGGCAATGAATTTGGAAAGTCTGGCAACAAATTGGGAGATATATCCTTCACTGCCACTTTATTTTATGACTTCTCAAGGTTGAATGGTACTGGGTATATTAGGACACAGGGTTTTCTTCAAAAGAACACCTTTGTCAATTGAAAAAATCAGATTCTATGGAAAATTTATACCTTCCTCGATCTAAATTTTGTCCAATTCAAGCCCCCAGAACATCATAAATGATAGAAGAAAAGTAAGCAATAAATCACAATAACTTAACACCTGTTCGACAGCTATTAAACTTACTCCCTGCCGTCAAGACAGTTGGCACTACAGAATTGTGTGGTTGGGAACTACTTGGTAAAAAAAAATCTAGAATATTGAAAAATGATCTGCTAGGTAAAATAAACCTCAAGTGAGGGAGTAGGTGCAGCTAGAGAACACCTCGTTCATGAGCTCTGCTTTATGACTAGATGAATTTTAGGCTGACTGGTTTGCACGACTGTGTCTTCTGTGGGATCAACTTCTCATGTTTACTAAAAGTTTATTTGTTTGTCATCATTTTCACAGGTGTGCAAAATGCAGCAACCAACTCTTTTGCCACACTCTACCTGTGGAGAGTACTTGAAAAATGTGGAAAGTAATAGCATGTGGCAAAAAATCATTATCTTTTACATACAAAAAATGATCCCACTCCCATGTACTGTAGGTTTTCTATTGGTTGTGAAAATGACAGACTTGTAGTGTGAGTACACTTTTATGAGTACGAGTAAAAGTGCAGTGCCTCTGGTTGTGAGTACCAGTACGAGTACACATCTTTTCCATAAGTACGAGTACAAAATTTTGCATTAGCTCCAATGTAAAATTTCCAAAATCTCTGAGTACAAGTATGAGAACAAAACCATTCTGATGAGTATGAATTCAGGCAAATGTGCAAATCTGTGAGTACCAGTATGTACTCACTACAAGTCTGGAAAATGATGAATAAATGGATAACCTTTAAAGGGGATGTTGCAGCACCCCAAACATATGGAACCACTGAGTTTCGCTATTTACGATTGGTGAATGTGTTTTGAATGATAAATTCAAACAAGAGTCCCATTCTGATTGTCATGTGAATGTCATGTAGTGTAGTCCATTGCAATGACATATCAGATTGCAGTATAAACATCTCGATCACACACAGTAGCTAGTTTACTCAACATAATGTGGCCTTGAGCAATTTAAACTCAGTAGGCCTGTTAGAGATGGTTTATGGTTATGTGGTATTCTCACCTCTATTATTGTTCACTCCTGTTGTACTTGCCGTCAACAAAATGGCATCTCAGGCAGAACCTCATGCTCATGGCTTGTACTGTGGAACTGCTACTGCCACACGCGACACTGCAGTCTCTTAGTCTTAGTGCAAATTTCGTCTAGCGGCTAGCTGCTGCCTGACTACACAAGACTGTCAGTATTGGTGAAACAAATAGCTTACTGTAAATTTCTCTTTACTTTGACAATTATTCCTTGTAGTAGTGCTAGTGGAAATAATTTCCACTGTAGGATAGCTGCTAAGTGATGGCAAAGCACCCAGTATCCGTTTGGTGTGGCTGGCTAGTAGGAAGTGTGAGTTCTTTGGTTGGTGCAGTCCATGCGTGTATGTGGAATACCTGGTTAAAGCAGCATTTCATTGGACTGCTACACTGACGTCATAATGCCGTCTGCAAGGTTGTTTGTGTAGCAAGTGAATATGCATGTGTATGTAAATGTATGCATTGTGGAGTCATGTACTTAGGAATGTAATATATGGAAAATGCTATGTGGCCTCATCAAGCTATTAGAGCTATTCATGGGAGATGCAGTAGACATTTTTTCTCTTCAAAGGCAATAGGCAGTCATCCTAAAATTTGCTTTGAAAAATCAGCAAACTCTTGCAAATCTCCTCTTATTGCATTTCAAGCACCTCTGAAGACGTTTTGAACATAACTATTACAAACAATATGTAAAGCAAGGAGAAATTCTCCTTGAATTTCACAATTCACTAACAAAAACAGTGTCATATGATCAAAATAAGCCATTCATGAACTAGAGTGACAGGGCATACCTACTCTAATTGGGGTGACTGCATTTTTCCTTTAAGGTGGAGGCAGATAAAACGTAAAGTTAGTTGAGGGATATTTAACTATTTGGAATGAGATTTTGACCCTCTGAAGCATGTTGATGGTGATTACTAAAGTAGAAATAATTGTGAAATCTTCAAAGCATCTTCAGATATCTATTAAAGTTGCAATGGAATCTGGATATTCATCTCCTAGTGTAGGAGTATTAAACTAGGGTGACAAATTTTACCTGTTCCAAAGTTTTCACTTTCTGTGTTATTTTCTGTTTTTTTTTGCATATTTTCCATGGCCTAAAATGTCAAGTGCTCCACTATGTTAATGGTTTATTTGAAAATGAAACATTGTGTGGACATAATTTTGATACATGCTATTTTTCACATTTGTATTTATGATTTTTCACTTCTTGATATGTTGGTGTTGTTTTTCTATGAAAATGTCATTTTAAGGGTCGTCTGTTTTTTCCATTAATTTTGTGTCGATTAAATTTCAGAAAACTACATTTGTGAGTAGCTTTCGCAAATTTACACACAATTACCCAGCCTTTCTGCCCATTAATGACCACATTAAATATTGGCTTGTGTCTTATGGGGAAAGTTTGCAGCACCCTTGCTGTCTGTTGCCCATGAGTGGATTATGACTATCTGAGGAAAAAGGATCCCCACCCATTCAGTAACTTGTCACACTTAGAAAAATGCATCTCTGTGCAATCACAGGGTACTGGCCAGTCTACAGTACCAAGTGTAGGCATTGCGTAGGAGACTTGTAGTGTGAGTACATTGTCATGAGTACAGATGTTTTGTTTCTGGTTGTGACTACGAGAGTATGTCTTTTTCATGAGTACGAGTACAAAATTTAACATTAGCTCTTATAACTTCCAAAATCTGTGAGTACGAGTATGATTACAAACCCATTCTCAGGGGTATGAATACAGGCATTTGTGCAAAACCGTGTGTACAAGTACATATTCACTGCAAGTCTCTTGTGTAGTCAGATGAAAGTGCTATAATGAATATGCTGAAAACTCCATGCTAGGTTCATGGTCTCTAGCATGATACCATGACGTGTTTTCATTCATTCCCAATGTTACTCAGATACACGACTGTTATTTACTTCCAGTATTTCCACACAGTTCCATGTATATATAATTGATTTGATTGATAGTTCCATGTATATAATTCATTTTCATGTTAAAGCTTTTTGCACTTTGGAATCACTCCAAGCTAGGTCTATATCTAACATGATACCACAACATGACATGAATGTTTGTTTTCATTCATTCCCAATGTGACTCACATACATGGCCATTATGAAATTCTAGTGTTTCCACACAGTTCCATTTATAATTCATTTTTCTTTTAAGCTTTGTGTACTTTGGAATCAAAGATACCAGGTTAATAGTGTTAGCACCTTGCAAGATTCAGGTTGAATCATTGCAGCCATGGCAATAAAATACATGTCATATACAGTAACGAACATCACAGACAAGATCCCATATGTTAAATCACACAAGTTATGGAGATAAAACTCCAAAGTGTTGACAATTGATATTGTCTCCTGCATAATACAGGCATATCATTTGTAAACCCATTTTCCCTTTCTAGCATTGATAATAAACGGCATAGTTTGATCTGTATTGAGTTAGACGTCTCAGAGTGTCATTTATACAGAACTTTTGTGAGATATATATTGTCATTTGAAACTGTTTTCATATTTTGACGACTTCTTAATTTACAGTCATGTTGGCCTTTGTACAGTATGCTGGAAGCTAAACTCAGCTTGACTTAGTTTTACAGTAGGCTTACTCATAGGCATAGAAAATTTGGAAATTTTTGGAATATTTGAGGATCCTTAGAATGATCATGCAAATTTGGTGCAACACATAGTTTTAGGGAAAATTACTGCAAATTCTTGACATTCCTACAGAGGGAACAAATAAGGGGTTTTCATCCTTGAATTAAGGGGGGAGGCCCTGAAGCATACTTCTGCCCACCACATTTTTGACTGGGGGCTTTAGCCCTCCCTCCCCCTCCCCCCCCCCTCCTCACTTGCTATATGCCTGTGAGCTTACTTTAGGATCGCTTTATTCATGCAATATTTGGCTAGTACTCTGTATTACAGGAAAATGTGCTTGAAGTGGGAGGTTGCCCTTATTAAAAATGAGGGGGATAGATAATAGCCTACAGTACCACTTGCATAATTTCCAGATGCAAATCTGCAGAATAAATTGCTTAATTCTGGTAATTGTCCTTGTTTAAAATGTACATTTTATAGGAACTACCTTGAAATTTACTAAAAACCATTTGATTGCAGAGTTTCTAGCAATATTTCACCTCAAAATGGGCTTTGCACCTGAGTCCCATGTCTTCTAAAGGCATCACATTTTACCGTTGTAAGTCCCCACCATGCATTATTCATCAATTTAGTAATAGCCAAGTGGCAGAATAATGCTGATGAGCACTGGCAAGGATGTAGTGTATTTATTTATTATGATTATAAAAATATATAGGGCAGCAAATTAGGTGAGGTATTATGTTGCCCATGTTCAGTTTTTAGAACCAATGCAAAGAGAGGAAAAATCCTAGGTGTGTAGATTTCCTACATATTTGAAAATTTGGGTGTAAATGGCTTCATTTCAACGAATTAACGTAATGCATTGGTGTAACTCCTATGCACTCCGAGTGGGTGAATCCCTGGGCACCCAGGCTAGGGGGGACCTGGAGGGTCTGGCACCCATGGTGATACTTTGTTTGCAATGGACTTTTGGAAGTGGAAACCTTTCCCCACCTGGGCCTGGCGTAGTAGGATTATACTTTTGACCATAACTATCGAAATCTTGAGAAGACATCGAGCTGTCTGGGGGTACCCAACCCATTCTTGCCTCTGGGCACCCTGAGCCAAAGTTACACCACTGACATAATGTCTAAAAAACTTTAATTAATGTTGTCTACCATACCACATTTACATTTATACCAAGGTCGTAGCTGATCTTGTGACATAATACCCAATCTGCTGCGTTGCATCTCTAAAACTAGGAGGCCAATTATTAAAGTGTACCTAAAGTCTAAAATTTCAAAAATATATGTTGCAAAGCTTGAAAAATGCAACCAAATGGTCCAACTTCCATCTTCACAGGACGTTTCTGAGCTGAGATATAAAACGTTGAAGCCTATTCACTCAATTTAAAATGGTGGATTGCGCAATAATTTGTGATGTCATTCTTGTACTACTCAAATTACAGTCTTAATTGTTTTTTTTTGTTTTTTGGAAAGCCACTGCACCTTGTGCCAAAATGTGATCACCGTCTTACTGTTATAGGGTGACTTGGCCATATAAGTCCTCTCTGTACAACATACCATGTAAGGGAACTGTAATTGTTTCAAGGTCATATAAACATCTTAATTTCAAAAGAAAACAAAAGCAGTTCATGTGAGTTGTACAAGAAGGACTTCACAAATTAATGTGCAATCGACCATTCCAAATTAAGTGAATAAATTTCAACATTTTATTTCTCAGCAATGGAGTAAGCTATGAAAATTGGAGTTGGATGAATGAAATTCATTTTCCAAAGTCTAAAATATATATTCTTGTAATTCCAGACTTTAGGTCCACTTTAATTAAGAGTAGCTTTGATACTACATTTGATAGTATATGACACTACATTGAGTTCAGGCATAACCACCTGATAATGTAGATTCATCAAATTGTCAGCATGTCACAAAGTTATATTATCCAGCTCATTATAATCAAGTACTCTGAAGTACTAAGCAAGCCACATCTTGTATGAATTGACGTTAAATGTTAACAAAGTGTCACATTCAACAGTTGCATCATGAGTCTTCTTCCCAAGGGGTGCAGAAATCTTCTCAAAAACTTTAATACAGTCTTTCACATGGGGGTATTGGGTTCGAATGCTTGACAATTTTCAACATACAGCAATTTTTTTGCTTAGTTTGAATGTAGGGGCAACTTTTCTAAGTACTTTTGGCTCACAGTGCACTTTGATGATAATTGCAAAAGTGATTCCTTAAAGCTAAATTATGTCAATTACTGTGTGCCAGCCTGCTACAGTAAGTACTGTAGATTCCACTTTGGTGTGTAATGTTGGCATTTTACAAGTAATCTGTTATCACTTTAATACAAGATGAAGTTTCAGGGCATGTTATCATCATCACAACTCTGTCTTTGAAATGAACAGTCAATAAACAAAAATAACATATTAGAAATGTTCACGATGCTGTGACGTCAGTTTTCTCACTTAAATGATAATGGATAGAAATGTGTCATGCATAAGTTTTAATAACAAACCTGTAGGGATGAGCTTGCTCTTCTCACTGGGATTAAAGTGGTTTTTATGAAACTTTTTGTCATACTAGTGTGGGTGCATGTGTGTGTATTTGACTTGGGGGAGTGACCTGCCTCTACTTCAGAGTTGTGACTCCTGGCCAGGAGTCGAGTAACAACGTCACTCACATAGGAATTGTTATAACAAGTTCCAATTTTAAAATAGATTTTTAAATTCCATATTTGAAATAAGTCTGTTTCCTTTGGGGTTCATACCAAGAATACCAGAGAGATTGCCACTTTTGTCAGTAACCCCCGAATATTTGTCGCACATGCAGCAAGTAGTCAGTTTGTGCATCCTGACTACTTGCTGCACGTGCGACAAGGAGTCTGTCCTTGTCTGAGAGAATGCCATTTTTGCCAATAACCCCCCACTTTTTGTCGCACATGTGACAAGGAGTCAGTCCGTTTCTCATGGAATAGCATATGAGAATGTTCTATTTGGCTGTCATTTTGTCAAAGGTTTAGCAAGAAGTTATGACGTGTTTCACAATAAATGACCCAGTTTGTTCCTGCAATGGAGGAAAAAAATTCCAGTGATGCTTAAAGCCTCTTTGGTTTGAAAAAAAAAAATAAAACGGTGATAACTACTTGAGCATTTCCTTTGTTCAAATGAAATTTTACTAGGTTAGTGTTAGGTTCCCATTACAGTGCTGTCAACAGTAACATTAGCAACCTTGACACAGGGTGTCGAACATTAGGCATACCCTAGTATCCATAGGAAATAAATTTGTGCTTTCATTTGCCTTACAAGTTCAGCAGGAGCAAAATTTCTGAGAAATAAGATATAAATATGGTGTGTTCAATAATGGTTTGGATAAAAAATTTTGAAAAAGTTTTTGCTAATATTACTATGTTGCAAATGTTATGTATTCTTGACAGCAAACCATACCTAGTCAGGTGAGGTGACAGATTATGGATATTTGCCATCCTGAATATGTTAGTTTCAGACAGGTAGATGCTATAAAATTGATCATGAAAGGGTATGAATACATTCACTATTTTTCCAGTGAGATGCATTTATTGTGTGCTAATGTTACATGCGAAAAGTTTGACAGCATTGCAAATAGTAACATTAGCAACATCAACAGCAGAAAATTAACCATTTTCACAATTAGATACAAGTGCAATCCTGGTAATCATTCATTCATGGAGCATTCATACTATTCCCTCTGTCTTTGTGGATTTCAGCTGCAGTTTTCAGTTTTGTGTGATTTTTGGCAGCAAAACATAACATAAGCATCTAAATTCAATTCTGGAGCATAAACTACCCAAAACAGAAACATAGATGGCAGGTTTTTTAATGTATCAATGGAAAGGGTCAATATGCTGTCTAGAATAAATAGTTAATTAAACAGAAGTTTTCATACGATAGAGAATATAGTCATATTTGAAGAGCATTTTCTATGTGGGGAGAATTTGCTGTCAAATTTTAGTGCTTTTCAGTAATGAAAATTTTTTGTGTATTGTATTGCACAAGCCTATGAGCTTCATTTAAGTTTTTCTATCTCACTAGCTGGTCTAGATGATAACTGGAGATCAAATAGGTTAATAAACATATTATCTCATTTTTATTTATCACAAAGAAACAGGTCTATCTTTTGGATCAGTTAATGTGAAACATATCTTATGCGAAAAGAGCTGTCCAGGTAGAGGTAGAAAATTTATTTTGAAAATGCCTGTTTAATGGAGAATGTTTAGAACCATCACAATTGTGCCCTCGAATCATATAAATTTACACAAATGGCTCTTTTGGCTGTTTTCTTTATTTTGTAACAAGTTTTCTTCAATGGTTGTCACTACAATGCTCCGACCCAGACAGGTTGGCATGTCAGCCATACAGGGATCAGTTGTGTAGGCCTACAGGTGCATTCATACTCATTGAAAGACTAATAATCGACAGAAAATTGTTGCTGATGTACATATGTTCCTGTGCCTTTTATGTCATTGTAGGCACCACAACTCTATTCAGAGTCACGACTAATAGGGCCACAAGTACCTAACCTGAAAAAATATTGGAGTCACACACGAGCAAGCCTAGTGTGTATTTTATCAATAGACAGTAAATTCATTTTTTATTTCCATTTGTTTTGTTGGTGGCTACCCTAGGGATTCTTTGGTGGTTTCAGTTCCTCTTGTAATGCATTATAATTCAGGGAATAATTTAGTATTCAACTCAGTTTTGTGTAGCAGTTTTGAGAATTTTTTTTCCTTCTATAGTGTAAAATCACTGAAAACCCTATGGTTATGCACACAAAAAAGTGCTATACATTTTTGCATTGCTAGCTTGTGTAGCAAATTGGGATGCGGTATGGGATAAATTATCCCTTGTAATTTGGGGAGATTAAAAGCTAATATTGCTTGAGTTCATTGGTTAAACTGAATGGTTTAGTAATGATTGCAGCTATACTTTCATTGCATGCATAGGCGTAGGAGCCCAAGTTGATTTGGGGGGGGGGGGGCTGTTATGACTTGCCCGAAAAATATAACCCAAAATTTTCGTGCACTTTACGTGCCTTCGACATGTTAATGTACATATCATACAGGCATGCATCGGTTATCACACGGCATGCCAATTACATACAATAATTTGCTGTGTTACTACCTTCCATATTGGTTTTAATTTTTGCGGAAGTCGTTACAATAAAAATGATAATAATCATTGGTGTAGCAGGATTTATCTCATGGGGGTGAGGGGTAGGCATTATGTTGTGTGATAGCTGGCCTGGGGAGGGGAGGGGTTTCCCCTCCCCTTAGAAAATTTTTGAAAAATTAGGTGTCTTTACATGCAATCTGGTGCCACATATGCTCCCTTTGAAGTAAAGTTTGTGTTAAACCATTTATGTAATTTAGGTACTAAAAAATCGGTATCACCAATTCTTTAAAAAGTTTCGAAAAGTAAAGTGTCCTTACATGCAGTCTGGTGCCACGTATGCTCCCTTTGAAGTAAAATTTGTGTTAAAACATTTACGTATTTTAGGTACTAAAAATAAATCGGTATCACCTCCTCCTCTTTGAAAATTTTTGAAAAAGTAGGTGTCCTTACATGCAGTCTGGTGCCAAATATGCTCCCTTTGAAATAAAATTTGTTGTTAAAAATTTACGTACTTTAGATAGAAAAAATCGGCATCAGTGAGGGTGGGGCATGGTCCAGTAGCCCCTCAAATCTGATAATCATAATATCGAACCATTAGAAACACACTGGTGAATTGATAACGAATATACAGGTGCTAGCGCAATTCAAATCAGAACTTTTAATTGCCAAGGAAGTTTTTTTAAACTATTGATTACCTCTAGCTACATCATTGCATTATTTTTCTTTCAGTAGGTGCCCGAAAAATTCTCAGTCCATTGCCCGAATTTTCACAGAAAATGCCTATGATTGCATGCCATCATGTGGATGTGTTGTTCACCCAATGTTGCCTGATAAGTTTATAACTCAAAGATCTTGGGAAATGTCAGGCAGATCTTCCATTCTTCAACCTACTCCCCCTCCCCTCCCCCCCCCAAAAAAAAAAAAACCTTTTTAACCTCCCAACATTTTAAACATTTACAGTACAAAGAAATAAAGGTAAGTTATGCATGCCACAATAAGAGGACATCTGTCAAATTTCTATCTACATAATGTTGAAAGCTGTTGAGTGTTTCTGCTTGGGGTGTGAAAGGACAAAAAATTTCAATTAGAGGTTTTTGCAAAGCAGAAGTGTAGCCACAAAAATTGTGTGGGGGTGCTCCACCATTTCATGGGGGATTTCAGATGTGGAACCACCTTATACTTATATACATTTTTTTCAGTCTTGGACCTTCTTGTCAGGGACATGGGGGGGGGGGGGGCAAAAGAGTGTTACTACTTTTGTAAAGTACAAATACTATTCAGATGTTAATTTCAGCATTATTACAGTATTGTAAGTATTCATTCTCTCCTTTAAAATAATTAGTAAGAGGAAAAGATTTATGAATACTTTTTTTAATTCTTCTCTTTGTTTCCACTTCTCACTTTGTGTATTGCATAACTTAATAAATTACTTTTTGCCCTTTAGTACCGGTATGCTTTTCATTTGACTTTGCCATACTTTGTTATACTTAAATGTCAGTTACTCATACATTTTGTTGAGATATTGGAAATGAAGAAGATAAGGAATATACTGTATGTAGTGTAATTGGAACTTTCAAAGAGCACACAAGAAATACAGGTGCCTGGACATGGAAAGATGTAGCCTAGTTTAATTACTACTTCAGTGGTTATTTACAAATTATTAACAATAAGTGGTATCGCCATGGTGACAATGGACTATGTTGAACTTTTCTGCATAGAAACGGAAAAATCATGAACGTTAAGTCTTGAACATTAGATTTGTGATGTTATAAAATGATACAAGGAACAGTTAAAAGTACATGAAATGATGAATTATTACACAGTTTAAAAAATGTAGCTATTAAAAACAAACTTTCATTTACTGCTCTTAAAATACAATTTTTCAACATTCTGCCTTTGCTACATCCCAGTTATAAACATTGCAATATTAATCCTGAATGTTGATTAACAAAATCTTTTTGTATTTAATGGTATTTATGTTTTTGAGAGAAAATGAAAAAAAAAAGGTAAGACCATGCATGGAGTGATGCACAGGAAAACAGTAATTTGTTTTAAGAAATGGACAAATGTATTATTTTTAAGAAAACTGTGCAAATGGCAAAATTTATAAGATGAAGATTGCTCTCATTATTACAATGCAAGAAAATTATCATGACTTTATCTAATTTGCACATTTTTCGTCAGTTTGCTGTATTTCACTGCATAAAAAAAGATAGTTTTGTGTAGTCTGTTCCCCGGTGAGCATTAACTGCATGCACAACACAAATTTGAAATAATTGAGTAAAAGCATAGTATTTTGTTGATGTTTGCTTACAGTCATGGTTTGAATTGCCTTTGCAGAAATTATGTGCTTTGTATTAATTGCATAAAATCTGGTGAGCTATACAGTGATGTTCAATGGGGCATAGAGCCAGGGTTATAGCTCTAGTCTTAGAAAAGACTTGCTGGAACGCTCCTGCCCCCCAATCCCCTCGCTCCCCCAAACTATGTTGGAAATGATGAGGTCAATTGGGGTATACTGTTTTCTTTGGAACACAACAGTGTACTAGGGGGAGGGGTTGCATTAATACCACAGAGATACCTGGTATAATGGTAGGAGGTGCATTTTCCAAGTTTTGACCAAAACTGACTTGGACAAGACTTGTTGGAGTACACCCCTACTCTTCCTCTCCCCTGTGCCATGTTGGAGACAAAGTCAACTCAGACAGCACCTTTTTCTATGGGACACATTTTACAAATCCCTAGTGGTAGTCAGCAACTTCAAGCATTGGCTAGAGTCGGCCACCACTGCAGGTCATAGTAGATGCATCACCTGTATACAACATTTGCTGTTTATGGTATGATATGATGATATGATATACATTACAGATGCATGCTTTATACAAAGCCTCTGTAGATATCCGCATCAACAACAATGTAACAAACTGAGTCAACAAACAATGGCAACCCCATGAACAAACCATCAATATAGAAAGGAAAGCTACCATCAACATCTGATTTTACATTCAGTTGTTCCACAATTTGACAAGTCTTCTTTCAAAAGTAGTAACCGAGTCAAATTTCACGACTGTCGGTGGAAAACTATTCTATTCATTAACAACGGTATTTTTCAAAGCAAATTTTTTACAACATGAGATAAGATATTTAACAAGTTAAAAAAGAGTGACCTTGTGAGGTAACTCTTCTAGCACTACAACTCAACATATTAGAAGTGACCTTTCTGTCATAAATGGTAGAGGGTAGGCCACATGTTGCCAGTACTGCTTAGTATATGTAGCTATGGTCTTTGCATTATTAGTTTTTGTGTTATATGTACATAAATAGGCAGAACTGCTGAGGTAGTTGACAGCTGTGTATGTTTTAATAGTATGCCATATAATAGCAGTACTAAGGATATTGTATCTGACAGTGAAATGGGATCTACGTGCTCAGCTGGAGCTTAAGAAACAAACTTGCCCTGTTGAATAGAACCTTCCATCTTTCAACTCATGAAATTATTCATGACTCATGAACATTCATTATTTATATAGTGTAGCTTACAGAATGCTCTATAGCCTACATAGCTGGCACAACTGGTCAGTATTGGAACAGATGTGTCTTCAATTATATAGCAGCTGAGTTGGTTATGTTCACTCAAGGGTAAATTGGCAGAAGATTAATGGCATAATAATCGCTGATATTCTTTTTTAGCATCTGTAATTCAGAACGTACTTTTTGACTCCCAAAGAGGAAGAGACTTCAACTCTTGTCTCTAGAGTCCTTTGTTGGATTTCACCACTATAAAGCACCTGTAGTACTCAGTGGCCTTTCATGTCAAAACAACTTAAAAATCTTACAGTGTTCATGTCCATACATTACTGTTATGAGAGCCTAATGCAATTTAGTGGCTCCGAGTTAATCCATACACAGTGGAGTTGCTTGAGCCCAGCACTGAAGATCATATGTCCATGTCCATCGAGAGGGTAAACTAATGTTCATGGGAACCTCACTGGAAATGGATTCCATTAAGGCCCCCTCCCCCAACTTGTGCTACCCCTCCCTGTCCTACCTTTCAAGTTGAAGCATTTTAAACAACTTTGAACAAAAGTGATTAAGAAACTATTGGGAAGATTTGTTTATAGTCTTTTACCATGCAACCATAGAAATGTGTTTGTCAATGGCATGGAAGCCTAAATATTTCTTTTACTTTCGTGAAGTCCCTTAATGCCACTACATGAAAACCAAACTTTACTCTCAAAGGTATTGTGCTCCCTGAAAAAGGCTGCTGAGTGTGACACAATGACTTAACTGTTTCACAATAAATTTTGATATTTTTCACTACATGGAGTCGAATGATTGTATACAGAGATTCGAGACTAAAATTTCAGTGGTTTCATTTTAAGTCTACAACTTAAACAGAAATATATAATAGATGTTTACGTATGAATTAATAAGTGCTGAAACCAAAAATTGGCCTTGGTGCCAATTTGGTTGACACACTTTTGGCCTTGGGGCCCCCTTGATTTGCCACCATGCCCTATCAAGTTTCTGTCAACCGAAGGCCATTTGGTCTTGCCCTTTTCTGTTCTTACTGCAAGCCCCTGATATTGAGAGGAAGGACTTTTGTTTTTGGTGGAGGTCAAATGTCATCTGGGGTCAACCATCAGAAGTCAAACTCCAAAAAATCTTGTCAAAATATCTCAAGGTACAAAGTACGATTAGTCTTTATACCTAGCATGTAGATGCAGTTACATGGAGGGGAAGGACCCCAAAGTTTTTGGTGGAGGCCAAAGGTCATCTGGGATCTACAGGGATCTTGCAAACTCTGAAAACCTTATTAAACACAATGTCTGTAGGTAGGAAGCATCGTTTCTCTTCATCCTTAACATGTAGATACATTATATAAAGAACAAAACAACCTGTTGTTTTTGGTGAGCATCAAAGGTGATCAAGGGTCATCACAGATCAAACTCTGAAAACCTTGTTGACATGATATCTCAGGGTAGGAAGCATGGTTACTCTTGTGACTTGGCATGTATGTATGCTTTGTGTTGAGAGGAAGAACTTTGAAAAGCTTACATAATAGTAACAAAAAGCGTGTATACTTTATATCATACTACTTAGCATGTGAATGTATTGTAATAAGAAGTGCTCTGCTGTGTTTGGTAGAGGTCAAAGATCATCTAAGGTCACTACAATGTTTTCATCTGAAGAACTTGAATAACAGCTAGATATTTTATGCTTGGAAGCTTGAAAAACTAGTTTAACAAACTTAATACAAAAATACTGTGTTGCAGTTGATGATGTTTTGGAGTTTGGTGGAAGGTCATTTCAGGTCATCAGAAGCCAAACTCTGAAAACCTTGCTTAATAGCATGGTGTCTCAAGGTAGACATTTCTCAGATGTGGAGAGTGGATGCATCATCACATTGGTCCTAAATATTGTAGGGCCTCTAGTTCTGGATAAAGCTGAAGTCTAGTGAAATGAAATCATCAAAATTTCAAAGGATTTTTGCATTCTGGTTCCTTCTTTACTATTTCCTTGTAACGCTCTTTATTACTAGGTAAATTTCACTTGAACAATTAAACTGATTAATTGTTTTTAGTAAAGGGGCCCTTGATGTGCTAATCCAGCTCAGTAGACTAACAGTATATGTAATGAAAGGTCCAGTGGAAAACAAAGAATTACTTCCATGGCATGGATTTGCAATCTTAATTGATAATTTAAGTTAAATAATACTTTATTGGGATAGGCAGTTTTACTATACTGTATAGCTCATACAGTGTGAAGGTCTTAAATAAACTAGGGTACCAATAGTGTGACTTGAGGTCAAATTTCAGAATCCCCTTTATTGGTTAAAATACAAAATCTTGATAGAGTACGCTATGATCGTGTACAGGAAAAGAGTAATAAACAAAGTTTAAGTAAAAATGAATGCAAACAATGCCACAGTCTGCCAAGATTTACGATATTTTCTCACCATACTCTATTCAATTGCTGAAATGGGAAAAGTTTTGGAAATTTAGTTCATGACAAGAAAGTGAAACTGCACACAAAGTGGCATCAAGGTTACTTTTCTATACAGGGCTGAAATTTAACACGCGTCCTATTGTCTGAGATAAATACAAATTGCATGAGACAACCACTTTTCTCTCTTTGAGCTTGTCGGAAGGACAAGTAAATTTTATTTGTAATTGAACAGTTCACTACATCAGCAAGAAATGTCATAAAAGTCTCCTTAAGAAGTGGTATCGAGACAACAGTATGGACTGTCACACTTCATAAAATAAAAAGAAAAAGATCATTGGAAAGCGTACAGAATTTAAAATAAATGTTTATTTACTATGGCAACGATGTGGAATGCAATTGTTCATCATTTCTTTGTCACTTTCATTCAGCCTACCAAACAACATTTCGCAAAATCTTCGTATGTTAAAACTTGTCAAGAGTTATTATCAATACCATTAGCAGTGTTGTAATGAGTCACTTAATTTTGCAGTCAAGTCGAGTCATTTACTACTTTCAATGTGACTCAAGTCATTGTATTATTTCTATGAGGAAAATTGTGATACAATTGCTCAGGAGTCATTTCCCTTTTGAAAATTAATGACTTGAGTCGTGACTCTTACAACACTGCCAATTAGGTGCTCATTCAAGCATTTGTCAATAGCCCTAAAGGTTGAAATTTGATAGCAGTTTATCTCAGATTAAACTGAAAGGTGATCTAACCTTCAGTGACCTGTAATTTGATCCCTTTTTGCCAGTTCTAATTACAGGTCAGAATTTGTTGTTTGTTATAAGGTAACACCCCCCCCCCCCCATGCTTGGCTACTGTTGTACCAGAATAATCGTCAAAGCTTTCAACAAAGCTGCTAGCCCATTGGAAGAGTTAATTGAAGTAATGAAGCAGTGGTCGGATACTTTAATTGGGAACAGAAGTTTTCCTTTAAAAACTACGGTAGCTATGACTGATTTCAGCAAAGGCAACTTTTGCCTCATGAATATTTCGGACAACCAAAATTTGGTTTTAGTTTGTTGGACAACCTGAAAATTTTCTTTAAAATCAGGCCTGAAGAGTGACATTAGTCTTCAGTATCAAGTTTAAGGTCATGCATCACATGCTAGGTCCAAGTGTGTGACAGAGTCAACACATTTGATAAAAAGACAATGCATAACTAACAAACTGACTCTGTCCTAGAAAATTATCAGAAGGATTTGCAGTTAAATTCTATTGAGATGGGAAAAACACGTTTTGTCGCTTCCTACTCATTGTGAAGGGGAACAGTGCTTTGCTTAAATTTGTTCCCCAAGGCATAGGGGTAGGAAGCTGTTCTCAACTAGGGGCTGAGCATTGTTTTTCAGACCGCTGTCCTGGGGGAGGTGTCTTAGGGGAGGGTAGAAAATTTGTGAATATTTGAGAGTCCTTATAGATGCAGTTTGGTGCAATATATTGGGCAATTTTAAGGAAAATCCAATTTTGTGACAATTTTTTAAAAAGGAAACAAATAAGGGTTTTTTTTCCATGAATTGGGGGACAGGCAGAAGCATACTTCTGCCCCACTACTTTTTTTGACTGGGGGATTATGCCTATGCCCCATGGTGAATATTAATTTCTTCTCTACAGATCATGCAGTACTACTCCCATGCATGTTGTTCAGTTAAAAAGAAAACATGACAAGCTTTCTATAGTCTTAAAGGGGCTTATTGAGTTGGTTCACAAAATTCATGATTTTTTTGTCACACCTGTTGAGATTTCTCACATCATGATGGTAAATGGTTAAACTGAAATTGGAATGATAGGGTAAATAATGACTAAAATCATTTCTTTCAAACTCTTGACGAGACACTTTTTACATTAGGTATAAATCATATAATCATAATAACAATTACAGCAACAACAATAGTACAAAAGTTGTCTGTAGCGATGTTTATACTATGTCGCACACTGCTTCACAGGAATAAAATGAAAATGTAATGAAAGCAAGAAAAAATACTTCAACAATAAAAAGTAACATGACAACACATAAACTACACAATAAATATAAAACATAAATTAAAATTGAAGTAGAAATAACGGTGGAAATTAGACCAGAGATCATGGGCATAAAACAACAATTCAAACATAAAAAAGAAATGTTTAAGCTTAAAACTCATAAAAAATCATATGCAACCTATGTTCATGAAAACTACAGTTTCTTACATTTTCGGTAGGTAAAGGAAGTGATACATAAGTAAGGCTAATTAGAAGCGTTGTCATGCAATAATTTCCTTCAAACTCATCAGAAAATAGTGGATATCAATTCAATGAGCCCCAATAAGAAAAATCTTGAAGTAAAAAAGAGGTTATTTGCCCTTTTTGTGTGTTGAGTTTAGGTGGTTGTTGGTTCTGTTTCAGACTGGTAACATAAATTATAAATGAGTGTTTTTATGCTGATTTGAGTCTATACATGAAAGTATTTTATGTACTCTACCCCATACACTATTGCACCGGCCCTCCAGAATATGAAATACATGTTGGCAGTTTGCTCCTGGACCAGCTAAAATTATTCCAGAAAGGCCTTGAGGAGGGCAAAAAATAACAAATATTGCCCTCCTTCCTAAAAAACTGCCAATACAAACAATAAAAACAGCTCCCTAGGACCTCAAAATGAACTTTTATGGGGAGTGGTTTTTTCCCAAAACATTTGCAGTGGCTCCTTTGTAAAAGATTAAAATTGGTACCCTGCGGTACATACGGGTAAAATACTCCATCACCCTCCACATTGTAGGGTTTACGTGGCCAGTGAGCTACAACTGGAAAAAAGGCCGTGGCCGGCTCGACTTGAACCAATTGGTTGGAAACTGGGCTGTTAAACCTCATCTAACTAACTATTGTAGGGTTTATGGCTCTTAAAATTTCATATTTCTTGCATTCATCCATGAGCAGCTTTACACTGGATAAAAGTAATACCTCATATTTGTACCATGCAGTACATACTGCTTTGCTAAATTTGTAGCCCATTTCATAATTTGTCTCATAAGTACAGTATCACTGAATGGTTGGTTACCTTGGATACCAAACCTTTCCACATTTGTTGACAATATCATAAACTGTGGCAAATATTTGAGTTGTTTTGTAAAGTAAACAGTAACAGAACCTCTTTAGATTTTGCACAAAAAAGACAAAAGCTGTTTAGTTTAAGGCAACCAGTAAAAGTGAAGCCTTTGAGGCAAATAGCCTGCACAGTAATATACACATACAGTAGTCAACATGCACAGCCTATAGCATTATTTAAAACTCAACTTGAGCAAAATTTCATTTACAAGTCTTAAAAAGCAAGAGTCTCAAAATGCAGCTTCTCAAAAGTTGGAGGAAGGGGGGGGGTGAGAGAATGGGGGGGAGGGACATTGTAAATTGTGCCACCCTAGAAGCAAGGGATCTGGGGATTACTTAAGGTTCCTGGGAAACTTAAGGCTTACTTAAGGTTCCTGGGAAACTTTGGAGGCCAGATGATCTGTGATATAACATCAAGCATTCACGTACAATTTTAATCCATTTTTGTTTACACCATTTTCAAGTTCAATTTTATTGAATCAGCTATATTGCAAGCTATGGAATCAAATATGTGCTTACTGGCTTGTTAGGGTTCCGGAAAAAAAGTGAGTGGGACAGTCCCCTCCACTTCAGAAGTGGGGGACTTCCCCCTCCCCCATCCTCTGCCTGTTGATATCCATACATTAAAACAGAGACAACGTTAGAAACGGTTGATGAACTTTTAAAGCTATTTTCTTTTTCATATGTTATAACATGCTTTTTGCAAATAAGCTAAGAAGTCATGTAATGGAAAGTATCATCACATGCATGAAATTTTCAATGTTGGAAATTTACACCATTGTTGGTAGGAGAACCCCTAACAGAATGGTGACAAAGAAAGAAAGTTTTTATTATCGTGACAAATTAAAATTTCTTGTTTGAATAGTCAACTTTCCTTTCTATTTGTAAATGAGTAATATAACGGAAAGTCGACTTTCCCTTTACATTCTTCATTTATAAATAAGTTTCTAGTTTACTCTGCAGTTCTTTGCTTTCATTATGTAACTTGGTCAGTGAAACAATAAATTATTAACAAAAGGACTTCTTTGTAAGGTTAGGATGTAAAGTCAGCAATAAGTTGATGACCTGATACAACATGCAGCCTTTTACTTGCAAAGAATTTGTGACCAAGTAACTGATCAAGTTAGAGTTAGATGAGGTTTTACGGCTCAGTTTCTAACCAATTGGTTTAAGTCAGACTGGTCACTGCCTTTCTTCCAGTTGTGGCTTACTGGCTTGTTTTTCCTACTCTATTGCTTATATATGCTGAGCACCAAGCACAATGGCAGTAGGTTCCATTTTTGAAGTCTTCAGTATGACCCGACCAAGAGTTGAACCCCAGATGTTCCGGCTGCAAGTCGGATGCTCAAACCACTTTACCATGCTGTCGGTCATAGTAACTGATCAAGTCATACAACCTTATTGTTGTTATATTGTGGTGACTTTTATAAAAAGCAAAATGCCATAGAATATACTGTAGTATAAACTAGGGATGTTGCAGAGGATAATTTAGGTTATAAGTACCATACCCACCTTTGATAAATAAAGAGGGGAACCCCTTCCCCTTAGTGAGTAGAAAGTATAATTATAAAAATCACAGATTCTTCAAAAGGGAAAGATATTTTGAGATATTCAGTCAAGTCATTCAGATCTGTTCGGAATTACTGTGTGGAATCAATAAAGGCACATTACATGACAGGCAGGCTGGTAGTACCACATTTACAACAAAAAAAATGTTGCAGAGGCATGTACTTGTAACGGTAAGAAGAGAAACATCTAGGGATGTAATATTGGACATATGTATAATTGCATTCTTGCAGTGCAATCAGATTGTAAATGCAATTGCAGTATGTGTTCAGATTGATCAAAACTTCAATATTTGATTCTTGCCAAAGACAGAGGAATCTATATCTATGGTGATGTGTGTGTGTTGGTAAATATGTGGCTGTACTTCACTTGCAAGGGTATCTTGAGAATGGTAACTGTAAGGGAGCTCATGCTTGGCAAGTGGACGGCCATATTTAATAAGTAGATGATCTGTTTTTGATGCAGGTCAAAGGTTATTTGGGTCCTATGCCATTTCACCCTTAGCATCCTTAGCTAATAATGCCAGTACAATTGAAGAATTTTTTGCTAGTTTGCCCACTTACAGTTCAGAAACTGTATCAGAGTTGGAAAGGTTTGACCAATCCAGGCAATAGCCGCTTTCGGGTGAAAAGGATAATTGATAATAAATTGGGGGGGGGGGGGGGAGTTTGCTTGGCTCAAAACAGGAATATTTATGAGTACTTAGTGTCTACCTCTTCACAGCCATCGATATTTTTAAAACGTGTGATTCGAGACAGAGGTAATAGTCTACACACATAGAGCGAAACACAAGGAACCTTCCACTGCGTGCTAATGAACACAAGTACCCAGCATGATCCACTTGCACACACTTGTGTGGAAAACCATGCATGCAACTTGCAGCTATGTGGAGTCTATAAATTAAGCTCAGGACAAAGAGCTTAGCAAAATTGCTCATTATCTCAAAAACGGTGCTGTGGACTACTAAACACTGCTTAATTGGCTTTTTTGTTCTCTTACATACAAAGTTTCTAATTTATGCTGGTATTTCTTTTTCCAGGAATGGATAAAATTTTCCAGGTCGTTCTAAACGTTTGTCTCAGTTGAATTTGAGCGGTAGGTTTTCATTGCATTATGGGAGAAATTTAAGAATAGTGCCACCCATGGCAAGATTTCCCTTGATCAGGTGAAAATTTGTTTTCACCCAAAAACCATTATCTCCGGGACGGCCAGATGATAGGCAGGTAACATGCTCTGGTTTGAGCAGAGAAAGGGTCGTATAACAGGATCTGATGCACATTCAGTCATTACAAGATCCTGACAACTGTTGGCAAAGAAGGAAGCTGACAACACTGCCCTTCTTAAGAGGCTTCTGGGTTACACCCAGCTCAACACAAATTTGCCTGCACTGAATTATGGCAGAGAGATGGCGGACGAAGAAAAAAGGGCGTATGTTCAAATTATGAGAGCAAGTGGGCACAACTTGGATATGAGGGATAGTGGACTTTTTGTGCAACCAGATCAGGTCCACTTGGCAGCTAGCCCAGATGGATTGGTCTACTGCAAATGTTGTAAGAGGGGGTTCTTGAAATAATGTACCACACATTGAAAAGATAGACAAAGGTTCTACACTTCAGAAGTCACATCCATATTATACCCAAGTGTAATGGGAGTCACCAACACCAGATGGTGCCATTACTTTGTTTATTCTAGACATGGAAGTCTTAGGATCCGTGTGCCTTTTGATGAAGAAAGGTGGACAGAAATAAGGGTAGTATCCACATTCTTTTTCATAAATCACATGGCCAAGGAATTTGTGAAGCAAACCCTTTCTGCCAATTCAGTTCCAGAACAATTAACAGACAAGGATTTTCTGGTTTGAGCAGTTTAATCTCTTTTCTGATGCACACAGCACATAGCAGAGACTACAGTTTTGTCAATGTTTAGAAGTAACACTGCCATCTATGCTATATTGTTGAATTGTTTCTGAAAGGCATGAAGGATATTTTGTTAGGCAGAAGGAAGGGGGAGTTGGCTGGGCTGTTTTTCCAAAAAAAATAACCCAGAATTGCAAGAGAAGAAAGTTAAAGTTAAATATCTCAACAGAGAGACAGAATGTGATTCCAGTGAATATATTCTGTATAAAGAATATTTTCTTATATATTTGTCTGTGGCTATCAAAACCCTATTTTTCCAGTTGAAAGTTTAAAACAATCATTAACTAATGAAAATGGTTTTGACTGATAAACCCTTACACCTAAGGTACCATTGAAACTCTTGCTGTACAAGACTGCACAATTTATCTTTTACAGTATACTCAGAGTAGCAATGAATTTGAAGGGATGAGTGATCAGTGATCTGTTTGTAATTTTCATACTTCCTGATTCATCTTGAATGATATGATTTAAACTTTGGTGTGGACAGTATGGGTGGATAGTATTTGTTGTAAATATTATCATGATCTAGTACCTTATGAACTTCAGGATGGTTGAATTATTTTGTTCAGCTGGAGGCAGGGTATGGGGATGAGGAACAATTAATTTCAGTCCAGTTCAATTCAAATTATTTCTCATATATACATACTCATCAGGTGGTAATGAGGGATGAAAGCTAAGTTTGGAGGTGGGGAGGGTGGGTTGTGGTTCATACATATTAATGTAATACAAACAAACTTTATTCTTACAGTATCTAATTAGAAGAACTGAACAGAAGAATTGTGAGAACTGTCATTTTTATTCTCTCAGTCTTGTACATAGCATATAGTTCATCCCAACCAGCTGTCTTTGGAATTATTTCATAAAGAATACCTTTAAGGGACGTGCTGTTAAATGAGACAAGAGAAATTACCAATTTTGCAATAAAAGATTCCAAACTGCTAAAACTGTGGCAAACAAAGATTTTGCATATGAAAACTACATTTGTCCTTAATCTATTTTGAAATCCATTCTCTTCTGTCATTTTATTGAGTCAAGGTTAGAAGCTTTCAGTACCAAAACTAACTCTTAAATCCATGGTTAGATTTCCAGCACTTTTGTTACTCTTATGGCATACAAAGAAAATAGCTTTAATCATTATTAAACCATTCATTCTCACCAATAAACTCCAGCAATAGCCTTATCTCCTGAAAATATTGTTCATTACAGGAGATACGGAAGTTACATCGTTTGAATTTCTGAGAGTTTGGGCCAACAGATTATTCTTGGGCAACAAATAACTGAATTTCTTTCTGTCTGAATTTTATTTCTTGAAATGAAAGCTACTGTGCTGCCTTATTTTGAATTATCTATAATTCTTTATTCATAAATATTGGTTTAAAAGAAGTTATGAAACTTTTCTGTAAAACAAACACAATATTTCCCTTTAAACAACATGGCTAAAGATGTCTGCAAAGTAACAATGCTGATGGTCTGCAGTATCTTGGTTTGTCTTCAAACAACACCCGATATTCACTGTATTGTTATAATTCCATACACAAAGTATGAAAGTTCATGTACTGTAGGTGATATGTGTGTTGATTTGAGACTGATGGCCACAAATTTGTCATGTCTGGGAGGTAGGTGTGAGCCCAAGTGAAAAGATCATGGCTAGCAATGTGGCCCACCCAATGGAGTAAAAGGATTGTGCATGATTCATGTATGCAAAATTATCGAGCAAAACAGCACTTCATAATACTTCATTTTACCCTGCTTTAATGGCGTTAGCCGCAAGAGGTTCATCCTGAAGCCATCTGATCTAAGCAGGGAGCTTAATTCCCCTGCTTGGTCCTTGTAGAAGACTCGAAAAAAAAAGACACTTATAATGCCCCCTACTCAGTATGGAACTTGTGAGAAAAAAGTGGAAGAAAATAACTATCATGCTGAAATTAGTTCTCTTAAAGATTCAATGGCTGATCACAAGGTTTTTGGCACATGGAAGTGCGAAAAATGGAAAACACCAAAGAAAATCACTTAAAACATTAATTTACTATCATGTGTAAAACACAACAAAAAATGTATGCATATACATGATTTCAAAGTTATCAGTTACTTGCCAAAAATCAAAATTGGAAACTATTTTGTGTATGAAACTTCAGAAATATCATGTAATAAACCATCATTCAAAAAACAAAACCTTCCAACTTCCCATACAAAATTAGAATATTCTTATACAAATTATATTATAATTCTGTTTGTTTGAAACTAGAGGTGGGTGAAAGCTTACAGGGGCAGCACAAACGACCAAAATATCATCAATGAGAAGCACCAGTTGGATAGCTAATGTTTCATTCAAAACTGCAAACCATTTTAGTCTTCCAGTTGCTCTTTCAACGTGGATTCGCCATTAGCAGCCTTTTTAGTTTTTGCTACATCCTCTGGAGTTTGCTGCTTGCAGCCTTTACGTGGAGGTAGGAGACAAGTTTTGCCTGTCTCAGTAGAAGATCCTCTTCAGTCACGAAACCCCTGCCTTCCAGTATGATGTCACCAGGATCTACGAAATTGAGAAACTTTGACTGATGAGTAATTGCCACATCTGATGCTCTCCCTCCCCAGGCTTTCGAAAAAAAGGAATTCATCCGATTTGGGGCTATACCCACCAAAAAGTTGACCATGTGGTACTTCTTGTAGTCAGACCATGTAAAGGCTTGAATTTTCAGATTTTGAGGTCTTTCAATAAAGATTTCCAAACAATCAATTGAACATCAAAGTGATGGATACTTTGACTTTAGACACTGTGGGATTGTCTTTGTCACCACTTCTTTGTCTAGCCAGAATATCAATGGCTTTAACTGCATATGCTTAGCTAGGAATCCTGCATTAAGCAATCAAAATGTATTTAGGAACTTACTGTATCATGACCACCAGAACTAACTAAACAACAAAACACTGATCATATGAAAATACATTTACCATAGAGAAGTACATCAAAATACAAGCACATTATTGCTCAAAAAGGACAACATAGACAGTACAGTACCTATTTATATATTTTTAGTCCCAACTTTAATTATTAGTAGTTTGGGATGAACATTAACAGCAGTCAAATAAGAACTAGTTAGCCTTTACCAATGCAAAATTATATGACGTGCATTAAAACACAAATTTATATATCTAGCTTTAAATTTATAATGCAGTAGATTATCCTATTGGCTTCATTTACAGGAACACACTGGCACTAAACCTGCATTTCGCAAAATCCCCTATGCCAAAACTTGTCAAGACCAATAAGGTGCTCATTCAAGCATTTGTCAATAGCCCTAAAGGTTGAAATTGGATGGCAGTTTATCTCAGATAAAACTGAAAGGTGATCTAACCTACAATGACCATAAGTAATTTGATCCCTTTTTGCCAGTACTAATTACAGGGCAGGATTTGTTGTTTGTTGTAATCTAAACCCACAGTGCTGGGATACTGTTGTACCAGAATAGTCATCAAAGCTTTTAACAAAGCTGCTGCTTATTGGAGCATCTAATTGGAGTAATGAACCAGTGGTGGGTACTTTTATTGGGAACCGCAGTTTTCCCCTAAAAACTGCGGTAGCTATGTATGACTGATTCCAGCAAAGGTAAATTTTGCCTAATGAACATGTCAACACATTTTCTGAACAGTAGATTTATAGCTGCTTTGTAAAAAATATTTTCGTGGATATTTTACCAATCAGCCGGTTCATAGCATGCGTTTTCTGACAGCCATGATTCTTCCCGTTACAGTATGTGCACAGTTATAGATTATTTTTGACTGGTTCAGGTTTAGAACAGTATTTGACCTTCAACTAATTTTCTGTTCTAAGGCTGAACAGTTCTTGCTAGTCTAAAACCCTTTTGTGTTCTAAAATGACCTTTCACCTCCACCAAATGTTGCTGCAAGGCAAACATGTTTTCCTTTTCATAACGGAACATAAATGCCCAAAACGAGTTACAGAGTTTCCTTCGCACAGCAGCTTCACGCTTCAGTTACTACTTAAACTTGAAACACGCCATTCAACGTGAGAGCTGTGGAAGCTATTTGGACTCGACCATTTTTAAAGGGGGTCATATTTTAGTAAAAATAGATTTTATCATTCTGTGTGTATCATAACTTGTTCGAATTTTACGAAAAGTGCTTTATCACTGTAACTTTCATATTATTTTATAATCTTACCTCTTTTATTTGGCCAATATCATTCTAATATTCACAAACAACTACCTAGCTTTCCCTGTCATTAGACAATACCACCATGAACAAACAGTTTTGGAGCCAGAATCTACCTAGGAACATTTTTTAAACTGTGATTTCTCTTTCACTTGTCGATGAAAGCATATAAAACTTTATATCTATGATCCATAAACCTTAGAGACATGTTTACTGGCATTATTTCTTTACATAGGTGTAGAAAATGCAAAAATTCAGCTCCGAGTCAACAGCATGCTCTTAAGTTTCCAATCCAAACTGTACATCAGCTTTCCAGTGCCACAGGAAAACAAAGAGAATAATAAGACATTCTAGCACCTTGACCGGTGTATTTCATTTTCAACTAAAATCCGCCAAAGGTTCCACTCAACCAATAAGAATGAATTTTATACTGTTGGAAAGACGAAAGGTTACTCTGAAAGATACACTTTACCCCAGGTTGATGCGACATTCAGAAGCAAAGATATCACTGTTTGTTTGAATGAAAAGGCCAAAGTTTAGCAGTTTCAGCGAAAATTGCCATTGAAAAGGACTTCGTTTTTAGATTTTTGAATGGAAATCCGCTGAACCTTCCTGATGTTTACTTGAAATAAAACTTAGATAGAATGACAGCCTATAAATCAATCTTTCATTCTGTGCATGCCCCATGATTTTATGTTAAGTATGGGCTGAGATATTGGTAAATATGTCTGATGTGAAGCAAATACACACACAGTTAAGACATTCGCTGAAGTGGTCAGCCGGAAAATGAGCGCTATGTTCCATTATGTGACATTAGGGGAAATGCCCATTAGCCAGGATTGAAAAAAAACTCCAACCACAACTAATCCTCTTAGCAAATAAACTGTGCAGCTGATCTTCCTGGCAGGCATAAACCTCATTTTGTCTCCTGAGCACTTGTAATGTTGAAGGTCACTCATGCATGACACACAGAATAGCTGTACTGGGCCTGCATGGGAGAGTCTCTACAACAGTTGTGAGGAGGAAACCACTATTAGCAAACAAATCAATAAGGTGGCCTGATCCTACTTTCTCAAGTTGCCATTGGCAGAGAGGGTTAGAGTAGGTAATGGGAAATAGCTGTCATGGAGATACCATGTTTACAGGGTTGTTACAGTTTTTCCTCTGTCCTTTAAATGAGGTGGAATCAAAGTGGAAGCTTCCTTGTCTCTATGTGCAGAGCAACATTAGCAATAGTGTAAAGCATAGTGGTATATTACCAGTTACTGCTGATATCCAGTGTTTCAGTTCTAAGTACCAATATTTTGAAAATTATAAGCATTTATTACAGAAAACTGTAAGTTATGTTGCATGAAGTATCATTTATTTACATGATAAAAAATGCAGATTTTTAATCAAACATTAAGAACCAACTTAATCTGTGTAGGCCATAGTTATGTTGATAGTGAGTGTCAGCATTTTAGATAAATTTTGCCAGTGCTGATATAGGACTATTGTGATGGCTATCAGCCATTATGGATCACATACCAGTTATCAGTAAAACACAACTAAAATTTTAAATTTGCATGCTGCCTGAGTATATAGAAACTATCTCAACCTAATGTTCCTCTTGAATCATAATTGTAAAGGTCAAAAAGTCCAAAGAATGATGTTATGTTTGGAAACTTTCAGGTACCTAAATATGATATGCAGGGCTTGAAGAAAAAAAGAAATTTCTAGAGCCAAGTTGCTTCCTTGCTGAAAAAGGACATGGGTAATGTCATTGATTCATTTGTAAAGTCTCTTTGATCTTTAGTAGCCTGCAGACCATCAGATATGGTGCCCTTGGGTAAACAGTGGTCACCCAATTTTTAAGCCTTGGTATGGACAAAAGCATAGTGTGCACATTGCCCTACCACTGTTATAGCGGAAATCTGATTTCGCATATTTGAGAGGTTAGGTTAGATGAGGTTTAACGTCCCAGTTTCCAACCAATCGTAGAGACGACCACGGCCTTTTTTTCCAGTTGTGGCTCACTGGCTTGTTTTCCCTACTCCATCCACATATTTGAGAGAAATTGCACTGAGGGGTCAGTGCATGGTCAATTAAACAGAAGTTAAACAGAACTTTCAGGTTCCACCAAGCTAGGAGATTCAAACTGATCACAACTTCCTGTGATCAAGGAGTATGAATGGCCTTTGGGATCACTCACAGTACTCACCTCTCAGAGTGTGTCACGTAACATTAAAACCCAAGTTACACTTGGCCAGCCTAAGTGTTAAACTGGTGCCTTGAGCAATGACTGAAGTTTGAAAAGTGGTAACTTTCGAATCCCCATTCATAACTTGGGTCTGCTGTTTGCTGTAAAAGTGGTATTAGGGAGATGAACACACTATGGCAATAGAGCAGTGTTTTTAAGTTTTTGTCATTAATTGGATTGAAGCATATTGAGTGTATTAAAGCATTAATTTGTCAGCTTTAAGGCTGTTTATAAACTTTCTAAGGCTTTGTATTAATGACTTATGTTTACAAGGGTCAAAAGGTATTTTCACTGAGATACCTAAGAATCAAAGTGAAAACAAAACTTCCATGTTGTTAAGATTTATATTGCACAAATATTCTGTTCTTTCTGACCTTTTCAAGCCCCAGAATATGTTCATCACGTAACCCCTTTCTATAATTAGCCCATATGTTTTACCTACCCGCTGTGTGCAGTCATAGAACCAGGCAGATGTCATCATTTCAAAAGGGCATCAGCTTCCTGATTTTTCAAGGTGATTGGCTGAAATTTTGGCAGTATCTTTTATGCAAAAATGGTGTTTTTTCATATTTTATTTGATCTCAGTATTTGAAGGAAAGTTGGCATTGAGGCCATTTTCATGCCATGCCGCTATAATTCAATAGGCTCACTTAGCCAAAGTTCCCCGGGAAAAGGCCGTTTTCCCGGGTGAAAAATAAACAAGTATTAAGTCGCCTGATGGCTAAATCCTCCTATTGAATTCTAGCCTCATGCTATTTCGTGGCCTAAGCTTGGACTGTAATTTTATCTGCACACAAAGCAATCCTTTCATTTCACACTGGTCACTGTTTGTTGATATAGAGGATCACATTTCATTTTCACTTCTCAGTTATTTCTTTTCACAACAACATTACTTCTAGTACATCCCATTAGCAGCTCTTTTAAGACAGAGACCATGTTAATCAGGTCACTTGACACCCAAGTCAAGCTGCTTTTATAGTCAGGCACGATTATCAACAGAGCTCAGGGGGTTGACACCTAATGAATGTGCCAAGTGTAAACATTCAGTATTGACATACATAATAGTTTATTCAGTAAAAAGGGTAGTTTGCTGAAGAATCTGATGGGCTTGACATGAACTTGCTTTCTCTACCACTTACTGCCTTTATAGAGTGATAACTATGTGTACTTCTAATGCATAGTCCATTTGGCAGCCATTTTCTTTTATCACTTGGCATTTACTCTTGAACAAACATTTACCATCTTTGTATGTTGAATCTTCCTGAAGTAGGGATATCGGTAGTCTGTTAACAATTATGCTTCTAATGTATTGTCCATTGGGCAGCCATTTTCTTTATCACTAATTGGCATAAACTCTTGAACAAACAGTTACCGTCTTTGTATATATTGAATCATCCTGAAGTAGGGATTTCGGTAGTCTGTTATCAATTATTTCATGGGTTTTCCATTGACATACATGTCTTGGCATACAGGAATATCCTATTCGCAAAAATAACCTAGCCAGGGCGGGATTTGATGCTGGAATGTTAATGTGGGGCAGTGAGAACAGTGCTGGAGTGTTGAGTTGTCACATGACAGGGTGGGTTCCAAAAGCAATCCCCCATGGTCGGGACCAGAGTTAGGGCCTGAGCCATTAAGCTCTGGGAAAGTTGCAAAGATTTTGGCATCAGACACGCATTTACTTAAATCATCAAGTAGAGTTGGATGCGAATCAAGCAATTAAATGACAATTTGTCCTTTCTCTTATTTTTTTTTTATTATTTCTGTTTAATACTCCCAGATCTGGGAAACATGGAGCTAACTTTTGCTGTTTTAAGTGTATCAGGATATACATATTGTTGAAGATATGTGAAGCTATGGGGGGCTATCACATGCCACAGAAACTTTTCAAGCTTAGTATCATCTGCAACCATTAATGGGTTTCATATTTTCCATCAGATAAAAGTAGAAGAAAAATTGAATCAGTATTAGGATTTCTGACCAGGAAGTTGGAAGGACATGTTAGTAAATTGAGCTGACTTGACTAGGTTGATGACCTGTTTAAGCATTGACTATATCAGAATTACACAAATAGGTTGTGCCTTCATGATGGATTAAGTTTCAAGGAAAGCAACATTTCTGCTTTACCCTTTACTGAAGAACTGAAAAGCAACCAAGCTTGCTTTGAACTGGTTGCCTAGACAATGACATATTTCTGTAGAATGTGGTGCCTGTGTAAAATGAATAATACAGTGAAATATGTGAAGAATGTACTTTTTCTTTGTTACAGCTGGTGGGTCTGTTAATGACTTTACATGATACAACATATCTTTCTGCAAATTTTTTTTTTTTTTGGATACTTTGAGCAGATGCATGGCTTGTCATTGAACTTTAAATATAAATATAAGATTGTAAAGCCTGAGTTAACTGGTTGTAAGATGGATGGACAGTACTGAAAATAGACAGGGCTGAAATTTAACACTCGTCCGATCGTCCGAGACGAGTAAATATTGCATCGGACAACCACTTTCTCACTTTGAGCTTGTCTGATGGACAAGAAAATTTTAAAAATCTCTGTAAAGAAGAGGTACTGAGACAATGGTATGGACTGTGTCATTCATCATTGAAACAAAAGTTAAAAGAAAATGGTCATTGGAAAACAAAGGCCACAGAATTTAAAATAAACGTTTCATGATCATATTTTGTTTGTTAATTTAATTCGGACAACCAAAAAATACTTCGGGCAACCAAAATTTAGCTTCAAGGTTGTCCAATGGACAACCTGAAAATATTCTTAAAAATCAGGCCTGGTAGAAATATCCATACATTCAACTGCTTTGAATGGATAATGTTATTGAAGATGTACTTCTTGTGAAATCTAATCATTGGTCTTTCTATATATTAATGGGCATGTCATTCCCGTCAGTAGAACAGAAATTTGGCAGATTGTCACTAACTTCAGTATAGACATTACCAGAAAAGACACTATTATAAAGTATGATAGGTAGCTTGACATAAATGTTATCAGTGAGCTTTATAAAGTAGATTCACTAATCCTAGCTTCCGGCTTAAAGGGAATATGGCATCCCACCCAAACCAGGGCGCTGCTAGCAACTCTCTGCCCAAATATGTACTTATGAATAGCCCCAGAGTTTTAAATTCATTTGATAATTGTCCTTTGACTGAAATTTATTCAAACAATACAGTTTCACTCTGGTTGGTCAACAATGACTTGTACAGTCAGTTGTGTTCCCAATAAAGCGCACGCACAGTGTTCGACAATATAGCCTTGACTGAGCAATTTAAACTCACAGCAGTCTACTGTGGCTCTGTCTTAGAGGTGTACTAGACAGGTGTTTTGGTTTAAATTAGAGGAGGGACTAGAAGTTAACTTAGTAGGGAGAATTGTTACTCTCTGGGATGAGATTAAAAAGCCTTTAATGGTAGGTATGACATGACCCAAACCCACATGACCCAAACAGTTTGTATTATAGGAGCCTTAATTGTGAATCTGTGTGGTTTTGAAATATTCTGGTAACTGCAAATGCATGGGGAAAATACAGTGGTGTATGATAAAGGATACTAGCTGTCACTTTGAATTATTGGAAAAGGCTTTTTTCTAGCATACCAGCCCTGTAATGAGGTCCTGGTAAGAAAGAAGGGTGGGGGAACAACCCAGGAAAGGAGACTGATTACAGGCCAACTGTTGCATATAAACTACAAAAATTGCAAAATGCTACCCCAGCTAGACTATAACAGCAGTCTTGATTATTTAAAAAAAAAAATTCAAAGTAACATCCCTCGGGACAACTCCTACCCCTTGTACAGCATTCATGTCAGTAAGTCCATTCATGTGTTCATTGGTACAAGTATTTGAAGTTGGATTTCAGTAGAAAAGTAACCCTCCTTGTTAAAGACAGACTGTCTCTTGACATCAAAGTTTGAAAATTTGAAAGATGCAGAGTAGCTCACATTCCACACAAGGCAGAGAAAGAGTGCTTTTAGTACATTTTATAGCCTTGTATGCTCACCAGGACATGGCAAGCAGGTTTATTCCTGCACATGGAGGAGCTTCTTATGGTAGGAGCTAGAAGTTGCATAGTTGGGAGAACTGGAACTGTCTGGGATGATGAAAATTCCCCTTTAAACAACACGGTCATGTGCCTTGTATACAATTTTTACGAGCAATTTCAGAAATTGAGGTGGGCTGCCTATTGGGACTTATAAAGGATGTGTGACATCCCCTGAAAAAAATTTAGGAATAGCCCTATAGATCTAAATACAAGTACAATGCTAGAACAGGTGCTTTTATTTAAATTGGAGGGACTAGATGTAAACTTTATAGTGAGGAGAATTAATTTACTGTCTGGGAAGAGATTATGGGCCTGTAAACTAGGTCTGGCTTAGGGACCTATTTTTTTTACATAGCCTATTCATACTAAAGATAGCCTATTCATACTAAAGATAGCCTATTCATACTAAAGATAGCCTATTCATACTAAAGATCGGGGAGTACCTGAAGTGCTCAACTATTAAATGTTGCATGTTTTCAGGAAGAACTGTAAATAGGTGCCCCTGTTTGTATTAAAAAGAAGCTTTTTCTTTGGTATAGGTCAAATGTAATTTGAGATCATCGGATTGACTGAAAAGCTTGTCAATTGTTAAATCAAGCACATAAACATGTCTGAATCTTTTCTGTTGTACACACATAACATCTTTAATTACATTCAAGAAGTTATAATCTTTGCCCTTGTTAAACATGGCAATAGGTCTCATTTAATTATTAATGCAGACATTTATAACAACCCTATTAAAAATGGTTCTGATCAAAGGTCAAATTATGGAAGCATGTGAACAATTATTAGGAGAGGTAAAACTTTTGTTGATTGTCAGTGAGTGCTCATGGATCTTGAAATCTGTGATACTGAGTGTAAGGAAGTATTAACTTTATGATGTAACTGTACAAATTTAAAACCGCAGCACTTACACAAGGCGTTTTGCCAGTTAGGATGCTGGTTCTCACCTTCATGCTAGACTTACCTTGCAATAAACAATCAAAGAATTATAATCTGCCTTGCCCATTTCCTGTTTGCTATCTCCTGTGCATGCAAGCACAATTGATTGTTTATTGAAGCATACACACACAGCCCTTTGTGTGACCAGAACTATTGAATTAAGTTCAAAGGCAAAAAAAACCCCGTCTGGCACCTTTTGCATGCTCAAAGTAGAAGATCAAATATGAACTGGTTTGAGAAATGCGGCAATGGCCGTGTTTCAGGACCAAAACACCATCCGAGGATTTACGGCATGCAAAAAAGATATTGTCTTCTGGCATATGTATATTGGCCTTTTTCGTACACTCAGATTGTTATCTGCAGGCTGTACCAAGGCAATCAATTTGATACTTTTTGCATATCAAACCCTACCGAGTTATGTCAGGTTTTCGGATAATAAACACTTCTTTTTAATTTTTTTTTTTTTATTAAAGTAGGCAATTATGGTAAACAGTAACAAATTTGCAGATGAGCGACCTTTGGGATGCTTGAGGTCTATTGTATATTGTGTCAAAAGTATAGTGACTGACATCCAGACCCTTTTACTAGTCCAATTGTCTAAGATTATTGTCTAAATGCTGAAAGCTATAGTTGCATATATTCACAGACATATACTTAACTATGATTGTACTTATGGATATCGCTCGTGCGAACTTGCAATGAAGTTGAATATATATACTAGAACAGTACCATAACCCCATAATAGTACAGTACCACAAACAATTTATTCAACTCGTTATAACTGTTACTGCAGCATATAGCTCATAGCCATGGAAATTGCAGCTACCTGGGACACTGAAACAACCAGTTGGGACAAACCATTTATGCTTCAAAGCATGGTACAATATACACTTTTTTATGCTATGTAGCGTCAGTTCTGCAGTTCCTTCATTACCTAATCTGGGATATTCAACATAAATTTGAATGACCTTGTACTGCATCGTTTTGCAGTTTTCCATGCTTTGAAGCATGAATTGAGAGAACAGTAGAGAAAGAAATTGTCCCCTTGAACAGGGTGTTGAAATTGCCCTTTTACTCTAGATAAATAATTAGAGCAGCAATGCTGCAGTAGCTCACACATGTGTAATTTGAAGATGGAAATGGCAATCGCTAATACTCAAAAACCAAAAGTTTAAGCATTGACATATTAATCACATACTAAATAAGCATATGTTGGGTGAGTAAATAGTCTTAACTTTATAAGCAGTTAAGACTTCTTGTAATCAAATTGGAAGGAAAACTTGACAGTCTTATTTAATTTCTCAAATTCAACTTGAAAGAGAGTCACTCAACATGCAAAAATTACAGGTCAGTAGATTGGGCACTTTTTGTTAAAAAAAGAGCCTTCTCCCAATATGAATTTCCAGTAATATAGCTGGATCTCCATAGCCAGCTAGACATTGTTGTGTATTTGAAACTTATGAAAATGAAGAACACAGAATCTAGAAATATCATATGCCATCAGTCAACCTATATGCTGAAATCAGCAAAAGGCTATAGCAGTGATGCCCATAGCTGTAGGGCTCCGTCAATTTGGTGATGTAGTTGGGACGTAACAGGTAAAAACTTCTAGGTAAAATATGAATTAGCAGGTGGTGACTAGGGCTGCCACGATAATCATTTTACATTTATCGGTATCGCCAACATTTCCATGGTGATATCGTGATGTCGCGTACCTAACACTGTAGCCTTAACATTTGTCATGACCATTTTAGTAATCGTACTGTCCATATCAAGGACGTACATAGTGCATTGAACAGAATAACAGAGTTCAATTTTAAGCTCGAAGTTTCATAAAAATTCAAGACTATAGGCCTTTGCAAAAGCAATCAAACCAGGGCTCGAAATAACGGGGGCCCGTGGGCCCGATGCTCCTAGAAATTCGCTTGGGCCCGTAGCTTTTACAGGGTAAGGGGCCCGGTTGGCTCCTGAATATTTCAAGTCTAATTGTACATTCTGCACATGAACCTCTCCACCCACAAGTAAATGTGCTATGTAATGCATGCAAGAGACTGCAATGGTAGGAAGTACATGCTTTGATGACCAATGTAAAAAGGAAAGGGTCGAATGAAACTCTTGGTTCACTTGCAAAAGTCTCAAAGTCTTTCTATTTTTGGAAGAATGAGTACAAATTATTTTCGGGACTATTAGCTATTACAAAACTCTGCGAACATAGTAGCCTATTTGTACAGAGAAAGCCAATCAAAAATCTATCACATGTATGTAATGCAGTAGCATACAGTTCTAATATCACAAGATGGCTACTGTACTGTTACGTACATATACTGTAGATCTAGATCATGGACTGCACACATGAATGATGTCTAGCTTATCCAATCAGTTTACAATAAATAATAATATGATCGAGTGACTGAGGGGATTTGCAAAACCTGCCATCCTACAGGTGTGTTGCTCAGGAAAATATTCTTGACTGAATGGTAGGTGAGAATTGAACAGTGCCCTTCATTTACCGCTGAATAAATTCCGGAGTTACGAGAAAATTTTGAAATGTACGTTGCATGCAACATGTACAGTTGTTAAATGGGGAATGCAGTCACCCCAATAAAGAATTGTATAGTAGACTATCCTATTTCCTGAATAGCTCTTGACAATCATGTGACAGCATTTTTCTCACTCAATTGTAAAATTTACAAGAAGCAACTGCTTGGTTTACCTTAAATATGCAATATTTATGTCCTAAAATATTATGAAAGATACTTGGAAGAGAAATAAGGAGAAATTTATGACATTTAAGTATTGTTTCAAAATAAGTTTGGGATGACTGCTTTTGACCTTTAAGTACTGGTATATAAGACAGTGTGGACAGATTGGTTTCAGGCTAGTTTCAGCCTCTACTGTATACCTAATCTACACGTTTCCAAGCACATAAAAGCACCTGTACACTTAAACATCCTTTTAAAAGTCCTTTTTTTATTTGTTAGTTTGGGCCCCTTGATTTCTCATTTGGCCCCTAGATTCCATGGGATAGGGGCCCGGCTGGCCCCCAAAGGCTGAAGGCTTATTTCGACCCCTGCAAACTGAAACATGAAGTACTGTTTTCACTTCTTGTAACAATTTGAATGATAACCATTTTATCTTAATGATCAAAGAAGCAGAAATTAGAGAAATAAGAGATTGCACAGAGTTTCAGTTCCTTTTTTTTTATTTTGTTGCGATATCACATCATTAAAAAACTTAATTAAGTCGATATCGTCAGGGCAAAAGTATATCGACGATATATCATAATTATTGTGGTAGCCCTAGTGGTGACATCACAGCTAAAGGACAGACAAAGTTGTGATGATGAGTTGACAATTGGAAAAATGTAAGGTATGAATTGAGAGAATATATGTGCCCCTCCCCCTCCCCCATTTTTTTTGTTTAGTATGAGTATATTATTATTTATTTTGATAATGGAATTGAAAGTGATGTCAGCTCAACAAAACAAGGTTTGCATTAAAAAGTGTTCTTGGGATTTGAACCTGCCCGTATGCTGAAATAAAACAGATTTCTTGGGTAATTGTAGCTTTGTACAGTACAAGCGCAGGTTCAAATTCTGCTAAGCTCAAATGCCTCTTTTGGATCAATAGAAAATGACTTAGTCGGGTAGATATAGGGTTTGACCCTAAAAAAATTCCTACAAGTGAGTTTTATGCGGTTTTGTATCAACTGAGGTGTATAATATACCCAGGAAAAAATCCACCAAAATCCATTTATGGGAAGGACCGAAATTAGGTCAAATCCAAAATGGCGGCTTTTTAAACCCTTTTTCCTACTTTATGTCAAAAAGGTGTATGTAATGTAAGTTTTATTTGCAAATTTTATGGGTGAAAATGTTTCTATGACTTTCTTGGACTAAATGTTTCAAGTAACCTTGCAAAAAGCACAATGATGACGTCACAATGACGTCGAAGACAACTTTCCATTGAAAGTTTGAATGCCCTCGTATAATGGTTTTATAATAAAAACTGCACAATAGAGACACGTAACTTGTACACTTTAAAGGGCTTATGTAAAATTGAATGATCCTTGTGACATTTTTAGTGCTGAAGCTTAGGGTGTTCAGAAGTTAAAAACCTCAGAATAGTATTGCACAACACCATGTTCTCAGGGAGAATGGTGAAAGCGCCATTTCGTGGTATTTTGAAAGCTGATATCTTTTCACAGGAATTAGATCAATGGCTGAAAATTCGTATACAGTTGAAAGATGTATAGCTATATAAAAAGAATTTAATGTCAAAGTTGCATTACTTATCTCATTTTTGAAAACCCGGTCATTTGAAAATATAATTTTTACTTCTAAATGTAATTTTTTCAAATTTTATGAATTTGCGGGCTCTTTACTAAGTGTTAGAAGGCCCTCGTAATTTAGCTAACTTTAACATTATTCCAGGTCTATAAGCGAGAGAAAGCATAACCATTCAATGACTCTAATTCTTAAGTGCTGAGGTCCCATACTGGTTGCTTCAAAATATTTCAAGGTGACGTCTCATGTGCCTCGCGTCGTCAGCAAAGGGACACGGGAAAGGCAAAAAATGACTAAAACTGTCCCGAACGTGACCTTCAAAGTTAACCTTTTCCTTATGAAACCAAATATTTTAACTGTTAAAGTCATAATCATAGCAGTTGATTTCCAACTTTGAAATCCCATTTTGACATTCAGAAACCAAACTATTTGTTTAGATCAGTGGTTCCCAACCGTTTCCAGCTCATCGCCCCCTTTCACCATATAGGAGTGGACAAACCCCCCTTCCATCTCCCTTCCACGGTACTACTATAAATGAAACGAAAAAGTTAAGGCACATATTAAAATGAAAGGTACGGATGCAGCCTTTGCAGGTGTGGACCTGGCCCAGGGTAGTACAAACAGATAAAAGTGGTACCGAGTCTTCCTTTGCAGTGGCAAATCCAAATCTGCGATGAACAAGGGTGTGAAGCCTTCATCGGAGTCAAGGGTGAAAAACGTTTGTACTAAAAGAGAGAAAGATTTTGGGGATTCCACAGAGTTGAAGTGTTCCCATAGGCGTAGGAGACGGGGGGCTGGGAGGGGGGGGGGCTGCAGCCACCAACCAAAACTTTTTGTGACAATTCGGGCAATATGCTGAGAATTTTTCGGGCACCTACAGAAAGAAAAATAATGCAATAATGTAGCTAAAAGTTATCACAAGTTTAAAAAACTTCCTTGGTAGCCTAATTAAAATAAAGTTCTGATTTGAATTGCACCAGCACCTATAAAGTCGGTAGAAGTTCATCAGTGTGTTTTTGGTTTCGATGATAAGAGAAACCTATGCATTCATGATGGCGTGTGTGTGTATGTATGTGTGTATGTACGTGTGTGTGTGTGTATGTTTGTGTGTATGTGTGTGTGTGTGTGTATGTATGTGTGTGTGTATGTGTGTGTGTTTGTGACACTTTGCTCGTTAACACGATATCTCAAGAAGGGAAACTCTGACAGTTCTCAAACTTGGTACATAGATGCCCCATATTGAGAGGAAGAACCCTATTGTTTTTGGTGGGGGTCAAAGGTCACCTGGGGTCAACGGGGGTCAAACTCTGAAAACCTTGTTAACACAATATCTTGAGGTAGGAAGTTTGGATGAATTTCATACTTTGTATGTAGATGCGTTATGGTATGAGGAAGAACCCTATCATTTTTGGTGGAGGTGAAAGGTCATCTGGGGTCACCGGGGGTCAAACCTTGAAAACTTTGTTAACACGATATCTCAAGAAGGGAAACTCTGACAGTTCTCAAACTTGGTACATAGATGCCCCATATTGAGAGGAAGAACCCTATTGTTTTTGGTGGGGGTCAAAGGTCACCTGGGGTCACCGGGGGTCAAACTCTGAAAACCTTGTTAACACAGTATCTTGAGGTAGGAAGCTTGGATGAATTTCATACTTTGTATGTAGATGCGTTATGGTATGAGGAAGAGCCCTATTTTTTTGGTGGAGGTGAAAGGTCATCTGGCGTCACCGGGGGTCAAACCTTGAAAACTTCGTTAACATGATATCTCAAGAAGGGAAACTCTGACAGTTCTCAAACTTGGTACATAGATGCCCCATATTGAGAGGAAGAACCCTATTGTTTTTGGTGGGGGTCAAAGGTCACCTGGGGTCACTGGGGGTCAAACTCTGAAAACCTTGTTAACACAATATCTTGAGGTAGGAAGCTTGGATGAATTTCATACTTTGTATGTAGATGCGTTATGGTATGAGGAAGAACCCTATCATTTTTGGTGGAGGTGAAAGGTCATCTGGGGTCACCCGTGGTCATACCCTGAAAACTTTGTTAACACGATATCTCAAGAAGGGAAACTCTGACAGTTCTCAAACTTGGTACATAGATGCCCCATATTGAGAGGAAGAACCCTATTGTTTTTGGTGGGGGTCAAAGGTCACCTGGGGTCACTGGAGGTCAAACTCTGAAAACCTTGTTAACACAATATCTTGAGGTAGGAAGCTTGGATGAATTTCATACTTTATATGTAGATGCGTTATGGTATGAGGAAGAACCCTATCATTTTTGGTGGAGGTGAAAGGTCATCTGGGGTCACCGGGGTCATACCCTGAAAACTTTGTTAACACGATATCTCAAGAAGGGAAGCTCTGACAGTACTCAAACTTGGTACATAGATGCCCTATATTAAGAGGAAGAACCCTTTCGTTTTTGGTGGGGGTCAAAGGTCACCTGGGGTCACAGGGGGTCAAACTTTGAAAACCTTTTTAACACAATATCTCTAGGTAGGAAGCCTGGATGAATTTCATACTTTGTACGTAGATGCGTTATGGTAAGAGGAAGAACCCTATTATTTTTGGTGGAGGTGAAAGGTCATCTGGGGTCACCGGGGATCAAACCCTGAAAATCTTGTTAACACAATATCTTGAGTTACAAAGCTTGGATGAATTTCATACTTTATATGTAAATGGGTTATGGTAAGAGGAAGAGCCGTATTTCTTTTGGTGGAGGTCAAAGGTCATTTGGGGTCACCAGGGGTCAGACCCTGAAAACCTTGTTAACCTGCTATCTCCAGGTAGGAAGCTTAGATAAATTTCATACTTTGTTTGTAGATGCTTTATAGGTGGAGAAAGAACCCTATTATTTTGGTGGGGTTCAAAGGCCATCTGGGGTCACCGGGGGTGAAACCCTGAAAACCTGGTTAACACAATATCTCAAGGTAGGAAGCTTGAATAAGTTTCATACTTTGTATGTAGATGTGTTATAGTAAGAGGAAGAATCCTATCATTTTTGGTGGAGGTCAAAGTTCATTTGGGGTCACGGGGGTTAAACTCTGAAAAACTTGTTAACACGATATCTCCAGGTAGGAAGCTTAGATAGATTTCATACGTAGTATGTAGATGCATTATAGTGAGAAGATGAATCCTATTGTTTTTAGTGGAGGTCAAAGGTCATGTGGGGTCACCAGAGGTCAATGTCTGAAAACCTTGTCAAGACTATATCTCCAGGTAGGAAGCTTGAATAGATTTCATACTTGGTAAATTGATGTGTCATAGTGAGAAGATGTGCCCCATTGTTTTTGGTGGAGTTGAAAGGTCATCTAGGGTCACCAGGGGTCAAACACTGAAAACCTTGTTAACACAGTTTCTCAAGGGAGAAAGCTTGGATAGATTTTATACTTAGTATGTGGATGTGTTATGGTGAAAAGATGGACCCTATTGTTTTTGGTGGAGGTCATAGGTCATCTAGGGTGACCAGAAGTAAAAAAAGCAAAATTTCCCAAGAATTCCCAAGACTAAATAGGAATACAAAACTGTATTTTTCCAACATGTTAAGATAGCATTTGACCATTGACTGAAAGATATGGGACATCATATGGCTTTATATGGAATAGAACATATATCATCGAAACCTCAATGCATTTTTGCATTCTGGTTTAATGGTTAAAATTATCCTATGATTATCAGTGGTGTATGTAGGGGGGCAAGTGGGCCATGCCCCCATCACTGGTGCCGACTGTTTTTTAGTACCTAAAGTACGTACATTTTTTTAATATAAATTTTACTTCAAAGATAGCATATGTGGCACCAGAATTTTCAAAAATTTTCAAAGGAGAGGGGGACACCCCTCCCCCAGGCCAGCGATCGCACAACATAATGCATGCCCTCACCCCCATGACAGAAATAAAAAAAAATATAATCAATATGGAAGGGCAGTAACACGGCAAATGATTGTATGTAATTGGCATGCGGTGTGATAAAGCCAATGCATGCCTATATGATACGTACATTAACATGTCGAACGCGCATGGGGCGCGCGGAAATTTTTGGTTTTATTTTTCGGGCAAGTCGTTACAGCCCCCATCAACTTGGGCTCCTACGCCCTTGAGTGTTCCCCATGGACAGAGAGTCTAGAGGCCCATTGGCTGTCCCTGATGGGGCAATGGCCCAGTGGGGGACCAGGGGCGAAGCCTCCTGAAGTTTTGCAGTGTGGACGAAATTGCCAGCACGAGAACTAATGAAGCATTTTAAATCACCCTTTGACCATTTGTCCTTGAGTAGCAAGTAATGGAAGTTTTCTTTGATTCTGCTGTTGGCTTGTCTTGTGGGTGGGAAGACAGATGATAGTGGCTGCATGGGGCTTTGGAAGACGTATGCTACTCAAGGTGTCCTACACAGGGTATTAGGCCTATTACAGATAGCCCAAATTCGCACGAAGAAATATAGCATTTAGGAAGACATTTAATACCCTACTTCCTTTTGCATGGCAAACATTCTCTATTATTTTTCCATTATCTACAATTGTCGATTATGTCAGTATGTGCTTCTATACCCGACTATCAAGGCAAGAATTACATTTGAGATTATAGTGGCAAGACAACTTTGACCTATGGAACGCATTGCCCCCCCGCCTATCGCCACTGATGAAGGTATGGGGTCCTCTTAGAGAAAAGTTTGAAATTCAACAGTGTTTGATGCGATTCCCTAGTAGATGAGATAATTCACAACTTTGTAGTGAACCTTAAGAGGGAATGTTAGACCTACCTGACTTGTTAACTAAAACCATTTTATTACATACCTATTTGAAACTTCAGCTACAGGAAAACAGTTGGTATCTTTTAGCCCCGTTTAAATTAAGTATGATCTCATTGTTTTCAAATGCCCCCACTGAAACCCCTTGGCTCTTATTCCCTCCTAAGTTGCGAAAAAACCTTCAGGGGGCGATTCCGCCCAGTTGGGAACAACTGAGTTGTGAGTACGGGTACGAGTACAAAATCCATTGACACACGGCAGACTGTCTGCTCAATGAAGTTAACCTTGTACAATCCGTTTATCAAACTTTGTGCGATTATGTCTTCATTATACTTTTTAAATGTGAAAATAACAGGACCAGGAAGTATTTACGTAGCTGGGAATAATTAACGTAAAAACAACTTGAAAAACAACCTAATGAATACTATTTCCAGAATCTGTGGTTAGGTTATCGGTAGTACCATCCCTATATTTCCTGCTTTACTAATGAATGCAATAACAAAAGTATTATTTCAACACAAAATTAATAATTTTGCAGATTTTTCAAGGGATTCGGATAATCTCTGATTACAAATTTGTTACACCCTCCAAGTCTTTTCCTGGAAGCTAATACTTATGATTTATTTGACAGCTGTTGCCACAAATCCACTTTGCCTAGTAAGTTATATCGTGTCTTCAATAAAAAAGGTGGAGTTTAATAGGGCAGACTTCCTCATTCTAAAGGCTAAAAAATGTAAAAGAAACATTTTAACATCTCTACTTGTTTCAATTTCTCCGACCCACAAAAAGCTTTCTATTCCGGCAGGAGTACAATCCCCCTTGAGCGACACTCCAGCTTCGCTGATCAGTCACTTCAAAAATGTTATCTGGTCTTTAGTTCAAGTACTCAGCCTAGTTATTGTTATATCATGCAAGGCTGCGAAACAACTGCTGCTTTAGGCCATGTGTATGTAACAATATTGTAGTCCAAACCTCAATATCGAGACAGAGATAACCCCTTCGAGACCGAGACACCGCTTCATAGATAGGGAACTTTTCAACTGAAGTTCTAATCGACTGTTAACACAACTAGTTGTACCATAGCTCCTTGTTCTGCAACACACGTGGTCCGAAAATTCAAGTTTTTTGAAATGCAGCACTGTTAAATGCAATTTCCTGGCATCTGGCAGATGAGATAATTCACCAACTTTGTAGTGAACCTAAAGAAGGAAAGTTAGACCTACTCGACTTGCTGAGTCCCCTTTATCTACAACTTATTGCATACTTGTTTGAAAGTTCAGCTAAAGGAAGATCCTTGATATCTTTTAAAGCCTCGATTAAATTTAGTATCTCATTTTTGCAAACGCCCCCCTGCTGCCCACTTGGCTCTTATCGCCCTCTGAGTTGCGAAAATGCAACCCAGGGGGCTATGACGCCCCCGCTGGGAACCACTGGTATAGAGCATCCATCATATTCTGAAAAGTATACATCCATAATGCGTCATTTTCAGTAAAAATTTTGCACTGATTCCCTACTTAACGTTTATGATTTAACCTCCTTTGGTCCCTTGCTTGCTGTGTCCCACCAAGGTGGGAGGATATGCCCCTCACCTGCCTCCTGTCTGTTCCTGCACAAAGATATACAGTTTACAAGAGCATTGCGCCAACATACTTCCCCCATTTCTGCTTGCTGACCACGTGTATTAGGTGTACAACCCCATTAAATGTGTTGATAACCATCCCCGACTAAAGACAGCTTTACTTGGGTGTAGCACATGACCGGATCACCGTAGGTGTATGTCTCCAATAAGTTGTAACGAGGACGTACACATAATGTGCTTTGTCCCTTTCCCACACTTTTAACCAATTGGAAGGAAACTGGGACGTTAAACCTCATCTAACCTAACCTAACCTAACCCACACTTTTAAAATCCTGGCAGCGCCTTTGTAAGCTTATTGCATACCGGGTACATATGATTTTACTAAGTTCGTCCTCAAATGCTGCTTTTTTGGTTCCTTGCGTTCTAAAGGAACCTATGTAGTCAGCTTGGCGTGTGTGTGTGTGTATGTGTGTGTGTGTGTGTGTGTGTGTGTGTGACACTTGCTTCGGTACGCTGTAACTCAACAAGGGAAAGTTGGACTAACCTGAAACTTGGTATATGGATCTGTCATAGTGAGAAGGTGTGCCCTATTGTTTTTGGTGGAGGTCAAAGGTCATGTGGGGTCACCAGGGGTCAAAGACCGAAAACCTTGTTTGCACGATATCTCAAGGTAGGAAGCTTGGATAAATTTCATACTTGGTATGTAGATGCATTATGGAGAGAAGATGAATGCTGTAGCTTTTGGTGGAGGTCAAAGGTCATCTTGGGTCACCAGCAGTCAAACACTGAAAACTTGTTGTTAAAACAATATCTCAAGGTAGGAAGCTTGGATAGATTTCATACTTGGTATGTGGATGACTTATGGTGAGAAGATGAATCCTGTCATTTTTGGTGGAGGTCAAAGGTCATTTGGGGTCACTGAGAGTCAAATACTGAAAACCTTGTTAACGCAATATCTCAAGGAAAAAATCTTGGATAGATTTCATGCTTGGTATATAGATCCACCATAGTGAGAAGCTGTGCCATACAGTTTTGGGTGGAGGTCAAAGGTCATCTGGGGTCACCAAGGGTCAAAAACTGATAACCTTGTTGTTAGCACAATATCTCAAGGTAGGAAGCTTGGATAAATTTCATACTTAGTGGATGCCTTATGGTGGGGAAAAAATTTTGGTGGAGACCAAAGGTCATCTGGGGTCACTGGAGGTCAAACTCTGCAAACCTTTTCAACTCTATATCTCAGTGTAGGAGGCTTGAATAGATTTTTGCTTTGAGGTGTTGCATTAAATCTAGCAGAAAACCCATATGAGATTTGTTGGATGTCAGAGTTGAAATCACCAGATGCCAAAAAGCAAATTCCCAAGAATTCCTAAAGTCAAAAAATATAAGCACAAAACTGTATCATTGACTGAAAGATGTGGGACATCTTTCAGAGATGCCAGGTATGTCAATTTTAATTGAAATTATAGTATTATGATTTTAATCCATAATCCTGCCATTATGAAAACGTGCATCAAGTACTACTTTTTCAATATTGCAGAAGATTCTCTGCCCACAAAGCAGAGGACTGTTGTGAAAGTTCACTAGACAGACAACATTTGTCCTTAGATTAGGACATGTGAGCTTGCAGGAATTGGAAATTAGAATTGATTAATTAAATGCTACTATGGGTTGTTAGTTTTATAAAGAGAACCAAGTTACTTATCATTTGGATCAGATACCATTGAGCGTGCATGAATTGTGATTGCTTAATTGAATAAAACAAATTGTAACTGTATACTGTCTGTGTTGGTATCCCCTGAAGTGCCTGTAGGCTGTATTTCTTCAGAACAATTTATTTATGCTTGAATGTGTTAACACAAGATGTGCATTGTCTACAGAGCAGAGTTTGTGAATCAACAGAAATACAGGTTCATTCAGTAGCTGGCTCAGTTTCATTACATTCAGCAAGGAACCACAGTGCCCATTGGGCTCTTGTTTGTATTTAAAAATGAACCTAAACAAATAGATTGTAAGCAAAACCAGTACTTTTTAGGTGCAGTTACCAAAACCAATCCTATCATGCATTACGCTTTAAAAGCTATATCCTACTTACCTTACCACCTAAATGCCAAAACATGAGAACATGAAGTTTACTTCACACATTTTCCGTAGGGAAGGCAATGAGGGTCTGATCCTAATTTTCACGATTGTGTATAGTCATAAGTGATTTCGGATAGCCACAGGTCAAATGTACTACTGGTTTTAAATTCAAATGTAATAACATTTAGTCAATCGAACATGAGTGGAACAAATTTCCTGTGATCAAGAAAATGTGCAAGTTTTATAGACATGCATAGGCTATTAACATGTCCACCAAGACCACCATGACATCAGCTATTTTGCAAATAATTCATTATAATCAATTTTCTTGAACAGATTTTGATAGACTTTTGATATAATTGGAGAGGGTTTCAACGAGTAAACCGTTACGGGCATAGAGTTAGCCAAGGTTTCGTCAGAGGTGACACTAATTTCTTCGGGACTCAAGAAGTTTATCTGACTGCCAAGGTGTTGCTCTCAAGTCCAATGCTGTCAAACTGATTGAAATCCTTACTACATAAATTAGGCTGATGAGGGCTGGGTGGGCACATTTTGTCTCAAATCCACCCAACTATAGGCCCGAGGCTGCCTCAGTAACGTACAGCGTGGAAGTAGCAAAGAGCGAATCTACCACTATAGCTAACTATCCAGACTCATAATAACATCACCATCAATTGCACGTAGTAGGGGTTGAAATGGCTCACACACTCAAATATTAAACTACTCTGGGAAAAATACCGTATAATCACCAGCTTAATTCAGGGCCGCTCGGGAGGGACTGAAGCCCCAAATAATTTTCAGTATGAAGATGTTTTGTCTAAAAACGACAAAAATAGTAGCCTACTCTTAAAAATGTCAAAACTCAGGAGTTGAATGGTCCAGCCACCAATCTTAAAAAGCTTTAGATGGCAGGTACTGCAATTGTATATCTTAACTGTTAAATGTAACTGCATTGTGTAGGCTTTTCACTGCTAATTTGATTGTAAATGGATGAGACCAAACCGGTGAGCATGCTTAACCCAGTGTCTTCTTATTTGCAATGTTCGATTCCATGTATTCTACTAGTGTCAGTGACATAGAAATGATTTAAGTACCGTATATGTAAGCTAAAGAGGATCCTTTTAATAAGCTGTAACTACACTTAACACGACTGCTTTGCCCATTAATTGCACATGTGATAGCCTATCGTAAGGGCAAAGGGTAAACTCTACGAGGATAGGGTCATAACTTATACACAGCAAACAGGCCATGCTACCACTTGAACTGACAAGAGACTTATTTCAAAAAAAAAAAAAAAATGCACATCTTCATGACATTCAATTGTGTGAAAATGGGAACATCCGAATATTCAACAAGTAACAACCCTAAATCAACTAAAACAGTCACTGCCGTGTTGGATTGAACATGACATGGGAAGTATATAGTTTTGATTGTAACGTTCTTGAAAACAGACACGGACAAACTAGGGTGGTGCCAGATGATAGCAGGGGCCATGGCCCCCATCGGGGAAGGATGACCCCAAGGAACTTTTCCAATTTCGTCAGGGAGCCTTTATAGGTATGATGAAATATGTAATCCTCGAAGACATCCAGCATCCCCCGACAATTTACTTGAATATGCTCTCATGTACAGCAGAACCTTCAATAAACCCCCCAATTTTTCAGATTTTCTTTCCTAAAACCCCAAAACGTTCAAGTTCTCTAAAGAAACCAAACATTTTCGGCACGCTTGGGAGCCAAATATTTTGCTTTCAAGATCCTTCCTGCAACCCATTGCGCTTTTCAAGTCTTTGGGTTGCCCCTCCCGCCAGAAGCTTGGGTCCCTGTGGGGCAAATCCTGGGCCATCCCCCCCCCCCCCGGACAAACCTGTTGAAGGACCGAATCACAATTTTGTTTCTCTCTCTAGTGAGCTCTGCCACTTGGTAGCTATCTACATTATAAAAATACTTAAGTAATGACACTGTACCCCTGGAAACCTAAATGCAAGAAACCAAGAAGACTTTTTAATCTTACATGTATTCTGTAGTAGGCAGAGAACAGTTGTTTGGGTGGTTTTTGTGACTTAAGTGTCAGATCATAGGTGAATTATGAAAGCTTCAGGTCTACAGTAGTACTGTTGGTCAATTTAGTCATAATACCATCATGCCAAACAAAATTTGAGTACAGCAAAACTTTCTGCAATCAGCAAAAAGTGTTATTTTAGATGCATTCGCCTTTACAATTACGTAAAAACGGCCATTTTGGAAATGACCCATTTAAATAAATATCTCATGAACCGATTTTGGTGGATTTTTGATATGTTGTTCCCCACCTCCAAATCTACCAAAAACCACTCAAATCTCACTTGTAGGAATTTTTTTGGGGTTAAGGTACATATTGTCACAAATCTACCCGACTAACTTTAAACAATTTCTTTAAACTTAGTGATAAACAATACTTGTAACAGTCATTAACCTAAACTTTAAAATATTCTGCCTGCAACATTTCTTTCTAAACACTGATCCTGCTTTGGGCTGGCAAAATGAAAGTAAAACCAAGCACATTTTACACTCTTGTTCACCGTTTTTCCATTTGCAAGGGAGCCCAGCAAAACTCACAAGTTGTTTTTCATGAAATATACTTTCCTTAAACTTCAGAAACATCTTTACCCTGTTTTTTTCTTAAATTAAGTCGACACTTACCTGTTTACTTATTTAACTTTGTGGTGTTTGTTATTTTTTAACCATACAGAGAAGACAACTCTTTGTTCTTTGCAAAAGATGTGACCAGCTCCTGAAATTTTAATTAGCACTGATGTGTGCCTGAAAATCCCGGTACAAAATACCTCAGATAGAAATTTTGCTAATTTTTGCGGAAGCTTAAAGGCATTGTCTACTGGCACTTTGTAAGAGGCTTAAATGGAAGAGAAAAATAATTTCATTACATATCATCCACACCTGTACCAAACCTCCATTCCTAACTCAAGACATCACTCCTTGAAGATTGGTTACTTGTCAAGGTCGCAGAATGTGATGCCACATGAGCAAATTGACTCTTATTCCTTTTGTTATTCTTTATAAGTGAATACGATGTTTGTCCTTGAAATTTGAAACTGTTGGAATGTTTTAAAATAGTTTCCTGTGTAGATCTAATGTTAAAATTGCTCCTTGCTTTGAGTCTAGCAAACAAACATGACATGAAAGTCTTTTAGTCCAAATTCTTGAGTTAATCAAGCTTGCATCATAACAAGGTAACAGAACTCCAGCTCTATCAGCACAATGTGCGCTCAAGCGAATAATGACTTGTGGTGCTTAATAAGTAGTTCCAGTGGCTACCAGGGCTTGGACGGATCATATGTCTGGATTGAGCATGGTTGTGAAGATACAACTCTCTGGACTAAAACCACAGAATGTGAAAGTTACTGACTATCTCTAATGAGACCTTCCTGGGCTGTAGGGGACTACTCGGGGTTATAGGCTCATAGGCATTTTCATGGCATGAAATTATGAATATTCAATATAGTTGTATGAACATTATAAAGAAGTATGGAAGCTACCTCTATTCAGTACGCTCAGATGACATGACAGGTTTCCCATCATGTACTGTGGAATCTGAAAATATAGCACTTCTTCAAAAATTTGTATCATCTAATTGGAAGGTGCTATTTAGATGGTGTCTTCACTCTCTTATACAGAAAATATTCCTGCATTTTTGAAAACTTCAAATTTGGTCACCAAAACCTGCTTCTAACTTCTGTAAATTTGAATGGATATTTGTGTAGCAAACCTTGCTAGTTGTAAGTATGAGGAAACATGCTGTGATGCTCGACAGTTTGTGGAGCAGCCAAAAAGATGTCTCACATGTTCATAACTGATTTTTGGTTTCGATGATAAGAGAAACCTTTGCATTCATGATGGCGTGTGTGTGTATGTATGTGTGTGTGTGCATGTGGGTGAGTGTGTGCGTGTGTGACACTTTGCTTGTTAACACGGTATCTCAAGAAGGGAAACTCTGACAGTTCTCAAACTTGGTACATAGATGCCCCATATTAAGAGGAAGATCCCTATTGTTCTTGGTGGGGGTCAAAGGTCACCTGGGGTCATCGGGGGTCAAACTTGACTTGAACTTGAACAACTTGTTAACACAATATCTTGAGGTAGAAAGCCTGTATGAATTTCATACTTTGTATGTAGATGCGTTATGCTAAGAGGAAGAACCGTATCATTTTTGGTAGAGGTGAAAGGTCATCTGGGGTCACCGGTGGTCAAACTCTGAAAATTTTGTAACACAATAACTTGAGTCACAAAGCTTAGATGAATTTCATACTTTGTATGTAGATGCATTATGGTAAGAGGAAGAACTCTATTATTTTTGGTGGAGGTCAAATGTCATTTGGGGTCACAAGGGGTCAAACCCTGAAAACCTTGTTAACCTGATAACTCCAGGTAGGAAGCTTGGATAAATTTCATACTTTGTATGTAGATGCCTTATAGTTAGAAAAAGAACCCTATCATTTTTGGTGGGGTTCAAAGGTCATCTGGGGTCACCAGGGGTGAAATGCTGAAAACCTTGTTAAACACAATATCTCAAGGTAGCAAGCTTGAATAAGTTTTATACTTTGTATGTAGATGCGTTATAGTGAGAGGAAGAATCCTATCATTTTTGGTGGAGGTCAAAGTTCATTTGGGGTCACTGGGGGTTAAACTCTGGAAATCTTGTTAACAGGATATCTCCAGGTAGGAAGCTTGAGGAAGCTTGAATAGATTTCATACTTAGTGTGTGGATGTGTTATAGTAAGAAGATGAATCCTGTTGTTTTTGGTGGAGGTCAAAGGTCATCTGGGGTCACCAGGGGTCAATGTCTGAAAACCTAAAACCTTGTCAACACAATATCTCCAGGTAGGAAGCTTGTTTTTGGTGGAGTTCAAAGGTCATCAGGGTCACCGGGGGTCAAACACTGAAAACCTTGTTAACACAATATCTCAAGGGAGAAAGCTTGGATAGATTTTATACTTAGTATGTGGATGTGTTATGGTGAAAAGATGGACCCTATTGTTTTTGGTGGAGGTCAAAGGTCATCAGGGGTCACCAGAGGTAAAAAAGCAAAATTTCCCAAGAATTCCCAAGAGTTTTATATGGGTTCACCAGAGGTCAAAGAGCAAAATTTCCCAAGAATTCCCAAGATTGTCATCTGGGGTCACCAGAGGTCAAAACGCATGTTTCTCAAGAGTTCCCAACACTAAATAGGAATACAGAACTGTATTTTTCCAACATGTTAAGACAGCATTTGACCATTGACTCGAAGATATGGGACAATACATCATGGCTTTATTTGGAATAGAACATGTATATCATCGAAACCTCAATCCATTTTTGCATTCTGGTTTTATTATACCCAGCAGGTTCAAACGGTGCAGCCTTCAAGATTTCTTCGGTAACCACAGCTGTTTTATTTCAGCATATGGGTTGGCTTGAATTCCAAAAATATATTTTAATGCAAGCCTGTTGTCGAGCTCACATATATCACTTTCAATTCTTCCATTAAAATAAATAACAACCCACCCATACTAAACAAAAAAGGGGGCCATCTATTCTCTCAATTCATATCTTACTTTTTCCCATTCGTAGTCAATCTGTCCTCACAACTTTGTCTGTCCTATAACTGTAACATCACTACCTTCTAAATACAAATTTTACCTGTAAGTTTTACCAGGTATATGTCACAACTACATCACCATATTGACCCCACCCTATAGCTACGAGAGTCACCACTGGCTATGTTGCATAAATTTGATTAGCTAATCTGTAGAGTAGAGTATTAATCATAGCCATGATTGCTTGACTTCAGTAAATGATTCTTTAGTTTGGGAACATCATTGCTTGTCTTGATGCCTGTCAAAATTACCCCACACCCAAGGCCATTATGGTTATAAGTGGAAATCACTGGCAGGATAAGGGGATTTCCCCTTACTTTTTCCACAAAAATCTCTGCCGCTGATGAGTTACCTTCAATAATCCCATTTGTTGCAATCTGATTTCCAAATCATGGCCAAGGATCCTCCAGCCTTTGTCAGCTTTGCCTCATATTTGTGGCAAATTTCTGAAGACTGTTTATCCTTTTCACATTCTAACTTTGAGCCCAGCTGTATACATACATGTACAGGTGGGGTGTATCCTCAGTTTAATAATCCAGCTGCTCATAAGTGACAACATTCTGTACATTCTTATTACTTCTCCAGGATTGCTGAATCTGACGATGCTATGTTTATTTACCATGAGGTGATCAGCAGATTGCATGATGGATGGAATCAGGCTGCAATTACCAAACTCAGGTGAGTCAGTTGATTCATTCACAGAGTTCCTACAGCCTGCAAAAATCATGGATGTTTAATTTTCTAAGCCTGGAAAATACAATTTCATTTTAACTTTCCATGCCTAGAAGAGTCATGAAAAAGCAGACACTTAGCCACTGGGGGGAGGACCCATGACCAAAGAGAAAACAAAATGTAATACCTTAAATCACCTGATTCTATGAGATTGATTGGATAACTTGAATTATTGGATAACTTGGAATTATTAAAATGAAGTAAAACATTACGAAAATGTCTTTAATGCTTAAGTGACGTGCAACCACAAACAGCTGTTTTTACTTGGTAGTCAAAGAGTAAAAATTCTTAAGGAAAACTCCATTGAAAATTATTTCAATATCTTTTAACATTCTCGAGATAAACCTCTTTAAAGTTTGACAGTTTCATAAGTAGTTCATTGCCTTTGCAATGTGGAATGTGGAAAGTGTTTGCATTTCTGTTGTTAACAATTATAGATTGGTGTTGTTAACAATTATAGATTTCTTTTGTTACTCATCAAATAGCTTAGAGTTGGTAAGTGATGTTCATATTTTTCAAGAAGACAAGTTTAGCTTTTAGAACAACTCCCTCAGGACATACTTATGTTACAGACGCCCTTAAAATGAAGGTTGAAGAAACAAAGGATAACATGAGATGTATTTTGTGAGCCCCTTTTTCAGCATCACAAATTTCTATATTTAGCTTATGTTTATTCATGATAGGAGGAATTACCTTGAAAAATGAAGAAAGATGAAGAATGTTTAAGGGATTTTGATGGGAATTCTGGCATTTTTTGAAGGTTTTTTAAATGCATATGGAATATCCAATGATGCCACTTTCCTGGCAGAAGACCATTGAAAAAGTTTTTTTTTTTTTTTTTTGCTTGTCACTTGCACCCCTGGTAATTAGTTGTCTCATTATTCCTGTAAAGTCCCACCAACCAAATCCTGGCTATATACCTGTGGTGGAAAGTCTATTCTACCTGTAGCAAATACCACCCAATTCCCTGGCTTCAATACATGAGATTAAATACATATATCTACCCAACTTTTTAATGAATATAGGCTGGCTGAGCCACACTCTACTGCACAAATTAGTTTTCTAATTTATGTTTATCTTCCAAGTGTAAACTATAAAGCAGAGACAAGTATAGCTGCCGTAGAACGTGTACGGAATGCTGAAGATGTAGCTCGTGCAGCTTGCCAGTTAGAGCACTGTGTTGACTGCATGGATTTAACCAATAAGCACATCGTTACAACTCGCTGCTCGTATTAATACTTCCTTAAGCACACTCAGGAGCAAATCCTACTGGTAGTACTTACGATAAATCGTGCTTTCGAGTGCCAAATTTACTACTTCTACTCTGTTAAATTCTGCTTTGTTTTTGCTTTGTCTTGTGCCACCTTTCACTCCATCAATTGCACTGAAGTATGTATTATACGTATGTCAGCTGTATTCTTGTGACTGGCTGATCGTTCACTTTGCTTATTCAAATTGTTGGTTGTTACATTTGTAATGTTAACCACCTGATGATTGGGTCTTGCCCATGAAACTTAAAGTAGCGGAAATAAATATGAGTGCCTGTTAACAGCATATATGGACCTTGCCAATAACTTAAGTTGCTGTGTTGTGATGGTTTATAATTAACAAGGTAACATCAAAATATGATGTACATAGAACCCATGAAGCACATTTGAAATTATTTGACATACATTTATGTGATGCATGTGTATGTCAAACAATTGTACGGAATTGTAAATTACCCTGTGAACATCATTAATTGATGTTACCATGTTTATTATCAATTATCACAGTCATATTAACCTCTAGGTATAAAGCAAGGACCATATATGGTAAACTTTTTTAATTTCAGCATTTTATCAGCATTTTTTAACGGGCAAACACAATTTCATAACTGGCGTAACACTGACATACATTTACAATTTATGGTCTCCTGAGCTTAATATTGATCAAAAAGTGCCCCCAACGGATTAGTTATTAATATCATCCTCAGAAAATGGCAAAAATGATAAACATTCTGAAAAATACCCATTTCTATTTTGTATGTCAATGTGTTACACCCGTTATTTTTCTTGATGTATGTCAGTGTTCACCCGTTATATTTTCCATAGGACTTACATAGAAATATTTTTTTCAAAATTGAGGTAGCAAGATGAAAATTTTTAGGCTATCTCTGTACATCTAAGGATTAGCCCTGAACATAATAAAACATATGAAACTAATTGACAAAACAAAGTATGCATATATAATAATTCTGTGTTGGTTTACTGTGTAATTGCCCATATATATGTACATACTGTATGTACAGCCTTTGTACTACACGAATTACGTACTATTTTGCTACACAGTGTTTCATGCACATGTAGTACAATCTGTATGTATCATATAAATCTGTTTTTCTAACATTGAGCACTCTATTCGGACAGTATACCTCTATTTAGATATGTATATAGCATATATGTATATTTGTATGTTTATATTTGTATATATGTTTATACATACATACATACATACATACATACATACATACATACATACATACATACATACATACATACATACATACACACATACACACATACATACACACATACACACATACATACATACATACATACATACATACATACATACATACATACGTACTGAAATACTTATGGAAGTGAGGACAGCAATTTTTGTCATTCTTTTGTCTCTACTATCTCCGCTAATGAGGACATGTCCTCACATTCACTATACACACCCATACACATATGTAAGAAAAATGCATTTATGTGAGGACAATACATGCAGAACTATTAAAGGTGTAGAAATGCATATATTAAAGATCTCCAAACAAGTTGATTTCACAAAGTGATCCTCACTACAATGCCATATTTTTTTCTTGTGGGTTGATCTGTGTTAGGGAGATCTAATACGACTCCCAAAAACCAATCAAGAACAGAAAGATCCCAATTATTTGGAATGGAAATGGTCACAGACATGTTGATTGGTCATGTCTTAATGGCCTTAAACAAATATTAAATTTTATATATCATCTTTAGGGTAAAAGTAAGCCATTCATATATGTCTATAAAGTGCCCTTTACAGGGTGTATGTGCAATACCTACTAACCACCCCCCCCCCCCCAGCTGTAGACACGGATGACAACCACAGCTTTCTCACTCTCCCACCAATAAAACAGTTTAACAACAAGATACTAGAAGATGCAATCCTGCAGAGGGGACATTTAGAGAAAAGTTCTTTCTGTTTTTGTATTGCAATCATCCAAGTAGCAGTGCAATCAGATATTATATACATTTTAATTCTCAATGGAATGGAAGGTGCACAAAACATAACCATCAGTCTAGCAAATGGGTTGAAGTAACTTTAAAAGTGCAGTATTGTATCTTATTTTCATGAAATCAAAAAGCAAAATACAACTATTAATTGTTCTACAGAAAGCTTGATTTGATGCAGTTTGTACCTAGTAAACTATCATCACACACCACATATCCTGTCAGAAATTTCAGTCTTGAAAAACGTTTTTTTTATTTCAATATCCATCAAATTCAATTTATCACACATCACCCTGTACCAAACTTTTTATTTACAGCACTATCACATCAAATTTGATCACTATCACATCAAATCTGATCAGATTCTTGTCCTTACTTTCAGAGTTGTTTTTAAATTTGACCCACTTAGTATGCATGATAAAATTGCTACAACAATATGATTCATCTGTTCATTATCAAATTATCCCTACACCAAGAAAGAAAATCTACATCAGTCAGCTGTCTATGATTAGCATGCACAATTTTTGTTTGCTGAGCTAAGTCAAGCCCTGTGATTCATAGGTGCGAAGTAATATTTACTACATCATGGACTACCACCCAACAAATTACAAATTTCTTGCATAATACTTCTCAATACTCCTGTTTGCATAATATATTCTTTTACTAGACCATCTTTTGGAGGAAGGAGAGAAAAACTCTGAAGACTGAATAGTCACACATATCGTTATGCTTTGTTATTTCTATACAAAGTCCTTTTCCTGCATAACGCTAAGTAAAATGCATCAAGAAAATTTGCATACGTAACATGCATGTAGCACTTAAAAGTGGTTGAAAATTTTGTACAATGTTCTAGCAAAAACCTTTCAATAACAAGGAAAAAGTGTACAATGTAGCCATATGTTTAAAAAGGAAGCTAAAACTTATATCTACCACTGACACTATCAAAATGTGATAACACAGCAACTCCTTACTCTTATCAGCATAATATAGCAGTTTGAGGGTCTTGTAAACTTGGAAGACATTAAGAACTTTTAACTTGTATTCTCAAAGGTAAAGAGTACTTTCATCAAAAAACTAGTTTACACAAGGAGCAATTGATCCCTAAAGTGCCACATGCTCCAACCAAAACTGCAGAGGTTGAGAATACTGGCATTTTCAAGCTCATGTTACTCCACGTAATGTTGGAATGGCCTAAAAATTCACTAACTGCCCCTTCGGAGGATTCACTCTATGTGATAATTGCAGGGAAAGGACAGTGTCTAATAAAATAACTAAAAGATAAGGTCTCAGTAGTTAAGAAAAAGATAAATAGTACTGTAATTTGCATAGTTTACATACATACAGACTATGGCTATGGCTATGCATAGTAATTTAGCAAGTGGTAAGTCTGGTATCCTTTGGAGAGGTCACTGTACACTCACATCCATCAGTAGTTTGCACAGAATGCCTGAAGTGGCGTACAGTAAGGTTATGGCATATTCTGCCTCCTATCAAAACTAAAATAGTGACAAAATAACTATTGATAGATAAATATTACACCCTCTGTTCAGACTAGTTCAATCCTAGAAAGTTAGCCTATAAGTCATAGTTGTGATGAGCACTTTAAGGCTTAAATATAAAACCAAGCCGACAATGTCACTAAGCATGGTAATTAATGAAGATTCAGACTTACTTCCCAAATATGACAAGCGTGTATAAAAATACCACCTTTGGTTGCTCAATAATGCCAAGGTATAACATTTTTTCATGGACTATATAAAGACCTGGGAATGATATGGTGTAATTATACATCTAGCCTAAAATTTTCAAGTACAAGACCTTCAGAAGATGTTACATTACCATCTAAGACACAACAGAACACATACATTTCATAAGGAAAGGTAATTTCAAACGCTATGCATGGAGTCCACCGAATGCAGGCAGGAAGCCATGGAGGGGAGGACTTAGACCCCCTACATGACTTTAGTGCAGCATAATGATTCCCCAAATCACCTGTTTCTTGCAGATACAATGGCACCCTGACCCCGTACCAATGTGATCTCAACCCCACCCCTTATCCCCCTGCTGACAAAATCCTGGATACCCACCTGACCAGAAGACATAGCTGTAAGTGCTGGGCAAGGAAAAATGTGTCTAAAAAAAGCTTGATAAGGGGAAAAGAAATTATATGATGGAAGTCTTAACACCTGGGGTATTCAGCATTTGAGGGTAAAACCAATATCATCCCCAGTAGGAAGAAACATTAAAAAACCTTTCATACATCTAATTTGTTTGAACATCTTCTCTCCCTGGCAACTACTGATGCAGCAAAGAATAAGTTGATATTACAGTAGTATCTTTTATCTCTTTCGAGAAATCTTAAGGAGAATAAATAGAGTCCAGCTTTACCACTGTTATCACAAACTGGAGGTATGAGGGCTATCGAACAATTAATGGGGATAAGCTAAATTGCTGTAGGAAATATACCAAGCTAGGAATAGTGTAGCAGTTTCAAAATTTAAGTGCACTTAAAGTCTAAAAAATAGAAACTGTAATATGTATACCAGAGTTTTCGATTGAAGGTACACTTTGAGATGTGTTTCATGTTTTCAGTCAAGTTTTTTTTTGGAGTCGTTTAAGTTTCCTCTTACGCTCTGCTATAACAAAGTCCTTGATATTTGACCAGACACGCTCTTGCAAAACAGGATATTCGTCCTGCGCCATTTCACACATTGCACGAGTGGGATTAATTCCGGAGTCAATAGCATCGTGAAAGAATTTTCTCCTCTGGTTTCCATAGTTTTTGGGTGTCATAGTTTCTCTTTTTCTTTCTTGGTCCTATGGTAATAATAAAAACAGCAAGAGAAAATGACCTTGTTCTGATATCATGGATTCATTCATGTCTAAATGAAAATACACATACTTTTAAAGAGCAGTTAGACCTATTTATCAGGCTGAATTTTTGAGACATTCTTTTTGAGTGAAATGTCAGCCCACAATGCCAAATTCAGAAAGCTGGAAGAAGTGGATGAGCCTTGTTCCGCATCATTGCTCATTTTCAACTAAACACTTACTTAAAACTACTGTAGACAGCTTTGCAGTACAGCAGTGCAAAGACATTAAATAATCTTCAACTTAAATTAGAATTTGAAGTACTGCTGGGGAGGAGGGGGGAGCTGGTACCTTGCACAAGTGACACTGTCATCAAAATACCTTTACACCCTTTATTGACCTATTAGTGTTCAACTCTCTCTCACATGTGAATGGTTACATGGTGCCACATCCACACACACATACATTTTCCTAACCTAGACCTATACTGAGTGAAAAGGTCAATATATGTTCTTATGTTCTCTAACCGAAAACTTTTGCTGTCTGTCTGCTATAAAGTTACCTAAAGCATTCATGGTATATTCCGACCTTTCTTTGTAACACAAAGGCTAAAATGTGTTTTCAAAATGAATAACTGACATCAGCATTTTTGCATGAAAATTTAAACTTCCTTTTAGAGAATAAAGAAGAATTAATGCAAAATGAAGTTTCAGGTGAATGAATATATGGTTGAAAAAAATCAAAAACGGATTGTGACAGGAAAAATGTGTTACCTGTTTTAGATATACCAGCAGCATCTTTCCTTTCCACTAATGTAGATGTACCTAAAGGAAAAAGATTTGGAAGAGATGATACATTACTTGCAATATAACAGGTCTGCTTTAATTTTCACCCATGGAGTGCTCAGATATACTGTGCCTTTTAATCATATATCATGTAATTGTTATTC